>JAELVL010000002.1:6005000-7205000 GCA_018853505.1 Colletotrichum camelliae | reverse complement strand
CGGAGACGACGGCCGGCAGCGCCGGTGGTGAATAGGGGCCCGAGGCGGTGACTGGTGACATGGCCGTCGGGCCACCACCGCGTCCACAGGCCAAGAGGTGGCCAGTCTTCAGCGCGCTGGCGTGAAGTCTCCAGCCCCTCGTCTCCAGTTCCGCCCAAGCGTGCAATTCTTCGAGAAGGACATGGAACACCGGGGTCGACCGTCAGACCCAGCATGCCTGTGGGTAACATTCCTCGAGCCTCAAGCCCCGGAGAAGTCGAGGATTTCAAGGAACCCTTCGATTCGGAAGACTGCGCTGGCGGCGAGTGACTCCCCCCCCTCGACCAGTCACGTCAGTCAACCCACGGGCAGCACCCGATGATGAGGAGAAGGCGCGTCCTTAGCTGAGGAGAAAGGCGCTGTTCCCTGGCATAAAGCGACGAGTTATTCTGGGGGGTTGCCTCGGGCCAGGTTGGTGGTCTGGGATGGACCCCGTATGTTTGGCACCAATGGGGGCCGCGTTAGTCTCGATTCTCGGTAGCAGCCCGCAGCGACACCCGATGCTGTTTCGATGTCATTCCGAAGGGCGACCAAGAGCCAGGCCGAAAGGCGGGAAAGCGGTGCCATCAGAGATATCGGCTGAAGAAAGGCATCAACTCCATGCGTCGCCGCAGAGGCTATGTTGGGACTTGTTACATGGTAGAAGCTTCCGCAAATAGAGGACCAGTGACGTTGGTCCCAGTTGCACATCATGAGCTTCTTTTCTTTGGTCGGGTGCCCCTTGCGCGGCTCGGAAGTTGGTCGTGGTAGTGAGTGGCACGAAAGACGCTGTGGAAAGAGAGCAGGTTCGGATTCAGCTCAAGTTAGAGAAGGACGCGTAAAAAAAAAGTGTAGACTTCGTATCTCGTTTTCTTGTTTCACGGCCGAGCGCCGGATTGTGCAAACAGAGTTCCTCTGGTCTCTTCTTTTGACGGCGTTGATGGAACGACTTGTGCGGTGCTTCATCCATGCCACCACCACTTCCACCGCCCACTCAAATATCCGAACCCTGGGGTTGCCATCTGGCTTTCTGAGCAGAGTCAGCCGGAGGCAGTTGATTTGTCTCGTCATCCGGTATCAGTGCGGTCTTGGCTTAGAAGCGCAATGTAGCGGTACGAAGCTCTTTTAAATGAGGCAGCGGTTGTCAGTCATCTTCCGTGAATGACTGTCGCGCGTCGTGTCTTGTCGTGTCGTGTCGCTAGCGGCCCCCGGTTCCGTCGTTCGCTTTTGCATGTTCTCCATGGGCATGGCATAACGGCAGCCAGTCAGTTCGCAAGCCGCAGCCAGAGGCTCCGTCCCCATGATGTACGTAAGGGAACGGACGGTACGGATTTAGCTCAGGCCACAGACCAAGGAGGGCAGTCCATCAATCAATGTGGTGTACCTGAGCCGGTACCTGACTGACTGCAATGTGCCAGCTGCATGAGGGAAAGGCAATTCGTCGTTCGTCTCCAACGTGGGAGTGCTTGCTTGCTTCAAGCGTCTGCATCCCTTCCCGTCGTCCTTCCTTCCTCTTTCGTTCCTCGGTTCGCGCCATGGCCTCCATCGATTCACAAAAAAAGAAGAAAAAAGAAAGCAGGCAGAAGAAGGACTGATCTGTTGGTCTTCTCTCCCTGTTCCATAGCGCGCTATCGATCTGGACCAAGGTATTCCTTAGTGCCGGCCCTGCTAGTCATTCCCCAAGACCAACTCAAAAAACCAGGACGAGCACTTCCAGTAAAAGTACCAGATGGCAGAGGCAGAGGCAGCAGTGACGGACCAGTGGCAGGCAGCCAGGGCACGTGACAGGGAGGCGCCCATTCGCGGCAGACCACTTTGACTGGCCGCTTTGCAAAGCAGCGAGCACCCAGTTTGATTGCGCTAATGCAGTCTGGGTGGCGCCCCTCACGCTGGAGTACATGCTCGATGCTGCCATTGGCTTGTACTCGATACTTGTCGCCTGCTGCCTCCACCTAGTTGGTCACAGCAGACCGCCTACCCGCGACAGCCCGCGACAGCCCATCTTCAGGGGTCGGTCTGGGCGAATACCTATTTGCAGAAGGTACCCGGCTACCTGGCTGTCCAAGTATCTGATCTCCACGACGTGACCTCGACCTTGGTAGCGCCGCTTTCCCGGCCTGTCCATCGTTCTCGCTCGCTCTGTGTCTTCTGTCCGTTCTCCGAGTACATTCACCTGCAGTAGGGGGTGGAATTGACTTGCACCAGCGCCTGCACTGCCCGAACGGAAATCCCAATCCCATTTTCCCAAGACATTTCCTACACCACCTGGACCCCAAAGTCAAGTCCCAAGGCCCCGAAAACCCAAAAAAGACTGGACGGCGGAACAACAAGCAGCGGTCGGTAAGGGACTGCTTTGGGCATCTACCTAAGGTATCTTGTCGTTCGTACCTACTTACCTACCTACTTTGTATCCGTACCTAGACCTAGGCCACCTCCAAAAACTAGACAACCGCCAACCACCACTCATTACATCCTCCACCACCACCACCACCACCACTTACTACCTTACGGTTCCTGCTGCCACGGCCGCTACCACAACAAGCACAGCAGCAGCACGCCAACCGTCTACCCGCCGTGACGACGTGCCCCGTCCTGGCCTGTTCTGTCCTTGTCCTCGCCTATTCCGCGCTCCCAACAGTCTTTTACCGCTTGCTTTTTCTCTCGTTCGCAACGGTCGACTGCTCCAGTCTTTCCATCCTTATCGCCAGTCACGTACACCCCCGGGCACCTGCGCACCGCTCCAATAAACCCTCGTATGCGATCCCGACCACCGCGACCAACCTTGGAATAGATACATGTATCTGTATCCCAACCCGCAACAACAACCCGCCTCCTCGACCTTCGTTTCCTCCCCGAGTCTCGCCGCGCCTATTCTACTACCTACCCCAGACAGATGATAGCTTGCCGACAAACTCTTCCAGAACGAGATACTTGCCAGACAAGTGGTGTTTCCAAGGGAATCGCTGGCTTTTCGGCCTCCCTGCGGGTCCTTCACGTTTCTAGATGATGGTGCGTCGCCCACTACCACGAACCCTCGCTCCGATGCTTCCCAGCGCTCTAAAGACTCCTTGATTCTCGTCCCGACTTTTTGCTACTACCTCTTCATCTTCACCACCTGACGGCAGTCTCGGCCGCCCCGGCTCGTGGCTCTGCGCTCCTCTTCTACATGACAGTCGTCGCTAACCCGTTGCCCCTATGCAGACCTCATCTAGACCCCGCGCCGATGTTGGTGGCAGCTTTGCGAGTCGACGCGGTCATGCCAGCCAGCTGTCAATTTCAGACCCCAGTCACCATGTGACTGAGGCTATTGGGACCCTCTACGGAGACGACAACTACGACCAACGCATGAGCATGCTGGGTCAATACTCTGACCAGTACGAGCCCGAGCCCGAGCCCGTCGAGGAAGATCCGCGCAGGCAAATGATACGCTCGGCTTCTGACAAGACGGGTTTGAATATGGCACCAAACGGCACTCCGACCCTGAAAAAGTCCCAGACATTGCCTACGCGCTCCCCTAGCCAGCGAAGCATGTCGTTCGAAAATGGTCCCAAGTCGCCCCCCTTCTCTCTGCGGGACGTCAAGAACGAGTCCTCTCAGTTTCCCCTTGGCAACATCGAGAATCCGAACGACATCGCGCAGGAACTGAGCAACTTGCAAGCCCTGAGACGTATGTCTATGGATGTGGGCAACAATGCTGACCCCGACATGCTGCCGTTCTCGGGCCTCTCACTCATGCCTATGCCCCCTATTGCCCCAACTGGAGACGACGACGAGAACGATCCTTCAAGACTGCTGTGGGTGCCTGCAGCTGTCCATCCCGAGCTTGCGCCGTCAGAGTTCAAGAACTTTTTGGAAAACAGAGTCAATACTATCAAACGCCGGTCAGGGGAGTCCTTTATTTCCAGCGATGGCAGCATTGACCGGAGTGACTCCGGTGGTGGGTTGAGACGAAAGAAGAGCATGCTGTCGAGACGCATTGATGCTTCGGACACCAGAGAAGGGGCCAGCTACATTGACGGCGCCGAGAGGCTTTCGCGAAAGAGCTCCCTCAGAGACTACTCGACCCCCGAACTGGACCTCAGCGAACTTGTGAGGGACCCTTCCAAAGTAGTACAAAAGCTCTCCAAGGAGACCCAGTCGGAAGGTGGCGCCGAAGACATGCCGATCCTGCCAGTTGCCCCGGGCATGGGCCTCCGCCGTTCAACAAGGACGACGTACCGAAAGAACGGAAGCGTCCGATCCGGAGACCGATTACCCTTCTCAAAACGTGTTGCCAATCGTCACGGGCACATGGATTCCTCTGACTCGGCGGATACTGTCCCGCCTCTGCCGAGTGATGTGCCCGATGTGCCCAAGCTGCCGACTCACGTTCGCCAACAGTCGGAGCCTGTGTCGGAGAACTTTTCTCGTCCAAACCGCTCTGTACGACGGCAGCACAAGTTCTCCCAAGACTCGCCCATATCACAGGCCGGGTCCGATGGAACATCTTCTGAGATCGAGGAACCCGTGTCTCCCACCAACACACGTTCCGAACAGCCCCAGCAGCACCCTACAAGGAAGTCCTCGGCCTCAGCAGACACGAGACAACCTGTCCCCTCCATTGTCGAGTCGCCTGTCACTGAAGAAAATGCCCAGCGCCAGCAATTTCCCCAGCGGTCGTCTTCGTCGCAGCATGCCAATGCTCCGGTTCTGTCCCAACAGTCTATGGAAGAGCCTCCAGCTCGTTCAAACCTGCGTCCTGGCTCAGCTCACTCGGTGCAAAGCTCTCACTCGGCTCAGAGTGCGCACTCAGCCCCAAGCCCGACAACTCCCACGATGCCGCAGTCGCCGCAGCAGCAACAGCCGCAGGTGATGAAGCAAGGAAATGTTTCTAGCCAGAGCTTGAATGACATGTCCTCTCACCCGTCATCCCTACCTGGCAGCGGTGCCAACCGTACTGACACGTTGACCTTCATTCCCACCTTGCCTACGGAGGAGAAGAAGCCGGGAAAGCTGCGCAAAGAGAGAGACGATGACTCTGCAAGCGTCTCTTCGTCAAAGTCGTCGGGCGGGTGGTCCAAATGGCTCAAGGGCGGCAGTGACGATAAGGACAAGAAGAAGAAGGACGAGGAGAAAAAGAAGAAGCACTCTGGGGACAAGACACAGGACAATGCGCGACTGGACGTTTTGCAGAACTCGATCGATGGCGTCAAGGGCAGAGAGAGCATCATTGTGGATCGTGACAACATCGACAACAAGCTCGCAGAGGAGCGCAAGAAGGAAAGCCGCAAGACAGAATCGAAGAAAGAGAAGGAAGGAGGCTTGTTTTCGGGCCTTTTCGGCGGTGGCAAGAAGAAGAGCGAAAAGGAAAGCAGCAGCAAGAAGAATCAGCATCTGCGCGTGTCGGAAGAGGTGCCGTACAGGCCCTTGAAGCCTGATGTGGACTACCACTGGACCAGATTCCCGCTGCTCGAGGAAAGAGCGATTTATCGGATGGCTCATATTAAACTCGCAAACCCGCGTCGGTCGTTGATGAGCCAGGTTTTGCTCAGCAACTTCATGTACAACTACCTTGCCATTGTGCAAGCCATGCATCCCCAGATGCAAGTTCCGCAGTCGCCGCAGCAGAGGCGGCTGGAGGAGGAGCGCCGGCGTAAGGAGCAGGAGGAGCAATACTTGGCACAACAGCAGATGCAGCAGGCTCAGGAGGCTGAAGATCAAGAGGGCCAGTACGACTTTGATTACCATCGCGTGAGTTGAACCGAACAATGCTGCTTGTGGGACTCACACTGACACACAACAGGGCGACAACCAATATGGCGACCATCCTCATGACGAGGTGGACTACGTCGACGACGCTCAGATCTACGAGTACGATCATGGCGTCGACATGCAGCGCGGCGATGGCTACGACGGCCCTGATAGCTACGATCCCCAGCCCGGCAAGCAGTATTATCACGATCAGTACGGGCGGGATGCCGGTGACGATGGCAGACGTCGCGATGATGGACGTGACGACATGTGGTAATCCTGACGCCTGAGCAAGGCAAGTGAAGCTACGGAGGGAGGACACGCTCCCGCCAGATCCAGGCCGGGAGTGCGATCTTGGTCTGTGGCCCTGTATAATCCAAATGTGTGTGCATATGGCGGAGTTTGCGGGGGTGCGAGTGCGTCATATATTCAAAAGAGGACTGCGTCGATTGCTTCGAGAAGTTTTTGCGCAACCTCCATTTTTCCGTCATGTTATATCCCATCACATCTACTATTCTGTCCGGCTTATCGTGGTGGGTGGAGGAGTTTGTTGAAGCACATGTACACAGATAGCATAGCGGCGGATCTTTTGGAGGCTACCTAGGTTCCATTGAGAGGCGCAGGGAAGAAGAATCAGTTCAAGGTTGCACAGCATACGGCGGATTTCTCGCTCTTCGATCGTCGTCGCCGTTGGGACATGGCTGCTCCTACCCGAGACGTTCATGGATGATGTTGCTATGAGGGGTCTCGCCTGGATCTGTGAGATGTTTGTGACCGCGCCAGTGAGGTGAATGGGGATGAAGAAATCCTGCCCATGCCACCATTATCTGTCATGAGACAGGCCGTAGATGGAGCCATTGAACAGTGAGAGACTGCAGCCTCACCTTGTGCAAGAAGTTGAGCTGAGGTAGGTAGCTCCTGACGTCGGGATGTGCATGTGTCTTTCCCTGAGAGGTCCAGCTTGGGGCGGGCTGGTAGGTAGGTTATTCGCGCGCAACCTAGAAGGCCGCTCGCTGCCTGAGCCCCGCCGCTGTGCCTGGAGGTGGCCAGCGCTCCTCCAGCGTCCCGCTGTCCACTCCAGACGGGAAACAACCTGGGAGGCGTCCAAGGCGGGCGGGTGCTCTGCGGAAGGAGCAGTTCTAGCCCCTGCCAGCTCTGTCCAGCCGCGCTAAACCGATTGGGGCAAGGGCAGCCTCCTGTGGCAGGGCGCCAATTCGTCCGTTCGTTGCTTCCACCTACACCTGGCACTTTTCCCTACCTTGACCTCCAGAAAAATATCACCAGCCTTGTAAGGGGAGCTTGTTCTTTTCTCCGTCGCAAACATCACCGTCTGCTCCTTCCAACCCCATTTCCATCTCCGTTGATACCCAAACCTCCCCTCCCTCGACCTCCCGACCCGAGCACCCGGTCCAGACGCTTACGAAACCCCCCGATCCCAACCGATCTGCCCCCTCCTCCAGCATCAGTCTCCAGTCCCGACTTCATCTCGCGATTACCTGGACAACCACCTAGCATGGCTGCTGTAAGTCCCCCTTCTCTTCCTACCCCATCCTCATCTGCCGGGGACGAAACAGGCTGTCAGACTCCGCCCGCTGTCGTTGCGCTCCTCGTTTGCGTCATTGCTCTCACTGTCGCGCCGCCGTGTCGTCGGAGCTGGGGGCGTCGATAGCTTCTCTCCGTCCTCCGCAGACACGTGCTAACATGTCATCGCCCCTTCAGCCTCGTCCATACAACAACACCCCGGGCTACATGCCCAACGGAGCTTCCTCCATCAACCCCGCCGCCGCGCCGCTCCTTCCCAACCAGGGTCGCGTTCTCCAGACTGGCCCAATCCGTGTCCTGTGCATAGCTGACGTCCGAGGTTCGTTGCCATCCCACCAAACGGTGCTGAGCCGCCCCCTGTGGAGCTTCAATCTGACCTACTCTTCACAGGCAACCTCCGATCTCTGAACGACCTGGCGCAACAAGCACGAGCCGACCACATCATCCACACTGGCGACTTTGGCTTTTACGACGACACCTCCCTGGAGCGAATCGCTGAAAAGTAAGGACCCCTCCGCGAATCCACACCCAACCGCTGTCATTCTGACATTGGTACCAAGGACCCTCAAGCATGTTGCCCAGTACTCGCCTTTGATCCACGAGGATATCAAGAAGCAGATTCAACAGGGCGGTCCCGGTCCAGTCAAGAGCCGATTCCCGCCTCACGAGCTCCCCCTCTCCCAGCTGTCTCAGCTCCTGAGCGGCGAGGTTAAGCTCGATGTTCCCGTATACACCGTATGGGGTGCTTGCGAAGATGTGCGCGTTCTCGAGAAGTTCCGGTCCGGCGAGTACAAGGTTCACAACCTGCACATCATTGACGAGGCCCGATCGATGCTCCTGGAGATTGGCGGAGTGAAGCTCCGGCTGTTGGGTCTTGGCGGTGCCGTCGTCATGCACAAGCTCTTCGACAATGGTGAAGGTAGGACCACCATTGCCGGAGGTCAGGGCACCATGTGGACCACTCTCCTGCAGATGGGTGAGCTCGTCGACACTGCCCACCGGGTCTACGACCCCACCGAAACCCGCGTCTTCGTCACCCACGCCTCTCCTGCCCGTGAGGGTATCCTGAACCAGCTCTCCGTCACCCTCAAGGCTGACTTCTCCATCTCCGCCGGTCTGCACTTCCGTTATGGCAGCTCCTACAACGAGTTCAGTGTCAACCCTACCCTCGACCACTACCGCGGCAAGCTTGCCGCCTCCAAGGCCTCCTTCAACGACGTCTGGGAGACTGTCAAGGGTGAGGTCGAGCCCGCCATCTCCCAGAACGAGGCGCAGCAGAACCTGCTCAAGAACGCCCTCCAGATTGTCGAGAAGATGCCTACCACGGCCGCTGGTGGCAACCCCTTTGGCGGGCCCGTCGCTGGCCAAGCTCAGCTTGGTCAAGTTGACGAGAGCGCCTTCAAGAACATGTGGAACTTCAACCTGGCAGATGCCGCCTTCGGCTACCTGGTTCTTGAGATCCAAGACGGCCGTATCGGAACCGAGATGCGTGCGCAGGGCTTCAACTTCTCACATAGGGGTGCTAAGACGGCTGCGCCTGTCCCGGCTTCGGCCCCAGCTGGAGCTCCCGGAAACCTTCCAGCTCCCGCCCCGCCCTCGACCCAAAGCACAGCTCCCCCTCCTACCAGCAGACAACCCTCATCCCAAGCGCCTCCCAAGCCTGCTGTCGCCACCCCTCTTCCACCTGCTAAGCCTGCTACCCCTCAGCCTGCGGCCGCTGCTGCACCGCCCGCAGTGCCCCCCAAGGATGAGCGTCCCGCGCCTGCGGCTGCTAACGGATCAGCCCACGGCCCTGACCCCGTCTCTTCGCCCGCACCCAAGACTCCCGCTCAAGACATCATCGGACTGTTCATTATGAATGTCAGCTCCGAAGAGCAGACGCGCGATCTCTTCGATGGTGAACACAAGGCGAAGATTCTCAAGATTGAGAAGTGGGGCAACTCGAACAAGGTGGTTCAGTTCAAGACTGTCGAAGACCGCGACGCCGCCCTCGCCAGCCTGCCCGAGGACCTCAAGACGCGCGCCCAGGAAGACCGCTCTCGCCCCCTGGTCAAGGTGTTCCAGCACCGCGAGACCAAGTTCCAGCCTCGCGGCGGTGCCGGCAACTGGGGAAGCAGCAGAGGCGGCAGCAACTCTGCAAACACTGGCAGTGGTTACCGTAGTGCCGGTGGAGCCAGTGATTCTGAGAGCAACCGCCGTGGCCGTGGAGGTGGTCGAGGCGGCCGTGGAGGCGAACGGGGACGTGGCGGCCGTGGTCGAGGTGGACTCAAGGGTGATGGTGGAGCTTCACCTGCCCCCGGCCCCGCCACACCGGCGGAGTAGGACTCTTCTCTCAGAGTCATTGATCAAAGTGCTGCGGAGGGCGGCACTTGCTCCTCGGAATCGAGGAAGCGCCGCCGTCTGTCCAAGGCTAATGACGTCCTTGCAGCCTTAATGGTCAAGTTTGGCCCCTCGAAGCAAGGGGAATGAAGGACACGATTATTCTTTTTCGGTTATGAAGGGAGAAAGGGGGGGCAAAGAAAATAAGTGCTACCAATTCTTGTACGCGTACCTTAATGAGATGAGTAGGTGGGGAAGGTCTCTCGGTTTGGGATGTTGGTCCTCGGCTCAGCTTCCCATTTTCCATGTTAGGAGTTCTTCGTCGATGAGAAATAAAAGGCTTTGCGGCTTCGGTGGAGTTGAGAGAAAAAGCCAGATTTAGTATTTACCCCTCTCGTCTGTTTTCATGATGATGGTGGTGAGGTAGACTTTGGTCTGGTAGGCTCAAGATAGAGGCAATCCATGCTGTCTAATGTTTTCTGGTCCTTGTTACGTGACTGATATTCCTCTTGCCGTTGACTTGTGCTAAACACGCTGCACAGTGAGTTTGTAACCTCTGCCAGCTTGTCATTCTGACTTGCGATACATTTTCACGGTGGCCTCGAAATCCTAGTACAGCCTGGGTGGAGGTTCACGATCCCTATGGCCAAGCCGCCCGAGGAGGCAGAGCTGGGCGTTGGGGGGGGGGGTTAAAATCGCAGTGAAACGTGATAGCTCATGGGCATTTACAGGCCCTTATTGGCTGTTGATTGTCAAGGACGGAACAGCAATAGCCCTCTAATTGAACGTTGAAGGTACTGTTATACAAGGCCAGCGGCCATCTCATTTATATTCATCTTGTGTAGGGAGTCTATCCGATCGCCGCACCGTCTAAGCAGCATCGATTCTTTCTTTCTTTTTATTAGTACAGATTCGGCATTGTACACGTCTGCCTCCCCGATTTCAGACCACGTTCGTTTCTCTCCTCGCGTCATCATGCCTCCCGTTACGCCTTGATGGGCTTCATGCCCTTGTGGATGGCCGCAACGCCACCGGTGAGGTTCTCGTAGCCGTCACCCGCGACGACGAAGCCGGCGTCCTTGATCATGTCGCGGAACTCTGTCTGGCTGGGGAAGCGCTCGATGCTCTCGACGAGGTACTGGTAGCTGTCCCTGTCGCCGGCGACGAGGTGGCCGATGAGGGGGATGGCGCTGAAGGACCAGCGCTTGTAGACGGCGTTGAAGAGGGGGTAGTCGTCGGCCTTGCTGAACTCGAGGCAAGCGAAGACGCCGCCGGGCTTGAGGACGCGGTGGGCCTCGCGCAGGGCGGCGGGGATGTCTGTGAAGTTGCGGATGCCGAAGGCGACGGTGTAGAGGTCGACGGAGGCGTCGGGGACGGCGCCGTCAGGGAGCTTCTCGGCGTTGGCCTCGAGCCAGGAGAGGGCGGCCTGCTGGGAGGCGGGGAGGGACTTGGAGCGGTCGCGGCCGACGGCGAGCATGGAGGGGTTGATGTCGGAGATTGTGACGCGGACGTCGGGGTTGCGGTTGATGTTGTGCGCCGTGTGGAGCATGCGGAAGGCGATGTCGCCAGTGCCGCCTGCGATGTCGAGGATGTGTTGCGGGGTCGGGGGGTTGGTTGCTGAGAAGCCCGGCTGGAGGGAGTTGACGAAGTGGTCCCTTGTGTGTGTTAGTCGAGGGGCAGGGTAAGAGAGAGGAGAGAGACAGAGAGAAGAGACGTACTTCCATACTCTGTGCCAGCCAAAGGACATGAGGTCGTTCATGCGATCGTAGGAGTCGGCGACGCTGTGGAAGACGCCGGCGACGCGGTCGGCCTTTTCGGACTCGGGGACGGTCTCGAAACCAAAATGTGTCGTCTTGTTCGCGCCATTGGTGGAGGAGTCGGTGTTGATGGATCGGGAGGCGTATGCGTAGGGTCGGGAGAGCGATTGGGGCGAGGAGAACTGGTTGGAGAGTGAGCGCACGCTCAATGGCGTGCGGAGGGCTCGTCTGGTCGCCATCTTGACTGAATGCCCGAGGTCGTGGGGGTGCTGGTGGTCCTGGGTATCCGGGAGGTCAGTCGATCAAGAGCTCTCTCGATAGAAATTTTGGTGGAGCGTTCGCAGTGGCTGGTGCGACGCTAGATGGTGTTTCCTGGGTGCCTGGGTCTGGGACAGGGGTCAAGCCACATCTCCAACTGACTGGGGTCCCATGGAACGATCGCCTGGGAGATGTATCGAAGCTTCACGTGAATTTCGCCAAAGAAGAATGGACTCACCTTAGACAGTGGCAGTCGCGGTGACTGCAGTAGTCTCGTCGTTTTCAGTGCCCTCGCGCTCCTTGTTGTGGGCTCGATGCTGGGCGAGCAACTTGGCGAATGTGTGGACTTGGTGGCGGGCGTAGTAGGCGATGACGCAGAGGAACAGCGTGATGAAAATAACCAAAATGGCGATCCTTCCCGCCGGGCTTACCATTTTATGTGTTCCGATGGAGTGTTGGGTATTGATGTGGTGTTTAGTCGTAAACGGTGGCTGGTTGTGTGAGGTTGACGATGAGCTCAAGTTTGGTCGACGAGGTGGAATGAGTGCAGTTGCTAGGCACGCGGAATTGTGTTGGTCGCGCATTGTGCTCAATGGTCTGATGTTTTTCCCCGTCATTGGAAATGCATAACTTCCGAATACACCCTGTGTATTCCTCCTAGAGTTCTCACCTGTACCTTACGCAGCGATTGTCGAGATGCCTCGCTGCTCTCACTTACACCCCGCTGTCAATCCGCACACTTACTGATAATGGCAAGTGGGGCATTCGATAAAGAGCTGCGTTGCAGGGGCCAATTTCTCTCGCCGCTCTAGGCATCGGACCCTCGAAATGTCAAGCCTGTTCTTCTCAAAAACGAAAGACAGCTTCTGCGTATCGTCCACAGCATAATGCCAGATTACTTGAGATGTTTTGAAACTGTCTTCGGCCAAAAAAAATGAGTTTGGAAGCTTTCGTTTGCATCGCAGGCGCAGACGACTATCGCGACTGACACAGCGGCAATAAAGCAGCGACGACACTCATTTGGCCCCTGTAACTCTCTGCACTGTCCTTTAAACCTCTTCTCGGCCCCCCTCCGGTGTTGGTGGGCAACATCTTCACTGGCCACACCTCCCGAATGCCTTCGACGTCAGATGGATCCGAACTGGGATGCACAATTCCCGCCCACTGTCTCTAAAGCCTGCAACAGATGCCACGCGCGAAAAGTGAAGGTTTGAGAACCCCCAGAGCATCGAGTGAGGCTTGTGAACTAAGCGATCGACTACTCCAAGTGTGACCTGAGAGTTCCCCGATGCTCGGCCTGCGAGAAACACAACGAGCAATGCAACATCACGCAGCGCGTCACGTATTCCTACGCTGCCGTGAAGAGCCTGCAAGATAAGATCAGGGATTTGCAGGCTACAATCAATAGCCTCACCCAAGATGCGGAAACTCAGCCTGCCGAGGTCCCAGATGTCAGTCGCTTTGGCGATGTACGCAAAGAGGCAGAAGAGATTGGCGTCTTGGCCATTGGGAGACTAAATAGCTACACAGACAGGATATACAGTGAGTGGCCTCTGAGCCTCATTAACGTCCTTCGTATTGACGCATAAACGCAGTGGGCAGTGCAACGGGTTCGACGTTTGCCCGCATTTTCTTCAAGCAAATCAATCTCGCACCACCGCCGCCGAATGCCCAGCTCTCATCCGCGTCTCTAGACCAAGATCTTTTCAGAAACAATGCCGCGCTTCCGCCGCAGCCCATTGCGCGGTTCCTTTTGCTGCATACATCCGTCGAGTTCACCTCTGGTGGCCGTTCATCTCGCTTCCCTTTCTGAGAAGCACCATCGGCCACTTATACGAAGACCCAGCGAGATGCAGTGTCTACCAAAGGTTCCTGGTCCTCATGGTTCTTGCCCTGGCATCTGCACACTCGGCTGGTAGCCCAGAATACCGCCGCATGCTGGACGTCAACAGCGCCGCTGACTATTTCCAAACCGGTCTGCGCTTCTTTCTCAACTTCCACGATCATTCGCGGGACCTCCAGGGTCTGCATTCGATACTTCTGCTGAGTCTGTGGATGATGGATTCGAATGTGAGGAGCCATGGAGATGACCTCTGGCACCTCAGTCGCTATGCCATGTCTACTGCCATTGAGATGGGTCTTCATCGCCGCTCATCGTCCGCGGGCAGTTTCAGTGCCGAAGACACGGAAGTCCGCAACCGTACTTGGTGGTGCATATACAGCCTAGAGAGGCAAGTCGCGGTCATCACCGGTCGAGTCTTGTCAGTTCGCGAACACGCAATCGACGCGCCAAAACCGATGCTCAGCAGCTTGGATAGTCTTTCGAGCTCAGAAGCACAGGCGGCGCCCGTTGTTCACCGACTCAACGTACAACTCTTTAACCATCTAGTTCGACTACGACGAATCGGCGGACGGGTGCTGGAGTCAGTCTACATCGCCAGAGGACCTGATGGCCGGGCGTCCAAGACCACGTTTCAACAAATCTGTGATGAAATCGAAAAAGTTCAACAAGAATTGCAAAGCTGGAAGCGAGATATTGAGGGTCTGGACGTCAAGGGTACGCGGGAATACTCGGAGCTGAAGGTCGAGTACGGCCTTCTTCTCTTACTCATGTATCGGCCATCGCCCACCTTTATGATTCCTTCGAGAGAGATGGTCGAAATCTGCTCTCGAGCTGTATCTGGGACCGTACGCCAATGGTTGAAGCTAGAAACCCAGCATGGCATAGGTGCCATATGCCGGTGTTTCCGTCATGTGCATGGGGTTCTGATGGTAGGACTGGCTGGGCTTTACTGCGATTGGTAAGTCCGCCAAATGCCGCCTTTGTTGTCCTGTCGTCGTTGACAATCTCTCCAGGCACACCAAAACTATGGCTCGAGATGCCGATACACACATACTCCACGCCCATGGAAATGACGTGGCTGCATGCATCGATCTTGTTGAACGCGGTATTGCTTGGATGAAAGAGGACTATCTTCTCAAGTATCGCGACCTTTTACAAGCCGCGAGAATCAAAGTATACGGGCCCTTGGCCTGGGATCAGACGAGCCCTCAAACACGTTTTACGGACTTGAGACCGCCGGCTGGTACTGCTGACACCCTCGGCATATTCGAACCGGACGACTTACAATCCCAGCTCTTTTTCCAAGGGGAGGGGTTGGAAACTTATGTCAACCAAGTAACGGGGTATTTTGACAGCAGCCAGGTCAACTTGGACGAGGGCCTGACGGCGTGGTATGGTTCGTTCCTGGACGAATTCCAACCAACCCAGCCTGTCCAGCAGGAATGAACTAGTGGAATTGCATCAGCCGCCCAGATGACTATCGGGTAATATATGAAATGACAATTCATGAGATCCACCTGGCTTATCGGGTTCATTGAGGGCGATTTCCCCCCCAGGGTCAGGAGTCGCGGTGGAGGCCGAGCAGAGCGGGGCCAAACTCGGACAAGTCCAGAGACTTTCTCGGTGTCGACCGAGGCCTTGTCGCCATTATTTGCAGCTCTGAACTTTCGAATCCGGGCAACCTCTGAAGATAAATGCGTACCAAGTCTCGTTATCAGTTACGAAACTCTCTAACTCAACTCGGACCTAGACGCCAAGAAAGGCTTCACAGAGGTTATCGAACCACACTGGCAGTCACCCCGGATCATCGAAGCCACCATGTCTGAGTCTCAACCAAAGAGCCAAGCGGCCAACAGCCACACCTCTGTTCTAAATTCCAAGAACGCAACCATTCTGGTCAGTTACTCTCGTTGACATAAAAATTTGAGAGTGCTAATGATTTACAGGTCGGCATTCGTGATGGCGTTGCCAATGACTTCCGCCTAGTTCCAAGAGACCAGGCGGTGGTGTCAGTCTTCGACTCCAACTTCCTCATTGGCGATGGCATTTGGGTATATGATCATGAACCCTTCACAACATACAACCCAAACTGACAATCCAAACCCAGGAAGGAATCCGCGCGGTCAGGGGTCGTATCCAATTCGCTAAGGAACACATCAACCGCCTTTTCCAATCCGCAAAAGCCATGTACATGGATTTGGGCCTGACAAAGGCCGAACTCCTATCTCTGCTGCACCGAACCCTCGACGCAAACGACATGGGCGACGAGCCTCACGTCCATATCCGCCTCGTCGTCAGCCGCGGCCTCAAGTCCACCCCCTACCAGAACCCGCACGTCAACATCGGCCTGCCGCTCATCGTCATCATCCCCGAGATCAAGGCCGTCGACCCCGCGGCGAAGGAGCGTGGCCTGCGCCTCGGCACGACCTGGGTGCGTCGCGGCCCGCCCGACGTCAAGGATGAGCAGTGGAACCACATCTCCAAAGCCACGGACGTCCAGGCCTGTGTCAGTGCCAACGTAATGGGCGTCGACGAGGCGCTGATGCTGGACATGAGGGGCTTCGTCAAGACCTGCAACTCGGTCAACTTCTTCATTGTGCGAGGGGACGAGGTCTGGGCGCCGACGAAAGACAACCAGATGCAGGGTATCACCCGCCAAAAGACCATCGACGTCTGCCGCGCTGCGGGGATCACTGTCAAGGAGCTCGATTTCGCCCTTACCGAGGTTTATGGCGCTGATGAAGCGTTCTGCACGGGCACTTTCCCGTCGCAGATCCACGTCACGGAGGTCGATGGACGGAAGATTGGGAACGGGAACAAGGGTCCTGTCACTGCGGCCATTCAGAAGCTGTACGCAGCAGAGGTGACGAGGGATGTGTCAAGGCCCAGGGAGGCCATTCTGGCCGACTTGGAGACACCTCGAGACCTTAGTGTCTTGAAGCGGTTGAAGTTGTAAATTTCTGTTCAGCTTCGCTAAATTATTGATAATTTGATACCTAAGACTACATTACATATATGGCGTTTGGATACTGCTCGTGTCGTATCCCAACTTTGACCTAAGGGTCGTTCATACCCAACGGACATTCTAGAGACTATATGTGAAATTGGCAGAACTCGACGACTTACACGACCTCGTCCAAAGGTTTTGTTACTGTTCATTTCTTCCAAGTCCAACGTTGAAAGCATCAACCGAGCGGATGGGGGCTGATTTTGACTGAAGTTCCCCAATAATTCGATCGGCATATTATTCCACATCATCCATGTCGCGGAGAGTGGGCGCGGCTCCATGACTCGGATTCGGACTGGTCCGAGATATCTCTGTCAATCACCGAACATCGTCTCGGTGGAGACCGACACTGATTGCGTGATCCCGTAGTACGATTTCGTCAATCAGTGTTGAAGCCGCGTTCTCCATATCGAAAACGACACCCTAGATTTCTATTACCCAAGATAATAGATGATGCGAGGAGGCCGAAGTGAAATATCTGCGCATACCCTTTTGAACATTTTGGCCTTAATGGCGATTACTCTCGTTTCTTGTTTTTGAGTCCTTTACCCGGCTTCATTCCTTATCTCAATTCGGCCAGTGGGTTCCGACGTTGTGTAAGATAAGAAGAGGTCTTCGACTTACACGGCATCTTTGCATTTCCCGCATCTGACACTGTTGGAGTCGACTTTTCCAAGATGGACCCCAAACCGGTCGCCGACAGCAAGTTGACGGAGCCAGCGGTGCTCAAGGATTCCCACGATGAAGTACCTTTCGACGAATCCGAGGCGCTGAAGCCCGCGTTGAACAGACGGTTGCTGATGAAGACGGATCTCGTGGTTCTGCCTTGTCTCGTGATCAGCATGACGTTGGCCTTCCTCGACAAGGTAAAACTATGCCAACAGCCAAACCGAACCTAGATGCCAACAGCTGACACCCGGCATCGGCATAGAACGCGCTCGGTTTTGCCGCAATTTTTGGCCTCAGGACAGACGCCAGCCTCAAGGGCCAGGAGTACTCGTGGCTGGGTAGCATCTTCTACTTTGGATACCTGGCCATGGAGCTGCCCAGCCTATGGCTCATCACGAAGGTGCCCATCGGAAAGTACATCAGTGCTTGCCTCATTCTCTGGGGAGCCGCCATCTGTCTGATGGCGGCTTGTCACAACTTTGCCGGGCTGGCGACCATCCGCGTGCTTCTCGGAATCTTCGAGGCGGCACTGCCGTGTATGTTGGTGCTGAACTCGACTTGGTACCGCCGCGAGGAGCAACCGCTTCGAACTGCGCTCTGGCACAACACTTTTGCTGGCGTCTTTGGGGGTATCTTGTCGTATGCCATCGGCAACATCAAGGGGTCGTTGTCTACATGGAAGGGGGTGTTGTTCACGGACTGGAAATCGAAAGGCCGCTAATTTGATGCCAGTACATTTTCATCATCTACGGAGCCGTCACCATTTTTACCGGCTTCATCATCTTCTTTGCCCTGCCGGACTCCCCTGCCAACGCCTGGTTCTTCACCGAGGAGGAGAAGAAGGCCGTCATCATCCGTCTAGCGGAGAACCAGACGGGTGTCGACAACCACAAGGTAAGGGGGAACATGGGAATTTTCGTCTGAACGAGAGAGAGAGGAAGTATTTGCTAACGGGAAGGCTCCAGAAATTCGACAGAAAACAGATCATCGAAGCCCTGAAGGACCCAAAGTGCTGGTGCGTCTGGGCATGCGGCATCGGCTACGCCATCGCCAACGCGGGCATCACCAACTTCAACCCGCTCATCATCGCGGGGTACGGCTTCAGCCAGACCAAGACGGTGCTCATGGCGACGCCGCAAGCCGCCGTCGCCATGGTGGCCGGCGCCGTCCTGACCGCCATCTCGCACTTTGTGCAGAACCTGAGGTGCTTCTTCTGGATCATCTCCGCCCTCATCGGTCTCGCTGGTGCCGTAATGGTGCATACCCTCGATGTGACTTCTGCACGCAACGCCTCGCTAGGTACGGAAACGAATGCGGTCCCCCTTTCTATCGTACAGGAGAACCAGACTAATGAGAATCTAGCGGGTGTGTACATCATGGGGTTCTACAACGTTCCGTGGGTGTTCATGCTGAGTCTCAACTCGTCAAACACCGCGGGCGCGACGAAGAAGAGCTTCATGGGTGTCTCTGTCGCCGTGTGCTATGGTGAGTTGCAATCGATCCGTTGGAGCATTTAAGAATGAACACTGATAGATCTTGTGTCGTAGCCATCGGAAACATCATCGGACCGCAGCTCTTCCTCTCCAGCCAGGCCCCTAGATACCCCCTGGGCATCGGCGCCATGATGTTCGCGTTTGCCCTCATGGCCGCCTCGGGCGCGGTATACTACGTTTTGTGTGTTCTTGAGAACAAGCGCCGCGACTCACAGTATGGCGTTCCGGAAGACAAGGTCCAGGCTGGCCTCGAGTCTGAGAGACAGGATAAGACGGACTGGGAGAACAAGGGGTTCCGTTACACCTACTAGGTACCCTTCATACATCGGGACAGACGGGGACATTTGCTCCTCTATCAAAACTACTGACCATCCGTCTTGTGGTCGAGAAAATAAAACGTGAAGGATGCATCGCATTGCCTGTGCAAATACTCACACGATCCATGCTCATCGGATATTCGGTCTACAGCCTTCATCGAAGAACCGTTACGGTGCCGCATCCATACTGACAGCGCAGCAAAAACGGTAAACAGCCTCATTTATGCGACGGCCTGTCAGTTTGATCCTCAAACAGCAAAAAAGTTGAGCTCAAAGGCACCTCCAGACAGCATGTATCCAGCACAGGGGAAAACATAACTTTAATATCAGCGCCCAAATAACGATGCATCTCGCAATCACCTCCTGTGAGGGTAGCCCTACAGGGCACTACTTGTGGCTACCTCACGCCCCTATTGTACCTAGACTTACACTTAACTAATATATCTATACTCATACTACTACACAGGCCTTATAGCTGGTAGTATAATATCTTTTTAATCTAGAGGCTGGAACTACTACCCTATAATTATCGAATTATGTATTATGAAATCTTAATCCTTTTATTTTCTCTATTATAACTTACTTTTAGTTATAATTAGATTTACTATTATTATAAAAACTACTCTTCTAATATATATAGATTGCTAATATATTATAACTGCCTATAACTACTTACTCTATTTTACTTATTTTTTAGCTAATTATATTAAAGCTTTACCTCTATTTTAACTTTATATATAGTTAAAAATCTAAAAAGTCTAGAAATCTATAATCTTTATAACTATAACTTATTAATATTATAATCTCCCTATAATTTATAATAGATTATAATATTTACTTTATATAGATACTAATCTGAGATACTAATCTTAAGAACTTCTTAATTTTATAGTAACTAATTACTCCTACCTTAAAATTCTTAATAATATTAACTTATTCCTTATAAAGCGTCTACTTAAAGAGATCTTATATAATCCTACTTATATAATATATTTTAATAATAAGTAATATCTAGTTAATTAGGTCTAGAATAAAAGCTTATTTTATAACTTTTTGCGCACTTTTTGCTGTTAAGTATATATAATTACTAATAGATTATAATTACTACTCTTATTATAATTATAATATCTTTCCTTATACCTTTCTAAGCTACCTTCAGACTTAATTCCCCTCTCTTATAAATCTCTTCCCTATATATTACTATATCTATAGCTAATTCTCTTATTATTACTACCTATAATAATAATAATACTAAGATTATTAACCTTAAAACTAATCTAAGTAACTTAAATTTTAGTGATCTTAGTAATCTCTTAAGTATATAATCTTATTTAAACCTACTTAGTATTTATTTCTGTAATTCCTACTATATCAGCCCTATTAATCTTAAGATTAGTCCTTATGATTATAATAACTTTACTATATTTAATAGCAAGGAAGGTAATCTGTTTAATCTTACTAATAAGATAGAACTTATAACTTTAGATCCTATTAAAACTAGTTATATTAACTTTTTTTACCTTTCTCCTTTTTATTATAGACTTAGATCTTAGAGCTTATAATATTACAGCTTATAGCATAGTAATATAAATAGAACTAATAATCCTTCTAACTTATTTATAGGTTTTAATATTCTAACTATAGAAAGTGCTACAAACTTATTTACTATAATATAACGTTTTAAGGATAATAATACTACTTATAAATATAATAATATAAATAATATAGTAGAACTTTTTATAATTATAATTTCCTAACTTAAGACTATAATTTATAATAATAATAATACTATAAACCCTAGAGGTAATAGTAGTAATAATAATCTAATTTTATGCTTTGTTAATATTAGAATATTTAACTTTATAGCTTATAATCTAGAGCAACTTAGTATTATCTATAATAGAAAGAATATAATCTATATAGATATTTATTTTTTTATAGAATGATTTGTAGATCTTATAGATTTGTGAAGTCTAGTTATAGTTTACGATATATAGACTTAATGCTTTTAAGGTTCTATCCTTATATAGTACTTATAAGTTCTTAGTAATACTAACTAATCTCTACTCTATAATACTAATATTACTATAATTAATAATAAGATCCTTAAGTAATTTAAACCTCACTATAGTAATATAATATAATAATAGAAATCTATAAGTTTTAGCTTATAAGATATCTATAATAATAAGGATATCTATACTTTTATTTAATCTATAATCTATAATACTAAGTTCTATAGTATTACTAAAAAAGGTTATATTAAGGTAGTATATAAAGCTCTTAATAGTATTCTCTAATCTATTATTCTGCTCTTATTATTTACTATAACACTTAAATCTTTTGTTTATAATATCTGTAAATATAAATCTATAATTTATAACTTTACTTAAGAGTAATATACACCTCTTATAGGTCCGTATAACTTTACACCTTAGTAATATTTATAATAGCAGAATTACTTAGATAAGACTAACTCATATAATTAAGCAAGCTAATTTAG
Source organism: Colletotrichum camelliae (assembly GCA_018853505.1). Taxonomy (NCBI): domain Eukaryota; kingdom Fungi; phylum Ascomycota; class Sordariomycetes; order Glomerellales; family Glomerellaceae; genus Colletotrichum; species Colletotrichum camelliae. The sequence goes on along the minus strand of JAELVL010000002.1, from coordinate 7,183,544 downwards.
CCTAACTTCTAACTATAATACTTAAGCTTAAGCAGCTAATAAGCCTTTCCAGCTTACTAACTAATTCTAAAACCTAAATTAATTCTAATAATATAGTAGATTTAATAATAACTATAGTTATAGTTAAGGTAACTATAATAATATATAGCGATCTAGTAGATATAGTAATAACTAGAATAACTATAACTAAGGCTATAATAATTTTAGCAGAGGTTTATTAAGTAATAATTAATAGTATAGTAACTGTAATTAGTTCTAATTCCTTCCTAACTAGTAACCTAACCCTTATTAGCCTAACTAAGCTGGTAATTAGCCTTAATAGTAGTAACTACTAGTTCCTAAGAACTGCTGTTTACTATATCTTATTAATATAACAGCTAGATCTATATTTGCACTTTAACTGCAAATTATAAAAGCTTATTATAGTAAAGTTAGTAATCTTATAGATCTTATTAAACTAAATTATCTTAAGTACTAACTTAAGCAGATTAGCTACTATTCTCTATCTATTACAGAAGATTATAATAATATTTTGCTGTATTATAATTATAATAATGCTGAATACTATATAAATATAAACGAAGAATAGTTTGCTCTTCCTGAATAACCTAATAATATTTATATTAACATATAAAGTCTTAATATAATAATAATAATAATATAAAAATAATCTACTTACTTAAATATTCTATATAAAATAAACGAATAGACTTTTATATATATAACCTTATATAAAAGTGTTTAGTTTATTATAACCTATAACTTTATAAATGCTTACGTAATCGCTCTTATTATGTAATCCTGCTTATGTAACTAAAAAGTATAACCTGAAACGTAAGGTTATCTTTCCCCTCATTTTTCCTACCTTAGGATGCAACCTGCCAACTACATCAACCAGAATCATATCAATACATTCCTTCTCTATCAATCATCTATACAAATAAATGCCTATAAATGCTGAGGATTATCAATTTTTATCATAACATATCTCCATCTATAACCCTATACTATATAGGCGCATATACTACGCCCCTGAATACTCTTATACCTGTGCTAACATATAATTATAACCTTTACCTACGAAGTTTCTATTATTAATAACTTATAAGCTAATATCCTGCTTAGTATAGACTATTTAGAACTAGAAAAGTTTAATATTTTAAACTCTATTAGTTATATTATTATTATATTATATAAAGTTAAGATCTCTATAGCTATATTATATAATAGTACTTACTATAATATAAAGGTTATAGCATTATATTATATAATAATTCCTGCTAGATTATATAATAAGATTGAAATCTGCTATTATATTAAAGATAACTTTTAAGATCTTTTATTTAAGCTAATTAAAAACCTTAATATTAGCATTTTTATGCTCTTTATAGATATAATTATAACTAAGATTATAGTTTATAATAACTATAACTTCTCCTGATATATCCCTAAAAGTACTCTATTTAGCTACTTTGTTTTAATTAATCTATTAGCTTAAGTATACTTAGTTAATACTAATAAAAATAGTAAAGTATTAAAATTTGTAATTTAGTTACCTGATAATTATAATAAGAAGTATTTAATTTAGTAATATAAGATAATAGATATATATCTTACTAATATTTATATCTATAATAGAAGTAATCCTAATAATGCTTAATAAATTATAAAACTACTTACTAAGTTTAAAGATGTTTTCTATAATATAGGTTTTACTAATATCTCTGAGGATAAGTAATTTTAAGTCTACTTTAAATCTAATTAGTAATAAAACCTCTCTAAGAAAAATAAAGTCTACTTTATTAGTCCTAATAAGTATGAGATTATCTATAAGACGATTAGTAAACTTATAGATAGTAGTAAGGTTTTCTGTATTAAAACTTAGGTTCCTTTTATATTTCTAGTTTTTATTATATAGTAAGAATAGGTTACTAAACAGATTAAGAAGAAGTAGTAGAATAGTAAAGTTAAGAACTTAATTATAATATATCTTAATAATATATTTAAGCCTGATAATAAGCTTAGTTATAAAGGTAGAATAGTTATTAATATTTGCACTTTTAATAAAATTATTCTTTTTAATACCTATCTTATAAAATTCTAAGATTATATAATAGCAAAGTATGCTAATATAACTTATATTATAACTTTTAATATTATTACTTTTTATTACTAATAATAACTATACTTCTAATCTTACTAGGTTTTTATAATTATAACAACTAAAAGATAGTATTTTTAATATTTTATGAGCTATTATAATTTAATTCTTATATTTAGTAATAAATTAACTAATTACTTAATGTATAGCTAGTAATACTTATTATAATAATATAGTTATTATATCTAATAGAATAAAGTAGTATCTTATTAATCTCTACTAGGTTTTAATACTTTTTTACTTAAAGAATATCTCTATTAGCTTATCTAAGTCTTATACTAGTTTCCTCTCTGTAATTATTCTTAGAAAACTTATTAACTCCTTTAGCTTTACTATACCTACTAAAAAGCTTAATATATTATATAAGCTTAATTTCCTAAAAACCTTTAAATTATTAGAGTACTTCTTAGGTATAACTAGTTTTATATACTATATTATATAATATGCAAATATTAATCTACTAGAACAGTATAAAACTATATTATTAAGAACTTATTATTATATTAATAAGCTTACTAATAAAAAGATTAAAAATAAGATATTAAAACCTACTTATAAATAATACGCTAAAGCTATTAATATCTTATTACTAACCTCTAAAAAGCTAAATACTTTTAATTAGATTAAAACTAAACTTATATAATATATTATACTAACTTACTACTCACCTAAGTATATTCTATTTATTAATTTTAATACTTATACTAATAGTATTAGAGTTCTTATTTATTATATTAAGGATAAATCCTTAAATAAAGTTATTTAGGTTACTAATAGCTAGTAAAAATATAAAGTTCTATAATACCTATCTAAGATATCTATTCAGCTGATTACCTACCTCTCTTAACTACTTAATCCTATAGAAAAGTAATACTAATTAATTAAGCTTAAGATCTCTAGTTATATCTAGACCTTTAGTAAGACCTATTAATAAATTAATATAATAGAGGTTCCTCTAGTTATAATATTCACAAATTATAAATTAATTATTAATCTCTCCAGATAACTTAATATTACTAATATAACTACTTAGACTAGTGTTAATAAGAAGCTGATCTATATAATAAAATATATCTCCTAATTTAATATCTAATTTATCTATAAAGCTAGTAAGGATTATATTATCCTAGACGCTCTAAGTAGGTTACTTATTATAGAAACTATATATAAGTGAGACCTAGCTATAGCTGATAATAGTACTCCTAAGATTCTTAATAACCTACCTAATAATTATAATAAGTATCTAGTATTCTATAACTATATTACTCTACTCTTAATATAATTACTACTTAAATCTAAAATTACTAGCATCCCTCTTAAGTTTATAACTACTTCTAACTATCCTAATATTACCTTAATAATAATCTCTAATGCTTTTAAATATAAGATCTAATATAGCTATAACAAGGATCTAATCTAGGTATATATTATTAGATAAGTCTATAATAATATAAAGCTTAGAACTAATATAGCAATCCTCCCTTTTAAGTAGTATTATAGTTTACTATAGAAGATCTCTCCTAATAATATTAACTAACTAGTTATCCTTAGATCCTATATTACTAATATCTTTATATCTCTTTATAATAGATTATATTACAGCTATACTAAACTATTAGAGTTCCTCTTCTACTACTATATTTATAATAGCCTAAGTAAACTTTATAAGTATTTTACTATATATCCTAACTGTTATATCTTCTAGACCTACTACTATATTATTTATAATAACTTATAGCCTATCTTTCTCCCTCTTTACTTATACTTTATAATTTTAATTAATTTCCTCTTAGCATTACTAATAACTACTGATAGCTATAATTATATATTAGTTACAGTTAATAAGTTCTCTAAAGAAACTATTATAAAACTTAGTAAGATAATATATACTATATAAAACTAGAGTAAATATCTCTTTTATAGATTAATAAGTAGTAATTAAGGTATCCTAAAGATAATTCTAAGTAATTATAACCTTAAGTTCTTATTATAGATATAAGATATAATATAGAAAGGTTTTAGTATTAATCTTATTTATAATACTACTTATTACTTCTAAACTAATAGTTAGATTAAATAATTCATCTAATAGATTAAATCTATATTATATTATTATATTAACTTAATAGCTAACCTTATAGATTAGATTTAGAATATCTCCTAACTATAGTTTAAATATAATAATATAAAATCTGTAATTATATAAAAATTACTTAATAAGATAGTTAAGAGTTTTATTTTTAATAATATAGCTATAATAATTACTAATTAAATCCTATAATCTATTTAAGTTTCTATAGCTTAGCTTAAGATCTATAATATACTTATAATAGTATTATTATTAATAAAGCAGTTTTATAATAAGTATTATAATATTTAGTTTTTTAATATTAATAATAAGGTCTATTTATACCTATATTACAGCTATATAACCTTATAAGCTATAATTATTAGCTATAAGCTTAGAGAATAGTTTATAAAACTTTTTTAGATTATAAAGTGTATTAGCTGTTCTGCTTATAAGTTATAATTCTTACTAGAATAATAAATTTATAATACTATTTCTGTTAATTATTTTAAGCTTATAGAATTTAATCTTTATAGATAATAATTACTTATAATCCCTCTGATTTATATAGCTAATAAATAAATCTCTTTTATTCTTAATAAGTGTTATACTAAGGCTAGAACTAAGTAATATCTTATTACCTATAAAAGCTTTAGTTCTAAATATACTAATAGCTTAATACTATAATAGTTTATAATAAGAATATTCTTAATATTTAGAACTTATATTAGATTAAAAATTATAGATTTATAGATCTTAGTATAACCTCAACTTAATAAGTTATATAATTTTATAGATTTAGATTTTTATAATAGTTTAAAGGATTTAGAGATATCTGAGAAGGATTAGAAATAGCTTTATAATAGAAATAGGATTATAATATAATAGTAAAATTATATAAGTATTATATAATTATGAGATGAGGATATCTTTTTGCTAGTAGTATATTATGAGGGTAGCCTTACAGGGCACTACTTAGGCTACCTCACACCCCTATTATACCTAGACTTACACTTAACTAATATATCTACACTCACACCACCACACAGGCCTCACACCTCCCCTGTCCAAGGTTCGTTCGGTTCCTTATCGGCTCCTGCCACACGCGGGGCGCGGGGGTGGTTGCGGCATGGGACGGGTGGACTGGACCGGGGGATAACGCTGCGGATAAGGAGATAAACGAAGGGTAGCTCGGCTCGCTTTCCTTCGGCTCAGCCATGACGTCGCAGCGCCGGCCGACGATAGACGACTTCCGCCGTCGTGAACAAGCCGCTGCTTCTAGATGTCTCGGCTTCCCGCTCCCTCGATCCCTCTTGTTTGTTATTGTGGGATTGAGTGTCCAATTCTGTTGCTGCCAGTCTTTGAGAGCGTCTCTGTTGTGTAGTTTCAATCGCAGAGATGAGGTCGTGCAAGATACTTCGTCGTGCACCCCTGCGCGGGGTCCTTCCACGAGCCTCTCCGGCAACCGCGACGCCCTTCGCAACAACCCCGAGCCGAGCTGCGAGCAGCCTCTCCCAGCGGCCCAATGCGAACCACGTCTCCTTTCCGGCGCCGTCAAGAGCGCCTTCACGAGCACGCTCAAGTTCGAGACGCCCGGCGAGTACCCGGCCGTGCCAACCTACCGGTCGTCGACCAGAACGGCGCCATCGTGGACGAGTCGTTCACGCCGGACCTCGGCGAGGAGGAGGTCGTGAAGCTGTACAAGGACATGGTCTTCATCTCGGTCATGGACCTCATCATGTTCGACGCGCAGCGCCAGGGACGGCTGAGCTTCTACATGGTCTCGGCGGGCGAGGAGGCGTTGAGCGTCGGTTCCGCCAGCGTGCTCACGCCCGAGGACGTCATTTTCTGCCAGTACCGCGAGCAGGGTGTCTTCAAGCAGCGCGGCTTCACGACGGCGGACTTCATGAACCAGCTGTTCGCCAACTCAAAGGACCCCGGAAGAGGGAGGAACATGCCGGTGCACTACGGTAGCAAGGAGCTAAATATTGTGGGTGCCTCTCCACCCTCACCCCCCCGATTGCCTCGTTGATAGGAAGCCGTTGACTAACCATTCAATCGACAGCACACGATCTCGTCCCCGTTGGCGACGCAGCTGCCGCAGGCGTCGGGGGCGGCGTATGCATTGAAGATGCAAAGGATGCAGGACCAATCGATACCCCCAAGAGTTGTCGCGGCTTACTTTGGCGAGGGCGCCGCGAGTGAGGGCGACTTCCACGCCGCCCTCAACATCGCCGCCACGCGGTCGTGTCCCGTCATCTTCATCTGCAGGAACAACGGCTACGCCATCTCAACGCCGACACTGGAGCAGTACAGGGGAGACGGCATCGCCAGCAGAGGTCTGGGATACGGCATCGACACCATCCGGGTGGATGGCAACGACATTTGGGCCGTGCGGGAGGCCACCAAGAGGGCGCGTGAGATGGCGCTGGAGAACGGAGGCAGGCCCGTCCTTATCGAGGCCATGACTTACCGCGTGAGCCATCACAGCACGTCGGACGACTCATTCGCCTACCGTGCCAGAGTCGAGGTGGAAGACTGGAAGCGGAGGGACAACCCAATCACGCGGTTGCGCAAGTGGATGGAGGCTAAGGGCATGTGGATGAGAACAAGGAAAGGAGTGCCGCGACTCTACGAGACGGGAGGTCTTGAAGGCGTTCAAGGAGGCCGAGAACGAAAAGAAGCCGCCCATCCGAGGCATGTTCGAAGATGTTTACGAAGAGCTGACGCCGGACTTGAAGCAGCAGATGGCGCAGCTGCGGGAACACCTCGACAAGTACCCTGACGAGTATGATTTCAATGAGTTTGAGGGCGGCAAGGACAGTTTGAAGGCGTAGACAGAGGTGTGCTACTCACGCGATATCTTGGTGTATGACAAGAATTACACAGACGGAGTTCCCGGCGCCGCAGACATGTAGGGCTTTGAATGAATAAGCGAATAATGCCAAAAACTTCCGTTTCGGTGACCGAGCTTCAGTGAGCTTTTTTTCTTGCCGTCGATGTTGCTTAGAAATGACCAAAATCGAAAAGTCGACAGCCCCCTCCACACAAAGTCCCTGGATGGCGCAACAGGAGTCGCAGATTCCGTCTATCCACTTTGCTTGAATCAGCTCCGTCAGAATCTGGGGCCCTAAGCGCAGGATGTGGAGGTGCAAACGGAGACAGGGTTCCGTAATGACATGGCGCTATGCGAAGCGGTAGCGGAGCGATAGGCATGTTGGCACTGCTTTCCGGGCCTGCCAACACTGCCAACCTCCTGTCACCAGGATCAAGCTGCCAATCTCAGCACTATTACTGCATCGTCAGGATGTACGGTCGGACGCTGGGAAGGCGTTGGCAGCAAAGGCTTTGGGTTCCTCGGGCAGCGTGGTGGCACGTCCCTGATTGACACCCTTGGACGGACCCAAACGGTGGGCGTGGCAAGGGGAGACGGTATCATGACATAAGAGCGGCTGGCGTTGTTGGAGCCAAGGCGCTTTGCTGCAGGGATCCCCCTCCGACTGTTGAGTTGGTGGTCCCGCACGCGCAGTGGCTGCTACCTCTGGGCCGTTCTTGTAGGAGCAGCAAAGAATGGGTGGCACGAGGAGGAATATCAGAGCCGCTTGGTACGTGTTGGAGCCTGAGAACTGCTTGTGTGTCTACCGGCCAATGCCTTGTTAGCGGTGGTGCGCGTAATTGATAGAGGAAAGGTGCCCGTACCGTTAGGTATCCGGCAAGAGAAAGAGTGTGTGTGCCAAGTTGTGTGTGTGAGAGTGTCGGTGTCGGCCATCAGTCATTTCAGTGCGAGCTGTGTCCGCAAGGTCCAGGTCCAGGTTCAGCCAGTTCCATCGGGCCAGTCACCTTTCCTCCATGCTTGCTTTCAGTCCTGCATAACTTCAAGCCATAACACAACTCCCCATTTGCAGTACCGACCTTTTTCGACGACGCCGACGACAACGACGACCAAGACGACAGCAACGTCCTCCGATAGCGACCGTCGAATGCCCCTCGACTGTCGATGACTCCCCACGACCGAAAGACAGCTCGTTCGATCAGTTGATTTGGTCGGCAGACAGCTCTCCCTCCCTCTCCCCTCCCCTCACTCTCTCCAACGCCCTTGCTCCGCTGGCCGTCTCCGAACGACGGGGCGATCACGTTCGAACGCACACCCATCTCGTAGCATCGATATACCGCCGTCCCAATCGCCAGCACCGCTTCAAGCTGCCCTGCCTCATGGCGTAATCCATGGCAGAACGAATCGCCGCTGCAAATCCGCGCTCCAGATCGGTAGTCGACCACGATCCCCCCGCGCGCCTCCCATCAACGCCGACGATATCGTCTTCAGGATCGGGCTCTCCCGCCTTTGCCTCGACTTCGCCTTCCCACAGGTAGGTCACTTCTTTTCCCCTGCTCCGGGTTTGTTTGTTTCGATCCCCTTACACTGCTTTGTGCACCGCGAGAAGTCGAAGAGAGGAAGATATTGGAGAGTGAAGAAGGCAAGAGAACACAAAAGCGTAAAGAGGCGTCGAGTAGCAGCCAGCAGCCAGCAGAAGCAAAGCAGAAGCAGAAGCAGAAGCAGAAGCAGAAGCAGAAGCAGAAGCAGAAGCAGAAGCAGAAGCAGAAGCAGAAGCAGAAGCAGAAGCAGAAGCAGAAGCAGAAGCAGAAGCAGCAGCCCTGCTCTGCTGTTCGAAGCAGGAGGAGCGTTCAAAGTTGTGTCGCGGGGGCAGTCACCACCAGTCACCGGTCACCGGTCATATCGCGGCTTTCCCTCCTGTCCGCCTGCCTTTACACCATCTGCCTGCGCAGTTTACCTTCACCTTCCCGTCTGCTTTATTTTGATCCTCAAAACCAAATCACCCGGTCTCTGCCTCAGGATTCCCCCCAGTTTACCTACCTGGGTTCCCGGCTGGCCTGCTTAGGAAGCTACCTGCCTCCTGGTACCCGACCTGTTGGATCTCCAACTTAAGCGGGCCTGGTCACTGTCTACTTGTCTACCTACCTTGCCTTTCGGTACATAGGCACCACACTGCACCGCACCTTGTCTACCTGCCCTCAAGGGCCAGAAAAAAAAAAAGAGGCCTTATTTCCCAACATTGAAACAACGCCTGCATCGCGCCGTCTGCCATCCGCGACGCCGCTTTTCTGGTTCTCTGCCCGACACCTCTCTACTCTTCGTCTCCTCCTTCGTCCCTCCCGCCTATCTGTCTCCTCGGGTCATTTCCAGATCGACCCCTCCTCGTCTCCCCTGGTCCTTCAATCCACCAGACCTTACACTGTACACCAGCATCCACCCTGCACCCACACTATTCCGACCCTGGCTGGAGACACAGATGGCTGGCGGCATTCTGGACTGCCAACCGACCCTTCTCTGATCTGACTTGATTCTCGTTTTTTTCTTTCGTTGCTGTCGGCCATGCCTCGCAAAAACCAGTCACTCATGTCTCCTAGAATAACTAGATCATCTGCTCGACAAGCGGCAAATATCGCAGCTTCATCGACACAGTCCGCTACAGGCGCCGATCCCGCCGCGAACGCCCCTGCACCCGCGAGCTCCAGTCCTCAGAACCATACCGCCTCTGCGTCACGGAAGCGAAAGGCTCCAGCTCAACCACCCAGCCCTACTCCGGGAACTCAGCAATCCTCGACCGCCTCGACCAGAAGATCGAAGCGTCAGAAAGTTGCTGAGCCTCCTCCGCCACCTCAACTTTCTACACAAACGCCTGCTCCTCCTCGCTCCAAGAGGAAAGACAAAGCAACCGCAGCCATGTCGAGCCCAGAGTAAGTCCCACGTGCTCAATTCATCTCGGAAACATCACCCTGACCTTGTCCAACAGCACCCCTTCCGGCCCTGCGAACACATCAGAGAACGCCGTCCCCTCAGGATCCTCGAGCCGCAAATCGAGCAGAAGCAAGAGAACCGCCCCCAGTGCAACAGGTATATCAAGCTCAAACAACCGTTGGCTCGTGGACTGTAGTACTGACTTGAGCCATTCAGATCCGTCTGCCAACACATCAGGCTCTTCTCGTCGGACGAAACGAAACGCTACTAACAACGCCGATCAAGATACTGCGATGACGGGCACAGACGAGGCAGAGAAAGACTCCATCCCACCTCCACCGCCACCACCTCCCGAACATAACGACGACGACGACGATAGTGACGACAATGACGACGACGAGGATGCTCGGAGGTACGATGACGATGATGATGACGACGACGACGATCCATTCGGCGGTTTTGGGGGACCCGGAGGTCCAGGAGGACTGTCTAGCACCTTGCGAGCACTCACAGGCATGATGTCGGGCTTATCCTCCCGACTGCGCGAGCTGTTGAGCAGCCTGCGTCAAAAGGACGACCCCTCGATGCAGCTGATTGCCCTGCAAGAACTTTCCGAGATTCTCCTGGTTTCGAACGAGGACAACCTGTCCGGCCACTTCTCGCCAGATTCATTCGTCAAGGAGCTCGTCATACTGATGCAGCCTAATGAGATCACCGGGGAAGAAAACCCAGAGATCATGCTCCTGGCCTGCCGCTGCCTGGCCAACTTGATGGAGGCTCTGCCCGCAAGCGTTGCTAACGTTGTTTACGGAGGCGCGGTACCTGTCCTCTGCCAGAAGCTGCTGGAGATCTCCTTCATTGATCTCGCCGAGCAAGCCTTGAGCACCTTGGAGAAGATTTCGGCCGAGTATCCCTCCAGCATCGTTCGGGAGGGCGGTCTGACGGCCTGCCTGTCGTATCTGGACTTCTTCGCGACAAGCACCCAGAGGACAGCTGTGACTACAGCTGCAAACTGCTGCCGAAACATACCCGAAGACTCGTTCCCCGTCATTAGGGACGTAATGCCGACTCTTCTCAACGTCCTCGGCAGCAGTGATCAGCGTGTGGTCGAGCAGGCGTCTATCTGTGTCTCTGGAATCGTTGAGAGCTTCAAATATCAGTCTACGAAGCTCGAGGAACTGGTCAGCGTGGACCTGTTGAAGGCTGTTCTTCGGTTGCTTGTACCAGGCACCACCAATCTCATTGGGCCTAACATCCACACCCAGTTCCTCCGGGTGCTGGCCTTTACAGCTCGTGCCAGCCCTCAGTTGTCAACAGAGCTTTTCAAGCTCAACATCGTTGAGACCCTTTACCAAATTCTCACCGGCGTATCTCCGCCCAGTGGAACCGAGGACGTTGCCTCAAAGCTTGACAGCGTTGTCATCATGCAGGCGTTGATCCACCGGCCGAGAGAGCAAATCATCGAGACTCTGAACGTCATCTGCGAACTCCTTCCCAGCCTTCCTCGCAACGCCGACCCCGCTTACGGCGACTTTGTTGAAATGAATGCAACGGAGCCCATCACGCCATCCTCTACGGCTACTGGCAAAGCACGCAAGTCGCCCAACGACAAGCGCATTGAGTTGCTGGATGGCTGCAAAGCGGAGGTTCGCCGCTTCGCTCTCATCTTGTTCCCGACGTTGACAGACGCCTTCTCGAGCACGGTGAACTTGAACGTCCGCCAAAAGGTTCTCACTGCACAGCTGAAGATGCTCTCTAATCTCGATGAGGGTATTCTGGGAGAATCTTTGAAAACTGTTCCTTACGCCTCCTTCCTTGCGTCGATTCTGTCCCAGCAGGATCATCCAACCCTGGTCATGCTGGCACTGCAAGCTACAGAGCTTCTCCTCAGCCGCCTGGACGATGTTTACCGATACCAGCTTTACCGCGAAGGCGTTATTTCTGAAATCACCAAGCTCGCTACAGAGGAGCAAACGCCCCCTCCTGCGCCAGAAGCAAGTGCGTCACAGGAGACTAACAATACGGACGGACAGGCATCAGCAGAATCCGGAGATCACTCATCAGATAATGACGAATCTGAAGACGACGATGAGCACGAGGAGTCTGATGATGGTGAAAATGAGGAGGACAATGAGAACGAGGCTCATCCAGACGACATTTCTGGGTCGCCTGTCAGCTCCCGGGGCTCTACCATGTCACTCGACGGACCACCTCAACACTTTTTGTCAGACGGACAGTCTATGCGAACCAGAATCCGCGATGTTGCTAAGAAGTTACTGGAAAACCACGAAACTGAGAAGCATGGTAAGACCATGAAGAAGAGGGCCGCCAAGATCCTCTCCAACCTCTCTGATCTGGCCGAGGAGATTGAAGCATTCTACGTCCACAGAACAGCAAGCAACCTGGCACCTGAGCAGGGAACCGAGTTGTTCAAGAGACTAGCTTCGTCATTCGATGCGGATGTTCTGGCAAGCGTCACAAGCGCGGAGCTTCTGGCATCTGGTCTTGTCCGAGTTCTTCTCGATGTTTTCAGCAACCCGGACGAGGAGCTGGCCCGAGCGGCACAGTCAGCCTTCTTGCAGGTTTTCATGGGATATTCGGTCAAGTCCAAGCCCAAGACGGCGACGGCGGACTCGCCTGCCACCCCTTTCAGTGTCATGGTCCACAAGCTCCAGGATCTGCTCAGTAGGTCTGAGCACTTCGAAGTCATCACCGTCCATCAAAACACCTTTGACGGCAACCGAAGCAGTGCGGCGTCGATGCTCGCAAAGCAGATCCGGCTCAGACTCGTGGCAGACGACGAGTCAGAAATCCCCCGCTCTTACCGTAACATTATGGTATCAATTCACGCCATTGCGACCTTCAAGTCCCTGGATGACTATTTGCGACCTCGGATCAGCTTGTCGGAAAGGCCACGAGGCTCTAGAAGAGCTGACAACCTCTCCAGAGCCCTTGCTTCACTCGCAGGCTCGGCCGGGCTACCGTTGAGCCACGCTGCAGCAAGACTTGCTGAGCGTGCGTCGGCTGCTTCCACATCCAGCCCCGTCCCGCCGCCGCCCAGTGTTCCCACCCCTGGTGGCTCGCGATCCCTCCGCAAGACCAAGTCCAAGTCGACGCCGCAGTCAGATACCGCAGCTACGCCCGACACCTCTTCAAGCACCAGAGAGAAGGCCGTGCTCCGCAGATCGACACGCCGTAGTGCCGTAGCTTCGTCAGACAGCCCGGCACCCTCCAGGCCTCCTCCAGAAGAGGACGACGATTTGCAGAACGCTCTTGAATGTGCAGACGAGAAGCAATTGTCTGACGACGAGGAGATTGGCGGCAGCAGTGCCCTCGACGCCATTGTTGGAGACTTGGATGAGGATATGGGCGAGTCGCCCGGCCCTGAGCCAGGTGCTGTCAACATGGAGGTCGCAGCTGGCGGAAAGGTGACGGCGCGCAAAGACGACGGCACACGAGTTCCGACGCCATCTCAAAGCTCTCTTCCGACCCGCACCGGCGGACTGCCAGCCCCGGTGTCTCATGAGACGCCCACGCCCACGTCCTCAGCCTCTTCTCGGGCCTTGTCATACGCTGCAGCCATCCAATCTGTGCCTCAAGATTGGCACATCGAGTTCACTCTCGATGGTAAGGTGATTCCGAGTGAAACCACAATCTACCGCGCAGTCCACACATCGGCTCTGAACTCGGACGAGCACTTTAGCCGCAGTGTCTGGTCTGCCGTTCATCCCATCAAATTCAGACGCGCTCCTGGCCCGCCACCCGCAGAGACCTTGTCTTTCAGCCCCAACACCGAGGCCAACTCTGAAGAGAATGGGGATGGAAATGTGCCCGCGTCCCTGGCGAAGCACCCGTCTACTGCTTCTATCCTTCGTCTTCTCAACATCCTCCACGACTTGAACGCAAACATTGAGGACGTCATGGTTGAGAACAGCGAAAAGGATGCAGTTCGACTTAACATCGAGCCCCTGTCTCAGTTTGTGAACACCAAACTCACTGCCAAGTTGAACAGGCAACTGGAAGAGCCCCTCATTGTGGCAAGCAACTGCATTCCCAGTTGGGCAGAGGATCTGGCCAGACTTTACCCGTTCCTGTTTCCCTTTGAGACGAGACACCTGTTCTTGCAATCGACATCATTCGGGTATGCCCGGTCAATGACTCGCTGGCAAAACGCTTCCGCCAACGACGACGCCAGACGCGACCGTCGCGATCACGACCGGCCATTCCTGGGTCGCCTCCAGCGCCAAAAAGTGAGAATTTCACGATCAAAGATCCTCGAGTCTGCGCTGAAGGTGATGGAGCTCTATGGTGCTTCACAGAGCATCCTTGAGGTCGAGTACTTTGAGGAGGTTGGCACCGGACTGGGTCCTACTCTTGAATTCTACTCCACTGTCTCCAAAGAGTTCTCCAAGAAGAAGCTCAAGCTTTGGCGAGAGATGGACTCGAACGACTCCGAAGAGTACATCTCTGGTGCTAGCGGACTCTTCCCTCGGCCGCTTAGCGATGAGGATTCGACTTCTCCCAACGGGGAGCGTATTCTTCAGCTGTTCAAGACGCTCGGCAAGTTCGTTGCTCGGTCCATGATTGACTCTCGCATCATCGACCTGAACTTCAATCCTACCTTTTTCCGGATTGGGGATAGCTCTGCCGCCCCTGGTGTCAAGCCTTCTCTCGGTGCCGTCAAGGTTGTTGACCCTGGCCTGGCAAGGTCTCTGAAGACCATCAAGAAGTTCGCCTTGGCTAAGAAGGAGATTGACGAGGATCCTTCGCGCACGCCGGCGCAAAAGGTTGCTCACACCGAAGACATCACCATCGACGGCGTCAAACTGGATGATCTCTGCTTGGATTTCACCCTCCCAGGATACCCCGAGATCGAGCTCATGCACAATGGCGCCCAAGTCCGAGTCACCATCGATAACGTGGATTCGTACCTGGAGCGTGTCATTGACATGACCCTGGGCGCCGGCGTTCGCCGTCAAGTCGATGCTTTCCGCACCGGCTTCTCTCAGGTGTTCCCGTACTCGGCGTTGAGCGCCTTCACCCCTGACGAGCTCGTCACGTTGTTTGGCAGGGTCGAGGAAGACTGGTCCCTTGAGAGTAAGATTATCTCGTCATTTGTACTCAAACTAGCACTAACATATTCCTTAGCACTTATGGATTCGATCAAGGCAGACCACGGATACAATATGGACAGCAAGAGCGTCAAGAACCTGCTCCAGACCATGAGCGAGCTGACGCCCGCGGAGCGCCGTGATTTCCTGCAATTTACAACCGGCAGCCCCAAGCTTCCCATTGGAGGTATGTTGTCCAGCAGACTTGGCTCGCGAGAAGAAGGCTAACTTAAAATGCAGGCTTCAAGAGTTTGACGCCCATGTTTACGGTCGTCTGCAAGCCTAGCGAGGCCCCTTACACTTCTGACGACTACCTCCCTAGCGTTATGACGTGTGTGAACTACCTCAAGCTCCCCGACTACACCAGCATCAACGCCATGCGCAAGCAACTGTCTACGGCCATCAAGGAAGGTCAAGGAGCATTCCATCTTTCATAGATGGTGTTCCCGTCTTCCACTCGATACGGAAATGCGCAGCATATAAAGAAAGAAGAAAAATGGAGAGAAAGGGTTCCCGAGAGGGCCACCGCAGTGAGCGTGCCCCTAACATCAACTAGGGCAGCGCATCCACAGACCAGAGGGAAACAGGGCGTCTCGTCTGCGTCTGATGACAGTATTCCTTTAACAAATAAGACTTTATGGATGGTAACGGCCTGGTAAGGTATGGGGAAGGCGGATTGAAGGGCGTGGGAATATGGATGAAATCCCGCCCAGCTTTGCATGACAGGGTTGTTTAGGCGTCAGAGCTTCATTTCAATTTGCCTCCACGCTCTGGCCTCGAGGCATTTCTTTCCTCCATTGTTTCGGCACTTGTGTTTTGGGTCAACCACCAGCCTCAGACGGAGCGTCACTCAAAGTGCAAATAGGGTTCTTTTTTCGTAGTTAGAATGTTGTTTGTTTTGTGGAAACATCAAGGATCGTTTAGATTTGTGAAGATTGTGTCGTATTGGACACACATTGTGCGGCATGTGCAAAAGTCATGGGTGGACGCACCCCCACGTTGATGCTGATGCCGTCACCAAAGCCTATGCGGATAATGAAATGCATCAACAAAACAAGTCTCATTTCATGACAGGATCTTATCCCTATTTTGCGCAAGAAAAAGTTGCCCTAGGTACCGAAACCTCGATCCCGCCGCCCTCCTCGCCCTATAGAAACACACATGCACACAACAACAAAAAGACATCCCTTCCCGCTCCCTACATCCGTCCTTCTCCATCCAGTAACTAACCCGGAAGCCAGGAATGTACAAGCTGCGCGGGTGGGAGTTTTTCGTCGCCATACTAGGAAAACACACGCGAAATTTGTGGGGGGGTAATCCGTCAAAAAACACTTTAAACAAACATCTCTGGTTGGGCGGGGGCTTGCTGCTATGCTAACGTCTCTTGTGGGAAGGGATATTAAAACGGCTTCGTTGCCTAGCGGAAGCCGGCCTTGACCTCGACGCGCGGCCACTCGAAAATGACGTCTCCTCCGTAGACGTCCGAAGTGATGCGGCTGATGCGCAACTCCACCTCGCCGTAGAAGCGCTCGCATTCGCGGAGCACCTTGTTCACCAGCTTCTGGCTGAGAGCAGGGTCGTCCGCGTCGCCGAAATGTTTGTCTACGCGTTTGCGGAGCGTCTCGATGCCCTTGCGGACCTCTCGCCCGTCATATGTCGAAAGCACCTTGTTAAAGGTAGATTTGGAGTTGGAGGGCTGCGCAGCAATGCTTGAGCCGGCCTTGCCTGACGACAGCTGGCCCTCAATGTTCTCAATATACTCGAGGAGCTTGCCGAGCGGACGGCGCATAACCGCGTTCAGGTACAAGCCCATGTGTTCGTTGAGCTCGTTAGAGGCGGCTTCGCGCCAGTCCTCAAGCACCTCCAGGCTATGCGTGTTGACTTCCTCGAGGAAGTGGTTCATGTTCTCGATGAGCAGGATATGGAAGTTGAGCGCCTCCTTGTCCTCTGGATCGGCGCCTGCAGCTCCGACGCTGACTGCTGGATTCTCGCGGGCAATAATCTTGAGCGAGTCGAACATTGACTTGAGAATGCGGTCGTACTCGCGGTCGACCGTCTTGCGCACCGAGAGGTTCGGGTCGATGCCTGAGAGAATGTTCTCAACCGCGTTGGAGAAGTGGGGGAACACGCGGATGAAGGAAATAACGCCCTTGCGCTTGTTGATCTTGACCTTTGTATCTTCGATGGCCTTGATCTGCTCGTCCACAAACTTTTTGAACTGGCTCTCGAGCGCGCCGTGCAGCTTTTGCAACAGGGCGTTGAGGAAGTCCTGGTTGGACTGCTGAATGTCGACGAGGCTGCGCTCGAGGACAGCCAAGACACCAGCACCTTGTCTGCCAGGCTGTTAGCACACGCTTTTTCTGAGATGGGTTGCAACTTACAAAGGATCGGCTTGGAGAACCCAGGTGACGAGATTTCCGACTTCGCGCTCCAGGAAAGAAAAGATTACTTCCATCGCCTTGGTGACTCTGCGAGCAAGATCACGATCGGGTTCCATCAGGCGGTGGCGCCGCAGGTCGCCTCCTCTGCGATCCCTGGGTGGGGTGGCGGTGACAAGGTCGGGGAAATCGGACTGCTCCATGGTGGTGGCGTGGAAAAAGTCGACGATGAAGTTCTGTTCCATCTCAACAAGAGGAAGAAGGTCGTCCATAACGGAGCCAAACACCTCATAAGGAAGGCTGCGGCTTTCTGCCGCTTCCTTCAGGTTGGATCTGCTGCTGCTATCGATGGGCGAGCGCAAACTCTTGGCCAAAGTCTGACTGCGCTTGACTGTAAGCTTCCTGACGGTGGTCGCCCTGCCTTCCTGTTGCTTTTCGACTTCGTACGTAAACAGGAGCTGCTCAGTCTCATCGGCAGTCATCTTGCGCGCGTTGCGCTTCCATGCTTCCAGGACTTGACGGAATTCGTTCTTGTACACTGGGAAGCTCTTGTCCTGGTAGACCTGGATCATACGATCCCAGTTCTTCGGGTCGACGTCCTTGGCATATTTGATGAGAGGGCTATACTTCCAAAGCGTATCTCGGCCCGCATCATGGTGGCGCGAGTCCACCTTTCTTGACAGTGCTTCACTGAGCGCCCTGTTAGTCTCGTTGTAGGCGTCATCGAACTGTCGTGCCATGTACTCGACCAGTCGTCTCAGGAAGAGCGAGCTTTCTTGTCGGTACATCTCCTTCTTTTCTTGCACGATTCTCATCTTGCCGTAATCGGTGTTGTCGAGACCAACAGCTTGGTCACTTTCGGCAGCAGTGTCTTCGCTCTTTCTGGTCTCGCCGCCGCTAAGCAGTGAAGGATCAATCTTGAGCATGGCCTTGTACAAGGTCACCAGCGACAGCTCGATGTCTTCGAGACCGCCCAGATCTTCCAAGGGCGCGGCTCTCAAAGCATTGAGGTCGGCCGAGGTGATGGTGGTCGTTTCCAAGAGAGATTCGAGCTCCTTCTTCAGTAGCTTCTGGTTGGAAGTCTGGACTTGCAGACCTTGCCCTTGAGCCTCGATATACGCAATGTCGTCCGAAAGAGTCTGTGATGTCAGCGCTGCGAAGTGACTTGGATGGAGCATCAACCGCTTACCGAAAGTTCAACGCTGTAAAGCGTCAACAGATTCTCCATTTCCTCACACTCGGAAATCGCGGTGTCAATACCGCGCTTGATGGCTTCAACCCGGTCGTCCTCTTCCTGGAAACGTGCGACCCAACCGCCCGCTTGGGCCTTGTTCAATTCTCTCTCTAGATCCATCTTCATCTCATCAACATTTCGAGACCTCATCTTATCACCAGGCACCCAGCCAAAATAGTCGAGCCATTTTGTAAACTCAGTGCTCCTGTTGTCGAGGACCGTCGGATCAACACCGAGAGATGCCAGGTATTTGGCGTCATTGCCGATCACCAAAGACTTGCGGGCCTCTTCCTTTGACGCAGGTTCCTCCGCCTTCTTGACCTCCTTGACTGAAGGTTGCAAGCTAGTCGGGCGGCTGGAGTTGGGTACTGTGACCTTGACTTCCGGCACGCCCGACGTCCGCTTGGCAGGCTCTGCTGGTGCAGCAGCGGGGGCCGCGTCCGGGGTAGCCTCTGGCGTTGCCTCCTTGGGTCCATCGGAAGGTCGAGGCGGAGGCCGAAAGACGGTAGTGATTCCCTCAGCTGGCTCAGCGCTCTTGGTTGCTGCCATGCGTAGTCGCTCGCCCCGCCACCGACTCTTGGCTTGAACGCGGCAGCGGCAGAAGCGGCTTTCCATAGTACACCAGCAAGGTCGCCCTTTGATTTCTTCGCCTTAATCATCGGGCCAAGACCGGGCCTCGTCTCTTCCTCGGGCTCAGGCGGAATAGGGGGTGTTGGCTGGGGGACCGGAGGCTCAGCTGGCGGGGCCGAGGGCTCCTCGACCAACGGCTCCGGCTCGGGTATGGGAGCGGGGGCTGCAGCCGGTGGCGGTGTTGGTGCAATCGGGGAAACGGGTGCGGGAGGAACGGGTATTTCAGGCGGCGGCGATACCATCGGGAGAGGCTGTCTGGTCGGAGTCATTCCATTCCGCGTGGGAGTTCTGAGCGCCGGCGGCGCATCCGGCATTCCTGCATCTCCGGGGGTGAGAGGCGTGACCGGCCTGTCTTTGTACGAACCGGCGTCGGAGCGTTGCGACAGGGAATTTTTCCTGGCTGTACTCCTGGGTGGAGGGCCACCTGATCTCGCCGCATTCCTGGGCTCACCAAGGGCGCAGGCACCAGGTCCCGGTCGGCGAAGCCTTGTGGCCGCGCCGGATCCATGGGGGGTCTCTTGCGTTCGGGGGGAGGATCACGGCTCTGGTTGCCTCGGCTCTCAGGGCGCTGCGGCGGGGGTATAAGAATCGGTTCGGGCGTATTGTCGTTGAATCTTCCGAAGGCACCGGGGCCAGGCATGCCGTTCCTCGAGCGAGGCGGCACACTTCCTGTATCATCACTTCGTCCTCCGAGCGACGGAGCGAATGATTCTTGACTCTTGTTGCCGAATCGTCTCAGTGTCGGGGGCCGGCTGGCCGAGAGACGAGCTCATGCTGCCGACTGGTGAGTTGGTCCCGTTGAGGGGTGGACCATTAAGAGGCGGCGGCCGTCGCGGCCTGGCGGACCCGGCGAGGGAGTCCCGTAGTTTGAAGGCACATTTGTAGCACTGAGACTGCTCTGGCTAGCAGCAGCATCTGGCGACATTGCCGGGGGTCTGAACGGAGGCTGGGCAGAGGGCGGGGGCCGTCGTTCGTTCCTCAAGATCTGTCCCATTTCGGCCTGGTCGAAGCCCGACAGCTCGGGGACCTTTCCCCCTGTGTACTTGCCATAGATCTTGACCAAGCTGGCGATGAAGAACTTCTTTTCCTTGTCTGACTGAGCATCCCAGAAATAGGGTTTGCCAATGGTGACGACAAAGCCCGTGTCCCCAGCATATTCACGTAGTGTTGGGTTGGCAGGGGGGCCGGTGAAGGATTCAATGGCGGACAGGTCGTCGAGGTTCCATGTCTTTCCAATGGAGAAGGAGCCGTTGGCATTTTCTTTTGTTTTGTGCAGGCGCACACGGCCAGACTTTCTAACAGCGACGACAATGATTCGGGGCTTCTGAGACTGGGGTGTTCGTGCTTCGGGGGGAGGCGGCGATGTCGGATGGGAGGAGTACTCGACGATTCGGATGTGGGTGATGTATGTCTCGAGCACTGTCGGGCAGGCAAGCAGCGGGGTGAGCATCTGGACAAGGATTTGATTCGAGGGAGAGGGAGAGGGAGCGGGAATGGGATGGGCAGAACCTACGCGATCCATCTACCTCCTTCTTGTTGAAGCAGCTGTCGATGATACGACGCTTCTCGTCCTCGAATCGCTGCGCCCTGTTTGTCCATGGCTGCTCGCTGCTCCGTGTGGGCGGTCGGTCGCAGTGGGAAGGAGCAATCATGAGGGGGTTCGGCGGGCAGAGGGAGGCAGCATGCGCATGTTTATTTCGACGTTGGACGGCGATGTGGCGGTCGATGGGGCGCTTCGAAGGGAGGGTGATGGGGGTTTGGTTGGGGGAGGGCGAGGCGAGGTCGAGGTCGAAATTGAAGTGGGATCTCAAGGTCGTGTCGTGATGCAAGGCAGAAGGGGAGTGCTGTGCCCGTAAGGTATGTGCTGTTCTTGGGGGTAGCTTGCTGCCAGCCAGCCTACCTACCTGTTAAGGCAAGGTAGAGTGCCTCTAGAGCCTAGGTTGGGACCCGCTGGGAGTTTGGGGGGGATGTCGCAAGTATCTTTTCTGCAGTTCCCCTTCGTAGCGCCGCCACTTCATCACTCGAGGCTTGGTTGTGGTTGGTAATTTGTGGCTGGTCTATTCTTTGGCATCTTCTTGGACGTTTTTTTCTTACTGAGTTTCTGCCATTCTCGAGATGTTTCTTCTGCAGCGTACCAACAATGCAACTCGTCAAGGTCGCGTACCGCCAAACACGTCGGTTCCGCATTAGACTCCACGATACTTTGGCGTACCTGCCCAATGCCTGTATATCTGCTACCTGACGGGAACTTGCAACGGCCTCTGCTCCCCCCCCTGGGCCACCCAGTCGGGTGCTCAGGACGCGGTCGGGAGGAGGGGGAGGATGGGATGCCACAGCGGAATGTGCCTGGGTTCCGCGTATGAGAGCGTCCGTACCGCCACCAATTGGCTTCTTAAGGTTCCCTCTCGCAATCGCATGGCTCGTTCGCCTGTAGTCTATCTTGAATCCCGTTCTTGGTACATCTTTTCCAGCACGCCTGAAGGAAGCGTCATCTTATCGCCGCAAGTCTCGTGCGGATAAGCTCACTTCGCCGTGTCTCAGCCGAATCAAAGGCAACTTCGACAGCGACAAATCATCCTTATTTATGCTGCCTCTTGCAATCTATGCACTGGACCGTTATCAGACGCATCATCGGAGCAAGGTTGCCGTCAGAGAGCTCGGGCGCTCGTCGTCATGCCTCCTACTCGTCCTTGTTTCAAGCTGCCCTGTCCATGGATGAGAAAAAGCACCCCCTCCACACCCGGTCGCTTCAACTGCCGGAAGACCACTGTCCCTAGGCTCCCCTCTCCCGCCGTGCTGCCGAGCCTCCGGACGTTGGCCTTGACGCTTGTCGGGCCGCCTTTGCCTCCGACCTTGAGACGTCATCTTCCGTGTGACAGGGATCCTGCCGCTGCCGGACGACCACGATGCTCGGACAAAATCAGGTCGCGCTTTTTTCTTTCTGTCGGGCCGCACGATTTCGTTCTCAACTGGCCTGTGCCCTCACACATCAGACGGCTGATGGACCCTGATATGTGATGATTTGGCAAAGAAATTGTCACCAAAACTTACTAACGCACAGTCATTGTCCGTACGTCGCATCCAACTCAACCTCGGCTTCATGTTTCTCACCTGTTTCTTCACTCATGACGAATGGTAGAGGACGCCAGCAGGGGCCGATGAGTGCAGAGGATGAGATATCTCTTGTTGCCTACAGTGCCTTCATCCCCCGAAGATGATAAGGACAGGATCCAGTGTCATCTCTCCTAAGTTCGAAAGGTGCCTATGGCTGTATGCTGTCCAGCTGCACAATCCAGCTGAGCCTCGTCTAAATTGGTTGCTATGATTTTGCCTGTTCATAGTATACCCACATTCTTTCGATAAGTCACGGTTGGCTGTTTCTTCGAAGTACAAGTGTGATATACACTCTCCTTCTTCATTCCCAAAGAGACCTCTCATTTCTATTTTGCTAGAGCGATTGTTCATCCTGTATGTCCACTCTTATCGTTGCCGTTGTTGTCGTCTCTAATTTCTAAGACTTACTATCGTCCTTCATAGAGGTGAAACCTCAAATCTACAAAGTACATAGGAAATCTGGCCGCGCAGACACAGCAAATATTAGGCGGTTCCTTCCTCAATTGCCATGGAAATCGTTGTCGATGATGCCCATCTCATACCATGCCTAGCTTAATGGTTGTGTCCGGTGGTGGTAATTCTTCTGATAATATCATTAATTCTTCTCACTCCTATAAGCTCACACGAACGCCAAAGTGTTGTGTCAATCAACCGACAACGAAGAGGAAGACGACAGACAAAATGGGACATTTGAGAATATGAACCTCGCAAGCCGCGAGCCATGATACCGGACCCATGGCCCTGGTTGGGGCAGCAAACGGCGACAACTGATCTAAGTGGATGACCGGGAAAACTGCAAACAGAACGGCTGCTGTCAGCCGCGCAACACATAGCCCGCCGGTCAAGTTTGCGACGTATCATGGGGAAACAATCAGCGGGCGTGCTACGGCTCTTGTGATATATCACGCATACAGCAAAACGGCTGGATGACACGCGAAAAGGGGTTCCCACGCACACTGCGTGCTTTCTGTTTGGTCTCCCCTCTCCGTGACTTTTAAACATCCCAGGGCCAACGAAGAAGAAAAGATAAAAACATTGCTTGGCCCAAGGGCAAGAATCAGACAGAGCAGCCAACTTATCCCAATAGTCTCACAGCGCAAATAGTCAACTTCATCACCATGCTGGAGCCAGTCCTCGAGAATGGCCTTGCCCGAAAAGGAGAAGCTTCTGGACAACCTGCTCTGCCCACAACACGTCCTTCATTGCACCCAAGCCCAGCAAGACCTGGACAGCCCTCCTTATCCAGAAACCCGCACAACCTCCCACGGGATCCTCAATCTCCCAGAGCCGACCGCCTCACCGAGCTTCCATCTCCCAAACGCCTCACTCCGGAAACCATGCTCACCCACCTCCACACAATCCAACACGAAGAACAGAAACGCCTCAGCAAGCGCCGCCAAAGCAGCACCGCCGTCGACGTCAGCAGCAGCAGCAGCACCCTTCATCTCCCTCCCCCGTCCCCAATCACCTCGGCACCATCATCACAATCTCCCACCGGCGGTGGCCATCCCCCCCAACCCCATGACGGCGGCGGCGACGACGACGACGACCATATCCTCACGACCCCTTACGCATCCTGCACCCCTCACCAGCTCTCCGTCGCAACATCCCGCCTCCACGACATAGCCCAGCAGTTCCAGGACGTGGTGGCCGGCCTCCAAGACGCTATCACCCGCCGGCAGTCCACCACCACGACGCCTCCCCACCCCGAGCTCCTGACCCTCCAGAAGAGGCTGGCACGAGTCCACTCCGTCGCCATCACAGAACACGAGATGGTCGTCCGGGAGGTCAAGGCGCGGAGAGGAGGAGGGGGAGGGGGAGGGGGAGGGGGAAGAAGGACCGAAGAAGCTTCCAAGAGATCAGGGGGCTATTATTAGGAAAGGCCCGCCCCCAAAGACTCTCTCTCTCTCTGTGTCTTTCTCTGCTGGCCCTACCACTTTCGGTCGAACATCCGCATTTGGAGAGCCACCGGGGCGGGTAATCGTGAGATTACCAACAGCCGGGGGAGGCGAGAGTTTCCCATCTCTGGCCAGAAGAAGAGTGGAAGGACCCCTTTGGTCTGCTCCACCGTCCCGGCTTTTGGGGAATGAAGACTGTCGGTAGAACCAACCCGGGTTGGCGACCGGTAGTCGAGATGAGAGTCTCGTTTCCCGCGTGGCCGTTTCCCGGAGACCCGGGACCGTTCTCCAGGAGCTAAGAATATACCGCTCCCTCCACCCGGAACTGGGGCAATGTTGCCGGTAACGTTGTATTATTGGTTTCCAGGGAAAGTACATCTTGCCAGGGCTTACATGAGAAGCGGAGGTTCTGGGGTGAGAGAGAGAGAGAGAGAGAGAGAGAGAGAGAGAGAGAGAGAGAGAGAGAGAGAGAGAGAGAGAGAGAGAGAGAGAGAGAGAGAGAGAGAGAGAGAGGGAGGCGATGGGGGCGAAGAAGATCGTGAGAAGGACGAGGGGCGGACTATCGAGACGAGACATTGGGAGCGTGAGATGACTGATTCGTGCATATGACGCTGCTTGACCGATAAGTACAACACCCGTTGATGCAGAGTAGCATCAGCCAGACATTGAAGTCTATGAGAACCAAGGTTGCCGGAACCCTGGCTATGCAACCAGACTCAACACATCTCTGTGGGGCATGGTCATTTCCATGAACATAACTTACAACCGATTCACAATTGATATTCAAATTTGCGGCACAACTCACATTCATTTCCCATTTCGGCGCATCTTTCTTAACGAGTTAAACGAAGTTGCTTTATGCTTCGGGCCTCTCTCAACTTGTGACGAACCCCCGGGCCGTGGCAATCCCACAGTGGAGAGGAAGCCCCCCACCCTTACCGTAGCGTGCCGGCACAATGGTAACACTAAGCAATTTGACAGGATCCGGAATGAGATACCGGAAATCATCTTCATCAGCCCGCAATCAAACCGGTGGGTAGGTCGGGCAGGCACCGCTGAGATCAAGCCCAAACATATCGTTTCATAGGCTGCCTCTGGTGTGGCTAGTCGACGGCAAGGACAGGAAGCAGCGCCGGCGCGTGGTTAATGGAACCAAGGTGGTGATAGAATGATTCCTGTATTGCCCAACAGGCGATTTGTACTAGAACACCAAACAGCCAAAAGTGACCCTGGGCCCCATCCGGTATGCCTCAGAGATGCTAATCCGTAAAGTAAGCTTATACAGCGGGCTGTCGCCCTGAATGCAAGCTGCGGCGCAGAAAGAAAAAGGAAATGCCGCAGCCTTTTTGTCCTCCGGTTCAACTTTTTGAGCGTTCTCAATCCATTTACATTGGGAAGATGCCGAATTCGGCATCTATTCAATCCATATACATCGGATCACCCCGTACCTGGGACATTACCATTCCCATGTCACCGCCGTGCATGGCCTGCATCGTGGCCTGCATGTTAGGCATTGACCGACTCATGTTGATTGCACCCCGATTCGCATTCGGATTTCCGTTCTGCTGCACGAACCGCGCGTCACTCGCACCCCTCTGCACCGGTCTCGTCCGAGGAACATCGAGAGTAGCTTGTCGTTGCACCGGCTGCATGGGTTTTGTGGTTGGCGTGTTCATGACGGCGAAACTGTCATCATCCTCCATCTCTGCGTCTGCATCGGCATCAGCATCAGCATCCTGATCGCTATTCTCGTCGATCGAAGGCGGTCCGCTGATCGATGCACCTTGGTCACTAAGGCCGTTGGTGCTTGTCGTCGATTGCCGCTGAACAGCAATAGGCTGCTGCTGAACTTGCTGCTGGACCTGCTGCTGCATCTGCTGTTGCACCTGCTGTTGAACCTGTTGCTGCTGCTGTTGTTGCTGCGGTTGCGGCTGAACCTGTTGCTGCGGTTGCTGCTGATTTTGCTGAAGTTGTTGCTGTTGCTGTTGAGGAGTCGGGGTCGGAGTGGGCGTGTTGCTGTTCGCCTGGTCCAGAGATCTCTGCGCATTCATACCGTTACTCGCGACGCGAGATGACGTGATGACAGTCTTCCATCGTCCAATGCTCTTTTCAACAACTTCGTTGATGTCCGAATGCCTGTCCTCCAAGCGCAAACCGACACTGCGGCCGATGCCGCTAACACCATTCTCCAACACGTGAGCCATGTGATGACGGTCGAAGGGTATCATGGTAGGGGCGAAGAGCTTAAACTCCCGTGGTTGTTGCAGACGATTTAGCTGATCGATCTGAGACTTCAAGTGAGCGTTTTCCTGCTCCAACTTGTGTTGCGCGTCTTTCATCTTGCTGATCTCCGTCTGCTTCCTGCCCACACTCCTCGCCATTTCCAAAAGCCATAGCTCGTTACGCCTCTGGACGGGCAGAGAGTTCCAAACAGTGAATGCCGACTGCAAGTGCTCAGTGACCTGCTTCTCCAGATTCTCGGCAGACTTTTCGGCCTTCTTGACAGCCTCACGAGCGTCCCGGTAGGGTCCATCTCGGGGAGGGTACGTCAGCTCTTCCATTGCTGCCGTGGTAGCAGTCGCGCACTTGATCTTCCAGTTGCTGAACTCTTCTTGGAAGAAAGCCCGCAATGCATCATACTCTCTTTGGCCTGGCGACTGCACAGACCAGGAAGTAGATGTGGGATGCTGGGTTGAGGAAAAAAGGGTGGGCGGAGAGGCGAGACACTGCAGTGTTAATGCGGGAAAGTCCAGGGCAAGCGGGTCAAAGTCAAAAGGCATGGAGTTGTTGTCGATATGTTGCCTGTCAGTCGTTAGCATACACGCCCGTCTTCTCAGATGACCTATAACTTACTTTGCAGCTCTCAGTGAGCTGTAGAGCTCTCTGAAAGCGAGCTCCGCCGCGCGCGCATTGTCCATGGCGTCGGCGAGCTTGTGCTTCTGATCGAAATTTGCCTTTTGCATGACCTGCTTGCTCACTTGTCTCTGTCTCTTTCCAGCATTCTGGCTGCCTTCCCCGTCAGTGGAGTTGGCGGTTTCGCCGTTGGGGGGGATGTTGTTGATCACGCCAGTGGCCTCCCATGAAGGGGTCCAGGGGTATTTGCTCAGCGTGGAGTCAACAGCATATTGACCGTCCTTTGGAAGGGCGGGAGACTTCTGCGGCTCGGAGTCTATGGTGGCATCGCGCTTGGCCGGGGCAGGTCTCGGTGTGCCAGCCGGGGTTGAGACGTTCCTACCGCCTGTCGAACCCCTGGGCTGTCTCCGTGTGATGCCTCCTCTCACGCGCCTGATCGCTTCGACATCGTGGATTCCATCGGGTGGCTTGGGGTTCTTCTCCTTGATGTAGAGATCGAGATGTCGGCCAAGAGAGGAGGAGGTGAACGCCTGGCCACAATATTGACAGTTCTTGTCTTTGGGGGCGCCCAGTTTCTGTTGGTTCGAGTCGGCATTGCTCGCGGTTTCGGCCATCGTCGCTCGACTTGCTTGTTCCTAAAAGAAGCGGTGGGTAAGGTAATGAGTGGATCGAAGTTCGGTAGGTAGAGGGTGAGCTCTGAGCGTGGCTACAGGCCGCTCGCGCGAAAGGGCTCTTGCAGGTGCTCCGGGGGAGCTATGCGATCGAGGGTCATACGGTAGGGTATGTATGTATGTAGTTGTAGTTGTGTGTAGTTGTATACGGAAAGGGTTTCCAAAACACGAGCAAGCAAAATTTAAAAAGTTGTATGGTGATAGTTACGGCAAGGAAAGGAAAAGGGTGTGGAAAGGACGGAGTGGAGGCGACACAAGGAGAAGAACGAATGAGGGACAGAAAGATGATGTGCTGAAGAGCTAAACGAGTGTGGTAAGAGAAGGAGGTCGGTGGGAGATGTCGAGAAGCAGCAGGTGCTTGCCTAAAGCCGGAGCGAACAGAACACAGCTAATCCTGGTGATAACCGTCAAGTAGTCGGGGGACACGGGGAGGAGGCGGTTCGGATCGGGGGGGGGCAGTCGGGGCGTGGCGAGGCGAGGCTCTTGCGAGAGAGAGGGTTTCTTCAGTTCCGGGAAAGTCCTGTGACAAGAATTAAGGAAGACTCTCGCCCTTTGCAGTCTCTTTCATCCGTGGACGCTCGCAGTCTCTCGAGACCTCTATCGAGTGAAAAGAGGTAGGGGGGGTGGAGGAGGGCAGTCGGGGGAGGAGGTGGAAAGTAAAGTACAGAGTAAGGGGAAGTGCAAAAATGTCACCCGGGATTTAATTATTGCAGTTTTTTTAATAAGGCAGGACGGCAGGGGTAGCACCACCGACCCGCGCCAGAAAAAGTCGAGCTCCCCCCCATCCAGTTCCCCCAGATTGGCGCCAGTGGCAGCACAGACGGAGCCAAGGACGGCCCAGATCAAGCCCCCTTCAGGGCCGTACGGTGGTCCCACCTCGCCCTGATGCCGCTGAGTACCTACCCGTATGCAGTAGGTACCTACTGATGAACATCTATCCATTCATATTGGTCCAGTGTTCGTGGGGCTCGATGTCAATCCAATGCAATTGTACCCAGACCAAGATGCTTACACGCAATGGGTGTACATACGGATATATGCAAGAGCAGGTGCAGGTGCAGGTGTAGCAGGCCCGGCTCAGCGATGGAGACGACCTAGGTAGGCACCTCAGCACATCGCATCTGCCACCACCTTCCGTGAAAAGGTACCTCCCGTCGCTACCTACCTAGCACAGCAAGGAGCTACCTCCTACCTTACCTTAACTTACTTACCTACCTAAGCACCTAAGGTAGGTTCATCTCTCCAAGCAAATAGCAAGCAAGGCACGTACCTTTTTCATCTCTCCCCGCCCGTCATCTCGACCAACGGCGCCCCAAGGCCACCTCGACCAACAACTCTCTTTTCTTCTGTTTCTATTTCTATCTCCAAGGCGCGCACTCAGATCAACCGAGACGGATTCTTCTCCTGGACGTCTCTCAGCATCATCGCGTCTCGTCTCGGGCCCCAATGACGCCTCGCCGTTGCCTACCGTGCCCACCAACTCTTCAGCAGCTAATGTCCAAGAACATGGCGACTGAACCAATCGACGCGCACATGTCTTCAAAGCACGTTGACTGCCTGTCCGCGGCCACCCTCCCACCGAGAGTCCCTGAGGTATTTCACATACCAACATGCACCCTTCATGGTTCAGACCCACGGGCTTCTCGCTCTTCCATTCCAGCGGCATGCCCTCTCACATGTGTGCACGTCGTTCGGTTAGTGCTGATCTGGCCCGCGGAAACGAGAGGGACAGCCCGGCACCGCCCTACGCATCACTTCCACTGGCCTAGCGGTCTTGGGGGTGCACGGCGGAACTTTTGATTCCAGCACCCTGCCCGACGACTGTTGTCTCTTGCCTGCTCCAGCAGGTGTCCTTGGACTCCCACGGGTTCCGTAGGAGATATCCCTACCAGAAAGACACATCTCAACCCTGCCCTGCCCTGCCAAGCTGCCCTATTGACCCCGAATCGAGTCGGGCAGCCGAAGACTCTGACTCGGAGCGACCTGAAAAGGTCTACAAATCGGGACCGGCCGCATATTGCGCTGCAGATGGACGGATACTTGGTGCGCGACGGCACTGACAGCCGTCGCCGCTCCCAGAGGTGGAAGATACCGTACCTAGCTCACTCAACAGCCGCACCCTGTCCGGTCCAACATCAAAGACGCGAATGGCACCCAACCGCAGCGCTCTTCTTAACATCATCCAACTGGCCATCTTGGATGAAATAAATCCTGGCTAGACTGGCCGACCGGGGCGCGCGTTGGCATTTCCGGCTCGTTTCTTTAGGCTCCTGGGTCCCACCGGCTTGTGTCCGATCCATTTTTTCAGGGGCATTCCGGGAGATCATCCAGGGGAGCCGGTGAAGGACCAGCGGCGCCAACAGACCTGACAGCTTCCGTCTCAAGGACATTGCGCCCCTCGGGTTTCGCTCATTGAGATATCAGGCAGCACCAGTAGATGGCTTATGGACAGCGCTGGTCGGTTTCGGCGAGAGACTTGGAGATTCCACGTAGAAACCCCTCGTGTGTCCGACGACTTCTTTATCCCTCCCCGTCCTTTTGTTTCTCTGTGTTTTAGTCCGGGGATGGCATCCGGCGCTCAGGGCCCCCGTTTTCCTGCATCGAATAATGGGGTTGGCATCTGCAGGACGCGACGCAGCAAAGAGACAAATATCATTTCGCGATTACAGGGCCATGTTGCTAGCGGCGCGCTTCGGTTTCCTGTGGCTTCCTGTGGCTTCCTGTCGCCCGCTCCATGGCTCCCGGTCCTGGCCCTGGCCCAGAGGCTGGTCGTTGCCGTCTAGTGCAACCTGCCGTAGCCGCAGCATCTTGGGTGCACCTTGTCTGGACCGTCCAAGAGGTCGTTTGCCCAACCAACCTGCAGCACACCGATAATTTCCCGCGACAGCATCTCCTTTCCTGTGGCAGCCAAGGGCAGAAGCTGATGCCCATCAGCATGCGCGCGGCATGTGGGAACCTGACCAAAGCAACAGTCACAAGATGATCCGTCCTCCGACTTTTAAGGTGCCACAAGAGCGTACATTGACGCGAGGGAGACGACAAAAACCGCAAAAGTTTGGTCTCCTGCGAAGAACCTTGCTGCGGGACAGGGTTGGCACTTGCCAGCCAGCTGTTAAATCGCGATCCATCTTCATGCGCATTGCCTTTCCCTAGGTCAACCACCGTTGGCGAGTAAGTATGTTGGTGTGCTTGTCTTCCAGCAAAGCGCTGCCCCTTTTGCGCTGCAGAGATTTGATGAAAACCTCTTTACGCTTCTGCAACTGCTGCAGACGCGCTCTGTCGTCTGTTGGTTGGAGCGGCACAGCTCAGTCTTGTCGGCGCTACGGGAACATCCTAACCGGATGATTAAGCTGTCTACTTCTGTCAATGATTTGCGTTGCATCCATCGATTTCCCTCAACCCTCAGAGGACTTATGTGTACGCCATAACCGGAGCCTCTTCTCTCGTCGTCGGCGGAATGTCCCTCCCATGCAAGCGACTGCTACGATAGCCCCGATCAGAGAACCGAACCGATTGGACGACGATTACGAAAGGAGACATGATGTGCAGCAATATCTCCGAGCTAGCAAACATTGCGGCGAACAAACAATGCTCACGCTAGGTCCTGTTGAAACCATGGACCTCCGAAATGCCTAGATCGAGTGAGCTGAGATGTGTTTTCCACAGGGTGTGCAAATCGCGTGTAGAGCTGCATCATCAATTGAAATCGATTCCAAGACACCAAAACTACGATATCAGGGTGGCAGAGTCAAGCCCGGACGCACATCCTCCATCCCACCAGATCAACTTCCCATCCTGGTGAAGCTTCTCGGGATAGATCTTGGAGCTTGGTCCACCGGTTCGGAGGATCCACACAAGCTTCTTTTCAGGAGGACGGGTCCCGTGTGGAAGGAAAGCATCGGGATTGAAGTCGGGAAAGCATGCGCCGACCCGGCTTGTGGCTAGGTAGCTGTCACGTGATATATCCCAAGCCACATGTGGCAGTGGTACGACGCGGCGCAAGCCTCACCTTCTCCCGAGCATGAGGCAAAGCTAGGACAGCTGCTCAATCGCACCTTCCCATTATTGCGCGTGTCGATGCTTCCCATTATTGCGCGTGTCGATGCTTCCTGCCAGGGCGCGCAACTTCCATTCACGTATTCTCTGAATATTCCAGAAATTTCTGCCTGATAAAAAACCGACGCAATGCCTCCTGGTAAGCCCCCCCCTCCTCCCCACACCTCCATCCGCGCATCATCACCAAGGCGCGTCTGTTTTGCGACAACCACCCGCCCGACGCGACCATTGTCCCAATTATCCCCCATCGCTCATGATGCCGCGCAGAAAAGCCCAAGGCAAGAAGAAGAAGGCACTGACCCGCGCCGCAGCCATCAGCGACGACGAGCAGTCCGACATTGGCGGCGACATCATCGTCCCCGTCAAGGAGACCCGCGGAAAGAGTCGATCGGTCGACATTGCGGATGACGTTAGTGCCACTAAGAGCGACCTTGACATCCCCAAGGTTACCGGCGATCTGAATGGCAGTGCTGCTGCCGCCAACGGAGACGATGACGAGGACGAGGACGAGGATGAGGAGGACCTCGAGGCCGACGAGTGCGTGTCGCGCGACAGATGATACTGGGTAATGTTGGCGCTAATGATGCCATAGATATGTCGTTGAGAAGATTCTCGACCACCAGGTCGGCGACGATGTATGCGCTCCTCCGCCCGCTTCATTGCGCCCCCAAGCTGACTTGTGTTTAGGGGCTGGTCAACTTCAGAGTAAAGTGGGAGGGCTACGAGAAGAAGGCGGATCAGACGTGGGAGCCAGAGGATTCCCTCAAGTAAGTTGCGTGCCGAGCGCATGTTGCGATCGATGCATATTGTTCTGATGCTGACATGCTCACAGGGAGGGCGCTGCCGAGATTCTGGAAGAGTACCTTAGAGCGATTGGTGGCCGCGAGGCACTGTTCGAGCAGAAGACCAAGGCCAAGGCCACCAAGAAGCGCGGCCGCCCTGCTGCTTCATCCACACCACCGGCGACCAGCAAGAAGTCCAGACGCAACGGCCACCCGGCCGACTCGACCCCTCCCGCTTCCGCAATCGCCGCCGCCAAGGCCAAGCCGTGGACCTTGCCCAGCGGCAGCTGGGAAGAGGATGTTGAGAGCATTGATGCATGCCAGGATGAGGTTACGGGGGCGCTGGTCATCTACTTGAACTGGAAGAACGGCCAAAAGACGAAGCACCCTACCGAGGTGGTGTACAAGCGATGCCCGCAGAAGGTGAGTGCTCCCATCATTTCTTCAAGAGAGCAACATTAATGCTGTCACAGATGCTCCGCTTCTATGAGAAACACATCCGAATCGTCAAGTCAGAACCCGAGGCGGACGCCGACAACCATTTCCCCGAGAAGACTGCGCCAGAGGCTGAGATGTGAATCAATAAGAGGACGATATATTGTTGTGTTGTTTTACGTGGGAACGTCGTTCGGGCTGATTGCATCCTTATCTGGAGGCTCTCATGGATTTCGGGCTTGCTCTTTTCGATCAGTCTTGCGCATGGGGTTCTCAAAAGAATCCGCGTCAGACTCAACCTGTAAATAGGACATGTGGTTTGTGGGAGACGGATGCCCTATGCCTTGAAGCGAGGCAGCACGAAACGATGTGCGATAGGGATGTAGTGTCAGGGAAAATTTGATGCTTCCTTCACCTTTATCTGGTGGGCCTTCTCCTTCTAGGTGTGATGTCCGAATGTGGTGTAGCCTCCATCGTCACTTCTACACGAGCTAGCCCAAGATGTTTCCAGGTCAAACCAGGAACGAGGCGCACTAGTCGGCAGACAAGACAAGTCTTGACGTCCACGCTCCTCTCGAAAGCTCACCCAATGCGCCGCCGCCAATGGCCCCACGTCAGCCGTGACAGTCGGTCTCAAGTTCATGAAGGGGAGGAGAGGATACAGGGCTGTCCAAAGCGGATGTCGCCGTCAGACGCAGGAACCAGCCAGGAACCAGACCGCAAAGGTAGACCGCCACGGAAGGATTGCGGTGAGAGTACAAGTTGCCCAGCCGGGACGACGGGGGAAACCTGCAGGATGCGGCACCCGCGAGGCTGGGTGCGTTGAAATCCCTGCCTGGACGACCCACTAAAAGCAGCTTTAGACCCCTGTTTCGCGGGCGGTTGGGGTCGTGGTGTGTGTGGTGCTGGCGTTGCGTGGTGCGCGCAGTTTGCGGTTTTCCAGCCTCTCCCATTATTGACTTCTTGGGCTGGGAAACCTGGTGGCGGGGCAACGCTGCCTTTTAACACTGCGCTGCCCGACTGCATTCCACACGGGTTTTCCTGGATTTGCTTTCTCTCTTCCTTTTGGTATGCTGCACGATCTTGCAAAACCGAGGACTCGAAAATTTGTTTTTTTCCCTCGGCCCATTGAGATAGACAACTGTCGTTGTTCTTCGGTCAACCCGCACCCCACGCCGTCCACCATCGGGGGCCCATACTACGGAAACCGCAAAAGTATCTTGTACATCGCGGGGAGCTAGAACAGCTGCAGGCCATTAACCATTGGGTACGATCTCCTTCTCTCAGGAATTTTTTCCCTTCGAGACAATTGACTAATTTCAAACCGCAGGCTTCCAACGCAGAAAAAAACGACTTTTGTTTTCCAACGGCCAGCGTTTTGAGCCCAGCACGTCTCCCGAGACACACAGACACACCACGCATTCCACGGCCACGGCGACTCCGCTTCATCGGAC
Source organism: Colletotrichum camelliae (assembly GCA_018853505.1). Lineage (NCBI taxonomy): Eukaryota > Fungi > Ascomycota > Sordariomycetes > Glomerellales > Glomerellaceae > Colletotrichum > Colletotrichum camelliae. The sequence goes on along the minus strand of JAELVL010000002.1, from coordinate 7,148,941 downwards.
CCGTCTGTCCATTCTCCACCACCACCCCGACCAAACTCTCCTCCCTCTCCCGGCAGGTGTCTCCGTCAGCTTCGGGCTCGACGGAAGACCCTGAACCCCGGCCGCAGCAGCCATGGTCAAGCAAAACGACGTCATTGCGATCATCGTCATCGTACTCTTCATCGTCCTCGCCGGTGTCGCGTTCGGCATTTACAGATTAGTCCACGTCGCCCGCCAGAGCATGAGCGTGACGTCTGGGTCGAGTAGCAGCAGCAGTGACGAGATTGTCGATGACTGATCTCTCGGCGGGTCTGTCGACTGCGTTGCGCTTCTGCTGCTGCTGCTACACTGCAACATCATGGACGAATGCCCCAGCGTACTGAGGTACGCTGCGGGAGTCCATTTGGGTCTATACTTTTATGTTGGGCGCATGCATGATGCCTGATGAGGCAGTGAAGAATACAAGAAAAATGATTTTGGATGAGAGATAATGAGGGAGAAAGTAAGGGTACGAGACATGAAGTTTTACCGGCATTGGGCATTTGATTTACAGCATTTTCCGAATATCTGTTTTAGTTATTGACTACATGGGACGGGAAGATATCTACGAGTGTATGATATACAAAGAAGCTAGGATTGGGACCTGACGGGCTCGTTGCGGAGGATGAACGAATCTACGGAGACACGAGAGCCCATGTACATAGAATGAATCACGCCCTCGAAGGCGGATGAAGAGTTATCAGAATACTCTAAAATACTTTGACCATCAAACATTTCAGAATCGTAACATAGGTACTTGGAGGTGAATCAGTGGCGGGCAGTACCCATCCATCGTGAGAAGCGGTCGCTCAGCAAGTCCGTACGGTTTGCTATATAAGAAACCATCCAGTGATTGTTGTCTCCCCAACCAAGTTCACTTTGTCACACCCAGGAAGCTCCAAAATGTCGCTCATCAAAGACCCAAGCCCGACCATGGCCGAGGCAGTCAACCACAACATCGTCGACGAACTCTGCAGAGAAGTCGACTACCTCGAGCGCACCTCACGCACCAGGGGCCACTAAGGAAGAGAACCACAAGGTATACGACGGGTCCAAGGCGACTTCTCTGGAAGAAGTGAAGAGAGCTCTGGACGAGGCGAATGAGCTCTTTTTGGAGCGCCAGGATGCGTACGAGAAGTCGCGGGACAGCGGCGAGAAAGAAGATGAGGCGACTGAAAATGCTGACCAGATCTCTGCCCATGACTTCGATGGCCGCGCTGTTAAGGCGGAGAAGGAGTGTTTCCGTGACATTGAGAGCTGCCGTGAGTGCGATAGGCCTGGACTCTGAATGCATTTCTACATATCTTGGGAGTTGAACTTTAGTCGGGCAAAGTAATCAGTACACGCCAGTCGCAAGCTCGATTGACCCTGTTTTGAAGCACATGTTCAACCTCTCATCAAATTCGCATACAGCAGCAAGCGCCTATAGCCCATTCTGCCTTTAATAACTAATACATTGAATCCTTTGTGTAGAGGTAGCCTTAAAAATGTACAGATCAAGACCAGAAAGTTGGAAATAGACAAAAGGAGAAAAAAAAACAATGGGCGGCCACTGGAGATATGTAGAGCCACCTAAAGAACTCGAACCACCGAGCTTTGCCGAAACCAGGCATACAATCCACCACTAGGCTATCTTGCGACGGTGGTCGCACCCATTGTTGCGGAATCTGGAAGGTGAGTTGGCTATAGGGGAAACCACGCGTCGGCGGCAGGTGCGGTGGACTCGTTTGCTTCTGGGGCAGGAACGGCTGAACTTCAAGAACAATGTTTTCACACGCAATCTAGCCCGATGGCTTATTCTCTACATTTCAATCATCTGACGGTACCAAATATCGGAAATGAAAATGAAGCTAAAGATAATATCAGCATCACGACCAATGTCACCCACTTACACCAGAGCTTCGTATTCTTGCCAGTCTCTGCAGTCCAAAGTTCAACAAGAATGCTAGCATAGTTTGCAAACATGACCATGAAAACTTCCCTAATGGTTTTCTACCGCATGAAACTAAAATTACAATGCCATTCCCATGGCATACAGACCATCGGGATTGCATTCTTGACGAGGTGAAGTTAAAGTGCGAGCAATGATACGTGCCGGACACACCCGGACCATGCAAGGGCCATCCCCGCTGTTTAAAGTGCATCAATCCCGACCCCACCAAACGCGCCACGGCACGTCGCGTCTCCTCCATCCACCAAAAATTCCAGCCAGCATCTCGGCCGCCTCGACGTCAGCTTCGCAGCCACTCTTCCACGGCCATCTGCGACACGGTCTACACTTCACATCTCCCGCTTCACCGCCGCAAATCAGACCCAGGCATCATCACCATGCCCGTCCTCGAACGCCGCAGGCCAGCCCAGCGCCGCCCGGAACGACAGGTCGTGGACGAAGACGACGTCGACCTCCCCCTACGAGCCCCTCGCTTGTCCCCTCACAGACCAAGCCAAGCGCGCCATCTCGGAGCTCTCCAACAGCCGCGACGTCCACCGCTACGCATCCCACATCAAGCAGTCCATCTCGAACCTCAGCCAGAGCGTCGCCGAGGTCAACGACGCAACCCGCGACCGCCACGAGCAGCTCCGGCGCATCGCCGCGAAGCGCGCCGAGTCGGACAACAGCCAGGAAAAGTCGCAGCGCGAGGAGCAGGTGGAGGCGCACGCCGCCGCCCTGGACGCCGAGGTCCCGGGCCTCACGAGGGACGTCGAGGCCGCCCTGCGCGACCTGCTCGACAGGCAGGCACAGGTCGAGGACGACAAGAAGGCGCTGGCGGATACGGCGGACTACTTCCAGACTCTCCCTGCCGCGCCGGCGAGGGCTCGGCGGAGACAGCAGCAGAATGGCGACGAGGACGGGGAGGGAGACACCCAGATGGAGGAGGAGGAGGCGCCGCCGCCCGAGCAATCCGTCATCGATACCCTGCGTCAGCACAGGGCCGACAAGTCACGGGAGTACCAGAACCTCAACGCGCTACGCTTCAAACGACTATGCCGGCTGAAGCGACGCTCCACGGCGACTCGGGCCCCACCCTGCCCAATGCCAAGCGGTGGTTCGACGACGGGGGCAATCCCGTGATGCCTCGCATGGCCGGCGCTGTCCAAAACGTAAAGGACGAGGGGGGCGCGGCGGACGACGAGGACAAGGATGAGGACCTGGTTATCGCCGGCGAGATTCGATTACAGGTGTCCGTTGTCAATGCAGGAGTTGAAGGAGCCCTTCAGCAACCGCGTCTGCAACCACACGTACGAGAGGCAGTGGATCACAGAGATGCTGAACAATGCACCGAACAGACGCGCGCAGTGTGTCGTGGCCGGCTGCTCCAAGGTACGTCTGACGGGGAAACTAGCGCTGGCGAGGTTTGAGGAGAAACCACTGACATGAGCAGGAATTTGGTCTGGATGACTTTTACGACGACAACGTGATCCTGCGCAAGATGAAGCGCGCCCAGGAGTTGCAGCGGCTCGCAGAGGAGGAGGGCAGCAGCAGTCCGGACGAGGATGCCGAGGAAGATGCCCCTCGCCAGGTCAAACGAGAACGGAGAAAGCGCAAGGTCGAGGCAATTGACAACGACGACGAGTGAGCGCGGGAAAACAGAAGCTTTGACGGTGTGTTTACAGTATATCACGATCGAATCACTGATAGGGGTTTCGGAATGGGCACGGCACGATACCCATGGTCAATTACATGAGCTTTTGACGACGCGGAAAGATGGCCGCCTGGTCGATGTGCGACTGAAAAAAACAATGATTCCCGCTTGATGATATTATGCGACTCCAAATCTACCAAGGCTGCCCTCATCTCTTGTGAAGGGTGCCCATGATTACGTCTTCACCATCCCCTCCCGCGACTGATGATGTCTTTTTAAGCCCCTGTTGCCGCAACGTCACACGTCGCCAAAGCCACACCCGCGCCCAGCAACGAACTCTCCTTTGCTGGGACGAGGTCGATACTCCTGTCGTCCCTGTTGACAAGCCCGTTCACGTATCCCTGCAGCATCGCCAGATACCCCGGGTAATGCTCAATCACGCTGCCGTTGTACGCCACCGTGGTCTTCTCCAGACCGCACTCCTTCTCAAGCCGTTCTGAGCCGGCATACTCCACGTCTTCCTCGCCCAACGCCTCCAGGCGCAGTGCCCAGACCGCGTGCAAGCATGCAGCGATGATTGCCGCCGACCTCCTCGACACGAAGGACGCTAGATCGCGGAGGGCCGCCATGTCAGACGACGTCGGCGTGTGCGATGACGGATGACGGGAGATGAATACTTCGATGGACGACGTGAATAGTGGCGACGTATCTCTGTGGCGCACGTTAGCAGACGTTACACGACACGACACAGGGGGTAAGTGTTACCCTTCAACGGCTGATATCGTTTCCGATTTCAAGGAATACGGCTCATCGAGCGACTTGGGCACCACGCCGCCAAAAATCCCAGTTGTTTGAATCGCCTCAACCAACGCAAACCTCACCATCTCACCCAAATACATTCCGCTCACCATCTGCTCCAGAGGCTGGAAATCTGGCCTTGGATGTCCCTGCTTTAATGATCTATCCCAGCGCGTGACGCTCAAAATATCTTGCCCAAACATGCCGAGCTCGGTGTTGACGATTACATCACGGGCCTCGCTCCACCACTCCTGCGGCCGCTCGCCAAATTTCGGTTTTCCAATTACGGAGACTGGAAGGTGTGCGGCGATGTTGACTCCAGTGCCGAGGATGAGGCCGAAGCGGGTGGCGGAGTGGATGTAGGCTTGCGAGAGGAGGGTGGCGCCGCCGTCGTTGACAATCGCCTTGAGGACGGCGTTCATGCCCTTGGCTTTACACGCGGTCTCGATGACTTCGCCGAGATCCTGGCCCATGAGTCCGTCGGCGGCGAGGAATCCTTTACCCATGCCGTGGATACGGCCGCCTTTCAGCGACGTTTGTCTGCCCCTAGTTAGCTTGATATCGTACGTCCGTTGCGGCGTGCTTACTCAATGGGAAAACTCCAAGACACGGCCATGGGCATGGGCCGTGACGGGTCCTCTCCATCTTTACAAATGGTTTCCAGTATCCTCTCCGCCATCCAGTCGAAGAATGCCATGCCCTCCAGGTTCCTGATGTCGGCATCGATCACGAAGGCACTGAGGCGGACGATCTCGCTCTCGCGACCCTTGGCACCGCGGCCCCGCAATTCTACCAGTGCAACACGCAGGGTCGATCCCCCCACATCCAGCGCCAGATACTGACCGACTTCGTGCCCGGCGGGAAGTTGGTGGTTGTACGACGGCAACATACATGCCATGCTGGTCTGCAGCTTGTCCCGAAACTGCGCCTTCAGGGCGTTGGACAGCTCCAGGAGGCCATCGCCGGCGAGAGGGCCCAGCAGCAGGTCCTCGGCCTCCCTCAGGAACTCATCGACCCTCCGCGGGTAGAGGGACGCGGCGGACTTGGAACACTCGACTGTTGACGACGTCCTGGACTGCTTCCCGGAAACGCTCTGAGGTGTGATCCAGAAGGCGAGGATGGCTTGTATCAGGGACTTGCCCCGCAGCAGCTGCTTGACGACGGCGGCCAGGAATGATTTCGGAAAAGTCATGGCAGGAGAGATGTGGTGCATGACAAGGACCCAAGATTCGAACGAAGGAGATTTGGTGCCGGACGGTGCCGTATCATTTAGCTGACGAGACAATGGCAGGTAAATAAACGGAGCAAGGCACGAGCCATGTCCCCGGAGAGGTGACGGGAGCAAGATGAGTGAGACGGAGGAATGGAGGAAGAAGGAGGGTCGCAGAGATGTCGCAAACGAGGTTTAAACAGCACTCCACGGCGGCCACCAGACGGTGTCGAGAGCGGATCGACAGGAACAGGCCGGGCAGCAAGGGTGACTGGAGCTCGCACCGAGCAGGATGGAACCTGCCGGGAGCTGGCCTTCGTTCGTCGAGCTGGCCGGTTGGTTGTCGTATTGGAGCGCGTTGGCGGTGGACTGAACAGGCACAATAGAGCGGCGATGGCGAAAGCGACCAACAGCCAATGTGGTTACAGGAGGTGAGAGATGGCCGCTAGGGTACGGAGAGAAGGGCCTTTGGAGCAACAGACCATGCGGAGGTCCACGGCGAGAAGTGAGACTCGAGCGGGAACCACCAGCCAAGGAGGGCCTCTCGCGTTTCCTCTCCAACGTCGCACAGGCAATGGGGCGACAGACGGCAGTCCTAGGGCATGTTCATCTGGCCTAGTCCGGCCCAGACGCGATAATCCAGTCCACCTGCTTTGGGGGCCGTATGCCGTTCGTCGACGGGGTTGGATGCGGCGGAGGAGGGTGGATGCGAGAGCGTTGTATGGGATGGTGTTTAGGGGGGATGCATGGAAGACTGGGTCGCCGGGAGAAGCACAGTCGAGAGTTCGGTGCAACAATCAAGTGCTACGAGCCGGCAGTGAAAAGGACCAGAGGATCCTCTACACCGCAAGACGTTGGGAGCAAGACGGAGGAGGGATGGAACAGCAACAATAACGGAGGAAGACGAGTGTACGCTGTGCTGAAACGCGGCTACAAAGTGCGCTGGTCCGACGGAGGCGGCCACTGATTGTTACTGCCGTGAGCTATGAACACCCAGGTGAAGTACGAGGAGCCATTGGCAACTCAGCTCAGGCCAGACCAGCTTAACCCGTCCGCTGGGTTGGCAGGATGTCGCTGTCGCCGCGCGTGGTTGAGAGGTGCAATGTGGAAAGGATGCGTCGCCCCTCCAGCTGTAACGTTGCCTCTGATAGCAAATTCCATTGGAGGGGCACTGTATCGTCAGGTGGTGGCTGACCAAATCAGACGAAAGCGGATTCATGGAGGGGCTTTCTTCAGCGACCACTCAGGTGTTGGACGTCCTACCTTGAGGCACTTGGCGCGTACGGACGGGGCCCCTCGGTGGAAATTGTTAAGACCCGCCGCCAGAGGAACATGCAACGACTAACACCACTATGAAGAAACATTGAACAGGGGTCCTGCTGCGACAGATGACGGAGACTCTGCATCTTCAACAAAGCTGTCGACGCGATCAGCGGCGATGCAGCATTGCCATGTCCCCAGTCCAACATGAGGGGGAACTTCATCAATCTGGTTCTTGTCTCACAACACCGTCGATGCCGAATCATCCATCAACACGTTTCTTGGCGGCCCTCGAACTACATCTCACCCGCGCTGAACATGTCGAGCTAGAAATCGTTCGTCGAAAGAGAGCAGAACACAACCACTAACACGAGCCGTCCACCATGACACCTTTTGTATTTCTCCGAGCCAGGCCCAAGTCCCACGCGGCGGGCGGCAAACGGCAAACGGCTCCCATGCCCGTCACGTTGGATCGCCATCAGTAGCCTCGGTTGCCAGTCCCCCACGTCCAACGTATCAGTTGCATGCAAAGCGCAAAATGGTCAGCCGCCGCCAGATCGTACATACATGGCCGTCGTTGTAAAACCAGGGACCTGGCCCCACGGACGTGGACGTGCTGGCCCCCCGCCGCGCGCCGACGACGGCCTCGCCACCCGTGCATGCCTTACTATGCAGTAGGTAGCGTCGCGAACTTTCCTGACATCGAAAAGCCTCCACACACGTCTGGGATATCGACCCGACCACCTGGCTCGTCCAGCACCCACCACCGCCACACTGACATGCCGACCCCTGCCCGCGGCCGTCGGGCCATGGCGAGTCTAAACTGATGGATGACGATGATGGTCGAGAACTGCGTAGTGCTACAAGTGTGCTGCTCACTGCCTGCTAGATTCAAGAGCTCCAGTTGTCAGGTGGCTGGCCACTCTCAACCCTCATCGAACCCCCTCCGCGGTTCCCGGTCCAGAGCCTCGACATCCAACCACTGAAACCAGGTGACTCGGCCGATACCTGCGACTGGCAACGTTGATAATGGCCCCTCCACGCGAGCCGGTCACAGTGGGACGGACGCCCGGGTGGTGGGACTTTCAAACACCACCGATAGCAAGTTGCAGTGACGTTCCATCCCTCCATCACAGCGCAAATCTTCAGCAGACTTTCTGGGGGCAGATTGCCGTTGCCGCAAAAAGTCTGTGATGTCAGCTGTGCTGCGACGGGGAACCCCTCAAGGGGGATGCGGGTTTGAGGGAAAGGGTTTGGGGGGAAACCGCCCGAACCTTTGGCCACCGTCGAAGCTGAGCTTAGTCCCTCATAAGGAGGGTCTCTTCAGCTTGCCTCCCTCGTATCGCTCTGTTTCCCGTCCTCTTTCTCGTGAATAGACATCTACCTCGCCTACAACTTGCCCTCATCTACTATCTATCCCCTGCGCTTATTTTCACACCCATCTTCGTATCGTTGCAACCCCACGCTATCCTGCTTCTGTAGACCCCCCCCCCCCCCCCCCCCCCCCCCCCCCCGTTCAAGATGAGGCTGATTATCCGCGATGACGCCGACGCTGCCAGCGCCTATGTGGCCAACTACATCGTCGACAGGATCAAGCACTTCAGTCCCACCCCCGCACACCCATTCGTGCTTGGCCTGCCTACAGGAAGCAGCCCCTTGGGGGTATATAAGATTCTCGTTCAGAAGTACAAGGCCGGAGAGGTATGGACCAAGTCTTGCTCTTGCTCTGGGTGGACATCTAAGGAGGCTGACGGCGTTGTTGATAGATCTCTTTTGAAAATGTCATCACCTTTAACATGGTACGTCGTTCTGTGACGTCCCCGGTGTCCTCGCCATCAGTAACCTGACATCATTCAAGGACGAGTACGTCGGGATCCCGAGGGACCACCCCGAGAGCTACCACTCCTTCATGTGGAAGCACCTCTTCTCCCACGTAAACATCCACCCCAACAACGTCAACATCCTCAACGGCAACGCGCCCAACCTGGAGGCCGAGTGCGTCGCCTACGAGGCCAAGATCAAGGCCGCCGGCGGCATCGACCTCTTCCTCGCCGGCATCGGCGAGGACGGCCACATCGCCTTCAACGAGCCCGGCTCCAGCCTCGCGTCCCGGACCAGGGTCAAGACGCTCGCCTACGACACCATCCTCGCCAACTCCCGCTTCTTCGACAACGACGTCAGCAAGGTGCCCCGGCTCGCCCTGACCGTCGGCGTCCAGACCGTCCTCGAGGCCCGCGAGGTCGTCGCCATCATCATCGGCGCGAGGAAGGCGCTGGCACTCCAGAAGTGTATCGAGCAGGGCGTCAACCACATGTGGACCCTCTCCAGCCTGCAGCTGCACCCTCACCCGATGCTCGTCGTCGACGAGGACGCAACGCTGGAGTTGCAGGTCAAGACTGTCAAGGTAAGAAGACCACGCACGCGTCTCAGACGGAGATGTCGCGAACCCCCCGCTGACACACGACAACCTACCTCAGTACTTCAAGAGCATCGAAAAGGTCGCAAAGGCCGAAGGCTTCGAGCAGATTCTCCCGTCCAAGATCCGCACCGGCCCGGGCCCCATCCCCGCGACGGTCGTCGACGAGGTCTCGACCCCGACAATCCACCACCCTCAACCCACCACCTCTCGTCTCCTCAGGGCGTCCCCCGCCACGGAGTACCCCGTCCGCTCAGTATCCCCGGACATCGAGCTCGTCTTCGAGAGCATGGAGTCCCGCACAAAGACCCCCTCAGAGCAACAGCTCCGGGCCGTGACGCCCGACCTCGTCACCGACAGGATGGCCAACCGCATCCCGGAGCCGGCCCTGGCAAGACGGTTGACGCCGAACCCCGAGCAGCAGCAGTTGTCCATTTCAAGGTCAAACACCCCCGACCTGGTTCCCGACCGCATGGCCTCTCGCATTCCCGAGCCGGCGCTTGCGCGGCGGTTGACTCCTAACCCGGAGCAGCAGTTGCGAGTGAACGCCGTTGGCGCCTAAACGCCGAGACGCATCGATTGAGAGAGAGAGAGAAAGGACGAACGCATGCCCGGTTGCATGGCAGTAAGCATTTCATTGATTATAAGCCGAGCCGTAACTCGCTGCTGCCCAGTCACTCGCTAGATGCAAAGAGCATTGGTTGCTCGTGTGATGATTTGATGGGCCAAACAGAATGTAGCATAGTAGAAAGGACCCAAATTAAAGGGAATCATGAGACTCGGATCGCAAGAACGGATAAAACTCGGAAAGGGTGCATAGACATTGTTTGGAGAGAGAGAAGAGCAGGGCTCGCCGTGTACGTTACCTTTAAAAGATGAGATGAATGAGAATAGATTGTGGGGTTGAGTTGGAGTTTGTGCTGCTCACCGGGACGGGGTACGTTTGGTTCTCCAACATCGTATCATGTGATTGGCCAGGACAAGACCATCACATAACAGCAGCAGGTAGTAGAATCATCCAGCCAAACGCGGAACGTGGGCTGTAGATGAGTATATTCTTTTTTGAATCATTCAACGTCACTAGATCCGGGTATAACCACGTGTTCCACCGCTCATTCGCCTTCCTATTTTCCTTGCTGTCCGTATGTCTTGCCCCTCCTTCCTGTACGACCCGGCCTCCCGATAGCCGAGCGGGTGACCCCATTAGCTTATAATACATTCAAACCCATGAGGTGGCTTCGTTAAATCATTTCAAATAGATCCCTATGAGGCGAATACATGCCGAGGGGTATGAATAACAAGATGACTGGTAGATACATCCAGTCCAAAATCACCATTACGATTCGGCTGTGAACATGCGTTTGCTCTTGCTGCGTAATTGCTGGGCCTTGATCTCGGGCGGCACAATTGTGTGGTGAACGACGTGAGGTCGGTAGATGGCTTCCACAGGCGGCATCCTGTTGTTTCTTAGTCCTCGTACAGGCGACGGATTTACGAGAGACTCACCAGTCGTCCACGCTGAGTGGAAAGTATTCGTACAGCAGATCGTCCTCTTCTTTGGGACTCTGACTTGTGTTATGCACGGCAGCCGCAATGGACTTTGTAAACTGCGGGCTCGAAATATCTGAGTTGGACCTGTTTGGGCTCCTCTCGTCTTCCGACAACGACAGGTTGATGGGACCCGAGATACCAGGCCGTGAGCTTGACATTGAAGGCCTTGCCGCCTGTCGTGCGGGCTCTGAAGACCACGCTGGGATCGGTGGCCGAGACATTCCCGGCGACGGCGACAGCGCCAGCTTTTTTGCGGGAGGCTGGCTGCTGCTCGTTTCTCTGTACAGTTGAGGCGTGCTCCATTCTGGAGGTTGCTGGGAGCCATTAGCATCTTGAATCCGCAAGTCAAAGCGGCTTTGCGAACCTGAATGTTGTTGGATGGTTGGTATTTGGGAACCGGGGTTGCCATGCCATTGTCCTTATGAGGCGGAGCAGAGGCAGACGCATCGCTGTTGCTCCTCCTTTCAAGCTTCTTGTCTCCCGTCAGAGGGATGTCTTTGCGACTGTCAAAGTTCCTCGGGCTACGACCTCGCACAATCACTGGGCCAGAGCTGATTTCAGCGATCTTGATGTACTCCCCTGACTGCTGCTTTCCCAGGAGGCTGATCTGCACCAGGTAATGCTGCTGGAGGCCTTTCCTCCTGCCGTTATTTGCCGTCGCATGCTTGAACTGCAGCCTCTTCCATGACAGCGGCAACGACACTCTGTTCGCGTCGACCTCCTGGCCGTTGGCTAGATCCAGAACGATGTTGGGCGGGCCGCCAGACGACTTTGGCTCCTCGGTGCCGATGGGATGTGCGCTCTTCCAGGGTATCGATATGATTTCCGTTATTTTGCCCTCTATGGACTCGATCGCCGTGATGGAGGCGGCAAGCTCGAAAACGGGTATCTGCCGGCCCTGCTCGTCTACAGCGTGCGTAATGTGCCGCGGAAGCGTGACTTGTCCAGAGCACTGCCACAGGTTGCGACGGTAGCATGTAAGCTCAAGCGGGCGGCCGTTGTTCTCGGCGCCAAAGACGTCCTCCGCGACGAAGAACATGCCGTACAGCTCGGCCGTCATTCCAGGTTCCATGTGCTGTCCATTCCCGTCAACGACCGTCGCCTTGAACGTGGGCGCCGAGAAGCCGAGCAGCTTGTTGTCGAGCTCCTGGGTAGGGGAGTCCTGATTGAACTCGGGGGCAGGCTGCGCCTCGAACGGTCGGTTAGAATATGCGAAGGGGTCTTCAAAGCCCGTGGCGGAGAAGTCCTCGAATCCGTACGTGGGAGTGAAGGGTATGGGGGGGAAGGCGCCGTTGACCGTATCCCTGCGACAGCAAACTGTTAGTCGTCTGACTTCTTCCCATCCCAACTGCGACAGGCGCCTCCAGAAAGTTTCCCGCCCAGGAAAGCTTACAGCAGAGAGTCGTCAAACATGGAGGAATCCAGGCCATCCACGACGGCGCTGTTGAGGTTCATGCCATCGCCGGGCGTCGCGCCGGACGACAATGAATGGAACGCGGCCATTGCATGGTAGGACTGCGCCAGCCGCTGGCAGACGAGTTGCGCTCGTCGTCACGATGGACCAGAGATGGCTGGGCGGCCCAGAGGGCGAGTAACGACGAAGCCCGACAGTTAGTTGTTGAAAAAAAGAAGAACAGACACTCCCGGGGAAACAAAAAAGACCGAGTTGCAAAAAGCAAGCAAGCTGTTGAGTGGGCGTCGAGGTATGTAGCGAATGTCTTGTCCGAGCGACTCTGAATGGAAATGCAGAAGCGGAGGGATCTCTTCTCTCTGGAGCCAACCCACGGGCAGCCGAGTGGACGTGGAGGTTAGGTGGTGGGTGACCTGGACTAGAGAGACGCCGCACCAACCCCTATCAGGCCTCTGGTCTGCCGCCATTGGCTGGCCTGCATGTCAACGGCTGCAGGCGTTATCGCACTGTGGAGGCAAGTGAGGGGCGCTTAATGGGGTTTGCTCTGGGGCCTTTCAACCACGACTGGGAGCATCCCCAGTGAGAAGGGGAGATGAGCTCCACTGAGTACCTGCCTCTACATTGAACGGAAGCTCCCTGTAATTGTCTCTGTCTGTGCTTGTCGGCTTCCCGGTTGGAACAAACATCACCTCACCTTTGGAGATGCCTCCTCACGCACCAGGGCTTAGGTACGACATGAGCTCACTACAGTGATCAAATGTCCTCACTGGGACCGGTTCTGAACCAACGATGGCTTGCAATAACGATATCGACTCATCTCTCAGCTGATAATGTCACAGTCCACTCAATCCTTGGCCTTCTGCTCTTCAAAGAGCTTCTCACACTTGGCTGCGATTCCGGGTTGTACCACGCTGTCGACGTACTCCCAAACCTCCTTTATTTGTGACCCGTCCTCGGTGAACTCCATAAACCATGCAAAATACAGCTTCGTCGACTCCCCGTCGATGAATTCGCTGTCGAGGACTGTTGTCGCGGCAGCTGTCTTCTTCCACACGTCGATGGCAACATTGTTGATCTCCGTCCTCTTCGTGATGTAGACCGGGAGGGTGGTGGCCAACCTGGCCTCGTACACCTCATTCCCAACAGAAAAATCACTCGGGACACCCATGGCCTGGAGGAATGAGGGGGGCATGAAGTGGCGTTTGCAATCGGGTGTCAAGGGTGTGTTGATCCGTGACGGGTCATTTGCCTTCGAGGCATGCTCGTAACCTTCGAGAAACTCGTGCATCGTCTTTTCGATAGCCTCGTAAAGGGCAGTAAGGGGCGAGTCGGAGGCAGCCATGGCGGACAGGGGCTGATTTCCACAACTAGCACGGTCTGCAAGAACTTTACAATGCAGCCTTTGCTGTCGAGTGGATTGAATGCGCAATGTTCTTTATATACCCAAGTTGCCGGCCAAGGGGGGGACTGTAGTGATTTTCGTATGCAGGGTGGTAATTGGAGTGAGTGTCTCCATCTCACATAAGCCCGTCCTGACTTGGCGTTGCGAGTGCGAGATGCTATTCCGCAACAGCCGATTCGTAAAGCAATCAGGGACTTGGGTAGTAAAAGGAAGGACGTAATGGTCTGATGACGCCAAATTCGCCAGTTTGGGGGGACACTTACATCATGGCCATCATCTTTGAATCTCGTTTATACCATATACCTAATGCCGCCCCTCATCCGCCTGCACATTTGGACGGCAGCTCTATGAATTTACAGTCTATTGTAGGGCTCGACCCTGTTCTTCAGTCTTGTCTTATGAAAACCCCCCATCTTGACTCGGAAAGTCTATGCAATTGGTGACTGCGTCTCCTCGCGGCTCGATACCATTGTTCCCGCCTTCCAAACCTCGTCTACTACGAGCTGAGTGGCGCCGTCTCTTACCTCTTCAGAGAAGATGACCAGATCCGCATCAGCTCCGTCTTCCAAAGAGCCCTTGATGCCTTTGAGACCGAGCATCTCTGCGGGAGTCGCGGTCACAGCCTTCAAAGCCTTCGGAATGCCGGTGCCGGACCAGCGCAGGAAGTTGTTGACACACTCCATCAAAGTGACGGCACTGACGGTCGTTAGTGGTGCACAATTTCCAAGTCCGATTCTGGCAACTCACCTTCCAGCAATCGTATCGGTACCCTCCAACAGAAGCGTGGACCCGACCTTGATAATGTTGTTGACGTCTTGTCCGTTGGTCCACTTATACGAGCCGTCGGCCAGACCCATCATGTGCATGGCGTCGGTAACCAGAATAAAGCCATCCGGATGAGCGTTGAACGCGATCTTGATGGTGGTCGGGTGCAGATGAATGCCGTCAGAGATGATACCAAAGTATGGCCTAGTCAGACTCTCTGCAATACCCAGGACACCAAAGACACCGGGGTTGCGGTGGTGAAGAGGTCGCATGGCGTTGAAGAGATGAGTAATCATCGTGGCTCCGGCTGCCACCGCGGCCGAAGCCTCTTCATACGTCGCTTCCGAGTGGCCGATGGAGTAGATGATGCCTCGTTCCCGCAGCTCAGGAATGATTTGTGTCATCCGCCCACGTTCTGGCGCGGCGGTGATCATCTTGATTGGAATGGAGCCGCCGTTGGCGCTAGGCTCGATGTTCTCGGCGCCGTAGCATTCGACTAGATCATCGAATGTCTCTGCCTGCTGCAGGACATCGACGTTGTGGATGCCGTTCTTGGTAGGGTTCAGGAACGGGCCTTCGACGTGGGCTCCGAGAGACTCGGCACCATCATTGGCCACTTGTGAGCCGCCAGATGGCCCCAGGTACGGGAGAGCCTGTCTATCGGTCAGTATTCTAGAAGCATACAAGACAGAAAAAGATTTTACATTTTGGTAAAGCTCGGGTCTTTGGCTGGTGAGCGTTGGGACGTAGGAAGTGACGCCAGTGGCTACCAGCTTCCTGTTAAGCTCCCGGACCTTTTTGCCATACTGAGACATGTCTTGAAGGAGTGTGGAAAAGTTGAAGCCAAAGGCACCGTTGAGCTGGCAGTCGATCATGCCGGGAGACACGATGCGACCGCCGAGGTTGACGGTCTCATCTGGCAGAAGGAGATCATCGAAGAATGCCGCCTGGCTGTGGATGATTTTGCCGGTGACGGAGCTGACCCATATGTCTTCCTGAACCAGGGCGTCACCTTTTACCAGGCGGCAGTTTGTGAATTTCGTAATGCCATTCTTGGGCGTGTTGGGAATGGCGATGGGCATGGTGTCAAACTGGATGGTGTGCGCTGATTTGTTGTTGGGCAGAGGGAGAGCTGGCTGCAGGCTTAATCTTCAATATCGACGCCACGGACAAGAGCCGAAACACGACGCAGCGCTGGGCAAGATCCGGGTATTATTCACGGGCACTGCAGGGCGCTTCTGCAACCGGAGCGGCGAAAGGCAACGGTGCCGGCATGGCCCGGCTTGCATGGAAGTCTCGTGGGTTCCAGGGCATTGGCAACCTCGTCATGGCCCCTCACAGTCACAGAGAGTTGGCCACCACACATGGTGGTATGAGATAGGACGAGTGTATCGACGGGCAATCGCATCAACGTGCCGTCGGTGGGGGATGGAGCGTTGGAGACACTGGACTGGGCACGATAGTCGCCCGTTGCACCGCGAGGTGCCTCTGGAACCCCTCCGAGTCAGAGACTACTTGACCAACGGCCGGTCCACATGGGCAAAGGACTCGTTTCTGTTGCTTTGTTTCACTCGCAAGCACCCAAGCACCGGCGCGCACCATTGTTTTGCCTCCCCAAGATTCCAGAATCGGAGTAGGGCCCCACACTGACGGAGGAGGACTGAGGCGTGGGACCCAGGAGACGGGCAGAGACAGACTGTCACCGTCGCAGACACAGACACACAGACTTTCGGGGCCGACGGGGAAAAGAAGGTTTGACGTGGTGAGGCTCCATGTAACGTTCCGTTGTCGAGGCCGAAGATCGAGACGCTAACACACAGAAATGGATCTCGAATCACTCGGTACGTACCCGCCCCACGTCGCCCGTTGCGACCACTGGACCGTGCGCGAATCGGCCAATCGATATCCCCGCCCTCCGGCAGCCAATCAGCATCGGGCCGTGTGTCTGGCAGCGCAAGCCCGGACCACCCCTCCCGCGCGGCGCACATGGCGTCCCACACGCAGGTGCACCACCACTCCTCCACGTCCGCGCTCTCTCGGACGACGCGCGATGGCTCCGGCTCCAGCTCCAGCTCCAGTTACAGCTCCAGACACCACCACCAGCACCCGCACTCGCGACCATCCATCAGCAGGGACTCAACGTCAACTTCGGAGAAGGGTCGTCGTTACCTCTCCCCATTACAGGCACCTCGCAGTCTCGAGAGGTACTATGCACGTCAAAACGTGACGAGTCGCAGACCGCTCTCCACGGCCCAGCTCAACATGGAGCTCGACCCACTGTGGCAGGATCTCGATTGGTACGTCTCGTCTTCCTCGACCCGCCTGCTCTTCTGTGCTTCTTCTCTCCAAAGCACCGTTCCGCCTGAACTGAACCCTCCGTCCTCCGCCCTGCCATCCGGTCCCGTCTCCCCATGTCATCTTCCCTGTCGCCTTGTCTCCGCTGGGCCTTCTAGAAGCCTGCCACCTCGACCCTATCCCGATTCGCTCGCTGACATGCCCTCTCACTCCGTCCAGGGCCATTGGCCAGATGCTCATCATGGGCTGGGACGGCACCGAGGTCACGCCCCAGATCCGCTCCTTGATTGAGGACCACCATCTCGGGACCATCATTCTGACGGCCAAGAACCTCAAGAGTTAGCACTCCCTTCTGTCCCCCAGCCCCTCACTACTTGCTGGACGGTTGGATGTAGACCCATGCTGATCCCTTTCAGCGGCCCAAGAGACGGCCAAGCTGGTCCAGGAGCTTCAGACCATTGCTCACAAAGCCGGTCACCCGAAGCCTCTGCTGATCGCCTTGGACCAGGAGAACGGGGGCGTAAACAGCCTGTTTGATGAGGACTATGTGTGCCAGTTCCCGAGCGCCATGGGCGTGGCGGCCACGGGGCGCGTTGACCTAGCCTATGAAGTATCAAAAGCTACTGCGACTGAAGTCGGAGCATGTGGCATCAACCTTATGCTCGGCCCTGTTCTAGACGTCTTGTCGAACGCCAGGTACCAGCCAATCGGTGTCCGCGCCACGGGAGACGACCCCCAAGAAGTCTCGCAGTATGGCATTGCTGCCATCAACGGCATTCGGGATGCCGGACTAGCTTCGTGCGGAAAGCACTTCCCTTCGTACGGCAATCTGGACTTCCTTGGTTCGAGCCTGGAGGTTCCCATCATCACTCAGACACTCGAAGAATTGAGCCTGAGTGCTCTCGTTCCATTCCGCAATGCCATTGCGACCGGTAAGCTCGACGCCATGTTCGTCGGGGGATGTGGCATCTCGAACCCGTCCATGAACGTATCGCATGCTTGCCTATCGAACCAGGTTGTGGATGATCTCCTACGGGAAGAGCTGGGGTTTGATGGAGTCGCCATCTCTGAGTGCCTCGAAATGGAATCCCTCGCACACGACCTCGGCGTTCAGAACGGAGTTGTCATGGCTGTTGAGGCTGGTTGTGACCTCGTGCTACTGTGCCGAGCCTACGATGTCCAGCTGGAAGCCATCAAGGGGCTGAAACTCGGAGTGGAAAACGGCATCTTCGCCAAAGACCGGATCTTCACTTCTCTGAAGAGGGTGCTGCGGTTGAAGGACACATGCACATCGTGGCAAACCGCTCTCAACCCCCCTGGCATTTCGCTTCTGTCCAAGCTGCACCCGAGTCATATGGCTCTCTCGAGGAAGGCGTACGACGACTCCATAACGGTTATCCGAGATAAGGAGAAGCTGTTGCCTCTGTCGCAGTCCATGCATCAAGAGGAAGAATTGCTGCTTCTCACACCGCTTGTAAAGCCATTGCCTGCGTCGAGCTTGACAAAGAGCATCCTCCAGGCAAAAGACGCTCAGATGCTTGCGCGCACAGCTCACGATAAGTGGTTGCACAGGGAAAAGGGCGCCATCATGAGTGGAGAAGGCGTCTTCCGAGAGTTTGGGCGTTCTCTGGCGAGAGCTCGACATGGCAAGCTCCTCCATACCAGCTATACTGCGAACGGGGTCAGGCCAGGTAAGTCGACAGACCCGAGACTGCCTGCCTAGCTAATAAGGGTAGTTCACGAGAACCTCATCCACAGAGCCTCTTGCATCATCATCGTGACTGCCGATGCCAACAGAAATCTGTATCAAGCCGGCTTTACCAAGCACGTCGAGATGATGTGTTCCATGCTGCGGACGCGCGGCCAGAAGAAGTCGGTTATTGTAGTGGCCGTCAGCTCGCCATACGACTTCGCCATGGACAAGTCTATCGGCACTTACATTTGCACGTTTGACTTTACCGAAAACGCCATGCATGCACTGGTCCGCGCTCTGTGCGGCGTGTTTTTGCCCAAGGGGACGCTTCCTGGGACACTGCGAAAGAGCAAGAAGGTTCTCAAGTCCCGGCAGCACTGGATCGTTGAAGAATTCGACCGCGAGCGAGACACTCAGGGGCTTGAAGAGCTCATCAAGGCAGTCGCTCGCGCAAACACCATCGACTTGGGCCACTTGGAGAACATGCCAGCCGGGTGTTTCGAACTGTTCAACAAGGACGTCGAGGAGGCGCATTTCGTGGTCAGAAACAGCAGCACACATGCCCTGTACGGCTTTTCAGCGACCTATTCCGTCGAGGGTATTGGCATTCTCGGCGCCATCTTCGTGGACCCGACAAAGCGAAACGTCTCGGTCGGACGCTCCCTTCATCGACGAGCTCTGCGGTACCTGACCGGCAAGCGGGGTGTCAAGAAGCTGCAGCTGGGCACGACGTTCCCCGGCATCTTCCTGGGCATTCCGATTGACGAGGGCGGAGTGAAGAACTGGTTCTCCAACAACGGCTGGGATGTGCAATTCCCAAAGCGGCTGACCAATCTGATCATCAACGATCTGAGCAACTGGATCATCCCCGAGGGCTTGCTCCAGAGCATCCAGCGGGCCAACCTAAGCTTCGATCTCATCCACGGTCTCGACAATGCCGACTCCGTGCTGGGCCACGTCAATGCCCACGCAAACCCCGAAGTCTTGGAATTGTACAAGTCTGCGTTGCAAGAGACCAAGGCGTGCGGTATCGTGAGGGCCAAGGGTCCCGGAGATGCGTTGCTGGGTACCATCATCATCTGCAGACCAGGCAGTCCGCTGTCGAACTTCATCCCGGCCCTTGTGCCGATCGGGGATGAGGAAATAGGAGGTGTCCTGGCGCCTGTGGTTCACTCAGGGCCACAGGACACTCTTGTGCTCCAGGGGCTGACTCTGATGGGTGTGCGGCAAAACAAAGCACACAAGTCTGCCAAAACGGTGCTCAGTTGGGTGTGTAAACCCTCGGATGACTGGTTCACACATGTTGACAAGTTACAGGTGCAAGATGACTCTTACGAACACGTCATGGCAATGGGATTTGAGATTATGCAGGCATACGAGGAGGTCACGAATGCGCCAGATAATGTGGGTTTGCCCAACATGGGATTCTATGAGACTAGCTAACATGTGCATGCAGTGGACTGATTTGAACTAGCCTCTTGCGCGAAATGTCATGGGAGGCTCAGGATGATGCGGTATACCCTTTGGTGACATTCCGTCATCGGATTTTGGACAAGTTGCTCATATCAGGATCTCTACATTATACATGAAATATCTAGCTGGGAGATGTCTCCAACATACAGGCGTTTACGGGGTCCAATGATGGTTCTCAGGCCTTGGTTGCCGGACTTTGTTTCTGATATGAACCGCTCCGTATTTGTCTCAATACTGAGTTTAGTATCTATGTGCTCACCTCTTGGTAAGAGTTTTGCTAGCCGGGCAGTGTCTACTACATAAGTAGTATGTAATCTGTAGACTGTATCTACCTATACTAAAGTGAATACGTCATAGGGGACACTGCCCAGCTAGCAGAACTCCTTGGTAATTGCAATTCGGGACTTGGTCTCCTTTTCCCTGGCACCTCGCAGGATATTGTACTTTGGATACTCCTCACATTACACGCAGAAGCGAACGGACTAACACGACCCTTGAAGTTGTACTGCAGAGTTGCACTCCGAGATCCGAGCATCAGACCCGTTCGGAGGCTTCCAGAGGTTCAGTTGATATGGCTCGGGTGAACCTGCAAGAAAGCGGTGCCTGCATGGTGATCCAACTTACTGGACGACGTGTGTTATCCACGGGTTCTTGCCCGATTCTCAGATCCTCGGTTCAAAACCAGCTGGTCCCGTTGTCGGATGGCCCAATACCTCAAAGGCGGAACTCGCTTTCGGAAGTTTTCAAAATGCCGATACGGGCGGTGGCCCTTGACTGTCCGAACTTGGTAGATTAGATCCGAGTTCAGAATTATACCTCATCATGCCACATATCCTTTTTCTCCTTAATCTAAAAAACACACAAAGCGAGAGTAATTCGAACCGAATAAGCTTCAGCCCGAAATCAACTTGCCCTTTGATTACTGCAGAGAAATTTTGATAGTTTGAGGTTACTTGCCTGAGAAGACCAGCATGGGACATTTCGTCCGAACATGCCTGAGCTGTTTACCCCACACCCAAGGAACATACCTGGGGAACCCTTGCCATCTCCCGCGACTTGGAGAAAGCCGGCCGAGACCGAATCTTTGGGTACCTATTCACCGTCAACTGAGCAAGCAACTTCCAGCCGCGCCAAACAGCAAAATTACTCAGGCGTGCCATGGCATGAGCCACACACAAGTCAAGACTAGTAGCACAACGCACCGCAAGTGCGTAGCGGCGGTCTTGGAGGGTTCTGACTGGACTTGGCTGGGATCTGGGGTCCGGGGTGGGGGCTGGATGCGGGGCCGGGAGGAGAACGGCAAAGGGCCAAAAGGTGGGGATCGATCGTCGTGGTTCGCGGGGAAACTCTGGCCGACTAGGGTTCTCTCTTAGCGACAGGCGAGGTTCGTTTACATCAGACCACGATAACAACGAGCGTAGATGAGAGGGGGACATTGACCGGAGATGAAGTGAGGGGTTCGAGGTTGATGTCAAGCCACTTGGCGCGGGGACGGTTGATGGATGGACGCAGCCGGTATCCGACAAATCCGGTTGGCTCACCGCTGGGACGGGCCGGCAGACCTGTGATGGCGAGCTAATACATCATCCCATGAAATGTTTGTAAGGAATCCTGAACTTGAACCGGTTCTATGCCCTAACCCTAGATATCTCATGCAGATAGCATCATAATCTCATAAATGATAATCCTTCCGCGCGGCCTTAAAGCTCAGTGATGGTGATCTTCCCGTTGAGGAGCGTCATGTCCTTCAACTTGCCGTCCGCCCACTTCCAAAACACCAAGCTCCTTGCCCTCGCTGTCGACTACAGTCGCCTTGGCACCCTCCTTGACCTGGTACAGCCTGACCTCGACGTCCCGGCGGTAATCGTACACAGCACCGACGGCGTTGGAATTGCCCAACACGAGAACCGTGTTCTCTCGGACGTAGAGAGGAAGCGTGCCGAATCCGTGTGTCTCCTTGAACCAACCGGGTCCGTCGCGGGACTCGCCGGAGAAGTAGGAGGTCCACTTGCCCTTGGGCAGGTAGAACTCCACCTCGCCCGACTCCTCAAAGATGGGCGCGGCCAGGATGCTGGGGCCGAGCATGAACTGTCTGTCGAGGTACCACGAGGTCGGGTCGTCGGGGAACTCGATGCACATGGCGCGCAGGGACAGGGGGATGCCTTGCTCGACGGCCGCCTGGGCCTGCGAGAAGATGTAGGGCATGAGGCGCGACTTGAGGGCGGTCCACTTGGCCAGCGTCTGCGAGCAGCCCTCGTCGCTCTGGTCGTCGTCGTCAATGACCCACGGCACGCGGTACGAGCTGCTGCCGTGCAACCGGCTGTGGCTGCAGAGCAGACCCATGGCCACCCATCGCTTGTAGATCCAGGGGGGCGGGTAGCCCTCGAAGCCGCCAATGTCGCAGCTCCAGAAGGAGAACCCGCTGAGGCCCAGGCCCAGACCGCCGCGGATGGACTCGGCCATCGCTTCCGGGGTCGACTCGCAGTCACCGCCCCATTGCAGGGGGAAACGCTGGGTGCCGGCGCACGCCGCCCTGGCGAAGAGGACGGCCTCGTTCTCACCGTAGCGCTTCTGCAGCGCCTCGTACACGACCTTGTTGTAGATGAAGGCGTAGTAGTTGTGCATCTTGACGGGATCGATGGTCTTGTCATACCACTCGACGTCCAGAGTGGGAATGCGCTCTCCAAAGTCTGTCTTGATGGCGTCGGCGCCTTGGTCAAAGAGCTTGTTAAGGTTCTCCTCGTACCACTTGCAGGCCTCGGGGTTCGTGAAGTCTACCAGGCCCATGCCGGCCTGCCACAGATCCCATTGCCAGACGTCGCCGTTCTTGCGCTTCACGAGGTAGCCCTTTTCCGCAGCTTCCTTGAAAGCCGCGCCGTGTTGTGCGATGTAGGGGTTGATCCAGACGCAGACTTTCTTGCAGAGGCCGGATTCCTTGAGACGTGCGATTTGCCCCTTGGGGTCGGGAAATCGCTCGGAATCAAACACAAAGTCTGTCCATGTAAAGGCCTTCATCCAGAAGCAGTCGTAGTGGAAGACGTCGACGGGCGAGCCGCGGGCCTTCATACCCTCGAGGAAGGTGTTGACCGTCTCCTCATCGTAGTTGGTGGTGAAGCTCGTTGTGAGCCACAGACCAAAACTCCAGCTGGGGACCTTGCCGGCTTTGCCCGTCAGAGTCGTATACCGCTTGAGGATGTCCTTGGGCGTGGGTCCGTAGATGATATACCACTTGAGCCTCTGGCCCTCGACCACGGTCTGCAGGCGATTGCAACGCTCACTTCCGATCTCAAGATCCACCCTGCCCGGCGTGTCGATGAAGACGCCGTAACCCTTGGAGCTAAGCCAGAATGAGACGTTCTTGTAAGCCTGCTCGCTGGAAGTGCCGCCATCGGCATTCCAAAGAGAAATCGACTGGCCGACCTTGTTATAGGCGCCGAATCGCTCACCGAGGCCGTGGATTGTTTCACCGACGCCGAGTGTGGTCTGGGTAAACATGTAGTGCTTGAAGTTGCGCATATCCCCGGTCTGCATTGGTGTGCTTGGCGCAGGGTTGTATGCCAGGCCTACGCTTCGGCTCCCAAGGGACGTCAGCCGCTTGGAGCCGTCGGTACTGTGGAACTGGATGTCAAAATCCGGGTGGATGGTGGCGGACAGCGAGCCCGAGGATAAAGTCGTGCCCTTGTCGCCCTTTTGGATCTGTGCCTCAACTTGGGGTCTTCCGTCAGGGAAAAGCTCAAAATGAGGGCCCTTGTCGAGGGCACCGGCCCAGTGAGTTGCTTCGACTGAGATGACGCCGTCAAACTCGGCCTTGACATCCTGTCTGGGTATGAGTGACATGGCTTCCAGGAATGGGCTGTTGGCTCGACTTACAATAGTGACGGTGCTCGCATTCAACGTGTGACCTCGGGACTTGATTTTTCTCGTCGGGCACAGCAGACTGAGGCCCTTTCCATCCTCAATCTCGGTGGTGTAGTAAACCTCCTCCGCATACTCCGTCGTGGTGCCCTCGGCGGGCAGCCACATTCCATCGCGGAGGCGGACCATGGCGAAGTGTTTTTCAGAAAGTAGATATCTCGACGGGCAAACTGGCGACTACCCAAAGGTTTTAGAAGATCAAGACGCAGCTCGACCAGGCTGATGAGGACCGAGTGAATCTCGTCTCTTGTACGACGGCCTTGGGGCGAGGGCAGAAGAATCAGGCGGAGTAGGCTCGAGTTGCACGGCGGCGTCCCGCAGTCGGGGCTATCGCCAGCGAATCCGGTGCTCTCAATCCCGCCGGTATCCGCAATGGAGCGAGCCTCGGCCGCGAGGCCACTGATTCAGTTTAGCCATTGTGAGGGACCGATTGGCTGCGGCGTGCGGCCCGACAGCGCATGATTGCGTGAGTGGGTTGGAGTCTGTTGTGTGGTGAGTGTGAGAGCGGGATAGACCACACAGCTGGGGAGCAAAGAGGCATCAGCAGGCCACTATGCCGCGACTGCGGAGATCTGGGGCCATCTCTTCACTGTGGGGTCCCTGCCGTCCCGGCGCCGTTTAGCGTTCCCTCTTCAGCGAGGTCTCCAGGCGGTCCAGAGTGTCCCAGCGAGCTTTGGCTACGCCCCGCAGTGGTCCATCGGATTTGGGCGGTTCTCGGGCTCCGGATAAGTAGGGGCCGCGAGCACCGAGATTGGTGGAAACCAGCCGGCAAGGGTCCACTCGCCAAGCACCGGCTATTCACCCACCCCAGGCAAAAACCCCTAGTCGTGAGCCTGCAGATCTGGGGCCACCCGCAGCTAGCTTCTCCAACTTCAACCCCAACTCAGCTTCCCCTCATGCCACACAGCCTACATCGCCAGCTTCACGGGCAAAAATGAAAGAAAAAATGGCCTGCTTCGGCTCCTAGTCTGCAGTCTTTAGCTCGTGGCCCTCGTGAGGTCACCGTTCGTTCGTTTCTCCAACACCGCCACTGTCCCCAAGAAGCCGTGTGCAGGAACGGTCAGGGGTCGTGTACTTCCACCCAATGGACAACAGAGAAGACCGCTGCTCCGAGCAAATTAGCATTACATCGCTCCAGATATTGCTTTCCGGGGTGGACTAGGGATTTGTGATCGATGCGGAGAAGGACACTCTCCCCATCGGGTGTTTGCCCCAAAGCAATTACGTCTATTTGCTTAGGTTCCTTGGCCGTGGCATCATGTCGCTCGCCTTTGCCGACTCGCCGGACTGCGGACCAGCAATTGCGAGCGTATTAATACCCTCCAACGGCGCGCGTCATCCTGAGTCGCGTCCACTGATCTCTGGAGCCCTAGCCGAACGTCACCCTGAGTTCCATTGACCGGACACCGGAGCAGGAATCATGAAGTTCTCTCTGGCCCTCGCCTCGCTGGTTGCGCTCGTCAGCGCCCAGAACAGCACAACCAACAGCAGCACGCCCATCTACAAGGACCCCAAGGCTGCCATTGACGACAGAATCTCGGATCTCCTCAAGCGCATGACCATTGAGGAGAAGACAGCCCAATTGCTGCAGGCAGACATTCGTGACTACCTCAACCTGACCGATGGCCGCCTCAACCAGACCGGCCTGGCTTGGGCTGCTGAGCACAGGGCCAACTCCATCTGGACCGGTCTTTACGCGACCCCAGAGACGATTTCCCAGGGAGCAAAGATTGGCCAAGACTATCTTGTCCACAATACCCTGGGAGTTTTTTGCGAGTCAATTGGGTCGATTGGCGCTAAGACTGCACAGGTATTCCGGCCTTCATCCAGAGCGAGGGTATTCACGGCTTCCTGGCCCTCAATGCCACCATCTTCAACTCGCCAATTGCCATGGGTTGCTCTTGGAACCCTCTTCTTGTCGAGGAGATGGCCAAAGTCATTGCCGTTGAGTCCAAGGCTCTCGGCGTCAATCAGATCTTCGCCCCTGTCGTCGACTTGGCCCGCGAGCTGAGATTCGGCCGAGTCGAGGAGACCTACGGCGAGGATCCCTTCCTGTATGTGCGCAATAATGAGTGAAGCCGACTCGTACTGACAAAGAGCAGTGTTGGCGAGTATGGATACCACTACACCAAGGGTTTGCAGTCAAATGGAATTGCGGCGATGGTGAAGCATTTTGCTGCTTTTGCCTCTCCTGAGCAGGGTGTCAACACGGCTCCTGTCCACGGCGGTCCCAGAGAGCTCCGCACCACGTACCTTCCATCCTTCAAGCGCGCGATTCTCGAGGCCGACGCCTGGAGTATCATGTCCTCCTACAACTCCTACGACGGAGTGCCTACCATAGCCGACCACCACCTCCTGACCGAGATCCTACGCGAGGAGTGGGGCTACGAGTACTATGTCATTGTAAGTTGGCCGTCATCTTTGGTGTCGGTCTCGACTAACGAGCATAGTCTGACGCTGGTGGCACCGCTCGTCTGGGCAACGCCTTTGCCGTCTGCGAGGAGACCGACGATGTATGCATTACCATGAACGTATGTTTCCCTGCAAAGCTGCTTCACTTCAAGTCTCTGACCATAACAGGCTCTCCCTGCCGGTAACGACGTTGAGATGGGCGGCGGCCGCTACAGCTTCCAGTACATCCCCGAGCTTGTCGCCAACGGTACTCTGCCCGAGGACGTTGTCGACACTGCCGTCTCCCGTGTTCTCCGTGCCAAGTTTAAGGCCGGCATCTTTGAGACCCCATACACTGGTGTGCCCGACGATGAGATCTTGAATTATCTTGGCACCGATGCTCACAAGAAGGTTGCCCGTGATCTCGACGCCGAGAGTATCGTTCTGCTCGAGAACCACAACAACACTCTGCCCCTGAAGAAGGACGCACATGTTGCCGTCATTGGACCTATGGCTCACGGATACGTCAATGTAAGACCGACAAGAGAACTACACGAGCAAGAGCTGACCAAATAATTAGTATGGAGACTATGTCATCCACACTGCCATGGAGTACGGCGTTACACCCCTCGATGGCATCAAGGCCGCCAGCGAGGGCCAGGTCACCTACGCCAAGGGTGCCGAGCGCTGGTCCAACGACGAGTCTGGCTTCGAGGAGGCCGTCGCTGCTGCGAATGCCGCCGACGTTGCCGTCGTCGTCGTTGGAACTTGGTCTCGTGACCAGGACGAGCTGTGGGCTGGTCTGAACGCCACCACCGGCGAGCACATTGATGTTCACGACTTCAAGCTCGTCGGCGCCATGGGCCGTCTCGTCAAGGCCGTCATCGACACCGGCAAGCCTACCGTTGTCGTCTTCAGCTCCGGCAAGCCCATCACCGAGCCCTGGATCTCCGACGAGGCCGGTGCTCTGGTCCAGATGTTCTACCAGGGTCAGGAGGGCGGTCATGCCCTGGCCGACATCCTCTACGGCAACGTCAACCCCTCTGGAAAGCTCTCGGTCGCCTTCCCCTATGACGTTGGCACCACTCCCGTCTACTACGACTACCTCAACTCTGCCCGCTCCTGGCCCAACCCGGGTAAGGAGTACGCCAACGGCACCTTGGTCTTTGGCAGCAACTACGTCCTGTCTACCCCCCTTCCCCTGTACGAGGTAAGAACGCCCCAGCCCGTCGTCTTGTGTCTCTATTCTAACAACTACAGTTCGGCTACGGTCTGTCGTATAGCACCTTTGACTACTCCAACGTCACCGTGTCATCCTCGACCCCTTCCGCGACCGACACCATCACGGTCTCCGTCGACGTGACCAACAACTCTACGCGCGACGGCCAGGAGGTTGTCCAGGTCTACATCAAGGACGTCGTCAGCACCGTCGTCGTCCCCAACAAGGAGCTGCGTGGATTCTCCAAGGTCTTGATCAAGGCCGGCGAGACCAAGACCGTCAACATCGACCTTCCCGTCACCAACTGGGGCCTGTGGAACATCAAGATGCAGTACGTCGTAGAGCCCGGCGACTTCAAGATCCTCGTCGGCTCCTCGAGCGACGACATCCGCGCAAACACCACCGTCACTGTCCAATAGGTGTGGCCAGTGTCGGAACCTCTAACCTTGGGACAAAAAGGGTTCCATGGGGTGAACTTTGGCCAGCTTGAGGCCTCCTTCTCTGTACATATTGTGTAATGTTTGAATGAAGGGAAAAACCAACGACGGAATGACACGCATTGAAGCAAAGTCTGCTAAACAAAACGGACTCGCCCTGCCCTTCTCTTCAGGTGATAGAAAACGACCCGTGGGAAGGTGCCCGTGAGTAATCGCCCCCGTGAGTAATCGCCCTCGGCTCGTCTTTCGGCGTCCGCCGGACTTGTAGACTTCATCCAAAGATGTGTCGTTTCTCTTTCGCCAGCCCCGTCTACACCACCACCGCCGCCAATTTTCGCAGCATTCCGTTTCGGCCTGCCCTCCTGAATCGCCGTGGTGTTTCCAAAGTCAAAAAGTAGACAAGCTCAATGTGTTGCCGCCAACTAATGCCCAATGCCCCAAGTCCCGCCAATTCATGCCCCCGAAATTGTTTCCACTGCCGTTTCTCAATCCCTTTCATCTCAACTCTTTCCCATATGACGAAATTCGCCACGACCTCCCCTTCTTTGGTGCTAACCCTTATCAATCATCCCGATTCGGAAATCATGTCGCGATTCAGATCACTCATCTTGGCTGACAGCAAAAGACCAAAAAGTGAGGCATACCGTAGGGCAAGTATGCCCGAATGAAACCCCCCCACCCCCTTAACATGATCCCATAGTCCCCATCAACGACATCACACGATTTCTCTGGTTCGGGCTCACAAGCTCCCGGTTCGACTTTCTTGTTTTCGTTTGGGTATCTGACCTGATGATCATCCACCGTCAAAAAGAATGCAAGTGACTTCCAAAACGTCGGATGAAAATCGTTCCTTGAGACAAAGCAGCAGCAGACAATAAGAAAGTGATGATATACAGTTGCATCAGCCCACGCAAGTCGTACACAAGCCCTTTCGGAACACGCCGGAGCGAACAGCAAAGGAGAGGGAATGCATAGAGAATGCAACCCTTTGTATATTCCATTTTTTTCGTGCCAACCACTCGGCGACAATGTTTGGTAACGAGGAATGCGGTGATAGGGCGGTACGTGTGTAGTTCCGTGTGCATCAGACGCCAAGACTCGAATTTGTAAGGGCTGTCGGTTTCTGATACTCGACGACCCAGACCAAAACCACAAAACCAAAAAACCACCCCCACCGAAGATCCCGAACAACAGATGCAACGCACGGTCGGGTCAGCGCTCATCCAGAGTCCCCCCTCCTCACGAATTGCCAAGCTGGCAAAAGCGGAGAGACTCTGGCTGTTCGGCCTCGTGAGCAGACAGACAGCAGTCTCAACTCTCTCTCGAGGAGAGCAGAGGAAAGCCAGACTGGACAGAGTTGATCATCAGTGCTTGACAACCCTTGGCGCTAGCTGTGTCGTCTGCCCCCGTCCCCGCTAGGAATCGCTTCATCTTGCCCTCGACCGACTCAGTTTAGTTTCTTATTCTCGCAAGAAGCCTAAACCCAGAAAGAAGAAAAGACTGTGCCTGGTGCTGGCTGGTCCGGTCCCCCTCATTGACGCCTGCCAAGAAAAGCCAATCTCTCTTTCCCCTCAACCCAACTTCTCTTTAGGCTTTGGGGTGACCTCTTAGGCTTTCTGAGGGGAGGATCTTCCCCAGATCCTCGGTGCTTCCCGTCGAAGAGGCTCAAGATTTCTAGTCAAAAAGAAAAAGTAGCTTCACTTTCAAGGTGCTGCGTTCGCCGCGATACCCGTCTGTGCCTCCTGCAGATGCGCACCTAAGCATGTGAGGTCTGCTGCACATGCGCCGCAGCCTGCATGCAAAAGAGAAACAAAACCTCAGCAACAAAAACTTCTAGAACCACCACACACCATCATCGCCGTCGATCTCTCTCGTTTTCAACGTCCATGCTTTTTGGCCGCTTTTTTTTTCTCCGGCGCATGCTGCCTGAACCCTTTTCCATGACATCCATCCCACTCTCTCTCCCTCCGACCCCGGTCCCTCCCCCCTCCCCCCTTCCCCCTCAAACCCCTGCCCCCTGTATTTTTCGTCTGGAGTCGCGGAGACGCATCCCCGGTCACCAAAACGTCTGGGTGTTATTAATAGCGCCGCCAGACTCGCACCACCAGCCTACCATCGCACGCATCTCGCAGACACAGAGAGGGAGAGAGACGTCACGGCAGCAAGCTGCAATGTACGTTGCCCCTTGCAGTAGTCGCGCGCGGGAAGAAGGGCAAAGGAAGCAGAGAGAGAGACACAGAGGGCCCCCTCTCCCGCTTCGTTCCCTCCGGCCCGTGTAATAACCTTATACAAGACATGGTTAAATTCCCGTGACAACCTTGAGTCCCCTAGCATGGTTGCCGCAGTGCCTGTCTGCGGGAGAAGCTACGGTTGCACTGCCCCCCCTTTGGAGCGGAAACGCCATCCGCTGCGGCCGATGACGGGAATGCCTGCTGCTGCAAGCTGAAGAGTGTAAAACAAAGAAGAAGAAGAAAAGAAAGGAGGAGGGAGCGCGCAAAACGAGGCCATCGCTTTATTCGCGGGTTGCATTTCCCCTTCGGACTGGCGGCCTGCTGCTGCTGCTACCCAGTATCACTACCACCACCACCACCCATCCGCTCACTCGTCGATGGCGGGTTACCCCCTGCGGCTCCCAGGCAACGCCAACCCTTTCTCAACGTCGCTTCCTCCTTCTCGTGTTTCCTCTCATTTCTTGGGTTTCTTATATACACCGCCCAGTGTCGACCACTTGTTTCCGCGAACCTGCTGCTGCAACGACGCATACACTCTTGGCATCTTGTCTTTACTTTCCCCTTTTCGTTTATTATATCCCTCCGTCTTCACTGCCACTCTACTCCAGACGCCGTTCAAGTCCGGGGAAAAAAAGTCTAAACGGGGCCCCTTGGGGAAAAATCGGTTATTTAATCCCTCCCCCCTTCCCTTTGCTCCTCATCGCCGTTGGGCAACGTTGATTGATAAGATACTGTCCCTCTTCATCACATCGGCATCGGTGTCCTCGGGCTTTCGGGCTTGAGACGCCAGTCTGTTTTCGTAGACGCTTATAAATCCAGCCAGCAAAAGGGTGGGTAACGCGACGCGCGGAGAGGGTAGCTCCCGTGCAAAAGAATTGGAGATCATATAAGTGTGATATCAGACTTGTGTGGTATTGATGCAATCTACTTTTTATGCCATGCCGCCCCCTTTTTTTGTCCGGGGGAAAATGCAACTATCGTACATGAGTATGCCTGGGTCCCATGCCTCTATCGTGCTGTTCGTAAAAAAACGTTTGTGTGTGCTCTCTCAAGTCATTAGCTACACTGTTAACTGCTCATTGAACTATTATCCCAACTGTTTCCGAAACAGAAAATCGCCTGTGTTGCCGTAACGCTCTCTCTCTCTCATGTGGTTGTTAGCTAGGAACACGCCACATCACTACTATTATACAAGGATCTTTGCCCAACCGCAGACTCGTGCGTTGGGGGGAGGGTGGCGGAGATAGCAAGAATAACGAATGTGGATAGATTTTGTGTGAGAAACCGCTGTCGGTAGAGCCCCAAGCAGTCCTTTCCCTTGTGATTTTCATGACAAAATTCGGCGCAGCATTGAAGATAACGAGCGTTCATTCTCTGCTATCAAGTCCAGTCGAGTCGTAAGAGGTGGTGATTTCGCCGTTCGATCGCCCGTCGAGTATGGTGGGGTCGTGGCTGGCGACTCGGCCGAACTGGGGTTTGATCCCCTCGCGAGAGGCGTGTCCGAGGGAATCGGGGATCGGGAATCCCCACGGGGGTCGGTGATGGCTTACGCGAAGATACCGACGATTGACATGCCAGCGGCTGCAAGAGGATTAGCGTAGTTTGTATGATGAAAAGAGATGAACTGACCTCCGGCAAGAACGTAGCAGAACGCGGTGATCTTGTCCTTCTTGCTGAGCAGGCGGTTAGCCTCTTCAGAGAGGAAATCCTCAGCCAAGAGGTCCACCAGCGCGGCGTAAAGCAAAAGTCCGGAAGAACTGGTTTATATTAGCGAGCAGAGTGGCACGGGGCAAAGGCTGTACTCACATGGCGTTGAAGACACCGACAATGATGAGACCAAAGGCACTGTCGGGGTCGTATGTGTTGCGGGTGGCGAGACCAATGGCCTGTCCGATGGGAGCGGTGGTACCGAAAGCAACGACCAGGACCCACGGGCGGATGCTGCCCTTGGGGTAGGGAACAGCAGCAATACGAGAACCGAGACCAAGACCTTCGAACATTTGGTGGAAAAGAATGGCGACGAGAAGGATGATGAAGCCGTCAATGGTAATGGAAATGGTCATGCCGACAAACACCGAGTGAAACAGAATACCACCCTCGAGCATGGTAATGTTGAGAGACATCTTGCGATACACAGCGGGGTCAACGGCTTGCCCCTCCTCGTCATAGAACGGATCTTCCTGCTTGACCTCCTGCACAGCGACCTGTGAAACCTGCTTCTCCTGGGTTGACCGGATCATGTTCATCATCTCCATGCGCTGGCGCACATATTGCTCGTAAAAGACAACGAACCAAGGAGGCATATCGGAGTCGGCCAGGTTGGATGGTGGAGGCGCGCCATAGGTGCTTTCCTGGTACGACGGGAACTTCTCGTCATAGGCGCGCTGGGCAACTTTCTTCTCAAAGTCGATGCTGTCGGCCTCGGCATCGAAGCTGTTGCGTCCATAACGCGGCGGTCTAGAAGGCATTCCAACGGTGCCATGGCTATGCGCGTTATGCATCACGTCGCCAGTTGGGCCGCCGTGCGAGTGACCCCCAACCTTGGAGTTGATCCACATCTCGATGGTGAAGAGGATGAACATGGAACCCATCATGATGGCGCCGGGCAGGGGAGGGTAGTCCTCGGTGAACAGGTCCGGCAGACACGGGTTCATGAGATTGCCAAAGGCGGTGGGGAGCAGCTGTGTTGCTGTTAGTCTCTGACGACTGCCACAGTGGCGATGCACTTACGTGGACGAATGCCGTTGCGATCAGCACACCCGTACCGAAATGCTTGCATGCGAAAAAGACCTTGGGAGGGACCTTCAACCACTTGACCTTCTTGGCCATCACGGGGAATCCAGCTCCTGCATCCACTCAATTAGTTTTCGGCCCCACGAGATCCTCATCGCTTGTTTTCTTGCGTACCAAAGATTGAAAATCCCAAAACCAAGACTGCGCCAAGTTAGCCAAGTTGTTCGGTTAGGTGATGTTCGCCAGGTATCGACTTACAAAGACCGGCGACGTGCAGACCGACATCGTACTCGCTGGATCCGCCCTTCTTGCCGCCGCATTGCGGCTTGGGCTCCTTTATACCGTCCATCTTGATTAAAAAATGGTAGTTTTTTTGTTTAAAGGGGACTACTACTGATTGGTAGGCCCAAAGAAAAGCAGAAGTGAAGTTGAGAATGGAAGGGACAGCCAATTGTCCAGGGCTGCCTAATAACAACGACTCATTTGAGAAAGGAATGTTACTGAAACAAGGGGACACGAGAAAACCGTCCCGCGGCTTCAGTATGAATAGAACAGACGAAAAGAAGTGCTGATCTAGTCCCCGCTGTCGTAATTGTCGGAGAGGGCAAGGGAAAAAAAAAGACAGGACAAGAAGAGAAAGGAAAAAAGGGAAGGAAGAAACGGGCGCAATAAGAATCGAACGAGACCTGACGCTCTGTGGCGAGCAGAAAAAAAGGCTTGGGCAAAGTCTGGGCTCGACTTGCTTTAATATGCTTCATGTATGACAGCCCGCGCAATGCTTCCCGCGTGGAAACGGGTAGGGCAAGAATAAACGCCGACATGGGACAACAGCCCTTACGCCAGTACCGCCCGGCCGAATCAGAGATAGAAGACTGCGACCGGGATGAGGCAGCTGAGGAAGGGACACTAGGGAGGGACCTTTGCTTGTGGGTTCGCGATGGGGTACGTGGCTGTAGCGTCCGCCTCGCGGGAAGCGGGAGGCGGGAGGACCTGAGTGGGAACAAGGTTGTCCGTGGGAAGAGGCCGTGAGCATGGGGCGGAGGCGAGGGAGAGGGTCACGACGACGAGGACGAGGAGGATAGGCTAAGTCAACCACGGTTCAAAGGTGCAGTTTGCTGCGGTGCCTGAGACCCATCTTGTCTCTGGGCATCGATGATCCCAGGCGTCAACCGGATCCGATGTTGGCGGATTGTTCGCTCATGTTTCTCGTTATAGCATGATTTGTCGGCAGAACGAGACTGGGAGTCTGAGAGCCCGGCTCGACCTGACGGACTGGAAACGAATTGGTGGGCGGATAGACGCGGATTGGAGGGTATGTTGTGTCTATCGGCCGCAATTCGTCTCGACTTGTTCTGCCACCGTTGCCGGGCACGCTTGGCGTTGGGCGATATGTTGCTGTATGGTTTGGTGTAGTCTTAGTTGGTGCGAATGATGAACGACCATCCAAAACGAGACGACGGTCGATCTTCCATCGGGAAGTTGCTAGCCCAGGACAAAAAACGACGCCAGAGACCACAGCAGGCAGGGGTGTGGGACGTGGGGTGCGCGTCAAATGTGGGCTTGCCGGCATATGAAAAATTTGGGTTGTGTGAAACGGGAGGTTCCCGGGGTCTGCGTCCAGGGTCGCCAGTCGGAGAATTCTTAAGTCGATTTGACTCTGGAGAGGCGTCTGTCCCTGGCGTTGGCGGCGCGGGGGCGGCTGGAGGATGGAGGAGGCGGAGGAAGGGGGAAGGCTCGGCGGGACAGGCACAACCGTTGGAGCCAAGAGCCGAGCCAAGAGGCCGCTGACACGCTTGGCTGCCATTCTTCGTCGTCGAAGAAATTAAGCTTGGCGGGAATCTCCTCTCTGCGAGATGGCTGCCTGCCTTAGCCCCCGAGATCGTATGCGTGCATCCGCACTCGCATCTGCTGCTGCCGCTGCTGTTGTTGCAAGTGTCTGTTCGTCGAGGTGGTCCAGCAGCACAAGACAGCAGCCGCCGCAGCACCCCTTGACACTGGCCTTCTGGCGTGCTTCTTTTCTCCTTCACATCAGCCCTGTCGTGGGTCTGCTGGGTCTCTCTGCGTCTCCTGTGTCTCGTCTCACGTGCTGAGTTGCCTAATCGGCGGGTGGGTGAGGGGCAGGTTTTGGCGGTTTACCTAACAGGCGACGATCGGGGTCGGGGCGTAGTCGGAGGCTGATGCATCATAGCTGATGGCTGAAGCTCTCGAGGCAGGCAACTGACTCTGAATGGGCTCACAGATGGGATGGGATGACATGCCGGAGGGCAAAGGTCGTCAATGGTCGCGCACATGGGGTTTCTGGGCAAGGGCAGCTCAAACCTGGAGAGCCAAGGAAAAGAGGGAAAAGAGGAGCTTCTCTCGGCGTCTGAGATCAAGCGAGGCTGGGCACAGCGACGACGAGACGACGTATCTGTCGATATCTGGGACGCTGGAGACGTGTGTGTGTGTCCGTTTGTTCTTGCAACTTTTGTGAGAAAGGTGTGTGTATGGCGCAAGGTGTCAAGGTGTGTATAGCAGAAAGGATGGAAAAGCAACTATTGCATCCGAGAGCGTGATGGAGAAGAGAAGTCGGAGACGAACAAAAGTGGAGCCATTGCGTCGGTTGTCGTTCATTCTTGCTTTCCGAAGAAACAAACATGCAAGACGTCCCGAGCGCTCAGCTACGCAGTACATAGTGGGGCTCCTGCCCTTGACTTTTTGACTTATCAAACTCAACCCGAGTCTCGTGTGCAGCTCACAGACGAGAGAGAGATGGCAGCAGGCCAACAGGAGGCGCTGGATTACGCCACGGCTACTACGCAACTTTTGTCATCGAACCCTGCACTACCTAGCTCAGGTACCTAAGCTGACAGGCCCTGAGGCCCTGCCTTTGAGCGCCAACAGCCTGTAACAGCCCCAAACTCTTGGCAGAGGGACTGTCCATGGATCGCTTCCTGTATCGGTGTAAGGTATCCGTACCCACGCGGCACCTGGGGCTGCCGTTCGGTGTGAAACAGCCCCGCCCGGCACCCCTCGGCCAATCACGGCGCCCTCTGCCCTCTGTGCTTGGATCGCAGTCCTGATCGTCCTCGACTCTCTCCCACAAAAGCTGCTGCATAGCATGCACTCCCTCTGTCATCCATGCGCCATCACAACAAGCACATTCGTCGTCGTGACATGCTGTCGCAGGGACACGTCGGCCTTTTTGTCTCCACGCTAGCCCCAATGTGGTCCGTTACTTCACTCGACTCCGCCTGCCGCCTACGATCGCCCCTCGCTTACACTTTACTCGACCCGGCTCGACTGTCCTCGACCAGGAACACCGAAATAGATGCCCCCTGACCGACGAACCTCGTGCCCCATCACCGCCCTTCAACTGGCTGCATGCTCGACTTTTCGCAAAGAAACAACCGGCAGACCGCGCTGAGAGACCACTCAAATCAAGAAATCTTACCGTCATCCTGCCAGGGGCTGATGTTTCCCCCTCTTTCTCGACACGTTCTAGCCCGCCCGCACATTGCATTGAAGAGCTTACTGTTAATCGTCCACGTAAGAAGGGGCCGTCCATCTCTTGCAGTAGCGGGCGGCGGGTTACCTCCCCCGGCGGATGCGGAATGCGGAGGCGGCTCATCAGAAGCAAGCATGGCATAACATGGAAAACCACATACCTTTCAAATAGCATGGCACGGCATCGCATGGCGGCCGCATCTGTCTAATATATTACTCCCACTCGCAAATCGCGGCCAACCCGTTATTCCTCATCTTCCCTTCTACTGCATAGCACCAAGAACAGAACCCAGCTCAATAGCTTCCCGAAAATGCAAACTCCACGCGAGTCCCGGGACAATGTCCAACCATCGTCCAGTACGTCGGTTTCGCCTTACCTTTCTTTCCTGCCCACCCCCTTCCACCCCCCTTTCCTTTGTCCACTCACTCCCCTTGGCCTTGCCTTGCCTTGCCTTGCCTGTTGCCTCGCACTGCTTGACTTGGCCTCGCCTTCGCCTCCCCTTTCTCCTACCCAATCCCTGGGCGCTGTGGTTGGTTCATCACATCCTCGCTGAGATGTGCGACGTCTGCTGCTGCTACTCGCATCGGATTGCCCTGCCCACTGACCACCGCTGGCCATTGCTTCATCCCACTACACCATCGACCACTCCACCGCTGACCAGTTGCTTCAGTCACTTCAGTCACTTCATCTCGAGGCAACTCTGCCGGTGATCTGAAAAGTGATCCGAAAGGCGAAGCCAACAGTGAACCGAGCCAACACCTTAAAGACAGCCAGGACATCATCACACCCGTCCCAGCCTCTGGCACGGACGACAAAGCTGTCACAGAAGGGCTCTTCACTTCAACTACGAATGACACAGCCGTTGACAAGCAGGACGCACGAGTCTCGTCCAACACTGACGGGGCCGACGCCTCCACCGTCGACACCTTCTACCGGCCCGACCCCTACGACTTTGGCCGACACCGCCGTGACAATGTCTCCAAGAAACAGATGAAGATTGAGCATCCCAAGGGTAACAAGAGGAAGCTCTCAAAGTTCTACAACCGCCAGAACGAGCTCATCGACCAGTTCCTGGGCGCCGAAGATGAAGAGAGGCAGCAGGTCGCCGAGGATGCGCGGATGGGCCCCAAGATCAAGTTCGCCGTCAACGCATCCTTCACCGTCAACTTCTGCCTCTTTGTCATTCAGCTCTATGCCGCCGTCTCAACCGGGTCTCTATCGGTAAACAGGCACCCACGACCCTGTGCTCACGGACGCTCTGTTGACTCGTGAAATCCAGCTGTTTGCCACTGCAGCCGACGCTTTCGTTAGTAGACCCTTTTCCCTCGGTGGAGGTGTTGTGTGTAGAGGTTGACCAAGAGATGCCCAGATGGACCTCGTCTCATCCTTTGTAATGCTCATCACCTCGAGATTGGCAGCCCGGCCGAGTGTTTACAAGTACCCGGTGGTGAGTTACAACGCGTGACACCTTGGCAGTAGGATTCCCGGGGTTGACAGAAGGGGTAAAAAACTAGGGACGAACCAGGATTGAGACGATTGGCATCATTCTCTTTTGTGCTCTCATGACTACGGTCGCCATACAGCTGCTGGTAAGTTGCCAAGTGACGGTTTGGCTTGGTCGGGTTTGGAGATGCTGATCTGGGGATAGGTCGAGTCAGGCCGTGCTCTTGGCGAGGGCAAGCGGGCCTCTGAGGAGCTGCACATCATCCCCGTCGTCATCGTTGGCATAGCCATCTTCGCCAAGGCCTCCTTGATGGTGTACTGCTTTGCCTACCGAAAATACCCCTCGGTGCATGTCTTCTTCGTACGTGTCGTCCCATGAGTCCAGTCCGTTCAGATGACAGTGGGCTAATAATAGCGCGCGTGTAGATTGACCACCGCAACGACATCGTCGTCAATAGCTTTGGTCTGATAATGTCCGTGGTGGGCGATCGCTTCGTGTGGTACCTCGACCCGATCGGCGCCATGTGCATTGCCCTGCTCATCCTGTTCTCCTGGGTCGCAAACGCCTTTGAGCAGGTCTGGCTCCTGGTCGGAAAGTCCGCGCCAAGAGACTTCCTCGCCAAGCTGACTTACATGTCCATGACCCACGACACTCGGATTCTCAAAGTCGACACCGTAAGTTGGGCATCTTGCCAAGTAATGATGAAAGCCGTCTCTCTGACTCTATGAGCAGTGCCGGGCGTACCATGCCGGTCAGAAATACTACGTGGAAATCGACATCGTCATGGACGAGGCGACCCCGTTGAAGATTTCTCACGACGTGGCGCAAGAGCTGCAGAGAAAGGTCGAGGGTGAGTCAAGCTGCTGTCCTTGGACTGGGGCTACAGAGCTGACAAGCAATGCGTGGAACACAGGACTCGGTGATGTCGAGAGAGCCTTCGTCCACGTTGACTACGAGGACCAGCACAACATCCAGACCGAGCACAAAGCATTGTACGAAAAGGTCGAGGAGAAGCCCAAGAGGACGCTGAAAGAGATCCTGCTGCGGACGAAGAAGGACACTAGCAAGGTAGTCGAGACGGAGATCTCGAGCGGGCGAAACTCGTCCTGAAGAGAGAGAGAGAGAGAGAAGGGAAACGCCTGGAGAAAAGGAAACTGCGAGTAATAAAAGTGAAGAAGCTGGGCGTTTGGGCCGCAATAATCTGGTTTAATCTGTTTATCTCTCTCTCCACGATGTCGTCCCGGCAAGGTTGTCGACTCGACCCGTCTCGACCCCGGCCGCCTGCTGCACACCACAGCGGGAAAAGACGGGAACAAGTGGAACAGACAGTCCCGCCTGCGACAATCATGGAGCCCCAGTGGGCAATGAGGTTTGCTCTGTGCAGAGCGGCATCGGAAGGATTTGAAACAAGCATGGGGGGACGGACGGCAGATGGTGCATACCGTAGAAAAAGGCATACATAGAGGAAAACATCAAGAGAAACGTAACAATTTCAAGCTTGCAGAAAAGGACCCACAAGGATATCGTCGTTTGTGTGTCCCAGACCCTGCCCTCGGAGGGCGTCTGAGGCGCGTATGTATGCATGGGCGACGATGGCGGGCTGCCTGGCATCGACAGATACGAGACAGGGCGGTGTAAGCCGTTCTGAGTCTGGTCTTCCCACGTCTGCATCGTGAAAGGTGCTACACTGCGCGAGCTAAAATCCCCAGCCAAGTCAAGCGACAGACTTGGCGGTGGAAGGCAGTATGAGACGGCACAGCCAAGCAGTTTTGTCGTGTTGTAGTCCCTCTTTCTTTTCCCCGGACGTCGAAAGGCTTGGCTACGCGCCTTTGCTCGTCGACCCCGGCCTTGGCTTGGCGGGACGACGATGCGAAGGCCAAAAGGGAGGACACTCGTGGAGGGGCAACAGACGAGCACGGATGACGGCTGAGGAGCAGGGCCCCATGGCGTACGGGTGGGACGAAAGGAACGTGCGGTTGATGGCTTCAACGTCGATCCAGGGGTTCTCCCACTTCCCATACCTGGCTGCGGTCACTTCGCCGTGGGTCGGGCTGTCTCAGGCCTCGACTGTCGTCGAGTAAGCGCAATGGAGCGCCGGTGCGGCCCTGCAAGGTCCAACCTTTGGAAAGCGAGCGAGAGACTCTGAGAAGTGAGGCTGCCATCGTGTTTTCCAGAAGCATTGCCGCGGATGAAGAAAAGAAAAGCAAACGGATGAAGTGTCATGGAAACGCCCTTTGCAGATGCAACGATCCAGCTCTTACCCGTATCGTCTCACCTGATATCCCATACTAGACGTCGACTGACATTGTTCGCCGTTGGTTCTTGTCCTGCGTCGACCGGATGAGATGACTGCGGAGGCCGAGGAATCCGACAATGTTCTCGTTGGAGATTTTTATCGTCCAGGGGTTCACGCCAGGCCGAGTATCAAAGCCGTGATCATCGATTATGGGTCTCCGTCTGACGACGCGGGTTAGGCTGGCCGCATATCCTCACAGCCTCAGCTTGCATGATCTTTCGCTTGTATTTCGGCAGCGCTGCCTTTTTACGTGATGATCGTCGAAAGCATCATTGCTGTGCCGTTGTAACCGACCATGTCTATTTCCAGCAACCGAAAAGGAATGCGGTTGACTCTACAGCTAACTTGAAGGAGTTTTACTATCCGGGCGGGTAGTGGGCATGGACGACAACGGGGACGACGACGACGGGGACGACGACGACGGGGACGACGACGACGGGGACGACGACAACGACGGTGACGATATTAAGAATAACAGTGAACGGAGCAGATATGTTATAGAAAGAAATAATAGAAGTGCTAAAAATCGGACCTAACATAGATAGCTCTCCGCCCGGTTAGCTTGGAGCATTCGCCCAGATAGCAAAGCTCACTCAAACACCGCGCGGCTGCCTTGCGTGCCAGACTAAGACACATTGTCTATGAAATCGACGTGACTGATCTCGCGCGTGTTCAACATGACCAAACATCGATAATCTCAGAAAAGCTGCTGGCCATGCTTCAAGTCCAACAGCAGAATAGAACATGACCCCAAGACTGCTCTTGAAGCCTAATTGAGCTTCAAGATTGAGTCTGGGATTTATCCACATACAGGTGGTTGAGCCTGGTAGCGGGGGACCTCGTGCTGGGTCGTCTCAATGATACGCGCTCTGTTAAGCTGTGGGAGAGTCTGTTTCTTTCTTCGCTCGAGTTGAATAGCCACTCATAGAAGCGTGGGAGCTTTGGAATAAGAATTTTGCTCTTGATACGTCGTGACTGACTGAGGGGAACTGCCCAACCTGTGCCGCCGCGGAGACGAGTATTGTACCATACAAAAAATGCCGCCGTATCGCTTAGAATACCCCTGAAGCCTCATCGTTGTTGTTGTTGTGAGTCTCTTGGCGAGCTTTGATGAGCTCCCCATTCCAGAGTCTCTGGAGCAAACATAAACGCACCGCCGGTCCAGGAAATGAAACACGTCGAAGAAAGAAAGAAACCGAGTCTAAACGTAATTATACCCTGGCAGTAAGTGCCGATTTCCGCACTTCTTT
Organism: Colletotrichum camelliae; assembly: GCA_018853505.1. Lineage (NCBI taxonomy): Eukaryota > Fungi > Ascomycota > Sordariomycetes > Glomerellales > Glomerellaceae > Colletotrichum > Colletotrichum camelliae. Next base: position 7,107,662 of record JAELVL010000002.1, on the reverse strand, counting down.
GAGCGTCACTCGTAGCTTCCGTTGAATTATCCTAAAACGGCAATATCGGCCGTCCCGGCACCGATCCGGCCCGCATATTCCGGAAGGAGGGGCCGTTATCTCACGGGTCTGTGCACCCCTTCTCTCCGGACGCAAAAAAAAAAAAGAACAATCGGAGAAAGGACCAACTCTTATCCGGCGCAACCAAAAATTGGGAAACACCATCCCGCTACAGCAGGAACGCTTCAATCGACGACGACGACGACGACGACCGACGTGACCTGCACAAATTCCAGCGAACGAAAGACGGAGGCACAGCCAACCGCACTCAGCTGCCCCTTCAACTACTCCCCCGAAAAAAAGGGAGCGATTCCCTCATCAGCCAACAACCGTCCCACCAGTCCGAGCCGCGCCCGCCTACCATGAGGCCCTCCCCGATCCTCCAGGTGCTCAAGTTCAGGCACATGCGCCTAACGACCAAGGACGTCAACAAGGGCTTCTATAAGGGAAACCGCACCGGCTCCATGGGTAAGCACAACAAATACGGAGGATACGTGATCCAGTTCAAAAAAGTGCGGACCTACGTCGTCCCTGAGGGCCTGAGCGACTTCAAGGTTAGTTCCTACGGGATTTCCATCATCACATACACACTCAAGCGCGGCAGTTGCTTACGATTCCGAACGCTGCGCAGCTCACGCCTTTTGTTTCCGAGCAAGTGAAGCCCTCAAAAGGAACGTACCGCAAGAACGGGGACGGACCCCGCGACCCAGTACTGTTCCTCAACGCGTGGAAGGAGCGGAACGGCTTCGACTAAACTGCGGGCTGACGAAGGATGGCACGAGTCGAGCGACGGGAAGGAATGGGACAAAAATGACCAGACGAAGCTGTGCCAGGGGACAGCGAAACACGACTTAGTGGCACAAAGAGTTGTATATACCCTCAAAGCATTGTAACAATATGTAAAAACGATTGCACGCCCAGCTCCACTAGACCAAACGCTGGGAATATGCGGCACGTGAGGTATGCAGGATTCATCCAAAAACTTATTTACACACATTAGGGTATTGCTGGTCTGGTTTGCGTGAATCACGCCGTCTGTTCGACGCCGCCGTTGGCAGTCTCTTTGCCTTTGCCCTTGCTGAGGGGAAGATCCTCCGCCGCCGTAACGAACTTGTCCATGGGAGGCCGCCCGCTCTCGCCCGCTGGGGTTGGCTCGGGAGAAACCTCAGTGGCCTGGCTGTCATGCACTTCTGAACGGTCGTGATCTTGGTCCATAGGCGGCATGGGGCTGACGGGGCGGCTGTCGCCGCCGGACATCAACGTCATCATGCTCGCCGTCTCTGCGTCCTTCTTGCCAAGGCTGAATGGCAGAGCGATGCCGTCGAGGAACGGTCGCTTACCAGCCACCCGGTTCCAGGCACGAACTCCGGGCTGAGGTGGTCATTAGCCTTCTCCTGCCCCTTTCTCTTTTCGATGAGAGCAGCGACGGGCGTTTCTTCCACATCGGTAGCCTGAGAGTCCTGGGCCTGAGAGCTGGTGTTCTGTGACGTCTGATGCTCGTCGACAACGACGCGCCGCTTGCTTCTGCGTCGCTCGATCGGCGCAGGGTCTTGCTGCTCTACGTCCTGGAACGACCTGGCCCCTCGCCGCCTTCTTCCTGGTCATGGACGTCTTCGCCCCCGAGTCCGCCTTCTTCTCTCTCTCCATTGTCATCTCGTCATGCTTGGATCCCCAGAGCGACCACAACGCTAGACCCAAGCTCTTGGTTCTCTTGCGGTCCAGCAGCTCATCCGTAGCTCGGCGTCGCCCAGCCAAAGCGGTTGGCGGCGGCTTTTCACCGTCACCAAAGTCCACGAACCCGGCCGCCATGTCCTTGATGATGCTTTTGTGCACCTTGGCCTTGGTGCCGGAGAACTTTTTATCAAACACAGCCTTCGTCTGGAGCCATCTCTTGACTGGCGTGGGCCTGACGACGCCAACCTCTTCCTGCTTGATAGTGCAGCCAGGCAGCTCTGATTCGGGAACGAGGTCGTGGACCACGCCATGCCGGGTGATCCTTTGTCGAATCATGTGCTTCTTGAATGGCGGCAGCGGCATGCCCGCCTTACCGACTTGCTGCGGGACAGACTGGGAGCTCTCTCCTTCTTGTGGCTTGTCAGACTCGGACGCTGAGCTTGAAATCACACTAATGTCATCGTCGTCCAAAATCTCAATCTCCGTCTTCTGGGCTCTCGCTAGAGCCCAGGCGCCAAACTGCGCGACGGCTCGATACATGTACTTGGCCGGACGGGTAAAGCTGAGTGTTGGGGCGACGTGGCAAAGGTCGTCCCACACCTGGAGCTGTACGTCTGTGGGCTTATATTGCTCAAGCTGTCGCATAGCTGCCTCGTCGAGGTTGGGGGGCGTGTACTTGGAGGGGTTGGCGCACTTGTGGGCGAGATAGATCTGCTCATCGCGGAGCACCTCACCTCCTCCGACCATGATCAACAAAGGAGGAAGACCGCCGAGCGTGGGTTGCATGATGGGGCTAACCATTGGATGAGATAGAAGAGCATTCGTCGTGTACATCTAGAACAGTCAGCGGTTTCCCTTCATGAACCCGAAACCACCAACCTGAATTTGATCCTTGACTGTGGTCAGCTTGCCGTCAATGGTTACAGAGAGCTGCAGGGCGGTCCTGCGGGGGTCCGCGTCCTCTGTTGGCTCCTCATTGCTCCCAGAAGCACCGTTGACAGCAGTTCCCTCCGCAGCGGGGTCCAAGGAAATCGGGGCGGCCTGCTTCTTCTCCAGCGTGTTGAGCTTTGTGGCGTTCTTCTCTTTGCCGGCCCTCGCCTTGATGGCCTGCTCTCTCATCATCGCCATGTCATCCTCGTTCGGCGGCGGCCACGCTCTCGATGGCTTGTGGTGGAAGCCGGAGGGCGGGATGTAGTCGAAGGGGTTGTCGCCAGAGACACTGGGAAAAGAGTGGGAGAGGTCAACCCAAGGGCTGATGAGGATCGCGCCGGCCGGGAGCGGGATCCCCTGGTCTCTCAAGATGACCATCATTGACAGAACCATGCCGCCGCCCGCCGAGTCGCCGGCCAACACAATCGTGCTGGGGTCTTGGACCGTGAGCAGGTAGAGATACGCGGCGAGGCAGTCCTGGAGCCCGCAGGGAAAGGGGAACTGGGGCGCCAGGCGGTATTCCGGTGCAAAGACTCTCGCCTTGAGCTTGCGGGCATGCCGCTGCATCTGGTAGCGGTGTTCGTCGACACTACCAAAGAAATAGGCACCGCCATGGACGTACAGCATCACGCGCGTCGTCTTGCCGTCGTTCTTTTTCCGCTCGTGGTAGTCGGACCGCATCTCGATCCATTCGGCCTTGAGAGGGCTGTTGGGCTGCCTCCATCTCCACCACTTGCGGCCACCGACAGCGTGAACGCCTCCGGATCCCAATTGAGCCTCAATCAGTTCGGCAGACTTCTCGATCTGGTGCTCCGGCTGGGCATCCTCGACTTTGACCCATTGCGGATGCGGGACCCATTGGGCCGTGAATGCTTGCAACTCTTCGACGGTGTGCTGCGACGCGAACTCCAAAAAGGATCGGACGAGGTGCAGGCCTTCGTCGTAGGACAGGTGGGCGGTGGGCTTCTGTTTCAACGGGTTGCGGTTGAGATACTAGCGGGACGGACGGTCAGCTTACGTCGGCCCGTAGATTCCAGGTTGCATCGATGCAGAATCTGGGGAAGATAGATTGGGGGGGGGGGGGTAAGGAATGCTCTCACATGTGAAAAGAGGGTGGAGACGACGGTCGGCGTCACCGCCAACGACACCGAAGTGGTGTTGAGCTTCAGAGGGTTCATGGTGACTTCGTCTTGATGAGGCTCGCGACGAGGACAGCTGCTGTGCCGTCGGCAACGGCGGGCATGGAGCCTTTTGAAGCTTCCGGGGTGATTGGCAGGCCCGGGGGACAGACCATCACGTCGTGGAGGAGCACAGAAGAAAGCTGGCCCTGAAACCGCCCTCAAAGCTCACTGCCGGAATAGGGGACCGATGACATCACGCGGAGACCAAGTGGATGGTTAATGTCCGCGGTCCTGGTCAATGGTCTAACAGACGTTGGGCACGAACGGGCTGGGTTAGCGACTCAGGCAGTGAGACGAAAGTAATCGTAAGAGCTTAGCGAACATTTATCAATATCTCTCGAACGCTCACATTGAAATTTGATCCGTGTTTTCCTCAGCTTCTCGCCAAACAAGCATGCTGCTGGCAGCGGGACTCATCACGTATTCGGCAACCCAATCTCGCAGCTCAGAACAGGACCCTGCCCAGGCCTGAATGCGGACCCGGCGCACCCCACACAGCCTTTGTCACAGTGCCGGGTGTCGCACGCACTATCTCCCCAAAAAAATGTGATTTTTTAGAATTGTCACCGAAATGGTCTGCCCCTCCACGTACCCCGCGAATACCACAATCAGTCAACACGGCAACCATGGCATCTTCCAACCCTCCCACGGCAGGTCAGTCGAAACACGTCGATATCCTCATGTGTGTTGATTTCATCAAATGCTGACATCTTACTACAGAGGCCTGCCAGTCCGCCTTTGAGCAGGCTGTGGCCCTGTCTCTGCACATGTGGCCGGCCCTCTCCCTCGCCGTCCAGAACCATTGGGGTGGCCCGGACTCGGCCGACAAAAGAGACTGGTTCGCCGGTGCTGTGACCGAGCTCTTCCCGGCCTACGTCAAGATTGCCAACGGACAGGCCGTCCCCGCCAACAACAACGCCGTCGAGGAGCCCGACACCGAGTACGTCGAGACCTTCCTCCTCCAGGTCATGGTTGACGAATTCGAGGTCAACGTCGACGACGAGACGGGCTTCGACGTCGCCGAGCGCATCATCAAGATCCGTGCCGACTGCGCCAAGGGCAAGTTCGAGGCCGTCGACGAGCTGCGCAAGAACTGGGAGAGCCGCAAGGGCGCCAAGGTTGACGGGCTCTACAAGAAGATTGAGGGCGGCGACCAGGAGACCGACTGGGAGGACGACAGTGAGGATGACGAGGATGGAGATGTCGACATGGACGAGGCACCACAGCTTGTCGCTGCCCCCAAAGAGAAGCCGCAGCCCGAGGTTGATGAGGACGGGTTCACCATGGTCACGAAGAAGAAGCGATAAACAAGCCAAGGAAATCCGACTTGGTCTCATGGAGATGGTGCACTAAAGGCCGCGGCTGATGTACAAGAGTCCGCAAATTAAGAGCTGCCATACGAGCCAGAAAAGAGTTCAACCCCGGGAACGCCAGCCAGCAAAAGCAAATCTTTCGTCTACTACTCCCAGTCGGCGTCACTGTCGCTGTCGTCGCTGTCGTCGCTGCTTTCTTCGGCCTTGCGCGCCTCCTTGGGACTGTTGGGGGCTCGGCTGGGGACGCCCGAGGCGGCGCCGACGACGTCGTAGCTGGCCTCGCTATCGGCCTGGGACTTTTCGTCATTGGACTTGCGGGCTTCGGTGGGCTTGAGGGTGGATTGGGAGGTCTGGGCAGGGGGCGGCTGGATGGTGGTGGAGGATTCGGTCGACGGCGGCCGGGCGGGCTTCTTCTGCTCGGCCTTGGGTGCGGCAGCGGGGGCGGCGTCGGACTCGTCGGAATCGGACTCTTCGGAGTCGGACTCGTCCCAACCAACTTCGTCTTCGGCGGACGCGGCTGTGACAAGGCGTCAGTATCATGGCATTCATACCTAGTCAGTCGGGCTCACCCTTGAGGAGGTCTCGGCGTCGAGCCTCGGCGGCCTCCATGCCGTGTCTGAGGAAGTAGTATCTCTTCCAGAACTCGGCGTACGGGACCTGATCGGGCACGAGCTTCTCCATTGTTGTCCGCAGCTCAGGGTATTTCTTCAGATCGTCACTAATGTCCCCAGTCTTGGACTCCACATCAAAAGTCTTGCCCCAGGTCGAAAACTCCTCCGTTGCAGGATCCGTTGCGAAACTCTCGGTGCTCGTGTGAATGACGTGAAGCTGTGCATCCTGCCTCGAGGTGTGAATGACTCTCTTTCCCTGGGCGTCCTTGCTCTCGAACAAGACGGCACCGCTCTGGTTGGTCGCATCGGTGGGCGGCGCGATGCTGACCGCCTCTTTCAAAAAGTTGCTGATGTTAGTGCCGAAGCGCAGCAGGGCCTCGTCGGCAGCATCTTCCGCCTTTTGAAGCTCCTTGAGCCTCCTCGCCGCCTCGGCGCGGAACTTTGTCATGTACGTTTCCGAGTTGCTCATGGCATCGTCGGCGGCGGCAGCAGCGGCCTGGTCGCGGGTCGTCGTCGGCGTGGTCTCGTTATCGGCTTCCTTGCTCTTATCCCCGGAAGGCTCGCCCTGCACCGTATTGACGGTGAGCGACCGGGTGCGGTTGACGATGGACGTGAAGCCCTGGCGGCATCTTCGCCCAATTCTGCAACCTCTTTGGACGCCTCCTTGTAGACGGATTGCCCCTGGCGCCGGGTTTAGCCATTGCCTTGGTTGTGCACGCCTCGGCCGTCTTCTTACCTGCTTGACAGCGTTCCCCAAGAAGCCGCCGATCCTCATGCCCCAGGCACTCGTCGAGAGAGCCTTGTAGGCCTCCTGGAGGTCCTCATTCAGCGATGCCTGCGGCTGGTCATTCTTGGTGTCCTTGGAGTCGCCCTTCTTCTTATCGTCGTCCTTCGGGAGGGCGCTCTCCTGGATGTGATCGTAAGCCAGATCCATGGCAAGGCTGAATGGTCCAAGCTGGAGTCGACGCGAGTGTTGAATTGGGGGGTTCGATGGTCCGTTGCGAGGCTAGGTAGCTGGTGCGGGCAATGGCGGATCGTGGAGGTTCTGCTCGATGTCGGCGGACGAATGGTCACTGACGTGAGGCTGGTGCTGTTCCTTCCCCCTGATGGGCGGGGTCCATGGACGGCTGCATGATGGTCAGTGCGGGGAAACGTGGTACGTCCCGCACGTGCGCTTGCGTCTATTGCACGAGAAGCTGAGCATTCCACCACTGATCAGCTCGAAAGCAGCTTGGGAAGTGCTCAGGGAAAATGCAATGTTCGATACTACGTCACCGTTGGAATGAGAAATGGACGCCCGCGCCGAGAGGGTGGTTCTGTCTGCACGAAGGGACCTGCAAAAGAACTTTGCCGGACTCGCTCTGTCGAGGGTTCACTTACACGACGATTTCTCTGACACCAGCGCCTTCACAGCGGCAGCAGCTTACGGCTTACCCTGCGCGACACCTTACCCCAGACCCCGAGGCGGCAGCGGGAGTATGGTGCCATTCCGAGTGGCAACGGAGTTATTGCAACAGTGCCGTGGCTCACGTGCGCCTACGATGCAATTTAGAAGCCGTGACAGTGGTGCAAAGACGGCAACAGCAGTCCTTGGCCTCAGACCGTTGCATTCTGTACCTTAAACCTGGCTGAGGCAACTCAAGTGATCCTGACCTCTACAAAGGTGCACCCAGACAAGGCGGTTCGTTCCTTCGCGCCGCCGCACGGGGCCAAACCCCTGGCCATGTTCCGAGGCTTACGGTGTAAGCTTTTCGGATGGGGCAGTTCGGGTCTAGACGCCTTCTCGGGCGTGGCGATTTATGCAACCAAGAGAGTAAGCAGGCCGATCATGTTGTGGTCCCTGACCAACAGCAGTCACTAGGAATCGCGCTACAACGGCACGAGAGGCACGAAGGGCGCAGAGTACAAATGCAGTCATGCCGGGGCGGGTTCGTGCCGCGAACTGCGTCTGTTTCCTGTCCCTTTGATCCTGGCAATTGTGATGGCTGCAAACACCGAAAAGTGCCCTTGGTGGCATTTGTCATCCGGATGCTCAAAGCTTCCAACGACTTTCCCTGACAACCAGAGCAGATGTTGCGACTCAAGGCCGTGGCAGGAACCCGATCAACCAGATCTAGCCCCTTTTTAAACCAACGCCCGTTTCTCGGTTTTTCTGGAGAACAGTTGATCAGGGCCAAGACGGTCCCACGACCATAAACGATTAGAGTTTCGGCCAGTCACGCCAGTCTCTTACGCTTCTGGGAGTGGGAAGCGTGAGCCAGAGCATGGATTGCTTGTTGGCATACGGAGTATGAAGAATGACGGTTTTGGCAGTGCTTGGAGCGCGATGTAGTACCATCTCGGAGAGGTATCGGCGTGATGACACGGCAGGAAAGATACCTCTGGTGGGTAGCAAGACAGCACGGCTTTTGAATATTGGGTCAGCGGATTTACGCAGTAAGGCTGGCATGACCCTGACTCATAGCCAGCCGGCCGGACGCGCCGTTTGAAGAATTGGCAGGCTGGGCTAGTGCTGCACAGCCCGTACAGTGAACGGACAGGCGAGTGACGGCACGGCGACCACCACTGACCGCAGTCTCGTCCTTGGGTCTTGGCCGACGACCCGCCACTCGCAATGTTACGCAACGAAGAGCGTACCCACGTCATGCGACAGACTGGTGATGGCGGGCCGAAGCTGGTGTTGGGTGGCCGTCACATTGAGATGTCAGGCTGGTGCGGGGGAGTCCTTGGATGCGAGATTGCGAAGTCGCGATGGTCCGATATTCGTGTGGATGAGACGGAAACGATGGACGAGAGGAAGACGCGAGACGCAGAGGTTGTAAAACGCGGGCAGTCTCTTGATGATATTCGTCCGGCGGAGTGCTGCCATGTAAGTGAGTGACAAGGAGTCTCCACTCCCCCACCACCCAGCCTGCCTGATGCTGCGGGCGGTGCTTAGGAGATGGCTATCCCCAAAAGAGCAGCATCCAGAAAGCAGGAGGCAGCAAAGAGGATGCGTGGCAAAACCGATGAACATGCCGTTTTAAGAGGGACATAAGGGCGGGTTTTACAGGGGACGCGAGCTGGTGCCTTGGACTTGGCGGGTTGAGGTGACTTCTGTGCCTCGAGTGGGCAGGTGGCAGTTGACACTGGTCAGTGGTGAGTGGTGACACTTCGCAGTGTTTGTGTTGGGTTGGGGCCGGGAGACCGGATTCCCATCATGGGCAGACTGGGGCGAAGAGGGGCCAAGTCCAGGAATTGGCGAAAACGACGGTCACGGTGCTGGTCTTCGGCGATAACGGGGCTTGCGCGCGCCCTCTGCCAATGGAAGCGTCAGAATGCGCCTCGAGGCCCCTACGCTCATCCTCCCCTCCCCTCCTCCCCTTGCCAATCGAGGACTGGTATAGGGCCCCCGTTAGGGTAGCTGTTATTTTGACTATATCGTTTTGTTATTTTGCCTGCGCTAGCTAAAAAAAAGTAAGTAAATAGGTTAATATAGCTACTCTATATAATCTCTACTAAACTACTATATACTTCGATTTTAGAATATAACTAGCTTTTAATTAAAAGTTTAAAACTTTAGGACTTACTTAGTTAAATCCCTACCCTCTAATTAGCTTAGATTAGTTAGAGTTTTACTAAGTTATTAAATAATTTAAAAACTCCTTAGATTTAAATAATTTAAAGCTTAGTAAGTTAGTTTTTTTAATTTTAATTAAAAAGCTATTATATTATAATAATCTTTAGTAAATATAAAAAAGTATATTAATAACTACTTATAGCTACTTCTAAATTTATAATCTTAGTAGTAGTAGCTATATTTATTCTAATAACTAAGCTAATAATAATAACTATAATATTAGTAGTATTAAAAAATAAACTATTATAGTAGTAATAGTAATTTTAGCTAGAAAAGTAGAGATTATTATTATAATATAATAAATATTTATTAATATTAAAAATCTTCTATTTACTAAATTAGTAATACTACTTTTTATTACTATATTTATATAACTTTAAGCTATTATTATTAACTAAAAGTTTAATAGCTAGTAAAAGCTTTAATAGAAGTAGTAAAAGTAGCTACTATACTATATAGCTTAGTAATCTTATTTATAGTTTATTATTATTTATAATATATACTTTTACTACTATTTCTACTTATTTAACTTAATATTAGTATAGCTAAAGCTTATAATAAAGGTACTCTTAAAGAATATACTTTAAAAGCTTCTTATTACTTCTATATAGAAAGCTTATATTATATATTACTTAAGTTAATAATAAGAGCTTTATTATTAGAGGAGTTAGGTATAGAGATATAGTAAGAGCAGTATATATTATAAAGAATAATATTTAGGTTAAGCTTAAGAGTAAGTTATCTAATTCTAATTAATTTAAGCTAGTAAAGTTAGTAAAAAGTTAATAGTAAAAAGACTTAATTACTTATATCTTCCTAATTAAAGTACTAATAGCTATTAATATCTTCTAGCTATAAAACCCTACTATTAGTAAGTTATAGTTACTTAAGAAGAGCATAATAGTAAAGTAAGCTTTACTACTTTATAAATATACTAATATAAGTTAGCAAGCTATACTACTATAAAAAAGTATTATTTACTATATTAAACTAAAAGTATAGAAAGTTAAAAGTTTTAAATAATATATATAAAATAAAGCTATTAATAATCTTATACTTTTTTAATAGAATATTTTTATATACTTTATTACTAAAGTAAATCTTATAGTATTCCTACTTTTTAATAACTATCTTAAAGATTTTAAAATAAAATATAGAAGTTAGTAAAATAGTAAGTTAAATAGAACTTTAATTTATAATAGCTACCCTTAGTAAGTAATATTATTTTATAGCTATAGTTTTAAAAATAGTAGATTAAGTAGTTAATAAACTCTTTAAAATATAAATATATATAGTTCTAAGGGCTGCTAGCTTATTATTATAAGATTTGACTAGTATTAGCTGTAAAAGCTAGGCTAGTCCCACCTGCCTACTACTAACGACCTTCAGGTTATATAACTACTTAGACTTCTTCTTCGCCTCTACACTCTTCTGTTAATTTATTAGGACTTCGACTATTATACGAGCTAAGTTAACTGCCTTCTTCTAGCTACCTCTATCTTCACTCTTCTAAGCTATACCTACTTTTCACGCTATATTTAGTTTACGCCCGTCTTTTATTATCTCCTCTACTATTTAGAAGTTTACATTATAAGTTCTACTAAGTATAGAGGCTCTGAGGCCTCCGTACTATTATACTATTATAATATTTTCCGCCCTATTACGTAGTTTTAATAAAGAGCCCTACTACTATTAGCTATACTCTTAATACTAGATTTACCCTTCTTAACTTACTAACCTCTTAAGCTACTTTAGCTATTTTAAGGAAGTATATAAAGTAATTATAAGTATTAGGATTATTATTAATAGCTTTAATTATAGCTATATTAATCTTAAAGCTATATAACTCTATATTATTTATAGTTTTATATAGATATTTCTAAGTAAATTTAAGAAGAGTTTTCTTATTAGTATAAATAAGATTACTATACTTATTACCCTTAATTTTATTAACTTTAGTCTTTTAGATTAAGTTATCTAGCTTAGCTTTACTTAGCTTATATATAGGTATAATAAAGAGGAAATATATTATAAAGTGTTACTACGTTTAGGAGGATATAAGGAATAAGCTCAAAGCCTCAAAGCCTCGTTTAAACGGTTAACGTTTTATACTTATAGCTACAACAACCCTTTTAGCTATAATAACCCTTCTAGCTATATAAAGAGTCATACTATTAAGTTTACACCTTTAAGTATAAGTTCAAGCTATTACTAAGTAGCTATATTACAGATAACATCTTTATAATATTGCAAATAAAGCATCTAGATGCTCTTATAAACAACAGTATTATAGATAATACTCTCACTAATACGTTTTGCTACCTACCTGCCTACCCTCTTCTATATAGCTAAGGCTAGAGATAATTAGCTGAATATAATAACTAGTTATAATATAAGATTTTATTTATTTACTTTATTAAGATTAAGTTATAAGTTAAATATTGGCTATTATTAAAGTTTAATATATAGAGTGAACTGTATATAAGTTAAGCATTCTATAAAATATATAGTTCTAAAATATAAAATAATTACTAAAAAAGTTAATATAATTTATATACTTTAAAACTATATATACCTTTTTAATTATAAAACTGCTATTTAAAGTGTTTCTAAGCCTTCTTATACACCTTATATATTAATAAGTAAATATAAATATACTATATTTTAATAACGCTATTAAGGTTATAATTATAATCCTTCTTAATAGAGAAGTTATAAAGTTAAAAATTCATACCCTCTATATATACAGCTTCTTTATAAATAATATATATAATATTATAACTCTAGGTATAAATTAATACCTCTTTAACAGCTTTATTATTAAGTATAATAGTAGCTTTTTTATTACCCTTAAATACCTATAAACCTTCCTATTTTTTCTTTACATCAAAGTTAATATTTTTAAGTATATACTATATATAGCTATTATTTTAAGTAGAGAAAAACCTCCCTAGTAATATATTTTAATCTAATATTAAATTAGTAATAAATATCTAGATTAAAAATATAGTTCTTAATAAATAATTTATATAGCTATAAAAGTACTTATTAGAAAAATTAGTAATTTCAGCTAAAATAAAGTAAAAAGTAGTATTAAATATAGTATTAATAATAGAGAAACTTACTATTTAGAAAAAAAGTATCTAGAAGTAATTAACTTATTATTTATTAGTAAAAATTAAAATAATAATAAATTAGAGTAATAGTAGAAGTAAGTAGTAGTAGAAGTAATATATTACTTACCTTATAAATATTATCTATTATTAATAACTCTAAGTTTCTCTTTAGTATATCTAAACAAAGTTTATATATCTAAAAAAACACTATTAATCTTACTATTATTACTATATTAAACTATATAATATATTATCTCTTTTAGTTAGTTTACTTAAAAAGAGCTATATTAATATTAATAAGCTATACTTATCCTTATAGAAGTAGTACTAGTAGTTATAAATATCTTATAAGCTAACCCTATAGCCTTCTTACTACAGAAGTCTAGCTATAGTATATAATATTAAGTTATTACTACTAGAGAGCTTTTTAATATACTTATAAAGGTTTTTTTTAGTAGCTCTCTAGAAATCTTAGTAGTAAACTTAACTTTATTAATAATAAGTTTTTAGAAAGTAGAAACTATATTAAGCTAATCTTAAGTAATAAAGTTATAGTTATAATATTTAATTAAAAATATACTATATTTATATCTCTATAATAATAAATATTAAATCTTACTTTTAAAGTAGTAATTATACTACTTAGTATATATTTTTACTTTATTATAGTTAATATATAGTTACTAGTATAATTATAATAAATATTATATTAATTACTACTATTATTTAGGCGTTTTTTATATAATATAATACCTTTAAAGTAGTACTAAACATAAATATATAGCTAGTACTCTTTAAAAATAGAAGTTTAAATCTAAATATTAAATATTATAATAATCTTAAAAAAATATTAAGTTTGTAATTATAACGCAGCCCTCCTATAAAAAGACTACAGTAAAATTCACCCTATTCGTAGGCATAATTCTAGAAACATTATATAGGCATTTTAACCTATACCTTCTACTAATTAAGTAAAATAATATAGAAACCCTATACGTTCCTACTAGTAAGTAAAGCCTCTAAACTTCACACGCACTCTAGCTAAATAGATTAGCTAAATAGTAACAGCGCTAGCTACGTAGTATAAAGCTAAATAGCGTAGTAATGTATATAGCAGGGCTGATTATATTAAGGCTAAAAAGGTTACTAAAGCTCTTATAGTAATGCTACTATATAAGAGATAACTCTTTAACTAAAGAGGTTATCTTAAGAAGTTCTTATAGCTAGAAATATAAAAGCTCTGCTACTATAAGTAGGGCTTTATACCTATCCCTCTTCCTCTTTACTAAATAAAAGGTATACCTATAACCTATAATAAATCCTTTATAATATCTGCACTACGCGAGGAATATAAGAATACTAACCCTATACTAGGTACGCCTTTTTTTAAAGATAATACTATAGCTATCGCTAAGAAGTATAATATCTATACACTAGATAAAAACCTCCTATTTAGCATATATACTTTCTCTAATTAGTAGTATATTATTAGAGTAGTATTAGATAGAGCTTTTAAGAATACCTTAAAAATAGACTATATCTATACTATAATTATAGTGATAATTATTAGCATAGATATAAAAGTATTCAGAGACATAGTATATACGCCTATATAGTATAAGGTTATAAATAGAGATATATTATAATAAAAAGTGATAATCCTCAGCATTTATAGGCATTTATTTGTATAGATAATTAATAGAGAAGGAATGTATTATTATAATTCTAGTTGATATAGTTAATAGGTTGCATCCTAAAGTAGGGAAAAAGGAGAGGAAAGATAACCTGAAATATAAGCTATAAAGCTCTTAATTATATAAGTAGGATTATATAATATAAGGGATTATATAAGCATTTATAAAGTTATAGGTTATAATAAACTAAACACTTTTATATAAAGTTATATATAAAGTCTATTCGTTTATTTTATATAGAATATTTAAGTAAGTAGATTATTCTTATATTATTATTATTTATATTAAGACGTTATATATTAATAATAATTACTAATAATAAAGGTATTAAAGTAGAGGCTGCGCAGGTTTCTAGCTATCCTGAGGAGTAGCCTTTCTTTATATAGACTCTCTGTAATGCTAAGGCTAAGGTAGCTTAGTAAGGATTAGTAAGTATAGCTTACGCTAACTACTTTAATACAGAGAGTATTGCTGATAATATTATAGCTAGATAGTAATAACTTCTAAAGGTGTTATTCTGGATAGCAGATAGCGAAGTAGTGATAGAGATAGTGTTTGATAGTAGCGTAAGTAATACGTAAGAGGATAGGTTAATAGTTTAGTAGTCTATAGTAATTAAGTAATTATAAACTATATTATTATCGAAGTAAAGTTAAAGATTATGAGGTTATAGGTATATGTAAGTGTAGCTATAGTTAGGAGAGGTAGTTAGAAATTATAATTATGTGACTGAAGGCTGTATATATTGTTAGGAGGCGCGGAGTTAGGAGGTCTGTCGCTCTAAGCAGGTAAAAATCACTGTGAACAGCTAGAAGCCCTTAAAAAATATAAAATATATAGGAAAATTAATAATTTAATATACTTAGAAAATAAATAATATAATAGAAGCTTCTAGTAGGCCTAATTTCGCTTCTAAATAGGGGCGTACGTATAAATAAAGGTTTTTTTTAGCTGAGTTAATAGGGTTAATAATAAGAGGTTATAGCCTAGGAGGGCAGTACTTAGAAGGGTGGATTAACTATGGCGGTAGTAGCACGCCTTCTATATTAGGCTAGCGCAGGCAAAATAACAAAACGATACGGTCAATTTAACAGTAACCCCCGTTGGAGTCCAACATGACGGCTGACAAATTGAAAGGGCGCTGAATCTTCCCCCTCACCGAGTGCAGCCGTTCTATTCAGTTCCACTTCACTTTCTCACTGGACACGGCGACCAAACCAACACCATCAACCGCTCGTCCTCGCATCACGCACACCCTTCCCCAAGCACGTCTTCCCCCGAATCCCGTGGAATCTCTTTGCATCTGCATCCTATTCTCGTTGTTGACCGACACTGAGAAAATCTGGTGGCCTGGCGACCGCCGTGTGACTCAGGCAGCAACTTTAAGGCGGAACACGCACCAACTCTGCACTGGACCCCAGCTTTTTTGCGTCACTCCCCAGCACCACCGCAAGCACCACCACCAACACCACCGCTGCTGCGACCAACAATCTCCGTACACCTTTGCCTCCTACACATCTCGACGGCGAGTTTGGCGTCTTGTATTGCCGAGTGCTCCTCGCAGGCGTCGCGACATTGTTGAACAACACCCAGTCTCCCCACGATACCATCCGTTGATCCGGCGGCTTGGACCCGAATAACATCTTGACCCCGGCACGAGCCGCAATCGGCCTCCCGAGTTTACCTTTCTTCGTAGCCCTCTTGCACCGAATTGACTTCTCTTTGCCTCCACCACCTCGCTTCCTCACGTCCTCTTCGCAATGGCCTCCGCAACCAACGGTGGTTTCCCAACCAATTTCATCCTGACCCCGCAGCAGCAGAGCCTGCTCTTCGCCGCCCTCAACTCGAACAAGCAGCAGCTGGCGAACCAGTCCCCGGGCACCAAGGACACCTCCATGTCGCCCTCCTCTTTAAGACATCCCCGGCCCAGGCTCCCGCCAACGGCTTCCAGAAAGCCCCTATCTCGACAACTACGACTACGACTTTGGCGACTCCAGTTTCGACTTTGACTCCCTCAACGACCAGGGCAAGATGATTGGAGATATCCCCGGCACCGCCAAGTCCACCAAGTCAGATTCTACCGACAACGATGCCTCTGACAAGAGGGCTCACCCCGACGACGAGGACGACGACTCCTCGCCAGGAAACGGCGCCAAGAGACGTGAGAGCACCGAGAAGGTCCCCAAGAAGCCCGGACGCAAGCCCCTTACCTCCGAGCCGAGCTCAGTATGTTCTGCCACCTCCAAACCCGTAGACAATCTCTCTAACCCTCGTAAAGAAACGCAAGGCCCAGAACCGTGCCGCCCGCGCGCATTCCGCGAGCGCAAGGAGAAGCATTTGAAGGATCTCGAGACCAAGGTGGAGGAGTTGGAGCAGGCGTCAAAGGAGGCGAACAGCGAGAACAGCATTCTCAGTCTCAGATTGAGAAGATGACGGCCGAGCTCAACGAGTACAAGACCAAGCTCGCGGCCATGAGCACTCGCTCCGTCTCACACGGCAAGTCTCCCATGGGCTTTGGTGCATCCGCAATCGGCAACCTCAGCGACGTCAACTTCCAATTCGAATTCCCCCAAGTTTGGCGTCCTTCCCGGTGCCGCCATGCCCAAGCCCGTTCAACGAGCAGGAGCGTCGGCATCGCCTCACACCAACGGCAGCAGCAACCCCGTCAGCCCCTTAAACACCAAAGACAACAACAGCCCGCACATTATCCACGGGCTGGATTTCAGCAGCACCAAGGACGACCTGGCCAACTTCACTTCCCTCTTCAGCAGCCCGTCCTTGAACGGCACCAACGGCACCGCCACGTCGCGCGCCAGCGTCGACTCAGGTTCCTATGGCATGCACAACGGCACATCGACCAGCTCGCCATCAGCGTCATCCCAGTCGAATGCCGGTCCTAGTTCGTCCTGCGGCACATCCCCTGAGCCGTTCACACAGTCTCCCATGGGCTTCAAGCCCGTCGACACGATGACCACCATCGGCGAGGAGCACACCGGCCAGCAGTCGTTGTTCGCGGGCATCGACACCAATAGCATCGACTGGCTTGCTCAGCAAAACGGTGGACAGTTCGATCCTCAACTCTTTGGCGACTACCGCGAACCGCAAGAAAACATTCTGGGAGGCGGCACCTTTGACGACAGCTTCTTCAATGACGCCCTTGACGCTGACTTCATCACGCCGTACAACATGGCGCCCAGCCCCGCCGTGCCCAAGAAGAACCTCATTGACCAAATCGACGCCGCCAAGAATGCCGACGATGACGTGGTCAAAGACGCCGTCAAGGCCGAGAACTACAACTGCAATAAGATCTGGTATGTGTTTCCCCAACAAGCAAGTAATACGGTGACTAACACCCACCCCAGGGAGAAGTTGCAAAACTGCCCAGACGTGCAGAGCGGCGAGTTCGACCTCGACGGTCTCTGCTCCGAGCTCCAGAAGAAGGCCAAGTGCTCAGGCCAAGGCCCCGTCGTGTCCGAGACGGACTTCCAGGCTGTCGTCAACAAGTGGATGGGCAAGGACGTGGCGGCCTGCTTCGCGGCCCAGAACAAGACAAAGGCCTGAAGGACCCGACGTCTCCATGTACATTTGCACACGTGCCCACGGCAACAGGTCAGGCGGTCAGGTTTGGAAGCATATCAGGATTAGGTCGGTTTTTCTGGGGACGACAGGCGTTTTAACACGGACCAAAAATAAGGGCGGACGAAGCTTCCGACCTGCGGCAAGGCGAATGGTTATTCATCAAACACCGGAAATCTAGATGCGGAGCAGGATATCCGGCCGAGGGGCTCATAGGCCCAGGCCTGTTTCCGACCGGAAAACTCCCATTGAGCGACCGAGAATGGTTTTGGGAAGGCTACTGACGATTCGGCGGCGTAGGGGATTGGTTTTTCTTTGCAGATGTAATATGCTACTAGTATAGGCTAGTTTGGTGTTCCAAGGATGAATGAGCGAATGAGAATCTCCACGTTGGACTCACTTGGGTGTCTGATTCTCTTTAAGGGACCATTTGTATGTGCGTAGAGCTCAGCTCTCGTCGATATAACGGAGCTTCCGGCCAGCACGGGGCCTTACACGGAGCAGCTCCTCCGCAGCGGATGCCATCACTCTGCCATGCCAGGGGCCCCGATAAGGACCCTCGGCCCGTATCCTATAAACGATGGACCCGGCGGGCGCGCGAGCTAGCGGTCAGCCTCCTGAACTTCCTGCGCCCGCCGTAAATCTAAGGTCGACAGCCACCCATCAATAGCGTCGCGGGAACAAGCCGGTCCCCCCCACAGACGACGACGCGTGTGTAGTCTCTAGAACTGTCCCCCCAGGCCGAGGTGGTCTGGCCGCCCCGCATCCGCCCGCATCCGCGTCCCGCATCCGAATTCTTGGCACCAAAACTCCATCATGCCAGCGATGCTACTGGAAACATGCGGGGAGGGGATAGCACGACACGAACCACGGACGGACGGCGTTCGGCGTTGTGAGTCTCTCTCGCGTTCGGTCTCTGGCGGGCGGTCGGAGACGGGGAAGCGGATTTTGGGAATGGAGTCCTTCGGCCGAGGGCGAACAGGGTCGGATCCTGCGCCGTTGGACGTTGAACTCTGTCACTCCCCCCTATCGACCGGTGCCTTTTTCTGTGCGATTCCCCCAAGGCTGGCTTCCCCCTTCCTTCGAACGTACAGGACACGCCACATTATGGTTGTACGGGCAGAAAGGCGGGGGGAGGCCGGTATTCTGTCGTGTGTGCATGCCGTGTGTGCATGCCGCCAGGGGGGGGGGGACGGACCACGGAGCGGAGAGAGGCTCGTCCCCCCAACCACCACCACCACCACCGGTATGTCGACAGTGAGCACCTCTTCTTTGACGTGGGGGATGCTGCCTGCCTAGCCGCCACCCCATGGCAGGCAACCTAGGAGGATGGATAGAGCGGCACGTGGGAGAAGGGGGAAAATCATACGAAAAAACGAAGGGAAAAAGATGGCACACGGCAGAGAGGACGGGGAGAAGGGGGGTGATGCTGAGTGCGCTCATGGTAAGGATCATGTTGCGATGAGCGGTGTGTTACGCGGCACAAGCTTCCCCTTCGTTATCCCCCCTCTCGTCTACCTCACAAGTAGCCCATGTTTTTTTCTGTTATCTGCGCCGGTATCTATGACTGCGTTTATGATATGCTGCCTGTTCTTTTAACCCCCGGTCTAAACCCAAACCCGGAACAAGCCTCCCTCTCCCCCCTTCCCCTCACCAGGAGGCGAAAAAAGAAGGCTTCTTGCCATAACAAGAATCACGAGATTCATCCAAACCCCTTGTCGAATTACTGCTGGCTACTCTACCTGCCTGCTCAGTCGTTTCCCAGGTCCTCCTCCCGCCTGCCGGCCCCCACGTCTCCTGCTGCTGCCGCCAAGGCGGTATCGACTCGGCAATTGAACAGAAGAAAGCAATCGCCCCTCTGCCCACACACCCCAGGTCCAAATCCTCGGGTTGCGATGCGGTGCTGGTGCGGCCAACGTTGCGTCCTTGTCGGATGGCAAGATGGAAAGTGGGTGGTGGGAAGGGGCGAGAAAAGGGATCTGCAGGTGCAGCAGCCCTCCCACCCCCGAGTTTCCCCAAGACCACTTACCGGTTGCAGCGTCCCAATCGACAATGGCGAGCCCCGGAACCGGGACCGACCTGCTTGAATCGTCCAACGTCATCCAATCCCCGTCCGGGGCGAGGAAAGTATCGCAGTCAAACGGACCAGACGCACGTTTCTTGGGGCATGGAGTTTTTTTGCATTGGTTCGGGTTGGGTGATGCGGTAACCTTGTGGCAGCAGTGAGTAGCCTCCAAACGACTGTGACAGCACGTGGAGAGAGCATGTAGGGTGTTGGCCTGTGTTATTACAAAGGGTATATTCTTGCTTGATGAGTTGCCCTATGTCACTTTGCTAATCCACGCTCCATACCGTCTTTTATGCTTCATGAATTTGGTTGCCCCTTGGTGTACCCTATCCTCCTGGAACCTTGAGATGAAGTGAATCGAGACAACAGCCCTAGCTCCGGCCAACAGCGGCCGCGCAGACCACTCTGGCCCTTCGCACACGGCCCAGGCCGTCTCGCCTGCCTGCGCCTCCTGCCTGCTGGTGCCCGCCGACGAGGCCCGCCAATGTGACATGCAGCACCGTGCCGTTTGAGTGCAGCCTCTCCTCTCGGGATGTTGCAGCGTCTTCACACTGCAACTTGTGTGTGTCGCATCCCTGGGCGTACGGGCACTAGCTTTGCCAACCGTCGCCAGAACGCCACGGCCGGGCCGTGTCCTTCGTTCTTGACTCCGCTGGATCGTGGATACGGACCTGGTGGTCCCCTTCGAGCTTTGCTGAGTTCCTCGGGTATCGATCCATCCTCGGTGCGTCTGTCCGTCTCTTCAACCTGTTCCACGTCGTCTTCTAGCCAATAACCTGCCTGGCGCCTCCTTGCCCAAAACTCCCCTTTCCTTGGGCTTGGGGCTGTGTCCTCTTCCCTTCTTGCCCCTAAAGAAACTGAAAACTCCGCTCGAGCTCTCCGACTTGCCATCGCCCGTGGCGTTAGCGTCTGTGGGAAGCGTGGCGTCCTGCCGAGCGAGTTCTGACCAACTACCGCCTCCGTCCAACGTGACTGACATGCCACCGGTCGGGCTGGTGACACGCTTTCCGATCGCCGGCGGTGCGGCTCTTTGGTTGTGGTACTCATTCGGCTGGTAGTGCGGTATCGGAGGCGGCTTCACTGCTGGCCGACGAGGCACGCCGCTGTGACTGCTGCCGGGCCGTCTCTCCAAGCTCGTGCTCGTAGGGGTGCCGGGGGCATGGTGTTCCTCCCTCCGTTGGTGGCCATCGCGGCGGGTGTGGCCTCGTCGGTGGTCAATGCTTGGGGCCCGCTATTGGGATGTAATTGATTCATGTCGCCATTCGGGAATTCTCCTTCTTGCTCAGTGATTCTATGTCCGTTAGCCACGTCAGGATATATGGGTTCATCGCGGCCATACTTCTTGTACGCGGCGAGTGTGTAGTCAAACGGCCGGAACTCGTTCTCAATCATGCGGTAGAGCTCGTCTTCCCTGATCTCCTTCTCCGATGCATCTTCCTTCAACCTTTCGCGGGGCTTTTGGCGTCTGGCTCTCGCCTCGAGAGGGGCCTCCTCCAGCAGAAGCTCCTCCAGGTCGTATGTGGCGTCAAAGTTGGTCTTGTCGGCCGCCGGCACAAACACGGGCTCGATCTGCTTCCGCTCCAACGCTTCGAAATCAATCATCATGAAAAACTCATGCTTAGTGAAGCTCTCCCAGGTTGCACCCATCCGTGTGTCGCGGTTCGGGCTTAATGCGTCTCGGATGGCGTATAAACAGGGAAGGCTGACGGCGGGCTGTGTGACGGGGTATTTTGGATTCGCGAGTTGGATCTGCTGGCTGAGGGTGCTTTCTGAATTGCCGTCGAATGGCCTCTGTATGGGAGACATTTAGTCACTACATGCTCCAGAGTCTCGATAAGTGTAGACCCACCTTATTATAGATGCACTCGTAGAAGAGAACACCCAACGACCACCAGTCTGCACGGACATCGTAGCCCTTGCCAGCATAAACTTCGGGAGCGAGGTATGCGAGAGTGCCGGATTTGCTAGACAAAACCTTGCCGGGCACGATATCCGAGGCAACGTTCTTGTCCAGTCAGTACTTGGCTTCCGCCGGCAGTTGTTAGTCAAGACTCACAAAATCGGTCAAATGCACGTGGCCGTCTGCGTCGAGGAGGACGTTGTCTGGCTTGACGTCGCGGTGGATAATGTTTTGCTGGTGAATGTAACGGAGGGCACATCCCAGTTCGGCAATCCAGAAGCGGACAGCGTCTTCGGTGAAGGTTTTTCTCGAAATGTGAAATCGCAGGTCGCCGCCGCTCATCAAATCAACAACCAGATACCTGGAGAGTAGTCAGCGGAAAGCGTCTTCGGGCAGCAATGGCAGGGCGGTCCCACATGTATTCGATGTCTTGGAAACTGTATCGCAGGTTGCAAATGAAGGGGTGGTTCACGTGCTCGAGCATCCGGCGCTCTCGTATGATGTTCCGCACGCTCTCTGATCGTACGACTGTTTGATAAGGGCAGTATCAGCATCGAGGTGATCCTGTGGTGTCGTGCACGGCGTCCCATCGGGGCAAGAGGATGCCGTGCAACGAGGCGGTGTGTGTGTGTATGTATGTACCTTCATCTTTCCGGATGTACTTCAAAGCAAAGGACAGGTTCGTGTCTTTTCGCTCGACGATGCGGACCTTACCGAAGGCGCCTCGACCGACTACTCGTAGCAGGCGGAAATGGTTGAGGTTGACTGCATAGTGGAAAGATGCCGGTTAGCTTGGCGATAATCAGGCTGGTGGTGGGGAGAGGCGGCGGCGGCACGCAGGGCGGTGCAGTGCAGCGCAGCGGTGCGTGGTGGTGAGGCGAGTGCTGCGGCAAATGGTGGTTGCCGCCGTGCATTCAGTGACAGGACAGGACAGGACAGGACAGGAGCGTCGGGACGGGTCGAACAGCCAGCAGACAGAGCTGTGTGTGTAGATAGGGTAGGTAGGCTGGGAGCGAGACATACCTTCGCCATCCAAGTCGATGGGCTTGCCCTGGCTATTGCCCATTGCGACGTGCAGTCGTCTTCAATGGCTCTCACGTCTGCACTGGTTGGATCTAGGGAAGACAGTGTCGACTGTCGCGCACCATGATCCAGACGTGTGTCGTTTTTTTTGGGATGAAGGTGCCGCAGAATTGAAATCGGGGGCAAAACGAGAGCGAAAGGCAATGAGCGGAGCGAGAAAGAGAGACAGAGCCCAAACCAGCGAGAGAGCAGCAGATGGAGGCAGATAGATAGGAGTGGAGTCCGTCACAGTCAGCTGGCACGGGGTGACAGGGGGATGGCACCGTAGGAGGGCCAGTTGCTTCGAGTGATGGTCTCAAAATCGGGGACTCGGTGGTACTGTGGTGGAGGATTGGAGGGGAGGGGGGTTCAAGGAGCGAGGGGAGAGAGCTACGACCAGCAGACCTGACTGACGGATTGCGGACAATGATGGGGAGTAGACAGACGGGAAAGACGACGGGAGGAGAGAGAGACTGTGTGAGAGAGAGGGCGGGAGAGAGAGGAGCAGAGCAGAGGAGGGGGGGGGGCCGTCGTTCAGTGGTCAGTCAGTAAGTACGGACCAAGTAAGTACTGGCCAGTGAGAGCAGCGAAAGAGAGTGGCCAGTACCGTAGGGAAAAAAGGTACAATGTCGAGTGAACAGGGCCGCCGGACAGGGCAGGCAAGCAAACAGGGCGGGCGGCGGAGGAGAGGACGGGACAGGACAGAACAGACTCAGAAGAGAGCGGAGGCGGGAGAGGACGAGGGTAACGGAAAGAAGAAGGGATGTGCTACTTTTTGTCTTTTCCCTGTTTCGGGGACCAGGGCTGGCTGGAAATAACATAACACAAAAAGACGAGACAGAAGAAAAAGGAGACCATGTGTGTGTGTGTTTAGGGTGATGGGTAATGGGTAATTGTTCGCCTCTTGCTGGTTTGTCTGATGGTCTGCCGTCCGTTTGTCTGTTCCCCCAGCCCAGGGGAGACGAAGAGTGACAAGGCCAGGCCGGACCGGACCATCTACAAATCGAGCAAGCAAACAACGTCGTCGTTGTTGAAATGGGGGTACAGGCACTGGGTACCCTTAGCCACAAGCCTCGTCTCCAGGGCACTGCTGCTCGCAAGTCCAGAGTCTGTGACTGCGTACACACATACATACACTGCACCAGACTACATACACTACTTTACATCCAAGGTACGATACGGGCGAGACAAGAGGCTATCCTGCGGCGTACGGTTCCGTCCCTCTATTAGCGCACCTAGGCTTAGTGTCGAGAAGCAACTGCTGAATGGGTTTTGGTGTATCTGGGTTGGCGTCGGCGGTGCTGGACAGCGAGGAACTATCCGTACCGCAGGTGGACTGTCGGTCTGCGTTGCCATGCGAGATATCTCAGCCGTGCACTGTTTGCTGGGCTACCTTCACGACGCCGAGGCTGGCCTCTGGGCCTCTGGCAGGCACTCCAAGTACATGTCAATTTGGTTTGCAAATTATCGGGACGGACGCAGGATCGGTCGGTAATGTAGGTCAAGTAAGGTTAGGCCAGCCTAGCGCGGTGCTTGTTGCTGTCGCCGCCGCCGTGTGTGGTGCGCGCAGTACCGCAGTACTCTCTGTACTCTGTACGGCGGGTTGTATCGCATGTACCAAGCGGTATGGTGCCGTGGGCTCAGGTACTGTGTCCCGTCTCCCACGTTTTCTGGTGGTGGTGGTGGTCGTCGTCGTGGGAGGTGGGCGGCGGGTCGCTTGCGTGTGGCAGGGGCTTGCAATTGGAAGTGGGAGCCATAGTGGGAACCGACAGGCTTGTGCAACGAGGCAGGGGTCGATGGCTCGCCAATGGCGAGGGGGTTGCTGGATGATGGATGATGCTAGTAATTAACGAAGCAACTTCACCATCCCTGACCTGCAGACCGACCGACGATACCCTGTCGAGAGTCTCTTTGCTTTTTCTTCCCTTTCTTTTCTTTTCCTTCTCTGATTTATATCCCTGCCTGTCTGCGTCTGCATGCGGAAAAAGGTTAGCTTGCTTGCTTGCTCCTGGGGCCATTCGGAAATGCATGTCCAACTCCCATGGTCTTGATATGCAAAGGCAGCAGAAATCGGGTCAAGGCAGCAGAAGCAGCGGAGGCATCAGAAAAGCATCAAACTCTCGTCGACAACCGCCCGCTGTTCAAAGACCGAAATAGTAGACAGATGCCGGGACGATGGAGCATGGCCGCAGCACGCGGAGACAAAGATGCAGCAGGTTTCAGATGATCTGGTCGAGAAGTCTGCCAAAGAGGGCAAGGCGTCGTCTTGATGTCAGGCACCTTGTATCTATCCCTCGTGCCCTCTTGGCTCAGCTCAGGGCAGGCAAGCAAAGCAGGCAACGCCAACGACGCTTCAACGAGCAAGGTGGTTAGTCAGTGCAGGTAGGTGCGCCTGGGGTTGACGGCGAGACCAGGCCGTATGTAATCCGCAGCAGGCTCAGGAATGGGTGTCAAGGGTCTCGGCGAGCCAGGTCCAAGGAATCGCTCCTTCGTACGGAAGCCGGCATGGCAGATGAATGGCTGCAGGACAATGCCGTGGTGGTGTCTATAGCGTAGTTGCCGTCTCCTCGTGGCTCTGGCGCGGCAGACCGTAGCAGCGTAGCTCGATGAACAGCTTTCCAGAAGCGAACAAGGGGGGGATCCATCTCGTGGCATTCTAGATTTCCGCAGGAGCTTGTCGAAATGCCATCTGCCATCCATCAAGCCACACGAGGTTGTAGTATGTGGTCCAAACTCCGTCCTGCAGAGCGAATGTGTATCTCCTTCCGTAGAAGACTGCGGCACACGACCACTTCTCGAGTCCCCGGCATGTTGTTTCTGTCGTCGATCGTCCGTCGTCGCCCCGCGTCTCCTCCCGTCGGCCTCGTTTCTGTTGCTCGGCCCATGTCGAGTCGTGTCAACGATGACTATTGCAGTCTTGGGTATCTTGAGCATGATTCAAGGGTCTCAGAGGTGCAGGCCTTCTCAGCCCGGGTCGTAAAATAAGGAACGTGGAGGGAGAAAAAACACAAACCGCCAAGTGGGATGTGGATTTTGGAGAGTCCGAGCAAAGGAAGCAGCCGGGCGACTACCGGACAGGTACCTGCAGCGCTGCAGAGTCCCAGATTTTGCGGCGCCGCGACGTCCCCGGTGCAGGAGCAACACGCCCAAGGCAGAGGGCAAATTAGGGGGGGCGAGCTCGCCAGCAACATCCTCACGGCCGCTGGATACGCGAGTAGCGGGTGTCGGTCCGCTGCGACGGAAAAGTAGCCGTATGTACCTCCAATTTACCCTCATTTCTTGAAGGCTGAGGGACGTGCGTTGAAGTAAGATTGTCTGGCTGTTCCTGGCTCTGGCTGGCTCTGGGGCAGTTGCGGTTGCCGCCATCACAGTTCAAGTTGCAAACTATGGCAAAACCGCCTCAGCTCCGTTGCTTGACGTCCGACGCAAAGATAAGGCACCTCACGCAAGGTACGTGACCTTTTACGAGCTGGCCAATGGCGTCAACCTCGACTCCGGCTCAACCAACGTCTTTCCCCGTTGCGCAGTCTTCAGAGTCCCGACTCTGGCGATGCCCAGTGCTCAACTGCACCAAACTCTGTCCTCTTGTCCATGGCAACACCAGCCCGTTGATCCAGCACAGTAGCATAATCACATCTGGTCCCTCGACTGCCGAACGCCCGCGCTTTGGAAACAAACGGATTGGAGGCGAACAGTCCTAGAACGACAAAGTGCATCCCGCTAACTGCCCATCGGAAGAAGCTAAATTGTCTCGCCAATCCGGGGCCTTCCGGCGACTGAGAAATGCCTCGAAACATGTCCAATCGAGGAGCCAAAACATTCCGGCCACGAGGTCAACCGCTTCTGACCCCCTTCTGCGCCTGCGACGGATCTCTGCCCAGTGGCCGGACGAACCCACGGCGGACACTCGGCCTGGCCAAAATCCATTCATCCAGCAAGGATATCGATGCCACAGTCAGCAGCAAAGTCAATTGTCGTCATGGCCTCCTCCATTGCACCTCAGCTTTTGAGGCGTGTCGGCCACGTTAACGGACAAGCCTTTGTTGAGCAACTCCAAGCCACCAGGAACAGGCCACGCTGGGAAATCCAGCATCACAGCGTCGGCTCCGTGCTATGCTGCCTACCTCGCCGCCCCCACTGTGGAAACGCAAACACACGGCAGGGAACCATGGATCGTGGAATCATGGAAGCCCAGCGTCGGTCTAGCGGATTTCTGCATATCGACTACTGACTGACGGGCACAGTCGAACGTCGACGCCAACTCGCCCTGCGAACGGGCGGCGCACATTGGTGTGGCCGCAATCGGGAATAGACTGAGCATCCGCAGCACGACGGGTTAAGCATCCTTGCCAACCACGTGCGGCGAACATGATGCTGAACCTCACATTGCTTCTGCAGTTTTGCCGCACACATTCTGACTTACCGTGCCGTCGAAGAAGGGATCCGTCAATCCTGTCTTGCGGTTGCGGATGTCGCACAAGGGCTTCCCGTCTGAATCACATGGTCATTTCAGCGAAAACGCTCCGTGCTGGCGGCCATGCTCCGACGTCTTTCCGTTCTGGGGGGACAGGTCCGCACGACTCCGACTCATGGGTCGGGCTAAACATGCAAGAAATGTCGTCGTCGGCGCATCTGGCGGTCTCGCCCCACGAACTGCCCAGGTTGCACTTCTCAGGCCCAGCCGAGTCGCTTGTACGCCCGCTGCGAGTTTGGGATGGCCCCGGGGAACGGTGCCCACCTTGACGAAAAGCGAATTCGGTTTCCCAAGGCTCTGCCTCTGCCATCTGCTACGCGCTACAACCGCGTCTCGAGGATTGATCAGACTGCTTCTATCGCGCTGATGGATTGCGCCGCCGCCCCGCCATCCAAGGACGCGGTCATCCCGCCTGCCAGCTGGAGCGCAGGGCTGGACCAATCCAAGACACGGAGCCCGATGTGGAACGGCAGCATGTGCGGCCTTCTGGAAAGATTCTGCCCCTTAGATTCATGCCGCCGTCCCAGATTAGCGACTCGTCTCTTTCCCGTCCGCCCTCCACCGGCCACGCGGGACTGACAAGACCCTGCGCGAACATCAACCAACTCGAGACAATGCTGCAGTGGGAACCGCTGTCGGGCGAAGAAACAAAAAAAGGCAGATATTCCGTTTTGGCGCCACGCTTCGTCACGCATGTCAAACCAGGCACGGGTTGAAACGTTTACGATAAGTAAAGAGAAGCCACATATCCCGCCGGCCACGCCTAAAATAGACGACTCGTTGATGAATTGCACTCTCCATGGATAACGTAATTTCCATGTGCAACATCCATCATCCATGATGCAACAAACAAATGGCCAGCAGCACCGACAAACCACGACTGCAGCATCCCACTGCCGAACCCAGGCCCCCCCCCCCCCCCCCCCTTCCAGAGAGAGATCATCCCAATTCTGCAGGTTCGTTTCAGATGCTCCGGATGGAGAAGCTCAGGAGCACACCTGTTCGCACTCGACGCCGGTCATCTCCGTCAAACGCAACACATGATCCCTTACTGGCCCCTTATTAACATTTGACAGCTGGCGATACTTTTGTTGTATACACGGAGCACACGTCTGTAGTGCTAGCACTTGCAGCACACGCGACACGCCTGGCTTTTCTCTCGTCTAATCACAAAAGCTGTGGGCTTCGCGTCCAGGCATCTCTGCATTACGCTGCTGATCCTGCAGATCGCATTCAAACCCAAAACACGACTGCCGCGACAGTCGGTCCTTGTCGCCTCCTTTAGCAGCAGGGTGGCGAATTAGTTTAGTTTAGTTTAGTATGGGGTCCAGTTAGTTAGTATTAGTTTAGTATAAATTTTTTTTAGTAATTATTAGTTTAGTTTAGTTTAGTTTAGTATAGTGTAAGGGACTGGACACCTAGCCTGGGGAAGCTGGAGACAGCCTGGCTAGCAGAGGCTGAAGGGCAGAGAGGCCTACAGGTCTAGGGTATAGAACCCTCTATAGTAAGGACTTAGTAAGTACTTACTAAAAACTAAAAATAAGGATCTTAGAAGAAGTAAGTAAAAGTAGTATAGTAATACTAAACCTACTTTTTAAGTACTTCTACTATTAATTTAACCTAACTATAGTTTATAGCTTCTAATACCTTTATAATTTTTTTACTTTTACTTTACTTTAAGAAAGTTAGTAATAATAATAGTATTATATATTTAAGTAATATTTACTAATTAAGCTAATAAACTTATAATTAATATTTACTAAGTATTAAATAAAATAACCTATATAAGTCTATATAGAGAAAATAACTCTAGTAAATAATTAGAGAATAATATAAGTTAACTAAAATAGATAAGAAGCTATATTTTAAGTAAAACTAAGAACTTTAAAGAAAATAAGCTATTTATACTAAATATTTACTACTTAGATAATAAATATATATAGAAAAATAGGGAATATAAACTTCTTTTTATAGATAGAATAAGCTATAAAGCTAGATATCTATAGCTATAGCTAATAAGCTAGCTTAAGCTAATAAGCTATAAAAAGTAAATAGCTAGCTATTAATATAGTAGATACTAACTATAATAGCTAACTAGTATAAGCTTATTATAGCTATATTAAATAACTAAGTACTTACTAAGTATCTACTTAAAGTTTATAAAAAACCTCTAAACTATAATATAGTACACCTTATTAATAAAGCTATAAATATAATAAAAGAAGATTAGCTTATTATAATAGAAAAACCTTATAAGTATTACTCTAGCTACTCTAATAGCTAGTATATCTAGTAGGTACTAAGTACTATAAAGTATACTTTATAGATAGAATAGTAAACTTATTAGAGAATACTTATAAACTTCTTAGAGAAAGAAATAAACCTAAAATAGAAAGATTTCTAAATTTTTATTAGAGGATAATATATTATACCTAAGCTATAGGAATAGAACTATTATAATACCCTGAAATAATACTATTAAAAGGATAATAAAAAACCTATTATATACTAAACTTACTAGGAATCTATTAACTAAGTATTTAGTAAGCTAAATATAAGTAATATAAAAGTATATACTTTTTTCTAAGGTTTTATTAGAACTTTAAAAGATAAGCTATTTAAAATAAATATTAACTATACTAATATTTATATTATTACTTTATATATTTAGAAGCTATAGGAAATTATAAATAAGAGATATATAGAGAGATCTACTAGCTATTTTAAGTTATATAAGTAACTATATTTAGGTTTTCTAGACTATTTTTATAAGAATAGCTTATAACCTTCTTAGTTAGTAAATTATAAGAAATACTATCTAGAAACCTTATTTTAAAATAACCACCTAGTAAACCTTTATATAACCCCTAGTTTTAATAATAAACTATTTAATTCTTAAAGTTTTTAATATTATACTTATAAAAAATATAGCTATATTATAATATATTATACTAAGAACTATATACTACTAATAAGTAAGAACTAGAACTTAAACTTAAAATAGAGTAGTATAAATATAATTATAATACTTTATATAACTAATACTAAGGATTTAGGAAATAAATAAGTATAGAAGTAATTCTAAGAAGCTTTATACTAGAAATTATTTTAGTTTTAATTAGAAAAACTATTAAAAGATAGATATTTATATTCTAAGTATCTAGTAAAATTAAGCTAGAGGTTAATATAGATATCTATATAGTAGTAGATATTATTAGAGAGGACTTTATAGAGAAGCTTTAATTAAAAGAAGCTATAAGTATTATAGTACTAGAACTAATAAACTTTTAGAGAAAGTTTATATTTATAAGTAAAGTTTATTAGCTTATATTCTTCTTATTAGATAGTAAAAGTTATTTATAAAAAATCTACTAAGTATTTATTATAAGCTTATATTTAGAAAGAGTAGGAGATATCTTTCTATCTAATAACTTTATAAGTTAAAAAAGTATCTATATAGATATTTATATATATACTTAGTTATATAAATATATTTTACTTACTAAGCTAGAAGTAATTATCTAAGAAGTTATAGAAAATAGCTAATAAGCTTATATTATATACCTTATAAATATTTTAGCTTTTAATAAGAAAGATATTAATACTTTAAGCGAATAATTACTAAATAAAGAGTAAGAGAAGAAGATCTCTAAAGAATTTTAAGTATTTATTAATATATTTAATAAGGAAAATATAAAAAAAGTCTCTATACTAAAAAGAGTAGTATACTATATTAAACTAAAGCTTAGTAAAAAGCTCCTATATAAGCTCTATATATCTTATATTAGTAGAATAACTATAAACCCTTACTAAATATATTAAAGAGATAGAAACTATAAACTAAATCTACTACTCTATAAATACTATAGAAATATCTATTTTATTTATACTAAAAAAAGATAGTAGCTTATAGTTATATATAAACTACTAAGAGTTAAATAAAATTATAGTAAAAAACTAATACTTTCTACTACTAATTAGTAAGCTACTAAATAAGTTTACTAGAATAAAATTTATTTTTAAATTCTCTGAGTAAAATACTATACTATATTATAATTAATAAAGTAAATAGATAGAAAACTATATTTAGAATATAATATAAGTATTTTAAATATATAGTAATATACTTTTAGGTTTACTATACTCTAGTAATATTTTAGATATAGATAGAACTTACTAACTTTCTAGATATATATTATATTATATATTTAAATAATATTCTAATTTATTAGATACTAGAAATAGTATATAAAAAAACTTTTATACTATTCTATACTAAAAGCTACTAAGTTATTTATAAAGCTTAAAAAGTATAACTTCTATTAAATAGAAATAGACTTTCTAGGATTTTATATTACTTAGAATAATATTAAAATAGACTTTAATTATATCTAAGTAGTTACTAAATAGCTAGTACTAAAGTCTTTTAGAGATATCTAAGTTTTTCTAGGATTTTATAACTTTTATTATAAGTTTATAATAAAATATTCTATATTATAGCCTCTATAAATAGTATATTTAAAGGAAACTAAAATAGTATAAGTTAGAAGTTTTTTATCTAAGAGAAATATAGACTATATTTAAGATATTTTAAAAAGTATTACTAAAATATTAATACTAAGAGATAACTCTATACTAAAAATAAGAGTTAAGATAGATATATCTATTTAGGTAATATTTAATATACTTTTATAGAAGTATAAAACTATTTAGTATTTAGTAGCTTTTTAGTTAAAAAAACTATTAAATATAGAATAATAATAAGCTATAGAGTAATAAAAGCCTTTTATTATTATTAAAAGCTTAGATTACTAAGTATAATACTTCTAAAAGCTTTTAAAAAAGTTTCTTATTTTTATAAATATATTATACTAAAAAGAGTACTTATTATACTTATATAAAATACTTATAGAAGGCTATATAATAAATATATCAATTATTAGCTTTTAATTTTAAAATTTAGTATAAATTAGAAATTACTAATCTAGTAAATAGGTTATCTAAATATTCTAATTATATAGTAGAAAATATAAAGGTAGATAATATACTTCTTACTTTTAGAAAGAAGTTTAGGCTTATTAGCTAGCTTTTAGTAACTAATTACTAATATATTACTAAGCTTAAAAGATAAATAGCTATTATAAAAACTTATATCTAAGCTATCTAGTAAAGTATATAAGAACCTTACTAGAAAGCTAGCTCTAAAGTTAAGAAATCTTTACTTTTAAGTTAAAATTACTTTATAAAGAGTACTAATAATATACTATATATTATATATATTAGCGCTATTATTTACTCTAAAATATATATAAGTATTATACTAACTACTTTATAAGAAGAAAGTAATATATTAGAAAACTTAAGAGAAGCTAGAATTATTATATTAGAGTAGTATATCTTATATATTATAATAAAGAAGCTTATTTAAAATAAAATAGTTTATATACTATATTCTAGTATAAATCTTAAATAGATAGTTAGTAGACTATAAACTAAAGACTATGTCTATAAAGATATTATAGCTAAAGTTTACTAAAATACTAGGGAATACTAAAAATATTAACTTAATAAGAATAATATCTTTTAGTTTAGAAAAAGATTTATTATTTTAAAAGAGAAATCTCTCTATTATAAAATCTTAAAAAACTACTATAATATACTAAAATTAGAATATATAGGGGTAAATAAGACTATAGAACTAATCTTATAAATGATTTACTAGCTATACTTAATAGAAAATATATAGTAATATATTACTAAATACCTATACTACTAAGAGGTATATATACTATAATATAAGCTATATAAGCTACTATAGTTATTAAAACTACTAATATATCTATTTTAGTAAATCTTACTAGACTTCTTAACTAGTTTACTAGAAAGTTACTAAGATAATAAGATTATCTATAATATAATCTTAGTAATTATATATTAAATAATAAAAATAGCCTAATTACTAGTAATAACTAAGTAATTAGACGCTATAAATTTAATAAGAATCCTATACTAAGAGATTAAATATAGATATAATATATTTAAAGCTATTATTAGTAACTAAAATAAACTAATTACTAGTTAATTTTAGTAGGATTAGATAAAGGCTTAGGATATCTAAGAGCGTTTCTCTATAATATAATATTTTTAGATAGATAGCTAGATAGAGAGAATATATTAAATACTAACTATATACTTTATAAAGTTTAGTAAAAGTTTATAAGACTAATAAGTAATATAATTAGTTAAAGCTAAGTTCTCTTATAATAATAGTAAATATACTACTATTAATATATCTCTATTTAAAGTATTTATAGGATACTACCTTAGAATAGTAGATTTCTACTTACTAAGTATTAAGATTAGAACTTAAAAAGTTAAGGAAAAGCTTAAGAAGCTAATAGAAGTTTACTAAAGAATAGCTAAAAACTAGCAGTATACTACTAAAATATAAGCTAAGAATACTAATACTAAAAAAAAGGCGCAGATAACTTAGACACTCTTAGGTAGCTATAGTATATAAGCAATATAAGGCTTACTACTACTTACTTAGTTATACTAATAGTTACTATTACTAAGCTTACTTTTATTAAAGCCATACTCTTTAAGTAGTTAGTAAATAAAGCTTTTAGTACTTATAATATTAGTTATAGAAATATTAAAAGATAAGAAAAAGTCTATAAATATTCTATAAAGGCTTAGTAAAAAGCTTATAAAAATATAAAAGTTATTATTAAAAGATATAATATACTAAAGAAGAAGAGAACTAACTCTAGAATAGAGAAAAGCTATTACTTTATAAGTAGTTAAGAAGCCTTATTAAATAATTATAGAAGTAGCTATAACTTTAAATAGTATAAATAGTAGTTATTTATTATAGTAGGTACTACTTATAAGAAGGTAAGTATAGTATAATAGTAGTTACTATCTAACTTACTTAATAGCTTTATAATATACCTATTTAGAAGGAAAATAATAAGATAAAAAATAAAGCTATTATAAGGATATTATTTAAGAGAAAGTTTACTAAATAAAAAGCAAAATATAGAGAATAAAACTACTACTATAAAGATAACTATTCTCTTTTAAAGATAATAATAGGATTCTTTTAAAATAGCCTTAAGAAAAGCTATAAAGAGGCTTAAAAAAAGGGAACTATAAAAGATAGAACTAAAGCTTTATTACTACTACTAAACTTAATAGCTTTATTATCTTTTAGTAAATAAATAGTAAATAGCTACTATACTAAATAATAGAGATAATAATAATAATACTAGACTTTCTATCTAAATAATAGAAAAAGATAATAATAGAAAATAAGCTTTAGTATCTAACTTTATAATAAGAACTACTATAATTAGAAAGAGAATAATTATAAAGGACTAGATACTTAGCTTAAGGAAACTAGGAATAGCTTAGTTAGTAGAAGCTAAAGAGATAGAGAGGCTTATAGGTCTAGGATATAGAACCCTCTATAGTAAAAACTTAGTAAGTACTTATTAAAGACTAAAAATAAAGATCTTAGAAGAAGTAAGTAAAAGTAGTGTAGTAATAATAGACCTACCTTTTAAGTACTTCTATTATTAGTTTAACCTAACTATAGCTTATAGCTCTTAATACCTTTATATATAGGCAAAATACTAAATAAATAAATAAAAATAAATAAAAATAATAAGAATTTTTAAAAAATATTATATATAAGCTTATTAATATACTATTATAAAGAAATTTTAAAAGGTTTAAATATAATATTATATTTATTTATTAATAGTTATAATTATATATTAATAATTAAAAATAAATAGCTTTTAACTTAGGTTATTAATATTAACTGCTCTAATAACTAAGCTAATTAACTAAACGATTTAGGGGTACTTAAAAGTTAGCTTTTAACTTAGGTTATTAATATTAACTGCTCTAATAACTAAGCTAATTAACTAAACAATTTAGAAGTACTTAAAAGTTAGCTTTTAACTTAGGTTATTAATATTAACTGCCCTAATAACTAAGCTAATTAACTAAGCAATTCAGAGGTACTTAAAAGTTAGCTTTTAACTTAGGTTATTAATATTAACTGCTCTATTAATTAAGCTAGTTAATAGAAAATATATATATATATATATTATATTAATAATAATAGTAAAAAATTATTAAAAAATATTATTAAAAAATACTATTAAAAATACTATTAAAAATACTATTAAAAATACTATTAAAAATAATACTATAAAATAAAGAGTAACTATAGTTAATATTATATCTATCTAATTATATAGTATATCTATTCTTCTTCTTCTTCTTCTCTAGTAAGATATATTTTCTCTAACTTAGTTAAAGAGTTAATACTCTAGTACTTTAATAATATTATCTATTTAACTATAATAAGTTAAAGCCTATTATAGTTTTTACTAATAATATTACTTATAACTAAAAATACTCTCTCTACTAGAGTAGAAATACTAGGAATAGCTAAATACCTTCTAGCTAATATAAATAAAATAAGAAAATTAGTTTTATAACGCTTCTAATAAAATAAAGCATTATCCTATATATAATATATTAGTAAAATATTAATTAATATTAATTAATATTAAAAAAACTTATAAACTTAATAACTAGTTTTTATTTAAATAGGTAATCTACTCTTCTTAAGAAGTAGCCTTATTAATATATAATTTATCTTCTAAATTAACTTCTATAAATAAACTATTATTTTCCTAGTTTTCTATAGGAAAATATATATTATATTCCTTTTTAACTCTATATATATATATATTAGTTTAAAATTATTAATATATTTAATAAATAAAACTTACTTATTATACTCTTCTTTAAGTATATCTTTAATATCTTCAACTATAGTATTATAATAATATAGAATTTCATTATAATTAAAGTAGTATAATTTAAATCTAAGGTCTAATATATAGCTTAATATATAGTTTTTAAACTTAAGTAGTTTAAGATAATTAAAGCTTTTAAGCTAATAAATATAGAACTTTTCAAGGCCTTTTTCTATACTTTTAAAAGGTACTTTATAATAAATAGCCTATTTTATATTAGTATTAATATAATATTTAATAATAAATTATTATACTTACTAATTCTAGAATTACTACTTAAAAGTTACTAAACTTAGTATATAAGTTAGAAAGCTTTTTATATATTCTATATATATATATACTAAGCCTATTAAATTTAATATTAGTATATATATATAAATATAATATTATTATATATAATATAACTTACTTTTATTAAGGCTAATATATAGCTGAGATTATAATCTAATAGAAGGTCTAATAAAAACCTCTAATATAGATATTAAATCGATTATAGCAATAAATTCTTAGTTTATTAAGTAGAGTCTTATAAACTCTTTATTCTTAGTATTATTTTTAACTTAAAATAATATAAACTTAAACTCTATAAAAGTAATAAGCATTTTATAAATAGAGCTCCACTTAGTTATATTATCTATAAAATAAGTTAATTATAAGCTTATTATAGTTAAATAAATATACTTACCTAAAGGAATAACTCTTTTATTAAAGTTAAAAGAGATTTAATTATTTCTTTTATAGTAATTAATACTATCTGAAATTAATCTTTTTATATCTCTAGTATATTTAACTATAATATAGATTTTTTAAATCTAAATAAAAAGACTTATAATATATATATATATTAGTATATTTTAAATATAGTAAATATAATAGAAATAAATAATACTAAAAATATACTTACTACTAAGTAGATTTATAGTTTCTTCTATAGGTTCTACTTTAACTTCTTTATCTATAGCTATATTACTAATAATACTTTTAGTATTATTAGTATAATTAAATAGCTTTTCCTCTTCTTTAGCAGTTAAAATAAACTGAGATAATATATTGTTTACTATAATATTAATTATATATGCTATATAATAAATATCTCTATTAAATTCTTTTCTAGAAGCTAATAAATAGCTATTAGAAAATTATTTAATAAAGGTATTATTATTACTAATATTATCTCTTATAATACTATTTTATATATTAGTATTTATTAATAAAAGTATTATATAATATATATATATATATATATATATATAAATAAACTTACTTTTGAATTGTTAATAGTTATAAGTCTAGAAATTCTATAATAGAATCTCTAAATTCTTTAAGTATATAAACCTTAGTATAAAGGTCTACTAGTTCTTTAAAACCTATATAAATATTAGTATTTATATTAAATAATAATAAATATAATATAATAATATACTTACTAATAAGTTTAAAGATTAACTTAAAGTCTGTATTTATATAGCTTAAAATACAGCCTAAGTAAGTATCTTAAAGCTTAGAAGTCTATATATCAAAAGTAAGAGAAAACCTTTTTAAACTATTAATATTAGCTTTAATTTCTGAATTTATAGTAGATATAAATCTACTATAAGTATTAGAAAGAAGGTTTTAAATTTTCTTTCGATTTACTATAATATTTAATCTATATAATAATTAGTATATATATAACTTACTTATTATAATAAAATAGTAATTCTTAAAAAGAAGGAGAATTAATAACTCTAAAAGAGATATTATTCTCTATAAGGAAATTTAGCACTTTTAAATATACTTCTTCTTCTATAAAATCTGTTATAATACTAGAACGTTATTGTTTTCTAGCTTTA
This sequence comes from Colletotrichum camelliae, assembly GCA_018853505.1. Taxonomy (NCBI): domain Eukaryota; kingdom Fungi; phylum Ascomycota; class Sordariomycetes; order Glomerellales; family Glomerellaceae; genus Colletotrichum; species Colletotrichum camelliae. Next base: position 7,069,733 of record JAELVL010000002.1, on the reverse strand, counting down.
GAAGCTATAAAAGCTTGTTATATAGTATTTGTTATTAAAGATTCTATAAATTATTAGTATAATATTAATATATAATATTTATATAATATATTATATAAAACTTACTTTTTATAGTGTTTTTTCTGATTTTTTATTATAAGTAATAGTAGGGTGATATTTTTAATAATATTTAATAAAGTTAGAACTTTAAAAGTTTTTAATTTCTAGTTTTCTATTCTTTTCTACACCTATAAACTATTAATTTAAAAAGTATAAAATAATAATAATAATAATAATAATACATATATATATATAAAGATATTAGGAGCTATAAGCTATAGTTAGGTTAAACTAATAGTAGAAGCACTTAAAAAGTAGGTCTAGTATTACTATACTACTTTTACTTACTTCTTCTAAGATCTTTATTTTTAGCTTTTAGTAAGTACTTACTAAGTTCTTACTATAGAAAGTTCTATACCTTAGTTCTATAAGCTTCTTTATTTTTTTAGCTTCTATTAGCTAAACTATCTCTAGTTTCTCTAAGTAGAGTATTTAGTTCCTTATAATTATCTTCCTTCTAATTATAGTAATCCTTACTATAAAGTTAGGTATAGAGGTTAGTTTTCTAGTATTATTCTTTTTTATTATCTAGATAAAGTATTTAGCTTTATTACTATTATTTTCTATTATTTAGTATAGTAGCTATTTACTATTTATTTACTAAGGGATAATAGAGCTATTAATATTATAATAAAAGCCTATAATTCTATCTCTTATAGTTTTCTTTATTTTAGCCTCTTTTTATAGTTCTTTTTAAACTACTCTAAAGGAGTCTTATTATTATTTATTAATAGGAATAGTTACTTTTTTAGTAGTAGTTTTATTTTTAATAATTTACTTTTTATTTAGTAAGCTTTTATTTAAATAATATCTTTATAATATTTTTAAGTAATTTACTCTTTATCTAGTAAGCTTTCTCTTAAATAGTATCTTTATAATAGCTTTATTTTCTATTCTATTATCTTTTTTCTAAATAGGTATATTATAAAGCTATACAGTAGGTTAAATAATAACTACTATTATTAATTCACTATATTTACTTCTTTATAAATAGTAACTACTATAGTAAATAAACTACTATTCCTATTATTAAAGTTATAGCTATTTTTATAATTATTTAATAAAGCTTCTTAGCTATTATAAAGTAATAGCTTTTTTCTATCCTAGAGTTAGTTTTTTTTCTTAATATATTATATCTAATAATAATAACTTTATATTTTATAAGCTTTTCTCTAAGCTTTTACTAATCTTTTATTATTCTTCTAGATTTTTATATCTAATATTATAAGTACTAACTTCTTTATTACTTATATTTTCTTATATTTTAAGCCTAAAGCTTTAGAAAAAAGTAATAGTACCTATTAATATAACTAATTAGATAGGAATAAACTTTATATTACTTATACTCTATAGCTTTACTAGTCTACTAAAATAGTTTATACTTATATATAGTTAAGTAATATAACCTATTAAATATCTTATATAGCATAGTAGTATGCGCTTAGCAGGCCTAAGCTTTATAAAAAGCGTGGGCGTCGGTTCGATCCCAGCTATAGGAACCCCTTTTCCTCTCTTCTGATTAGTTAAAGAGCTTCGTATATATAGAGTTACTCCGCGATACAGACCTATATATATAGTAGGGCTACTATAGTCGTTAACTAATAAGGAGTAATATATCTTAAGCCTAGTATTATTACTTTATCTATATACTATGCTTACAGCCTAGGTTTTATTTCTATAAAGGGTTTCTTAGTAGCATATAAGCGCATAGTATTAGCTTAAGTAGTATAGTGATTTAGAGAGGCTTTACACCTTCATACTAGTATAGGGTGAATTAAGAGAGATATACCTTCGAAATAGTTAATTATAACCTATTAAATATATTATTCTTATAGTATTAAGTATTATAAGATAAGTCTTTAGTAACTTATTATAGAAAGATTAAATTAACTTTATAATTCTAAATTCCTAACTCTTTTATTAATAGTATTTATATCTATTAAAACTAAGTTAAATATTATATAGCTAAGATTAAAGCTAGTAAATACTATTAGTATAAAATTTATTATATCTATACTACTATTTATAAAAGTTAAAGCTTTCTCTTAAAGCTTTATAAGTAGTTAATAAACCTTATTAGTCTTATTCTAAGCTCTAAGTAATATTATAGCTAGCTTTTATAAATAAATACTAAAGAGAATACTACTAACTATACCTAAGTATACTTATAGCTTTAGCTTAAAATAAGTTTCTTTCTTTATTAATCTTCCTATATTAATACTAATAATACTTTATAGAATACTTACTATAAAAAGATAAAGCTTTTATCTAAGTAACTTAAACTTAGCTAAATATAGCTTTACCTTAATATTTCAAAAATATAAGCTATATTTATAAATAAGCTTAGTTTCTTAATAAACTTAAAAAGGTCTTAGAAAGCTATCTTATAAGTAAAAACCCTTATATATTAAGCTTACTTACTTAGAACTCTTTAAAAATATAAAGCTCCTAAATACTTTATAATACTTATAAATATACTTTCCTTACTAAGCTTAAATATATTAGTAATAATTCTATTCTTTAACTAAATACTTATAAAAAAGTTAGTATAACTTCTATAAATATCTACTAGAAAGCTATAGATACTAATAATAAGAATAATTCTTTAGAAGAGAGTAGTAATAAAGATAATAGTAATAAAGATACTAGACTAGATAGTAATAATATTAGTTCTAGTAATAAAAATAATAATAAAAAATAAGTCTTTTAGGGAATCTTTAGTAGGTATATAGTAGCTTTTCTATATATATAGATAGTTAGATACTTAAGGTTTTCTTATTACTTTTTCTTTTAAGCTTTATTATATTTTTATAATTAATTAACTTCTTTTTACTTTATACTACTTATTATCCTACTTATAATATAACTTATATTATTACTTTTTAAATTTAATAAAGATTTATAAAGTATTTACTAAATATTTTTTAAGCTTTTAAATATTATATTCTACTAGCTAGTTTTTCTATTTAACTAAATATAAGAAGCTTTCTAGTACTTCTTTTATAATATAATATTTTTAACTTTTTATTTTTCTAGGTTTTCTTAAAGTTTAAAAGCTACTCTTTAGTAAGCTTTTAGCTATACTATAATTTAAGTAAAGTAATAGAGAAAATATTATATACTTTACTATATTTTTCTAGAAATTAGACTTTATAAGTATTTAAGCTTATAATTTCTATAATTAATATAGAGATAAATTATAGAATAAGTTTCTACTAACTTTTTATAAAATAAAAGTTCTTTATAAAGAGTTTTATAATATCTCTTATATTATAATTATACTTTCCTTTTATTTAGTATTTTTAGCTTATACTTTAGTAGTATATTACTAATTCTTAGCTATTTTTCAGTAAACTTCTATTAATTTCTTAAGTTTTTTTAACTTCTTAAGTTTAAATTTTAATATTTAGTAAATAGAAGTTTACTATTCTAGAATAGTAGCTTATAAATACTTTAAATAGAGAGATATTAATAGTAATATACTTACTATTATTATAAAAAAATTCAGCTTTAACTAATTATATAGCTTATTAGTTCTATAAACTTTTACTAAACTTAGTAAGATATATAGTTAATATTTAATATATTCTCTCTATCTAGCTATCTATCTATAAATATTAAACTATAAAGAAGTACCTCTAAATATCTTAAGCTTTTATCTAATCCTATTAAAATTAGCTAGTAATTAACTTATTTTAATTACTAATAATAGTTTTAAATATATTATACTAATATTTAATCTCTTAATATAAAATCCTTACTAAGCCTATAATATCTAGCTACTTAGTTATTACTAAGAATTAAACTACTTTAGTTATTTAGTATATAATTACTAGGATTATATTATATATAACCTTATTATCTTAGTAGCTCTCTAGTAAACTAGTTAAGAAGTCTAGTAAAATCTATTAGAAAAAGTATACTAGTAGTTCTAATATTTATAATAACTTATATAGTTTATATTATAGTATATATACTTTTTAGTAATATAAATATTAGTATATTACTATATATCTTCTATTAAATATAGCTAGTAAAACTTCTATAAAATAAGTTTATAGTTTTATTTACTCTTATATAGCTTAATCTAAATATATTATAGTAGTTTTTTAAGATTTTATAGTAGAGAGATCCTTCTTCTAGAATAATAAGTCTTCTTTTAAACTAAAAAATATTATTCTTATTAAGTTAGTATCTTTAATATCTCTTAGTATTTTAGTAAACCTTAGCTATAATATCTCTATAGAAGTAGTCTTTAGTTTATAGTCTACTAACTATCTATTTAAAATTTATATTAAAACATAGTATATAAGCTATTTTATCCTAAATAAGCTCTCTTATTATAATATATAAGATATACTATTTTAGTATAATACCTCTAGCTCCCCCTAAGTTCTCTAATATATTACTTTCTTCTTATAGAGTAGTTAGTATAATATTTATATATATCTTAGAGTAAGTAATAATATTAATATATATTATAATATATAATAAAACGTTAGTACTCTTTATAAAGTAGTTCTAATATAAAAATAAGAATCTCTTAACTTTAAAACTAGCCTTCTAATAAAGTTCTTATATATTTTACTTAATAGCCTAGATATAAGTTTTTATAATAGCTATTTATCTTTTAAGCTTAATAATATATTAGTAGTCTATTACTAAAAGCTAGCTAATAAGCCTAAGCTTTCTTCTTAGAATAAGAAATATATTATCTACTTTAATATTTTTTACTATATAATTAAAGTATTAAGATAACCTATTTATTAAGTTAATAATCTCTAATCTATATTAGATTTTAAAGTTAAAAGCTAATAATTAGTAAACCTATTATATAAGTCTTCTATAAGTATTTTATATAAGTATAATAAGTACTCCTTTTAGTATAATATAATCTATAAAAACTAAGAATTTTTTAAGAAGCTTTTAAAAGTATTATACCTAGTAATCTAAGTTTTTAATAATAATAAAAAGCTTTTATTATTCTATAGCTTAGTATTATTCTATATTAGATAGTTTTCTTAACTAAAAAACTACTAGATATTAAATAGTTTTATATTTCTATAAAAATATACTAAATACTACCTAAATAGATATATCTATTTTAACTTTTATTTTTAGTATAAAGTTATAATATCTTAGTATTAATATTTTAATAAATACTTTATAAAACGTTTTAAATATAGTTTATATCTCTTTTATCTAGATAAAAGCTTCTAATTTTATACTATTTTAGCTTCTTTTAAATATACTATTTATAAAAGCTATAATATAGAAATATCTTACTATAAACTTATAATAGAAGTTATAAAATCCTAGAAAAACTTATATATCTCTAAAAGACTTTAGTACTAGCTATTTAGTAACTACTTAAATATATTCTAGGTTTATTTTATAATTTATTCTAAATAATATAAAACCTTAGAAAGTTTACTTCTATCTAATAAAAGTTATACTTCTTAAGTTTTATAAATAGCTTAATAGCTCTTAAATAGTATAAAATAATATAAAAATCTTTAATATATTATTTCTTAATATCTAAATAAATTAAGATATTATCTAGGTATATAATATAATATATATCTAAGAAGTTAGTAAATATTTATAATATATTAGAATTATTAAAGCGTTAGTAAGCCTAAATAGTATTATTATATACTTAAAATATTTATATTACGTTCTAAATATAGTTTTCTACTAGTTTATTTTATTAATTATAATATAATAATATATTTTACTTAGGTTAATCTTTAAAATAAACTTTGCTCTAGTAAATCTATTTAAAAACTTACTAATTAATAATAGAGAGTACTAGTTTTATACTATAATTTTATTTAACTCTTAATAATCTATATATAATTATAAGCTATTATTCTTTTTTAGTATAAATAGAATAGATACCTCTATAAAGCTTATAAAATAGTAGATTTAGCTTATAGTTTCTATCTCTTAGATATATTCTATAAAGGTTTATAGTTATTCTACTAATATAAAGTATATAAGCTTATAAAGAGACTTCTTACTAAGCTTTAGTTTAATATAGTATACTACTCTTTTTAGCTTAGAAACTTCTTTTATACTTTTATTATTAAAAATATTAGTAAACACTTAAAATTCTTTAGAAATTCTCTTATCTTACTTATTATCTAGTAATTACTTACTTAAAATATTAATATTCTTTTTATTAGGAACTAAAACATTTATTAGATATATAATATAAACTTATTAGCTATTCTCTATAACTTCTTAAATAATTATTTCTAGCTTAATAAATAAGATATATTTATATAACTAAATATATATATATATATCTATATAGATACTTTCTTAACTTATAAAGTTATTAGATAAGAAGATATCTCCTACTTTTTAAAGTATAAGCTTATAATAAATACTTAGTAGATCTTCTATAAATAGCTTTTACTATCTAATAAAAAGAAAGTAAGCTAGTAAACTTTACTTATAAGTATAAGCTTTCTTTAGAAATCTACTAATTCTAAAGCTATAATATTTATAGCTTCTTTTAATTAGAGTTTCTCTATAAAATCCTCTCTAATAATATTTATTACTATATAAGTATCTATATTAACTTTAAGCTTAACTTTACTAAATATTTAAAATATAAATATCTATTTCTTAATAGTTTTTTTAATTAGAACTAAAATAATTTCTAGTATAAAGCTTCTTAGAGTTACTTCTATATTTACTTATTTCTTAAATTCTTAGTATTAGTTATATAAAGTATTATAATTATATTTATACTACTCTATTTTAGGTTTAAGTTCTAGTTATTACTTATTAGCTATATATAGTTCTTAGTATAATAAGTTATAATATAGCTATATTTCTTATAAATATTTAAGTAATTTACTATTAAAGTTAAAAGTTATATAAAGATTTACTAAGTAGTTATTCTAAGATAGAGTTTCTAGATAGTATTCTCTATAATCTACTAATTATAGAAGTTATAAACTACTTTTATAAAAATAGTTTAAGAAACTTAAATATAGTTACTTATATAACTTAAAATAGCTAGTAGGTCTCTCTATATATCTCCTATTTATAATTTCTTATAGCTTTTAGGTATATAGTATAATAATATAAGTATTAGTATAATTAATATCTTATTTAAATAATTTATCTTTTAAATCCTAATAAAGCCTTAAAAAAGTATATACCTTTATATTACTTATACTTAGCTTACTAAATACTTAGTAAATAGCTTTTTAGTAAGCCTAATATATAATAGGTTTTTTATTATCTTTTTAATAGCATTATCTAAAAATATTATAGTAATTCTATTCTTATAGCTTAAGTATAATATATTACCTCTTAATAAAAATTCAAAAATCTGTTTATTTTAAGTTAACTTTTTTCTCTAAAAAGTTTATAAACATTCTCTAATAAGTTTACTATTCTATTTATATAGTATACTTTATAATACTTAGTATTTACTAGATATATTAGCTATTAGAATAGCTAGAGTAATATTTATAAGTTTCTTCTATTATAATAAACTAATCTTCTCTTATTATATTTATAGTTTTACTAATAAAATATATTATATTATAATTAAGAGGTTTTTTAAAAACCTTAAATAAGTACTTAATAAGTACTTAGTTATTTAATATAGCTATAATAAGTTTATATTAGTTAGCTATTATAGCTAGTATCTACTATATTAATAGCTAGCTATCTACTTTTTATAACTTACTAACTTAAACTAACTTATTAGCTATAGTTATAAATATCTAGCTCTATAGCCTATCCTATATATAAAAAGAGGTCTTATATTCCCTATCTTCTTATATATATTTATTATCTAAGTAGTAAGTACTTAGTATAAGTATTTTATTCTTTTTAAAACCTTTAGTTTTGCTTAAAATATAGCTTCTTACTTCCCTTAGTTAACTTATATTATCCTCTAATTATTTACTAGGATTATTTTCTCTATATAGACTTATATAGGTTATCTTATTTAATACTTAGTAAATACTAGTTCTAAGTTTATTATTCTAATTAATAAGTATTACTTAAGTATATAGTACTATTATTATTACTAACTTTCTTAAAACAAAGTAGAAATAAAAAGATTATAAAAATATTAGAAGCTATAAGCTATAATTAGGTTAAATTAATAGTAGAAGTATCTAAAAAGTAGGTTTAGTATTACTATACTACTTTTACTTACTTCTTCTAAGATCTTTATTTTTAGCTTTTAGTAAGTACTTACTAAGTCCTTGCTATAGAAGGTTCTATACCTTAGCTCTATAAACCTTTTTATTCCTTTAGCTTCTATTAGCTAAACTATCCCTAGCTTGTCTAGGCAAGGTATCCAGTCTCTTATAATATATATATATATATAAATTACTTATTTAGTATAAATAATAAGTATTTTTTTTTATAAGTATAATTTATAGGTAAAAGAGTTTAAGTAAAAAGATTATTTTGAAATATATAAGTCCTACTATTATTACTAAGGCTTAAATTATAAGATTCTTTATTATATTCAGAATCTTTAAATTTAGTACTAGTATTAATAGTAGTAGTAATAAAAGTATTAAATATAGTAAAATAAGAAGCTTAAATACCTTTACTAAGAAAGTTATTTCTAAAAGAAATAATAATAAAAGAAGTAAAAGTATCTATTTTAAGTAATTAATTATATATATAATACTATAATATAATATAATATAAAATAAATAATAACTTTAATAGTAATACTAATAAAAAAGTAAGAAAGTAATATAAAAAGGTTTAAAGAAAGGAAATACTAGAATTTAAGAGGGGAAAAGCTTACTCTTAAATAATATTTTTTTCTTAAGAATTAAGTTATTAGTAATAAAAGTAAGTTTTTTATAAAATAAACTTAATTTAAAATTTGTTTTAAAGTTATTTTATATAAAATTCTTTTAACTTTAATTCTATTTAAAAATAGATATTATATTATTTATTTATTAAATTTAATAAAAAACAAATTTAATTAACTAAATTACTACTAATTATAAGCTCTTATCTAAAGAAGAATCTATAACTTAAGCTATAGTTCTTTTTAAAAGTATTATTATAGGTTTAAGTATCTTTTTAAAATATCTAAGTAGTTTAAACTAATTTTCTAAATTAAGTATTTAAAATATATAATCCTCTATATCTTTATACTTATTTCTTAAATATAATTCTATATTTTCAGCCCTATATTTATACTTAGTACTAGATAAATCTATTTTAAGCTGTTCTAATATAGCTTATTAAATAAGCCTTTATTAATATAACTAAATATTTAATACTAATAATAATTTAATTTCAGTATAAGTTATTAAATATAATTCCCTCTTAAAAGTATTTTTACAGTAATATATAGTTACTTATAAAATATTACTTAATTTAGGAACCCTTATAAGGGTTTGTTTTACTATATTATAGCTTATAATAATAGAAAGATAGGTAGAAAGATTAGTTAAAAAAGCTCTATTATAATATAAAGTAAAAAGAGGAGTAATATAATACTAGAAGCTAACTTTAGTAGTTTTTTATATTTTAAATAGAATATTCTTATAGAGGGGTTAGAATAGATATTAATTAATATATATATATATATATATAAAAGATAAAAAATAAAAGAGATAATTAAGAAGGAAAGTTCTTTTTTTATAAATAAATCTCACAGAGTTCTAGGAAGTAGTTTAGAGCTAATATATAGCTAAAACGCTTAGATTATATAGCTAACAGCGCTTAAACTATAAAAAGTTCAAACTATTTAGTACTAGTATAGCTTATTATAGAGATATATAGTTAAGAAGTTTAAATCTTTTAGTTAGTTTTTAGATCTATATACTTAAACCTATATAGGTCTATACGTCTTAAATATATAGTTTATATATCTAAAAATTTAAGCAGATTTAAATATAATTTTTATTTTTTTATCTCTATAATTAGATAAGTTATAAAGCTTTATAGTAATTTAAAATATATAATAATTCTTTTTTAAATATTTAATACTACTTTTTATCTCTAAAATAGAATAAGTACCTCTAAATTAATATACTAAGTACCCCCGAATCAGGCTTTTTTTATATAATAGCTATTTAAATTTATATATATTTATTAAAAAGTTTTAGTATTTTTTAGTATTTTAGTTAGTATTAGTATTAGTTTAGTATACTAAAAATTAAAAAAAATACTAAACTATACTAATACTAAATTAGTAAGCAAAAAAAACGTACTTTAGTATACTAAACTAATACTAAACTAAAAAATACTAAATACTACGTACTAATTTACCCACCCTGTTTGGCAGGCCCCATTCCAGGGGTGCACACGCATATTGGCTCCCCGCGCGTTTCTTGGGTCGTATTTGACTGACGTCTCGACGCGTCTACCAGGAGCCTCATTTCAACCTCCCCCCGTTTGGTAATATTTAAGCTTGCTCACCTTCCGCATCGGACTCGTGGCGCTGTTGCTGACTGTCGCAGAATCGTTGGCACATGAAGCCGTATGAAGACCTACGGCGCCGTACAACGTCAACCGCCGGCTTCCACGTGGTGACGGAGCAGCGAGTCCTGCGGTGCCCTGGGCCGGTTGCGCAAGTGGAACCGTCGGCTGCTACGGAAGCAGTAGCGAGTGGCTTTGAGGAGTGCCACAGTGGGATCGGCCGTGACGGCCGGCCCGGCCATAATCCCTTTCTCGTGTAGAGGCGTCGTGGTGTCATGTTGATCCCCGGCTCGCATTCCAGCGGTGACGGCTTCTTCCATTGCTTTTTTGGCAACATTCCTCCGTTGGGTCAATGCATCGGTGTCGTGGTTCCGCCGACCGACGTCGTCCACATGCATCCTCGTTCATGACAAGGGCACTGCGACGTTCCTACAGGTCAACCGTGTAAGCGAGGCCACCAGCAGCAGGCTTGCGAAGCTACATCCTGCGGGAATCCCTTCATCAATAACAACATAGAAAAAGGGCGATTTCAACCAGATGGCCGCACTGGCCAGCGGTGGTCACTCGCGGCCTGTGCCGCAGCATTGCGTCGTCAGGACAGGGCCAGACCGCAACTCTCATTTCAAGTCTCGTGCCGGTTCGCCAGCAAGTGCTGCGCAAGGGTCGAGAATGACGACTTTTGCCATCCTTTTGCAAACCTCACCGGCGCTGTGCCGCCTCCTGTTACTCGGGCCAGAACGCACGCGAGCATTTCGAGATCTGGACACACGACGGATGCCGCCGCAAGCCTGTCTTGCCCGTGCCTGGCCAAGGATGTCAAATATCGTTACCGGGAGGCGCAAACGACGGTGGCTTGACATGCTGCACCACGGAACAAAGCTTCAAAGGAGACGGGCAGGTCGAAAATTCCCATGATGAGCTTTTCCTAGGAAATGCCGCCTACTTGTGTGACTGAGAGCATGCATATGATTGGCGCAGGCTGGCCCCGGGTCCGGAGAGGCAGCCTTTCCGCGCCACCCGGGATGTCACGAACCGCGGATAGCTAGCTCAGTTGCTGCTTCGGCCGAGACACTGGACCCAATGGAGACGACCGATGGGCAACGCACCGTACGAGGGAGCATTTACAAATGTTAAGTGGCATTCCGGGGGGGCTGAAGGAAGCCGTCGTAGGGGCTATGCAGTTTCAAAACATCAAAGATGTCGAGATTTGAAGCTTCAGATCAGAGACATTCACATCTTGGAATGGCATGGCCCGCATGCCGACTCGTCGTCTTTGAGGGATGGTCTGTCTTGCCTTGTCGTGGAGAAATGTGACAAGGCATGCTTCTTGACTGTCCCGCAACGTATGAAAGTGCGTGTCCATCATTCTTCAGACGGGCTGTACGACCGATGGGATCAAGACTGTCATATATCCGGTGGGCGAAGTTGCCACATGCGGCGGCACTGGCTCGACGGCCGAATGCAGCAGGCGCCGCCGTCCAATCAGCCTGCGTGGATGACTTCGGAGGTCTCTACGACACGGAAAGGTTTCCCTGTAGCAGTATGATTCCGGAGAGCAGTGTACGATGGGTGAGACTCATCGGGGGAGCTCCCGGGAGCTGGCCATAGTAGAGCTCCGGGATGTCAACTGCATCACGGGCCAGTGCACCGAAAGAACTGATCGCATTGCAGCGCGCAATTACGCGCCAGGTCTGAGTTGGCTCCGAGTGATGTGAAAATAAGCAATGGCGACAAGCTGGGGGTGCGCCGCAGCTGCCCGTCTCGTCTGTTGGACGTATTGATGACGTCACCGAGCCGAAGAATGATGGCACGTCGACGCAGCAGCTCCCACCACAGTCGAAGCAACCGTCACTCTTACACACAGCAAACAAAGCGCGGCTCACATCTAACCTCAATTGACCTCTCTTGACATCTTTGCCTAATCGATCCTACGAGAAAGTTGTCCCCCGGTACGTCAGCATGGCATTCCAAGCCCTCCGTTCCGTCAACCTCCGCGCAGCGGGCTCCCTGAGAGCTCCCTCAACAACCCGCGCCCTCACGGGCACGGCGACCGCACGCCTGCCGTATAAGGACACCCAAGACCGCAATTCCATCAACACGGGCACCACGGAAGCGACCAAGTCGGGGCGCGACCAAGACGCCGCCAAGGACTCTGAGGCGTTTGACCCGTCCAAGACCAGGCCCGAGACGGAGCGCAAGGAGGGCAGCGACGAGCTCCACGCCTCCGGTGCGAATCAGAAGCTGTCGAAGCCGCAAGGTGACAACCCCAGTGGAAAGGGTGCGGGCAAGGAGGTGAGGAAAGGGGGAAAGAGCGGCGGCGGCAGCACCCCGAAGGCGGGCAAGCCTTGAGGGATGAGGGACGAGGGCAAAGGGAAACACTTGGTTGGCATTATGAGAGAAGCAAGGGCGTGTGTACACAATATTATCGACAGCTTCAAGGAAGAGACGACATTTGTCTCGACATAATCTCATCATGATTTGAACATACTGGCCGTATAATGCCTTGTCCGCCACCGTGAACGTTTCAACAGACTCCGAGGATATCAATGCAACCCCAACTCCAAACACCTTCGTCACCGCCCATTCTATTGCTGTTGCCTCGTTCTTATGCGTACAGGCCGTCGGGATCGTCATTCTCCTCGTCGTCGTCCACGACGATCTGCTCCTTCTTCTTGGTCAGGTCCTTCCGGCACATGGGACAGCTGCCCTTGCTGCGCAGCCAGGGGCTCACGCACTCGAGGTCGAAGCGGTGGCTGCTGTGGCACGGCAGCTCGACGATGAGGGGGTACTGGTCGTCGAGGAACTTTTCGGCGCAGATGGGGCAGGCCTCGTCCTTGCCGAGTGACTTTTTGGGGACGCGGTCGAGCGAGTCGAGGTACTCCTGGCTCACGCCGGGGATCTCGGAGGGCGGACTGTTGATGTCGGACTCGAGGGACTCGACGAGGGAGGAGAGGAAGCGGGCGTTGTCGTCGTTGGGGGCCGTCGAGAAGAGGGTCTGGAACTGTTGCTGGAGGAGGTGGTACAGGGCGGCGGCGTCGACGGGTGTGGGCGTCGCGTGAGGGTTCGTGTGGCGGTGCTCCTGAGGCGACGAGGGGGCGGCGTCGGTCGTGAGGTTTGCGAGGAAGGAGGTGAAGGAGGACATGTCGATGCGGCGGGTCCCGGACTGGGTGGAGGGTCCGGGCTTGATGTTGTGCTCGACTGCGTGTGTAAGTCAGTATCAGACGTCCAGGCAAGAGTTTGGTACCGCCGGGGAGCATCTACCTTCGTATTGGGTGGCCATTGTGGGCGACTGCGTGTCCGTCGGTCGGTGCTGTGAATTGGAGAAGAGTAAACGGGACTGGTGAAGATGCGAAAAGGTGCCGTGCGGTCGGATCAGAGCAGCTTTTGGAGCAAGGGTGAGGCTGCAACGGCGATGATGTGGCTAGGCCAGGCAGTCAGGCAGTCGTGTGGTGTCGCAAGTTCGGTCGGCGGAGAATCGCTTGGTGAGGGGAAAGGTCAGGGATGGCGGGGTATGGTGGGCAAGCCAGAGCTTCTGTGCTTCAGCTTCTAGCGCATGCTACAGGGATCAGCACCCGGCGTCGACGGCAGAAAAGTGTGGCTGCACCGCCGCCCTCGCCTCACCTTCCAACCTCCAACCTCACCGCAGCTTGTGCTCGAGGCGTTGACCTCAACTTGGACCCGTCGGCCGCCGCTGCCGAAAGTCTGTTGCAGGCCTGGAGTTGGCTTCACCATGTGAAGGCGTTTTCTCGCAGATCGTTGTAGGCAGCTCCCGATTCTTGGCCAGGCAATTGACAGTTTGCTCGGGAGGGCCGAGTCGACATTCCGCTCAGGATTCCGCTATGGAGCTCCAGGCCGGCGGAGAATCCGCACGTCACCTCATCTTTATCGCCGATGAGTGCTCCAAGCCCGGGTCCGGGGGAAGGAAATGGATCTCGTTGCTACTTTGCACCGAAACACCCCACGGTCTTGGCGATGGCATCAGGGTACCTTGTCTTTGAAGCTTGCGGCAGAGAGCTTTTTTTTTTCCCTCTTGCAGCGACAAAAGATCAGGTCAGGCGCCGCGTCCAGTCGGGACAAATACCAGAAGCCATGGATCCCGCGGCGATAAGACGCCGAGCTCTCCGTCTAAGCGGAGTTTGCATGATCAGCTAGCTGCTGCGGACTTGCCAGGTTCCCCCCGACTTTTTTCCCTTCATCTCATTGACGTGAACGTGAGAGTGTTTGGTTCTCGTCGCTTCTCATTCTCCGTGGGGGCGTTGCCGGATATCCCTCGCGGTCTCGTCTTTGCGGTCTCGAGCTCCAAGTTCCAGGGCGGAAAGAAGTCAAATGAAGCGAGCGGTGCTAGTCATGAGCCGGAGCAGCAGCGTACGTGCTCATTCATGCAAAGGCGGCCGCACCGGTTGAGACTGCAGAGACGGAACTCGCGAACCTAAGGTGGATCAACTTCGCAGGTCACAGAGCGAACAGCTCCACGGATGTGTAATCCATGGATGGTCAAGGAAGCAAAAGCATGGCATGACAAGATCAGCATCGCCGTTGAAGTGTGGGGCAACCAGAGGTGTGAGACCGTGATAGAAACCCGCTCCGACCTCCCTGTCTGAGCTTAAAAAACTAGACCGTACCGGCTCTGCTGCCCGTCGTCCTTTCCACCCCCCCTCCATCCCTGCCGCTACTCCTCCTCCGTCCCAGCTGCTATTAGTTGGAAAGCACCCGAGAGCTACTCTGCTCTGGAGGTACAGCCTTTCGTCATCTTCGAGCCCAGCCCTGCCCTCACACCCCAAAACACTCGAGAGCCTTTACCAATCATCCATACAACCAGCTCTCTCTCTCTCTCTCTCTCTCAATTCCACCCATCCCCTCTTCTTGCCTCGTCGCACCCCCTCACGGCCTTGTCTCACCAAACACACACAGACGTCAGGCCGTAAAGCAGGAAAAGGAAGAAGACGCAAGTCCCATAAAGCCCGGCCTCAACAGCATCAACCTCTCCCACAGACGTCCTGCCTTCTCTTCCTCTCTTCTCATTTCTGTCCATTCACACACAGACAATAAGGAAGCGCCGACAGCTGCAGCATCACAGACCAAATCGTCCTACCAAGCTACCAAACCGCCGGGTCGTCAACGGTCGTCGTATCATTCTCGCATATCGCTCACCGCAACCTTGCCCGCCGCTCATCAAAGCAACAGCTCTTAAACTTCACTTTTCACAGAAACGCACACCATGGCGCACTCGGCCGCAGTCATCGGCTCAACCGGCCTCGTCGGATCCCACATCCTGTCGAACCTCATCAACTCGGAGGCCTTTGCCGTCGTCAACACAATCTCCCGCCGTCCCCCCAAGGCCGGCGGCCTCACTCTCAAGCCCGTCATCGAGGCTGACACCTCCGCGTGGCCCCCGAAGCTCGCCGCCCTGCAGCCGCTGCCGACCGTCGTCTTCTCTGCACTGGGCACCACCCGGGCGGCCGCCGGCGGTATCGCCGAGCAGTGGAAGATCGACCATGACCTCAATGTCGAGCTCGTTAAGGCCGCCAAGGCAGCCGGCGTCAAGGCCTTCATCTTCGTCTCCTCCGCCGGCACCCGCGGCGCCATCTCCGGCCAGGCACCGTACTCCAAGATGAAGAACGGCGTCGAGGATGCCATCAAGGAGGCTGAGTTCGACCATGGCATCATCCTCAAGCCCGGCATGATCCTCGGCCAGCGCGAGCAGGGCCGTGCCGGCGAGGGCATCTTCCAGAGCGTCATCAAGGGGCTGGGCATGGTGAGCCGCGCCGCCCAGGACAGCCTGGGCCAGGACGCCGAGGTCATTGCGCGCGCCGCCGTGCACGCTTCCGTCCTCGTCGAGCAGGGCAAGGCGCCCAGCGGCCTGTGGGTGATTGAGGCCCACGACATCGTCCGCCTCGGCCGGACAGAGTGGAAGCACGGCGCCTGGCCCCGATCGTAGAGTCGGAGTCAACGGTTACTCCAGGGCGGTGGAACGTTACGGAAGCGATGAGTCGCTGCCATCGGCCGGCCGTCCGTCGGGAGTGTGTCCCACCTGCGACCTGCGGGTGTCTTGTCGTCTCGCGGCTCATTTCCGCCGTAACACGGCACCGGCGAGATTTCTCGGGATCAATGGCGTGTCCATCGTTTTCTGTGGCGTGCGTTGGCACCCCGGAGCGTGTTTGCGGTGTGCCACGACGTCGTGCCGTCCCAGGAGATGAGGTCGTTGGTGTAACTGCGTGGGCTTGTCCGGCTCGGAGTTGGCCCCGCCAGCCCCGGGTTGTCAACACTTTGTTTGTCTGTTCCTGTCAATAGTTTCCTCGTGTGTCCTTTCCTTGTTGATATCCCCCGTGTAAACGCTCCTGTACGAAATACCACCACTGTCTTTAGAGGTCAAGCCCAGGCGACGTTTTGTTCATTGGTCTTTGGTCGGAAGGGTTGTTAGTGTTGCAGCAAAATTATACCACGAAAAATACCAGTCTGCTGTTGCCGGAACCGAGCCGGTTGGACCTCCCGTCCCTGTGAAGTGGCATGCGATGAATCATTG
The DNA here is from genome assembly GCA_018853505.1 of Colletotrichum camelliae. Lineage (NCBI taxonomy): Eukaryota > Fungi > Ascomycota > Sordariomycetes > Glomerellales > Glomerellaceae > Colletotrichum > Colletotrichum camelliae. The sequence goes on along the minus strand of JAELVL010000002.1, from coordinate 7,052,680 downwards.
GACGATGGCATAATGCATGCAGTATGCAGAGAAGAAGAACAGAGGGTCAGACGGTACCCTCCGGCCTGCCGCTGGTCATCTCACAAACCGTGGATCTTCCGGTGCTCGTGCCCCACATCCCACCGATCCGCCAGTGGATGGCAACTGTCCCGATCGTTAAACTGATAAACGGAGCCTTATCGAGCCTGCCCGAACCGTGACCCCTCCATCACATCACAGCTGCGCTCTGCCCCACCACATCTCATCGGCGGCGACTCACTCGCAATCTCTCCCTCTCACGACCACCTTCGACGGGCCTTGCGGTTTTTCTCTCACTGTCACACTTGCTTTCTGGGTTCGATCATCTGAACTTGCACGCGCGCCTCTTCTCGTCCCAGGTCTTAAACACAGCGTCTGCCCCCCCTGCATTTCAAGACTCACAGAGAGACACACAGGTGTCGTATTCTCAGTCTCACTCGTGATTAATCAGCACGTACACACACAGACACAACACACTCACCATGGCGGAAGAGACATCACGTCCCCTCATCGTCGGCCCCGACTCTGGTCCCGAGGCCCCCTTCCCGCTCAAGATGGAGGGCAAGGTCATCTCGGGCTTCGGTCGCGGATCCAAGGAAGTGAGTCCCACCCCATCCCTCTTCCCGTCTCGCAGCAGCAGCACAAGTCTAAACCCGCCAAAAGCTGGGCATCCCCACCGCCAACCTGCCCGTCGACTCCTCGCAGACGCCCTGGATCGACGAGACAAAGTCGGGCGTCTACTTCGGCTGGGCCTCCCTCGCCCTGCCCGCCTCGCACCCGGACCGCGTCGCCGCCGGCCACGGCCCCGCCCAGCCCACGCTCGAGTTCCAGCTGTACCCCATGGTCATGTCCATCGGCTACAACCCCTTCTACAAGAACACCGTCCGCTCCGCCGAGGTGCACGTCCTGCACAAGTTCGCCGCCGACTTTTACGACTCCCACATGCGCCTGCTCATCCTCGGCTTCGTCCGCGAGGAGAAGGACTACAAGTCGCTCGACGCCCTCATCAAGGACATCAACCTCGACTGCGACGTTGCGAGGGGCTCCCTCGACAGGCCCGCCTGGGCGCCCCCCGCCGAGCTGCGCCCCGGAGCCGACAAGAAGGGCGCGCTGGACGCGAGCTGGCTGGTGGAGCCGCTGCCCAAGAACTAGACTACTTTTCTCTTCATGATCGCGATGTAACCCGGGAATAAATCACACGATATTCAGCGTTTAGAAATCCTAGAATTGAAACTATAAAACCTGGGGAATCTGTACTTTCTGTTCAAAAACGGGGTTTTGGTTGGGGAGGTGTGTGACTGTCCCTCTCGGCCCCTTGAGGGTGGCTGAAGTGAAGCTGCGCGGGAAAGATAAGGGGAAAAAGAAACAAAATTGGCAGAAGCCCATGAACATGAACCGTTTACCCATCAAGCCCCAGATGCGCCGTACGGCTCTCCTCTCTGCGATGATAGACACAAGAGAGCCGTGTGTTCGATTGGTTATGAAACTCGCAACCCGTTTCCAAACGCCTCCCATGCCTTCATATATGCCCTGGTCGCCCCTTTTTTACACACCATCTCACACAGCCAGTTGATGCGGTTCCTTGTTCTGGTAATAGCAAGGCAGAAACTGGAAAGAGTCAGCAGCTGGCATACACTGAAGCAGGGTTACTCACATTCACCACGATCAACATGGGGATATCAAACACGTCCCGTTTAATCATCCAGCAATAGCGGCAGTCCACCTTGCCGTCCTTTTCAATCTTGGAGATGCCGTGCTCGCCGTCGATGCGGGTGACGCGGTTGCTGAGGATGCTCTTGCGCGGGTCCTGCTGCGGCGTCATGTCGGACGAGGCGGCCGCCTCCGTCTGCTCCTTTGTGCGGTACTTTAGCACGCGGCACGTGCGGTTGACGCTGCCGCGGCTGTCGCCGAAGGCGAGGTGGGAGAAGTCGTCGTAGAACTCGACGACGCTGTCGTCGTCGAGGATCTCGGCGATGAAGACGGGCTGCTTGCGCGGCGCGCCGCCCTCGCCGTTCTTGATCTGGTCGACGAGCGCGGCGGACGGCACCTTGGGCGTCGAGAAGCCGGCGCGGCCGCTGTTGCGTCCGCTGTTGGTCGCCGAGGACGGGGTGCCGCCGGTGTTGACGTTGAGGTTCGGGTCGTTGCCGAGCAGGACGTCCTTGGTCCAGCCCGTGAGGGCGATGAACTCCTTGTTGACGGCGGCGATCTCGCCCGTGCGGCGGAGGACGATGGTCGGCGCGGAGCAGTGGTGCATGAACTCCTCGTACTCGAACAGGGTGCGCTGGAAGCACTTCTCCATGAAGATGAGGTCCTGCCGGCTGAGCGTCTTGGTGCACGCGATGAAGGAGGGGCGGATGCTGGCGAGCGCCTTGGCGATGCGCAGCGTCCGGTTGGCGGAGAAGCGTTTCGGGAGGTATTCGATGAGAGCGTGGAAGCCGGCCAGGTAGGGGTACGGCTCCTTGACGGTGTCGTAGATGGACGAGGGGTCGCGTTGCCGCTTGCCCAGCAGGGAGTGGGGGCCTGACTTCTGGGGCTGGCCGGGCTTGTTGTTGGCGTTGGCCTTGGGGCGCGAGGGGGCGGATATGGTCTGGGAGTTTCCAACAGCGCCAAAGTTCCCACTTGGAGATCCTTCAAACGTAAAGTTAGTAGGTTGCGGGCTGGCGGTGTTGTCTGTGCTTGGGCTATGTAGGCTTGTTGGGCCGGCAGCGATGGCGTAGGCATGTGGGAGCCCATGTTGCAAGTTGCCTTGTTGGTACATGCCGTTGGAAGACTGGTCTACACCCATGAAATCGTTGATCATACCGCTATCGTAGACTTGGCCAAACTGGTTGTTGCCATTGCCAAAGACGTTTGTGGATCCAAAGTTGACTGGTTCACCACTTGGTCCGGATAATGAGCCGTCCCGCGGCGGGGTCTCCGCCGCGCCGGACGACATGTGCCCGAGCATGCCAAACTCCATGGCGCCGTACTGGCTACCAAAGTTGAGCCCTTCCAGATCAAAGTTGAAGATGGCCGGGTTGCTCGGATCGAATAACGTATTGAACGGGTCGTTGGCGACCTGTGGCGAGATCATGCCGCCAATGGAGCGGCCGTTGTTGCCGCCCGGCTGCGGGAACGACGGCGATATCGGTGACGGTTGCGCCTGGAACGGGAGGCCTTCGGGGATGGCGACGGGCGTCTGCTGGCCCGAGTACACGGGGAACGACGTGGTGGAGCTCTGGCCAAAGTACGTGCTGCCTGCGGTCGAGGCAGTGTCCGAGGTCCCGCTGTGATGCCGCTGGCCGTTGGGACGGGTCGGGGCCGCGTTGGGGTTGTAGTTGGGCCCGAGGACCGGCCGGAGAGCCTCTGGAGGCGCATCGTGGAGATACTTTGCCTTTTTGCGAACGCCGTCCTGGCAGGCATCTGCGAGCCCACGTTTGATGCATCGCTGACAGGTCGTTCATCTCCTATAGCCATCACATCAGCACAAGGTTTGGTCGCGAAAGAGATCGTAAAAAGATGATGTGGACCTCCAGTTACCACGGAGGAATGACAATCACACGAATTCACTTGACCGCCACCACCACCACCACAAGACTGTCGCGAGAGCCGGACCCTGAGGAATCGGGCAGGAGCTTACCGCAGGTCAGATGGGCTCGTTGGCAGGCGAAACACGCCCGGCGAGCCTTCTTCCTCCTCGGCCGTGAAGGGTCCTTGGGATCGTACTTCTTCTTTACCTCGCCGTTGTTGTCGTTGCCGCTATCGTGGGACTCGGCCATCTTCTCGTCGTCGTCGTCTTTTACGGGCGTCTCGTCGTCGTACTCGTGGTCATTATCTGACATGGCATCCGAGACCTCAGTCCCGGGCTCCTCGAGGCCGTCCGGCATGTTGTCTTTGTTTTATATGCAAGCCTCTCTCTCCCCAGGCAGAACGGAACAGCGACAACGGCGAGCCAAGCTGCCGCAGTGACGGGCACGGCGCTGCAAGGCCCTGGTCCAGGACTGTTCCCTGGATGCTATGTTTGCGAAACCACACGGCTCACTCCCAGACGTGCCGTAATGTGCCTGGTGTCGCAGTGGCAGGCGTCGTAGAATAGGGAAGGGAATATGAAAATCCTCCTGCGGTCAGAAGTGGAGTGGCACACACCGGGATCCGTCTCGTGCAGCACAGGCGCACACACAAGGTCAAAGTGCAACACCGCCGTGGCTTGCTGTCTTCCCAGTTCACCTACACGTATATGCGCAGGGGGCGAGCCTTCGAGTGCGCAAATGGGAGTCGAGCCGGGTACAGTGTCCCGCGGGCCGTGGGGTGGGAGAGGGCAGGGACCGAAATAAGCGCTGTGCGCTCCCGCGATGTAGACGGGAGGCTGTTCGTTCCCTCTTTTCGCCAGATGCGCAGCGGCAGCAGAAGCAGGCAGGCAAACAAGCTGCAGGACAGGCCAGGGAAGACGAGGCGAGGGAGGGCGTTGGTCTCTCGATGAGCTCGTATTCTCAGCAGTCAGGAGTGTCCAATGGTGTGGTGGTGGAGAGAAAAGAGGCGTCTCTTGTGCGACGTGCTCGTCACGGCAGGACTAGGACTCGCTAGTTGGCGCAGTCGTTTGGAGACCGGTGTTCGCGTCGCGGACCACATGAGGTCACGGGGACGGGGACGGGGACAGGGTCGAGGGGCGGCGGATGGGAGACTGGCGGCGCAGGACCGGGGTGATGTGACGGGAGTTTTGAGAGGTCGAGGCGTCGAAGGGTGTCTGCAGGTAGCCGTGGCCCTCGTGCTTGCAAGAGACAAGCATCGACACACGGGCACGCGGACGGTGAGAGTGTGTTGTCTCTGTGGGACGGAGACCTCGTAGGGCTTGCGGTCACGGTCACCGGCGCAATTGCGGTTTCGGGGGGACTCTGTCGTCGGGGTCGAGGTCGAGGTCGAGGTCGGGATCGGGGGGCCGTGATGTTTATCCTCGGTCGGGAGGAAGAGGAGCACGCGAGAGTGGTCGTTTGGGAGCTGACCGAGAAGAGCAGACGTCCACGGGTAGCAGTAGCAGCAGCAGTGGCAGTGGCAGTGGCAGTAGACCCCGGCAGCAGTGGCTAAACAGTTTTACACCGGCCCAGCGAGGTATGGAATCCCAGCCTCGCTGCCGTTGGTCAAAGATTTGCTGCTGAGCTGCGGGGTTCTCTTGGAGAAAATGCCAGGCCGGCGATTGGCCGATCCGCCCATCATGTGGGTGTCGCGAGCCGGTGCCCCACTCTGTATCGGCTACTTGGAGAAAACGGGGCAATGGGCAGCGACGACGCCGCACACGCCGTTCCTGGTACTTTTCACAGTGGAGTGTTCCCTCGCCAGAGTCTTCACCCACGGCCCGCCCACCGACGAGTGCGAGTGCGCGCGCGTCATCCAGGTCCTCGGCATGTCATTGCAGCGTCCCGTCCTTCTTCTGCTGCGTACCTGACCACCTGTACTGCATGCTGATGGAGGTAGAACCGTCTGTTGTACCGTGCCTGGTACGTACCTAACCTGGTGTCCTCCGCAGCGCTGCCTGCCGCCGACCTGTGCACCTCGATGCAGATGGCATGGCATGGCAGGCCACTTGGGCCCGGCTGCAGTCCGAGCCTTTGAACAGACTTCCGTGTTCCTCGCGGCGTGGACCGGGTTGGCCAGACCACGTTCGTGTTTCTCGATCTAATCTGGGATTTCTTATGTCAACGTCCTCAAATCTCTTCATCTCCGACACTCAACGCTTAATAACAGTTACGACTCGTTTCCCCTTGGCCCCTTGGATACCCTCGTTTCCTGTGTCAACATGCCCCAATCTGGTAGCACAGCATTACGTTAACGACGTCGATGCAAGCCACTCTATTGGACATCTGGCATTGCTGCTATCCAACCGCTGCATGTGAGATCCAATACGATCCACGGCCAGGTCCACGCCCCCAGGTCAGAGGTTCAGCCTGCCGGGAAACCAAGCCGAGGGCCGAACCTTCCAACCTCAACTCAGCCCCTCAACGAAACATGCCGTGCTGCTTTTTACGATGTGTGACTCCAAACACGGTCTCATGTCTACCGCTATTGCATTAACATTGGCTTAGCCGACGTGCCGAGCGTCGGTCTGCCTTCTATCTGCCTGCAGTCCAGCAACCACTAAAGGGGTATCTTATTGCATGTGCGCACAAATCCAACCGCTCCTCTCGCCCACCCACCGTTGGCGGCCACTCGAACAACCTGCTCCTGTCGCGTCACCCACGAGTCTCCAGTCCGGCTGCCTCGAATCTTCCTCCGTCAATGACAGCCCAGGACCTTTGGCCACCTGCAGACGGCTGCTGCCGTCACGAATGACGATCGCCGCGATCAACAGCCGCATCTGCTGCGCACACTAGCCGTCCAGTCGTGCCAAGTGTCGTCGCAGCAAGCCTGCCTGGGCCAGGAACAGCTGCAACCAAGGGCTGCATCCGACAGCAGGAACCACGCACCACTACCGCTGCTCCTCCGCACCGATGGCTAGAGAAGTCTGTGCGGTGTGGCCGGCCGTGTCTGATCCTGAGGCGCCGGCCGTCATTTCCCTTCATCGCGTCGGCCCGCTCGCCAACGTCCGTCCGTCCACGGAGAATTTCTCACGCTAAGTGTTCTTTGCGAACCGGCTGCGCTTTCTAATCTGCTTGCCATACTTGAAAAAGATGTACGGGAACGGCAGCATCGCTACCGTCAGGAACCCCAGCAATGACGTCGCCCATGGGTATCCGAGCTTCGTGTACATCTGCGTTCCAAACAACGGGAATGCGGCTGTCAGGCAATCGTCTAGGTCAGCACTGACCGAGACACACGGGGCACAACCCAGCTGAGTGGGAGAGAGAGCGTTGTTGGTGCCACGGGAGGGTTGTGGTTCAAACTCACCAGCAAACATGCATCGCACAAACGCATTCGCAGCAAGGGCTGACGCTGCGTAGAGAGGATAGGCGTCCACCTGCGAAGCCCAGCTTTAGCATTGCTCACTCATCTCTCATGTCGTGCAACGCCCGGGGCCTGGAGAATGATTCCAGACCCCTGGCACCGCCGCCCAACCGGTGGGACAAGCAGAAACCACTTACAAGAAACGTAAAAATGCCAGTAAAGACGAGGAGCACCCTTCAGACGGTCAGCTGCAGCTCACATGCACACACAGTTGGAGAACAGAAAAAGCAAGACGACCCCACGGCCCGTGGAGGGGGCCTGACAAAGCGTGACTACGCCAACACATGAACCTGCAGACGGCAGCCGGCCTGACGCATCCACGGGCATGTCAGGTCACGGCATGAGCTTATATGCTGCGGAACCACGGGCCTTTTTCCATCTTGGGGCCATGGTTGCGATATGTCGTGTAAGGGGAAAAAATAAAAGGACTCGACTCACCCCGCGCCAAAGATTGCGCTTCCGATGATTGGCACAATCCAATGGATCCATGAAAATGTCGTCCATCCAAATAAAAACAGGCCAATGGTGACGAGGAAAGCGCCGCAAATCACAGGAGGAAGGCGAAACTCGGGCTCGCTGGCCCCCTCGAAGCCCGTCTCCTTTTCCAGGTCCGCTATGAGCCGGCTGCGGATGCGGTGCCACAAGGGGTCGGTCGCGGCCGCCAAGAGCATGCCCACCAGAAGGCCCAGGAAGGTGAGACCGACCTGCCAGAGGTTGAAGCCGTGGTTGGTCGTGAAGACGAGCGGGAAGGCGCCGAAGAAGAGGTACAGGATGCCGAGGAGGATGGCGCAGAAGACGCACAGGTTGAGCATCATGGGCTCGTAGATGAGCAGCTGGAAGGGCCGCAGCAGCGACAGGCCGATGGTCTTTGGGATGGACTTGGTCATCTTCTCGACGGGCGCCTTCCAGCGCTCGTCACCTGTCTCTTTTCGGATCTTGCGCGCCTTGGTCCGCAAGACGATCGGATCTGTACGATGTCAGCACTCCCGCACCACCGGCTCAGGGGCGCACCTCCACGAAGCACTCACGATATGTCTCGGGCACCAATACGACGATGGCCACCAGCAGAACAAACGTTATGATGATGAGCACGTAGTAAGTCCAGCGCCAGTGCAGGTACGTGTTGATGAAGCCACCAATCAGCGGGCCAATACACGGGCCAATGAAGGGGGCGAGCGAGTACATGAGCATTGGCGCCTGAAGCTCATGACGTGCAAAGAGATCGCCAACTGTGACTAGTCAGCATGGTGCGTTTGGAACGTGATCACGGCAGCTTCACTCACCACTGCCCCCGGACACCGAAAGGAACGCTGAACCAGTGAGACCATCGAGGAATCGGGCAATGATCATGGTTGTGATGTTCTTGCTGACGGCGGACGGGATGATCCAGATGAGATACATCACCCAAGAAACCAGGTAGATGGGCCGGCGCCCGTAGAACTCGGAGAGAGGGCTCAAGAGCATCGGGCCGAGCGAGATGCCCAGTACAAACACGGACAGCCCAACTGTAGACACGAGTTTCGACGTCCCGAACTCTGCGTTCATCTGCGCGTACGTTGACGTGTAAATGGAACTAGCAGCAGTGCTGTGTCTTGTCAACACCCACCCTCCAGACTCTTTGCTTCTCAGTCTGTCCACTTACACGCATGTGCTAGCGAGAGACACAATCGAGACAATGACCCATTTCCTGAACTTGCTCATGCTGCGCGGACACATGGGGTCGCTGTCGCCGCCGTCAAATGATACTTCAAAGGGGTCCTTTTCGGGTTCTTGCGAGGGGCTGTCGTCGCTGCTGTCCAGATCGTCGACGCCGTAGCCGTTGTTGCTCCTATTCCGGCTCAGGGAGCGTAGCGAGCGCGCGCCGGCGCTGGCCCCCGTTCGGATGCGTTGAAAGGTCGCATCGTCCTCGGCGGCGATCGTTTCGTCGTCGTTGTCGGCGCTCGATGACCGGCCGCTCTCGGCCTTTTCGACATCCACCATGGCTGCTTGACGATGCAGACAGTCCTAATCAAAGGTTGTATTGGATTTTCCAAATGGCGATGACGAGCTTGATAACAAACAAGCTGGGACTGCGGATGTCGGGTATTATGTACGGAAAGGGTCAACTTATTATGGGACCACTTCCGAGTTCCAGCATGTGGATCGTGACCAGGGACTCTCTTTTTTTTGTTGGATCTGCTACCACGATGAAATGTGTCGCAGGCCCGGCGTGGTTTTTATTTGGAAGTGGTAGAAACGGGATCCTCTCCCATTGCAACGATCCAGACCCCGTGAAAACAAGTTGACGAGAGGGGCAAACGAGCCGGATCTTGGGCCATTAGTCAAAGACGGATGAACGGTCCTAGGGCGCAACCTCTTTGGCAATTTTCTCTGCCATTATTCAGCCCAGCTAGGGCGCGCGCTGTTGGGACCCAGAACGCGGCTCGCCTTTACGCCTTTTGGAGGAGCTTAACCCGTTAACCCCCGGATTGGGAGGTGGATCTCGTCATTGTCATTGAGGCGAGGCGAGAAGAGCCCACCTCCCCTCCTCCACCCTGGGAAAGGTGGACGCATTGGTGGACGGATGACGCCGCCATGGGGCCCTGCGATCTGGGAAAGACGCGAGACGAGGAGACTTGCCATGTGCAGCATCCGAACCAACGGACGAAAGGGTCCTCCAGTTCGAGGGGAGGGGGGCTCAGCCAGTAGGGATGCCTGCCGCATGTTCGTTCTTCCACGCGAGCACACCATCGAAGACGAGCTCCCAACGCAGCGTGTTTGTTAGTCAAGACGTAGCGGCGCCGGAATGTGATTGATAACAGCGATAGGCGGCGGATGACATCCGTGCTCTGTTAGCGGTTGATAGGAAAGCAAGTGGGGCTTTTTCGTTTTTTTTCCTTTCCTGTTTCCCACGGAAATAGCCCGTCTCAACCTGACATGACGTTGACAAGCGTCTTTCTAGAAGTCGCAGAACGGGGGACCCTCGGCATCTGGGAAGAGTGGGTGAGACACCAGACAGGAGGCGCCCGTCAGAGCGGGCTTCTTCAGCAGAGTCGCAGGGCTAAAAATGGGAGACGCCGAGCGATCGGTTTGGATTTGCAATGCTGGAGAAACCTGACAGAAACACTGGCCCTGGAGCCCTGAGCTGCAACCCAACCTGAGCTGATCCGATGGGCCCTGCCAACAGTTCTCACACCATTCGATAAGCTTCAATCGGCTTTTCCCATCTTCCATGTTCCCTACCTCAGTTCGTGATCCGACCGGGCCCACGAAGCCGGTAAGTGGGGTTGCATTCCCACTGATTGCTGGATTGCTGCCCCCCGAAAAGAAAGAGTCATTTCGCGTCGTCGGAGAGGGCGAAGCGCGAGCGCCGTCATCCCGCCTTCCGATCCCGACCGCCTGTTTTTCGTCCAGTGTCTGTGCCTTTTGACACCTGCCCCGAGCTCTCTTCGGCGCCGGTTGCCGTAGCGTGGGATGGCTGAGATCCTTCGGGCCACGTGCGATGACGGCCTGTCTGTCAGCAACGTCCGTGGACTTGTCATTGCAGGCGGTTGACGTCCCTGGAGATGGATGCATTTCTAAGCAAGACTGATCCGCTTTGGTGTGCTGCGTGGCTGGTTTCCTGTGTGTAAGTTCCATCGTCTCGGGAGTTAACGACCTGATGTCACAATATCGAGGGCAACGAAAAGTTGACGGCTGAACCTCTGCGTTCTGTCGTTGAAACTATCTAATACTGGCATCATGTGCGTCTCCAGCGTTATTATCATACATGACCACGTCTCCCTCATACATGTTCGTCGTCATCGCTCAATCTATATATGCCTCGTTCAGTCAAATGCAGGTTGCTCACCCCAAACGCCAATTGCATGCAAAAACAAATCCACGGCCAATCAGTAATACTCCGGCAAGCTGCTCCACGACGGCACCGTCCCGGAGCAGTCAAAGTCCCGGTCGTAGGCCTTGGCAGGCAGGATTCCGGCCGCGAGGCCCTTTTTGTAGCTCCACAGCGGCGAGCTCTCCGTGTCCCATGTCCAGTACCACCAGCCCCACCCCTTCTCGAAGGAGTGCATCTGCGCCTCGGCGAACATTTGCAGAAACTGCTTGTAGTCGCTGCTGAACCCGCTGGGGTCGCCGTTGGCCGTGTCGCAGCTGCACTTGCTGTCCTCCGTCGGGCACCGCGGTGTCAGGATCGAAGTCGACGAGTTGCCCGTGTCGTACGTGCCCGTCCACCGGTTGCCCCAGTTGACGTTGGTCAGGTACTTGGCGCAGTCCGTGTCGGCCTGCGACCACTCGGCGAAGAGCGTCGGGCCGTAGCCCGTGGACGTGTCCATGGACTGCTCCGTCTGCTGCGTCCAGCCGTCGCAGGCGTACTGGACCTTCTTCTGATGCGTGTACACGATCTGGTCCGTGTTGAAAATCACGTACTGGTGCACGTCGAGCGCCAGGTCGCTGTAGCCCGTCATCTTGCCCTGCCAGTTGCCGAGGCCCATGAAGCCGTCGCCAAACACCACGATGGCCTTGATCCCGTTGCCCTTGACGAGCTTGTAGGCCTGCTCCGTCCACGAGATGACGTCCGTCGCGCTCAGCTCCGTCATCTTTGGCTCGTTCACAAGGCCGTAGAATGTGATGATGTTCTTGTACCGGTCCTGCGCGAAGAACTTTGACAGCCGGTCGTGCATGTCCAAGCTGCGCTGGGCGTTGGTTGCGCCGTCGGTCCCCTTGAGCCAGCCGATGGCCCCCTGGCGACCAGAGTGGTTCCATCCGTTCTGGCTGCCGGGCAGGCCGTGGACGTCGAGGTTCACGCGGAGGCCGTACTTGCGCGCCCATTCGATGCCGCGGAGGAGGTATCGCCATGACGTGCGGAAGAGGTACGGATCGCCGTCGTAGACCTCCACCGCCCAGTAGTTGAAGGGGATGCGTACGTGGTCGAGCCCCGCATCCGCAATCTCCTTGAACGTGTCTTCCGTCACGAAGGTCTTGTAGTGGTCCTCGAGTACCTCGGCTGACTTTTTGGCGCCCAGGTGCGTGCAGAGGGTGTACTCGTCAATGATGCCGAGACGGGAGTCGTAGTTGAAGAGCGAGGGCGTGATGAAAGGCTCCAGGTTCAGCCAGCCGCCGACGTTGACCCCGCGCGCCGGTCTTGATCCGTACGAGCCCCAGTCCGCGTTGAGCTTCGGAACCTTGCTGTTGGCCTGCGTGGAGTCGTCCCAGTCGGTGTACAGGCCCATGACTGGCAGGTCGCCAACCATCTCGTCGGTAAAGGTGACGTTGAAATCGGTGGTGTCGCCCCAGGACCACGGGTCGAGATAGGTACCGCGCCATTTCATCGGAATGCTGTTCTTGTCCTGGCCGTCGAGGTTTACCGTACTCGAATCGCTGCTGTTGGCGTTTTTCTTGCTGACCACCACTGCCACGACGATGATGATGATCAGGAGGACCAAGCAGACTCCAAGGCAGATCCCTGGCTGCGGTTAGCTGTCGATCGTGGACCTCTGCCGGCGGATCACTTACAAAGCTTCTTCCTCTTCTTGATCGGCCCGGGGGGGTCATCCACGAGACGTTCCTTCTCGAGACTGTTGCTGTCGGTGCTGCTCCACCCGCCGCCTCTCAAACCATGCGACCCACGGCCCTCCTCGAGAATGGCGCCGCTGACCACCCGCTTCTTCTTGTGTCTGTCTTTCCGCGGTTTTTCATAGGGCAAATCTCGGTACTCTTCCTGGACTCGTCGCGGCCTCTCTCTCGGCGGATCCTTTTCCCTCGGAGCGTCTCCATTCTCTGCGGCGGCACGGCGTGCTCTTTCCCTCCTTTCCCTCCTCAGCCTTTCCTCTCTGCATCTCTTTCTGGGTCCCTTGGCCTCGCATCGGACCCTCGTCTCTTTGGTCTTCTCGTGTTCTCCTGATTCAATTGTGCCAGCGCATCCGCGGACAGCGCCCCTCTGCTCTCTCCAGAATCGGTCGCTGGCCGTCTCGATTTCTGATCCTGTGACCGCCGTTTCTTGTGTTGATGTTTCCTGCCCGATGAGTCCCGCGGTCGGTGCGACGACGGTCTCGAGGATTCACCGGGCGCCATTGTTCGAGATGGAATGCCGTCGGAAAAAGTGCTGGTCGTCGTTGCACTGGAATGCTACTGACCGGCGGCCATTCCAGATGGATATACGTGTTGACGCCAAGGATACCAAGATCGTAATCATGTCCGCTGCCCTGTTTTGGCGCTGGGCTGGCGGCTCGGCTGTTGGCAGGGCAACAATCGCTCGGGCCTCTTATCAGGGCGTAAAGTGGCAGCAAGGGTCGATCGCCCGCCAAGGGCCGCTGCGACCCCGCGAACGCCGCTGCAAGCCGAACTTACATCGCCCAGGCGCGGGTTAGTAGGACAGCCTCCCTCGTCGAGCCGGCGGTCTCAGTTCCTTCGTCTTTAGACATTCATGGGAATTGGGTCTCGCAGCGATTCTGCCGGCTACAAACATCATACACAATGAGGTCGATTTCAATACGTCCACTCCGGCGAGCGCTGGCACCGTCCGTGTCGACACAGCTTCCCCTTGCCGTCTCCCGGCTTTACTCGACGCACCCGCCCAATGCGAAGCTCAACGTTCCCGTCGACTACGCGACGACATCCCTCCTCGCGCACTCGTCCCAGGCGGCCCTCGGCACGGCCGAACTCCCAGCCGAAGTTCGCAATGGCACGACAAAGAAGATGAACCTGTTCCAGGCCATCAACGACGCCCTGTCGATTGCGCTGGCCGAAGACGACTCCGTCATGGTGTTTGGCGAGGACGTTGCCTTTGGCGGCGTTTTCCGGTGCACAATGAAGCTTGCCGAGACGTATGGCGCGGACCGCATCTTCAATACGCCCTTGACGGAGCAGGGCATCATGGGCTTCGCCATCGGTGTGGCAGCGGAGGGAATGCGGCCAGTAGCAGAAATCCAGTTTGCCGACTACGTATATCCGGCATTCGACCAGCTCGTCAATGAAGCGGCCAAGTTCCGATACAGAGACGGTGCATGCGGGCGCAGCGTGGGCGGTCTCACTGTCCGGATGCCCTGCGGCGGCGTCGGCCATGGCGCCCTCTACCATTCCCAATCCCCCGAGAGCCTGTTCACGCACATCCCTGGACTGCGAGTGATTATGCCGAGGTCACCTCTCCAGGCCAAGGGGCTCTTGCTGTCAGCCATTCGTAGCAACGACCCGTGCATCTTCATGGAGCCCAAGATACTCTACCGGGCCGCTGTTGAGCAAGTGCCTGCAGGGGCGTACACCCTGCCGCTGTCCAAGGCGGAGGTTCTGAAGGAGGGCAAGGACGTCACGATTGTGTCCTACGGCCAACCACTGTACACGTGCATGTCGGCCATCCAGAAGGCCGAAGAGGAGCTGGGAATCTCTGTGGAGCTCATTGATCTCAGGACGCTCTACCCGTGGGACAAGGAGTGCGTCTTTGAGAGTGTCCGCAAGACGGGCCACTGCATCGTGGTGCACGAGGCGATGGTCAATGCCGGCGTCGGCGCGGAGGTTGCTGCAGCCATCCAGGAGGACCCGGATACGTTCCTGCGACTGGAGGCGCCAGTTGCGCGGGTTGCGGGATGGAGCATTCATACGCCGTTGTTGTACGAAAAGTTCAACATTCCGGATGTTGCGAGTAAGTGGCCTTTTCTGCGAGTCTGTGAACAGTTTGCTGACCTACCTAGGGGTTTACGACAACATTAAGCGGGTGCTGGACTACTGAGCCGGGGAGGATGGACGGAAGCGACGTCAACTTTTAATACATACCCACGATGATCAATATGATGGCGCTTAGACCTAGACTTTGGAAGGCAAAGGAGACAAAACTGAAGCTCAAGGCCGTATCTACCATTGCCATGTCGCGTTCGCTACTAGGAGACCAAAGTTGTAAAATCAATCGCCCATTGAATAGTTCAAGCAAAGAATGCTCAGTGAAAGAATCGTACCTGATGTCCTGGCGAATTGATGGAAAGGTACGGCTCTTTGTGCTTCACTCCGGCAGGGGTAGAGGTTGCGCACTAACAATAAATGCCCCTTTCCTGGCCAATCCGTCGCTGCCCCCGTCATCGTCCCCGTCGTCGGTGTCCCGCCAATTGCCCCGCATCAGGTACCTTACGTTTCAACGTCCACCGCCGCATCATCACCGCCAACGCGATATTGCAAGTATACACCACTCTTGCAAATCACCCCAGAATGTCCCAAGTCGAGACCGTGGCCTCCTTCGTGGAGGGAGCCCCCCCTGGCGAGGTACGTTGAGCTGTTTCTACCGTGCACACCCCGAGCTGACCTGATTGAAGCTCGCAGATGTCATCGCAGGTAACGACATGCCGCCACAAGCTCGCAGCCCGACCGACAGCTAACCCGACAAAGACATCAAGTCCCTCACCGTGTCCGACCCCGAACTCGTTTCGAGTCTCGAGCCGGCTTTCGAGAAGTACAATGAGGAGCAGTTCATCACAGTGAAGCTGCCCGGCGGCAGCCAGCAGGTCGGTCAAGCCGCGGTCGAGGGAGCAATCGGAAGCTAAGGGAATAAACCAGGTCATCGTCAGCTCTCACAACTCGCTGGGCAATGGCCAATACTTTGACGTTGAGAGCTCCACGAGCTTCACCTTCGACCACAGCACACAGAAGGCCAGCAACGCGCAGAGCTACGTTCTGGAGGGCGCCAACGCCGACTTGATGTAGGTGACGCTGCGTGGACGGGAGAGATGGTGCTAAACGGAATGCAGCAAGTCGACGCTGAAGAGCCTCGGCCCCTACGTCAAGGAGCACTTCCCCAACGCCGCGTACGGGGTGTACCCGACCGAGAACGACTCCAAGGTCGCCGTCATTATCGTTTCCAACAAGTACTCCCCGAACAACTTCTGGTACGCGCCTTCTCCACAGCTCCTTGAGCCTTGCTGACGTGTCCAGGAACGGCCGCTGGCGCTCTCTCTACATCTACGACCCCTCCTCCGAGAGCCTCGAAGGCTCGGTCAAGGTCGACGTGCACTACTACGAAGACGGCAACGTCCGTCTGCTCACCAGCCGCCCCACACAGACGTCCGTCTCGGCCACCGGAGCGGGCATCGTCAAGGAGATCTCGAACTCGGAGAAGAAGTACCAGGAGGAGCTCAACAGGGGTTTCACGAATCTGAGCGAGGGAGCGTTCAAGGGCCTGAGACGGCAGCTGCCCGTGACCAGACAGAAGATTGAGTGGGACAAGATCACCTCGTACCGTCTCGGACAGGATATTGGCGGAGGAGGCGGCGGAAGGCGTTGAGCTGTGGACGGGGCCGTGTTGAGTAGACGTTAGATCGATATCCTCCGTGCATTAAGCAGGCGTCCAACTGGAGCGAGACTCCCTTCGTCTGTCACGGCAATGGTTCGGTGATGTACTCCCACAAACTCGGGACCGCCTCGATACAAGAGTGGCTAAAACAGCCGTGTGCATATCTGGTGGAATGCAGCAAAAGCGTGTTTGCCGGCGATTTTTACCCGTTCAGGAAATAAACCGCGAGCGACGGCCAAGATGCCTTGGGAACCGATATCAGAAGCCAGCCTTGATTACCCCGCGCGTTCCCCGCCTTTTGCATCTGTACGGAATTGACATCACGATCCCGGAGGACGCACGGAGTGCCTCGGCATCATCCCGAACTTCCAGGTGTCAGCGAGCGGGATTCAGATGCGGGCAGAAAAGCCGTAAGAGTGAGGTTTGGGAGACAGCTGAGACGGCTTTATGTAGTGCGGACTGAGGGACAGGACCGCTCTGCAGGCAGTAGGGGTGATTTATCTGAATCAGGTCTGCCGTTCCCAGTCTTGGAATATTCCGTGTGCTCCGTGGGATTTCGGACTGTCAACCGTCGGCCAAGAGTCCGTGAGCGCCATTTACGCGCCCATAGGGACCCCGCGGAACCGGTGAGATAAGGAACATTCCGACGGGCACAAGTCTCGAGGAACCCAACCCAGTGGCTAGAGGACGGGCGGGTTGTGGGTATGGCTGGATGATTGGCGACCCCCGCGGGACGCATTACACTGGACCGGCCAGCTGCGGCGTTGCACTCGGTCGGGTTGCTTGTCGAGCCCAGTGATGTAGCAATGCAAGGATACGAACACGAAATACTGGGGAACGGACCGGACCCTGTGGCTGAAATTCCGGCAGACAACGAGCGGTTTCCGCTGTAGATATTCACAGAGGGTTTGCGACGACATGGAAGCGGAACTGAGAGGCGACGGCTACTCGTCGAAGCCCAGCGACGCGCAGCGGACACCGACAAGATTCCGGCAAGAGACCCGCGTTTCGAAACGAGCTAACTGGACGCAGCAGCTTGGGCGGTCAGGACAGGCACGGCATGCCCTCATGTCGCAGTGCTCGCTCTCTTCTGAGCAACGTTGGCCCTGACTCGGAGACGGCCTGGTCGAGTCTCAATGGGCGGGGGAAGAGACGTGGCACTGCCTAGGACCAAGGTAAGGAACGGGTGTCGCAGGGTAAGGCGAGGCAGGCCTGGTAGACCTAAGTTTACGAATACAGCCGTGGGTGACATACGCCGTATTCACACTTGCCAGCCTTTCCCGAGTGCGATGCCGACAGGAACGGCGGCATCACATTCGCTCCGCCGGGGTGCCAGCCCCGCTCCCACTCTCCAGCGTCTGGGCACCTCTCCAGCTGGGCTCTCAACCTCCCGTTGCTGCCCCTAAAAACGGCACCTCAATCCCTCTAAACCCTGGACGCCCAATCCACCAGGCCAGCGAATCACAGCAGGTGTGCACTAATTTCGGTGTCCCTCATTGGCCCGAAAGTCCCCCCTGAGCGGACCCCCGATATCCTTTTCCCCCCAAGCTGCAATTGTGTCCACTGTCAAAGCAGAAGCTTCCATCAGCTATCCCCCCCAATTTTACGCGATAATAGTGAAGCGGGCTCAACAACATCCGAGCTGGCCTGATTGTGCAACTGCCACCTCTAAATCTCGCCAAAAAGTCTCTTTGTCCTGCTTCTTCACCTGCTTCGCACATCCACCCACCAAGTCTGACCGACACAAGAGACCAGTTCGCAACCCCGTTTGCTGCTCAACAAAAGCCACGTTTATCACCAACAGAACGAGAACCCTCTCTTGCGAAATCTGTCACAATGGGCGGCGTCGAACTCACCTACCAGGATGTTGCCGAGCACAACACCAAGAAGGACATTTACATTGTAGTCCACGACAAGATCTACGACTGCACCAAGTTTGTCGACGAGCACCCGTGAGTACTCGACCTCGGCTTCCCCTGAATGGCCGGCTCCGCCATTGTCTGTTTGTTCGTCCCAACTAACCTTCTCTCTCTCTCTCCAGCGGTGGTGAGGAGGTTCTGCTCGATGTCGGCGGTCAGGATGCCTCCGAGGCCTTCGAGGATGTCGGCCACAGCGACGAGGCCCGCGAGACACTCGACCAGCTCTACATCGGCGATCTGAAGCGCCAGGTAAGCCGACCCCCTCTGCGCGCATGGCGCACATGCTCGGGACACTCACAACTAACGCTCTTGTCCTACTCAGCCCGGCGACCCTTCCCCCAAGAAGCAAACCGCTCCCGCCACCTCCGCCGGCCACACCGAGAGCCCCGGCTTCGGCATCGGCCTGTACGCCGTCCTCCTCATCGGCGGTGTCCTCGCCTACGTCGCCTACAACTACCAGCAGCAGCAACAGCAGCAGTCCGCATAAGTTCCTCAGCGGAGCTTTTTGTCGCGTGTGTTTTTGACTGCCAAGCGAGTACTTTGGGGGATGATGGAAGCCGTCACCGCGCACGGTTCCAGAGGGGAAACGCGCGCGCGCGCCGCCCCGTAATGAGGCACCCAGGCGGATGTGATGGGATTGATGACGGGTCTCCCTCGTCTTTACGATCATCTGACAAGAGGTTTGACGTCGGTCGGCAGGAGCTTTTTTGACGTCGTGAGGCGGATCTGGCTGGTTGTGCTTCGACTGAGCCGAATCTGCCGGTTGAAGATATTGCTTTTAATAGAATATACGTTCGGTCACGATTCTTATGGACATTTGTTTACGGGGTGTTTGGAGATGGGCAAGAAGCGCTGGATATAGTTGACAACATGGATGAGTGTGTCTCTTGCTGTCTGATGCGACTCGGACTCGGGATGCGTGTGACTGGCTGCCCGGCGCTGACCGCTTTGATGGTGTGCATCTGCAGTCATCAGCCATTGCGGCCAATTCAAGGACGCCGTGGTTTTCAAGGCGTGCCTCTGTAGTCCAGACTTGTCTACCGTCAAATCAATAACGAAAACCACGTCTACCACGGCCAACTCCCACTCTTGACTGCCACTTTCGGCTCCCACTCTTGCGTCAACCCGCCATAGGGGCATGGCCCGTGCATGCCATATCCATAGCCACTCTGTCACCACCAGCTTGTGAGAGACAACAGCCGGAACCCATCGGAAAATTGCATTGAGACACCCGCAAGACACATCATGGGAGCCTAGCGTCTGCAATTGATGGAAGCGGGAGCCGTAGGTGCCTGTGTCTACCGGAAATTCATTCGTTCGGACATGAAGGCGTGTGCCGTGGCTTAGCTCATCAGCCACGTCCGTGCGCCACAGTGTCGAACGTCTAAGAAGATTGAATCAGCAGCTTCCCATCTTGGCTCAGCAAAGAATCTCCCCTCCGTCACCCTGCTTGCGTCGTCATTGTCAACCGGCTGATCGCAGCAAACGTCTGGATATAACTGTGGATATCGAAGCAGCAGGAACGCCAGGAGGAAAACGAACTAGCCACGACAGCGCGACCCGAGGAGAGCGACCGCGACGACGAGGCAGCGAGCCGCCGACAGACAGGGCGACGCCGCCCAGCTCACGCGAGCTGACCGTTGAATCAGCGAAGCATTGTTGGGGAACCTGGGAATCTACGAAATACGACCGAGGGCGCGAGGACTCCCGAAAAAACTTTGTCTCGTTCCTGCTTCTGGATCGGCAGAGGTCGCGCGGCTGCCTGGTCACTCAGTAAACGTGGAGCTATCAAGCCAGCAACCACCCACAACCGCATGCTGAGAAGCGTCTCCGGCCCGTCATCGACTCCCTCCAATATACTAGACACCGTTTTCACCCGCCGCCAAGATGTCGTCCCTCCTCGAGAAGCAGAAGGCGGCCTTCAACAGCTCGCTCGCCTCGGCCGCCAGCAAGCTGACGGCCAAAAAGCCGTCGTTGGCGCCGCCCTCGCCCTCGCCTTCTGTCGGCAGCACCGCATCCAAGAACGATGCCTCGTCCGGCAAGCGCAAGCGCGACCCCAATGCTGTCGTCTACTCGCAGCCTCAGAACACTAGTTTTGGTCAGGAGGTCTTCACCCAGATGCAGTATGCCCTGGAGTGGCTCAAGGGCAAGGACGAGCCGAAGACGGCCACCGAGATCTTTGACCACCTGGGCCAGACGCGCAGCACCGACAAGCACAAGCAGTCGCTGGTCGAGGCCATGCGCCGCCACCCTCGCATCCAGTGGGTTCCGGACTCGAAGCTCTCGGAGCAGACGTGGAGGACCGGCACGTACGTCCACCGGCCCATCATCCCCGGTGTCAAGGACAAGATCTCGCTCCTGCGCCACCTGCAGAGCAAGAAGGACGCCGAGGGAACCAACGTCAAGGACCTGAAAGACGGCTGGCCCGACTGCGACCAGGCGCTGATGGAGCTGGAGCGCGAGCACAAGATCCTCATCGTCAAGACGAAGAAGGAGCAGCACCCCCGCGCCATCTGGCTCGACGACGCAACGCTGCACCACCACGTCGACGACGAGTTCAAGCGCATGTGGAACGCCGTCGAGGTGCCGACCACCGACGACATCGTCAAGAAGCTCGTCTCCGTCGGACAGAAGCCCGCCAGCGCCGACCCGAGTCTCATCAAGAAGGTCGATCCCAAGAACAACAAGCAAAAGAAGCGCGCCGTCCGCCGCACCGGCAAGACGACCAACACGCACATGGAGCATCTGCTCAAGGACTACAGCCACATGATTAAGCGGTAGATGGTCGACTGCATTTCTGGCGTTTTGATGGGCGGCGGCTCTTTGGGCGACTTCGGACAGGTTTCACTTTGCTTTTTTTCGGTCTTATAGAATGGGTTTCAGACTGGCTTTGTCACGGCCGATCAGGGACAAGTTCCTGTGATAAGGGGGCAGAAAAAGGCGATGAATAAACTTATTACCAGATCCGATGCTCAACTGTGGTATCATCCGCGCCGCTATGCTGCTGACTCGACTAGGCAAACCTCTCTCTCACTCCTCGGCAACTCTCTCAAAAACCCTCAGAAAGACGTCTGGCTCCTGCTTTCCCCGACTCTCCACCGACCCTGGATGGTGAAGGTGGGCACGCCGTTCACGCCCGCTTTCCTCGCGCGGATGACCTCGCCGTCGACAATCTCGCCGGCACGCTCGCTGTCGAGCACCCTTGCAGCCTCGTGCTCCTCCAGCCCCGCCTTCGCCGCCGCCGCCAGCAGGAACTCCCTGTCCGAAATGTCGGCACCCTCCTCAAAGTGGCCCCGGAAAAGGGCGTCCAGCAGCCGGTCCTGCACGTCGAAGCCCTTCATCAACGCGAGGGCGATGAGCTTGTGGCACTGCCGAGAGTTGCCCGTGGTGCCGCTGATGTCGAGCTTGATGCCCGCACGGCTGCATTCGGACGAGACGCGTTCGAGCGCCGTCTCAAAATCGCCCCCCACGGAGAACGTCCTCGTGTAGACGGTGCGCTTATCGTATCCTGGCGTCTCCGTCAGTATGAGTCTGGGTTGAGGATGAACGGCCAACCGACCAGAGTTCTTCATCGCCGGGCTGAGATAGAAGGGCTTCCATGCCACCTGGAACTCGGCGGACGGGTCCGTCTCGCGGTACAGCTCCATCGCGCGGTCAAGGTTCTTTTTGCCGACGTAGCACCACGGACAGAGCATATCCGTGACGGCCTCGATACGAATGACTGTCATTTTGTTCTTGTGCCTCGTGAGATTATGCAGAGTGTTGAACGTGCGGGCCGATAAGTGGTGGGCGAAAACTTGATATTCCTCTTAGCCCCGAAGCAGAAAAGCCTCGGTCCGCGATGGCGTCAAACCGCGTGGGATCAGCTAAACGCTCTGCGGGGGCTGCTGACCTCAATCCGGGGATGGAAGGGCAAAATGCGAAGGCGAATGAATCAGGGCTGGCCATGCATCTTAAGTCCCGAGAGAACGTCTTCTTTTTCCCTCTCACTTCGGCCGCCCACGCCTCAGGTGAGGTCAAGAGACCCAAGGCGCGAAATTGAATAGTAATCAGGCTTGCTTCCCGCCGGCTGGGCTGTGTGCGATGTCCCAGTGGGATAAATATCCCACAAACACCCAGACACTGTTTCTGTCTCTTACGCCCCCCCCCCCCCCCCCCCCCCCTTCTCGGCTTACACCAAGACAATCAAACCACGGACGAGGGTTCCACCAGAGACTGTATACTAATCGAGTCATCTCTCTGGGGCTACCGAGAACGAGACGTTCGGATTAGCGATTCAAGACGGCAAGCAAAGCAGGCGCAAAACTGGACAACGGGTGCATGCCATGCGCAACGCCCGCCCTGCCCGTCTCACTAGAGCCAAAAAAGGAGAGCCATCCGTCTCCGGTTTCCTCTCGCATTATCCGAGCTCCGAGAGAGCGAGAGAGACTCGAGGGAGAGAGGAACGATTTTCAGTTTAGTAATCACCCAATTCCCAAATGCAGCAAACGCAGCAACCAACAAAAAGCCACCCGCGGAAGGCGGCCCTGTCCCCCCCGCAGAAACACTTTTTTTTCTGATTTTCTCATCAATCCGAGACCTGGACGGACGAGGCATTCGACGTATGCCTCGGGCCTGAATCGCCCCGCCCGCCTCACTCCTGCTGCTGAGGCTAGGTCGCTCCGATTAGAAAACAAGAGCCGCGTTTGGTCATCAGCTTTCGATGGTGAGGAAATGGTTCGGCTGAAATATGTCATCCAGCCGCTGTCAGCGCATGCAGGAGCGAGGCCACTTGTTAAGTAGGCACGCGTGCCCAGCTGCCATTCCATCATAAGTTTGCCAAGTGCAGCGGGACGCCATCCCCGGACCATCCAACGCAACGCTGCACTAGACTCGCCCCGTCGTCCACACACTGACCATCGTGAGATCGAACCTCAAGCTCGGCCCTGGTCACATCTTTCCCCCCACTTGGACTGTCACTGAATTCACAGACTGGTGAGGTGAGAAGAATAAGCTACTCGCGTTCATTGTCTAGTACAGGTTTGCATACAAAGATCCGCAACAAAACAAGAGTTCCAGTTCCTTTATCGGGGTGTCCCGCCCAGGAGCGCTCGTTTCCTGTTCTTGGAAACTCCTCCCAACCGTTGCCTCCCGCCAATGCCTATGCAGGCCCAGAGTCATCATGAAGTTGTGCTTTCCGCCCGTCTATCAAAAAACAAAAGAAAAGGCGTGTTTTTAAACGAACCAGATGGCTGACCGACCCTGTGGTATCTCCCTGACCCGTTCCCGGTGCAGCCCGCAGTATTAAAGTTGTATGTATTTACCCACCCACCACCTTGCCATGCACAAACTTTTCGTTACTCGAGGAAAAAGAAAAAGACGACTACCATGGGAAGACGGTTCCATGGCACGCACGTGACAAGATCATTCGCCCTGTGGAGACTCCTAGTGGGCGCCCGCCCACAGTTCGCTCTGACGACCCTTGTTGATGTCGTGCGGTAGGGGGCTCCGTCCTCTGGGGCGGCGGACCTGACCGGCGTTGCCGTAGAACATCTGGCCGCCGGCGAGGGGCAGACGGTACGCGTCGGGTCGGGATAGGTGTATCCGTTGCCGCCGTTGCTGCTGTGCGAGGGCGATGGCACGTGAGACGGGGACTGCCAGCCGACGCTGCTCATGTGAGGGCTGCCGCCGGCGCTGCCGGGACCCGAGTGCTGCTCGACGCTGGGCTCCAGCGTGGGGGGAGGTCCGTATCCCGTGGGGTGAGAGGTCGGGCGGATGCCGTTGTTGTAGCCGGCCGATGTTGTCGACGCAGGGCTGCCGACGTGCATGTCGCGCTGGAGGTGCACGGGGAGGGAGCTGTTGCCCATGTACTGGAACTCGGCGGTGGCACGGTGCATGCTGTCCGCGCTGGGAGACATGGACAAGGTGCGCTGGCCGGGCGAGGGCGTCGTCAGAGGGGAGCCACGGTTGGACATGGCGTCTCCGTCGGAGCGGGTGGGCTTGGCAGCAGCTCCGCGGGCAGCAAGGGCAGCGGCGGTGGCGGCAGCCGCCTCCTCCACGGTGCCGGTGTGGTGGTTTTGATGTCTGGTCAAGGTGGTGCGGCGGGTGAAGGTCTTTTGGCAGTCGGCGTACGGGCACTTGTACGGACGCTTGCCGGAGTGGATTCGGCGGTGGCGGGCGAGGGAACTGCTGTCGCTGAAAGGCTTGCCGCAGCGCTCGCACATGTGAGGCTTTTCGCCGGTGTGAACACGCTGGTGAACGGTGAGGGCAGATCGCTGGATAAACTGCTTGCCGCAGTTGGGGAAGTCGCAAACGTGTGGGCGAATACCGCTGTGGATGCGTTCTGTTGCGAGTTAGTGCTGGGCCTCGAGACATTAGATCAATACATACGTGGCGGGCCAAGTCGCTGCGGCGGGCGAAGCCCTTGCCGCAGGTGCTGCACGGGTAGGCCTTTGCAGGCTGCTGAGGTGCCTGCTGCTCGGGCGCCTTGTAGCCCATGTGTTGGGACATCTCCTGCGGGATGCCAGGCAGGATCGGCGCCATGTGAGAGACAGGAACCTGCATGGACATTGGGGCGCCGACCATGGCGCTAGGAGAGGGGTATGAGCCGGCGCTGGGCGAAGGGTATGATCGAGGGACACCTTCCATGGTGTGACGAGAGTACTGCGAGTGTTCAGATCCGTGAGGGGAGCCGGCGCGGTCCATTGGGGGTTCGGCCATGTTTCTCGCGGTGAGTTGAGGGAGATGAGGCATCTGGCGATCCGGGGTGTTTCCGGTGTGCATGGGGGCGTGTTGTTGCATAGCTCTTTGATTCATCAGGTTGCCAATGTCCATTACTTCGCCCGGAACAGGCGACCTCATATTACGATGGAAATCGCCAGTCGGTGTCAGTATCCCTGCTGCGTGGATGGCCAGCTTGCAGGATGGTTTTCGGACGGTTCACCGCGTCAGACGAAGGTGACTTTAGGTTCAAAAGGACTGCGTGTTCTTGAGAAAAGTTAGTATACAGAGCGACACCGAGGGGCAAGAGGCTAAAAGGACGAAGGCGCCTAGGGAGCAGCGCCGTCTTGAGGGGGGAAGCACATCGCCACGAGTAGTGAGCGTTTTGAGTGCGACTCCACACACAGGGTTGGGGAAGGCAATATGATCGCGGGGGTAGCCCGGTATGCTCGCTGGCATGACTAGAAGTGCCAGGAGCACCTGGTGGCGGATCCGGGCTGAATCAGACTGACGGGTTGTGCTCGCAGGCTTACCTTGTACGGGTGCTGCGAAAAATCCGGGAGAGACCGATCAAAGATCACAGACCAGTATGTTGCTCGTCCTTGCCGCCCAAAGTATCCGCCTGGGTCAAGCTTCGCTCGAGTCGAGATCGGTCTTACTTGATGCTGTTGTGGACAGCCGAAGCGGTGACGATTTTATATATGGACTCTGGTTGTGTCGGAAAAAATATCGACGTGGCGCAAGGCGTGTTGGTAATCGTAGAACGGAGGCACAGCCCACCACAGATGCGTTGATTAATCGTCGGGGATGGCACGCGTGCGGAGAGCACTCGTAGAGTCGATCGAGGGATGGCGATGCTCCTGCTCGGATGTGTGCGAGTCGAGTCGCGGTGAAGGCGGAAAAGCAGAGGGAGTGAATAGGTGTGAAGGCGGCCGTATCAGATCGACCAACTAGACGCGCCTCCTGTCAGTAGATGCAGATGGAAGGCCTGATATACAGGCTAGAAGAGTGTCAATGCCGGGATTGATGGCCGGGAAAGAAGGAGTGGAAGGAAAAGCTGGTGCCTCCGACGCCGAGGGCTGTCCAGAGTCGAAGAGTGTTTGTCAAAGTTCGCGTACAGACGGTCTCGGATGAGATGAGGTGACAGGGGCCAAGAAACCTTATGATCGGGGGTGCAGATGGTCCGGCAGGGTTAGGGGAAAAGTGGACGTGTGAGAGCGCGCGGTGGTGAGGAAAAAAAAATTTGGCTGCGGCGACGTGACCAAGGCCGCTGGACAGCCCCAGAAGTGGCCCCAGGGAAGGCAGAAGCCACAGGCCAACACGGTTGGAGGTACGTACCGCCACGCGCAGCAGGCGGAAGGAGCAGGCAGTGGCAGTGGCAGTGGCAGCGGCAGCCAGCGGCAACAACCCAAATGGCGTGGGCAAGCCAGGAACGCTGCCGGGTGAACAGGCCAACGACGTGAACGCTGCAAACAGGAACGGGAAACGGGCAAACGACGACCTCGACGGACCTCGATGCGGCAGCGGCAGAAATGAAGGGGGACAGGAAAGTAAACAGAAAAGGCGGTGCAGCTTACCTGATGACCACGACCTGGGTATCTCAATGCGGGTTTGCAGTTCCTTTTCGGTGTCGGAATGCGTCGTCAATGGCAAGGAAAGGAAAGAAAAGGTAGGAAAAAGAAAGCACGGTTGACTGAGTTTTGTCGCTACTGCAGAGGGAGCGTTGAGATATGTAAGGTGTGGGAAAAAAGGGCCCCCTTCCTGCTTGGTGTATGCGTGTGTGGGATGCGGTGCGAGCAAAAGCCTGAGCCTGAGCAAAGAGCAAGGGAAAGGAAGGAAGAAGCTGTGACGCAGCAGGCGGAGCGCAAGGACTGACGGACGGGGTTCGGCAGGTATTATAAAAATGTCAACCACGGAGACGATCCTTTTAGTGAGACCGGGGGGGCAGAAAGGAAGGAAGGAAGGGGGGGGGTGACGGATCGATCAGAAGAGCCAGGTAGGGGCCGGACAGGTTGTGGACATGGGCAGGACGATGGACGGTGGTGGACGGACGGAATGGGGACAAAAGAAATGGGTTTACTTTTTGAATCGAATGAGAGGTGAGAGCAGAATATGAATAAGGATAAGTAAGGGTAGGTAGGTAAGTGAGGTACGGATGACGGACGGTATGTGGTCCAGCGCAAGGTACATTCATACATGCTTTAGAGGTACTTGTTTGATGGCCCGGCGTGTCCTGACTGACTTGACACTCGCTGGCAGAGAGGCAAAAAAAAAAAAAAAAAAAAAAAAAAAAAAGATTCATTACACACGCACTCATCTCGTTCATACATGGCCTCTTCCACCACACACACCCACGAGTGTGCTGCGTACCTTTCCATCCTCATTCAATCTTTTGCACACAGTACCAAGTAAGCACACACACACAAGTAACAGCGAGAAAGGCAGCTCCTGAGATGCGAGGTGCTCGACTCGCACGCGCACCCTCCCCCCAAGTCAGGTCAAGTGAGATGTCCCAAGTGCGGAAGCTTGGTGAATTGAAACGAACGGTTTAGCTGGGACGCTGGCCAGAGTGGGTACCGGGGCCATTCACGCTGAGGCAGGAACGAACGGGGGTGACGGGGGTTGGCAGAGCCACGGCAGGGCCAGGAGGTCACCCAAGGTGAGAGTGGGTACGAGGGTACTTCGGTACGTGGGGACCTCACCCTGCTTAGGTCACATCTTTCCACGTCCTTTCCTCAGCAAGGGTGCGTGCCCCCTGCCCTGCGCGTCCACCCCTGCCTTCCTCGCCTTCCACGTCCTTTCCTCTTCCTGCCTTCCCTGCCCTTCTGTCGCCCAAACCGTACACTGAGTTTCCACCTGCCGCAAGTTCCCACCACACGTACCTACCTTACTTTTACCTGCCAGAGCCCACGCCTGTCGTACCCAGTGCGCACAGTGCTGGCTGCCCTTGACTTTGACTTCCTTGCCCGGGCAGTGAGTGACCTCAGCTCACTCGTGCACACGGCGTGCTCCCTGAGAGGCCTGAGGTAACCTGACGGGAGGTGCTGCATCTGCCCTGTTGGACGGGGGAGACCTCCATGTCAGTGACGATCGTCCTTGTGCTGGCTGTTATTCCATTGCCGGTTGGGCCACCGCTAGTCGTGGGAGGGCATTCAGGGGTTGGGACCGCCCTGCGAGCTGCACCTGGAGCTGACGCTTGCGAGCGGACTGCCCATTCATCGCCCATGGCTCCCTACCGTCGTCTTTGGCAATTGCCATTGGCAGCGCCGTCGACGGATGGGAAGCTACCTGACTGCCCCAGTCAGCGAGGACGGGAATCACAGGAACAGACGTTATGCACCAAACGGCCTGAGCACGGCAAGACAGCGGCCAGCAATGTCCACGGCGGACCTTGGGCACGAATAGCGACGCCAACAACAACATGGACGCCTACCTAAGCTGCCAATGCCAAATTGCCAATGCGAATGCCAAAGCCCTGTCGACTGGCCGGTCTACCTACCTACGCATACCCGGCAGACCCAGCAGCAACGCGACAGCAGCGACCACCTCCCATCCGTTGACCACCCTCCATCACCGCGCTTCATGTCCATGTCAAATGAGCCGTTGAGAAAACAGACAAACAATACGGACCGATCTGCACGCCCTGCATCATCAATCAGAATATGGGGACCACCTGTCATCACCGCTACGTGCGTACCTGACGATTACCTACAGCTGCCGCCGCATTTACCGCCCGTCGTTGCTCATCATCATCTTCATCGTCCCTCTGCTCCCCGTTGCTCTTCAGGGGCCCTCGCCAGGAACCCAGACACCACCCAGCGCTGTCTGCTCCCCTGGCTGGCTCGCCTAGCAGAGCACACCCCCGGCGACTATTTGGCTTTTCTCTCGTTTTGCCTCGTCATCATCAAACAATCGGGTTATTTCTGCCATCATCTCCACCAAAAGAGTGAACCGCTCGTCTCCCAGTCAAATGCTACAACGAGACACACCAAATTACCTTTCGCATCCCCACAGACAAAACCTACGATAGGGCGGAGCAGGGGTGGTTGCTCGCATCTGTTTCCCATGTCGCCAGGGACTGCCCGCTGCCCGAATGCTCAAAAATCTGAACTGACTTGACAATGGGAGTCTGGCCTTCATGGAGGCTCGTGAGCGTGCACTGCGCAACCAAGAAAACACGACGAGAGCGGAAACCTCGCAGCACTCAGAGCACACGACGGCCACTGATGAATCCCTCGCCAACACCCGTTGATCAATGACCAGCCTCTGGCCGTGAAGGTGGCCCTCCATCCAGCGCCCGCCGTGCCATGCCATCCATCCCTGGGCCTGGAGAGGGCCAAAATGTGGCCGCCGGCACTCGGGTACCTACCCAACCACCACCACCAGTGCTCGTCAGATAAGGTAGACTTGGCGGTGCTCTGACCCTGTGCCAGACGAATGTTCCAAAGCTTCCATGTAGCCACTCCCCTCCTCCATTGGGCAAACACCGTTGTCGCCGGCCGGGCATCGTTGAGCGTGCGCTGTCATGGAGGGCAGACAGAGTGTGGCCAGAGCCACTCCATCTTGCATTATCCCGAGTCCCAGATCACCCAACGCGCAGCATCCGGATCTCTTCGCAGCATCTCACGCATATCACTCGCCTCCGCCTCGTACGGCCGTGCCTGACGTCCATGATGGCCTGGCACCTTACATGAACGGCACCCAGCCCCCAACAATGGGCAGGCGCAGCTCATTACCGCTCATTTCCCACGCGGCACCCTCACAAAGACCATCTTCGAGACTAGCCGCCGCAGAAGCTGCCGCCACCCTAGTGTCTGCGCCAGTTTCTTCTTGGCAGCCGAACCTCGAAGGGAAAGGGAAAAAGAATGCATCATTATGCCCATGACCGTAATGTTACGGCACGAGGTGCAGAGTGCCATCTAATGAACGCTCGGACGCCATGAAATTGGCTGCGGCCTTCAGAGCACGTATCAAAGTCACGAAACAAAGTTGCGCTGGAGCTGTTTGAATGGTCCCTTGCTCCCCCTTCCCAGCCCATGCCTATTCCGTGCTGTCACTGACGTCTGAAGCCGAGCCTCTTATAGCATGGCCAATCTCGATCCAAGGGCCTTGCGAGAGTGCAACGATGCAAGGTGCAGGGGCTCCCGGCTGCTCCGCCATATGAAAGGGGCAATATCATGGAATCACTCCATTCCTTCTGGAAGAGAGGTCTGTTTGCCAAAGGAAACCTTCTGGCGCGCCGTGACGCTGAACAGGCCTGGCAATCATACACGCCAGCCTTGAGGGCGAGCCATTTGGCCTGAACAAGTCGTCATCCTCGCGTGTGCGTGTGTGTTGGCCGTTTGGCACACTAGGATCTATTAATGGCCCTTGGGACAAGAGCAGACAGACAGCCGTTGAACCGTTGTCCCAAGGGCCCTTTGCAACTGGACTACTCTGTATGCATCTTCGGACAGTAGGAGGGCACTGTGTGTCCGTGGCGTGGTACATGCTGCAGGAGTACAGAAGCCTCCGTCGACGGCTTCGAGTATTCTGCACGTTAGCGGGGTTCCTAATTCAAATGCTGGATGACGCGCCGGGCTTGCAGCCTCCTCGCCGGGGAAACGTCTTGAAAGAGCCATCCTGCAGGCCGCCCTGCTCGTATGTATCCGTAGGCCTCAAGAAAAAGTCCATGGGGAGCAACATGCCATTGGAGTCGAAATCGGCCCCCAGAGGGATACACACTACAGGGACACACAACAGCCGACCCCTCTCCGCCGAGGATCAGCATCACCAAGTGGACGGCCTTGACCTCTCTGCCTCTGCTGGCCGGCTC
Organism: Colletotrichum camelliae; assembly: GCA_018853505.1. NCBI lineage: Eukaryota > Fungi > Ascomycota > Sordariomycetes > Glomerellales > Glomerellaceae > Colletotrichum > Colletotrichum camelliae. Next base: position 7,022,067 of record JAELVL010000002.1, on the reverse strand, counting down.
TTGTGCAGGGCAGCTGAGCATCCGAGCCAGGAAGCAGCGGCCAAAAAGGGGTGCCGCCGCCAACATCTGTGACAAGATGCTGCAGGGATGGGAGCACTAGCCTGGCACAAAAGCTGGATGCGTGGGGAGAGGCGATGGTCCATGCATGAAGGCAGGAAATTGGAAGATTGGCACTAGGCCCGCCGGGGAAGGTTTGCAGAAGCCTTCTAGAAGGGATTGACGGCGAGGAAGCCTGGATGGACGGCTGCGTCAAAGGGATGGACTGCGCCGCCGTCTCGCCGCTTCATCTGCGACGAGGGTGGAACCCCGAGGTCAAACCGCCCCTGCAGGCCCTTTTTTCCCTCTCCACTCCTTCTGGAATGCTTCGAGAAGGTTGGCCGAGCTCAGGGGTCCCCAGGTAATTGGCCGGCCGAGCAAGATTACACGGACTTCTTGCTGCACACGGCAGGGCCTAGCAAGCAGGGCACCTGGCATCGTATCAGCCTTGGACGCGCTTGCTGTCGTCGCGCGGACGGACTGGAGGCCCGTCTCGCTCACACGGTCGCGGAACCGTACGCTCAGCTCGCGCCTGGCCATGGTTATGGTTGTCGGGCTCGGGCAGCTCAGACAAAACGTCCGTACGGTCGACGTTGTCGTGTGTTTGTCGCCCTGGCCTCCCGTTCGAGTGCGCGCGCATGGCTGCCTTGACTTGAGAACGGGACTGCCGTGGGAGGGGAGACGGGCTCAAGTGTGAAAATGACTGGATGATGGGGGGATGCAATGGGCTTTCGGCATGACCAGCGCGATGCATCACGGGACAAGCAGGGCAAGGGATGACTCCCAACCGCCAACCGTCATCGTAATATCCCGCGGCTCTGCTCCCGAAGCTCAGACTGGCTCGAGCAGGGTCCCATTGCAAATGGGCGGCCCTTTGCCAGAGCTTACCACTCCTACAGAAGTTAGCAGCATCCGCATCGTCAAGACATGGACCTTTGGCTCTCGCAGCAGCTCAGACACAGGCGCGCCGCACAGCACGGCATCTACCATGGGCTAAGGCACACATGCGGCATCGTTTATTACACCCGCAATGCAAGGTACGTGGAGTGGTCAAGGTGATGGGGGTCTGTAGACTAGCGAGCATCGACGGAGATTGCCGCAGGCGACATTGAACAACGATTGTCTGTGCGGGTCGTACTACTGCAGTTACAGAGATCCTAATCAGTCGAAGCTCACGAGCAATCTGGTGACACTGACCGCCAACCTCAATGAGGAAGAAGGAGAGACGTGGGGAATGGAAGAAGCGAGAAAAGAGAGCCCCCTAACCCCAGCACGGACGAGTCGAGAACATGCTTCGACGGTCAGGCGCAGATGATGCAGAGAAGCGGTCAGCACCAAAAGGCAGTTGGAGGCTCTGCTCGATGCTGAGTGTACGTTAAGGTATGGAGCATGTGGTAAGGCGGGCGAGGTTAACGACTCTGCAGCCAGCATCGTCCCAAACAGCAAACCCGAGCTAAATTGAGCGTGTACGAGTCGTACAACCATCCTCGGGGCAAGCTGTTTCAGGCGGCTGGCTGGCTGACCAACTCGCAACAATACATACTGCATCCAACCCAACAGCTGAAGAGACCAGTATGTACGTACGTACTGCACGTCGAGAAGGGGACGGGCATGGGGAAGGGGGATGTGGCTGCCGGATCTCCGCAACAAAGTGAACGTCCCAGGTTCAGACGCATGAGCTGCTTGCTGCCGTCTGCGAATAGCCTGGATATCTGCATCATCGGCCGACAAACAGCGCAGCGGCGCAATACAGCGCTAGCGGTCATATCTGTTGCTGGCAGGTCATAGTCGAACGTCAACTCGGCGCGGCGGCTACAGAATGATGGACGGGCGCCGACGTCGTTTCCTATGCATCAACCCCTTGGGCCTCTGGGGTGGGAGAGGCTTCCATGATTGTTCCATGCAAGCTTCTATTCATCCTTCCATTGTCGCTTACTGCCTTCCATTGTGCGACCAGGTTCAGCGCCCCGACCCCTGACGTTGGTGTTCCGTGTGCCTTGGCCCCCAGACTTGCTTCATGGGCCGTGCCCCTCGATGCCGCACCTTTCACAGTGCGCCTCCCACTGAAGACTTGGGAGGTACCTTGCAGAGTGCTGTCCACGACTCTTGCCTCGAGCCTGGCACACACGATTGGCATCATGTTCCATCACGTCTGTGCCTGCTGGGTGCCATGCTCACGACGCTACAACACGACAGCATCACCGTCAGAGTATTCCACAAGTAGTGGGCAAGGAGGACCGGCGTCCCTGCGGCCTCCTACCTGACCATGCCTCAGGCTCACAGGCCACCCCTAAACATTGACCATCATGCACCCTTGTCTGTCATCGACCAGGAAGACCAGGTCACATCAACAGCCTCGGTGAGGGCCGCGAAACCGAAAATCTTGTCTATTTTTGTCGGATACTGGCCTTTTTTTCTCTCCCCTTCTCTCACGGTGGGCGATACACCGCTTTCGCCAGGTGTCCGCGCTGTGGCAGACGCCACAAGCCAGATGCCAGATGCTAGATGCCCTCGAGCCCCAGGATGGCCGTCCGTCGAGGCCTTCAGCTAGCGTTCCAAGTTTATCAAGACAACGACGATGCCGTCAACATCTGCGTCAGCCCTGCTGCCACCGTGCAGCTTCAGCCTCCCGTCGACCCCGTGCCGAAGCAACGACATCTCCTAGCCAGTGTCCCCCTCTCGCCGCACTAACGACCGCTGAACCGGACACACGCACACACACTCGACGAACGCCCGGCCTGATCGCACCTCGAAACCAATCACAGTACCATTGTCAATGCTGTAGCGCCCTCCGCCTCCCGTCCAATGCACCCCAGGGACAAAGACGGCACACCCAAGCCTCACCTGGATCCAAGATAATATCAGAGACCAAGACCCTCCAGCACGACACCAGCTGTGGCGGGTGCACATGTCAGCCAACTGGGTGCTTCCCGCGACCCGGACTAGTCAGGGTCAAGGGCGAGAGGGTGAGAGGAAGAAAAAAAAATCAAAGTCAGAATGGAGTCGTCAATAGCGCGCCCCAGTCTCCCGATCGTGGCCACAGCTCACGGTTTGTTTAATAATGCCCGCGACGGCCGTTCCGTTCGTCATTCAGCAGCTGAGAACTTTTGTCCTGCACACCTCTTGTCGAATTCCGTACATTGTCCTTTCTCGATCTGGACATGAAACGCCCGTGCCGAAACCTCGTCTCTGTCAGTCGCGCCGCCAGCTTGACTAGCACGGGATAGAGCAGCGCTAGCCTCGCCTCGCCTTGCCCTATCACTCGCCTCGTTGGCAACTGGACGACGACGGCTAAACACGACAACGACCACTCGTTCAGGAGTGTCCCGTCAGGCCAGACGCCGGCAGTTGGAGGGATGGGCATGTTAAATCTCGTTAGACCCACCCACACGAGGAAACCACGTCTGTTAGCTAAACTTAGCTGAGTGGGATGAACTGACTCCGAGATGACCGTCGGCCGGCGGTGCGACGCTACGCCGTCTTTACGGATACACTACCTCTAAATCCTACCCCGAGAGCTGTCAAATTGCTCTTGCCAAGCTTGGGGCGCTGCTCAACAAGCACTCTGGTGGCCATCACGTCGCAAGGGACGCGGATTCCACGATGGTGGCCCAGTTGACTGTTTCGTCCTTTTGGTTGCATGGCACGCACGCGCACACCTTTCCACGATGCATAGACTCTCTGCTTGTCCAGGCTGACCTTGTCTTGCGCCTTCAGACGGCAAGGGCCAGCAACCCATCAGACAGCCAGCGCCCAAAAAACATCGAACCGGATTCACGGGGGAGGCTCCTGATGGGTCTCCCTGCGGCGAGAACCGGCATTTCCGCTGTTCCACATGATCCCGGCAGCTTGCCAGGCCGCCGGGAAGCGAACGGGTCGAAGCAATGCAGCCGTGAAAACAACAGCCAAGGGCCGCATCTACACGAAGCCGCCGCGGTGGAAGACAAAACAACCGTCTACGGGCTGCATCACGCGCGCTCCGCAAACGCGATCGCGACGTGCCAATTGGCGGGCAGGGCGACGATCGACGAGGCGGCACCAGGGGAGCACGTCCGACAAGTGCCCTCCCGCTTTGGAGCCTCAAAAGTCATGTGCCCACACGGACGTCTCGCTACTGACTTTCTGGCCCGGCTTCTGGAAGGCATCGACGACACCATCATGGTCCTTTTGGCTAGACACCCGACCGAACTGTAGGCCATCGACCTCTCCACCTTGGGCACCATTGGGCTTCCTACCGGTGATCATCTCAACGTTCGTCTCTTCATGCTGGCGAGGATGTGCAAAAGGAGGCGAATTTCTCGCTCAAGCAATGCTGCCTCTTTGCCTCCTGAAACCGCCATTGAAAATTCAATCCGGCCGAGTACCAAGAAACTGACTCAAGAAACCTCAAACTTCCACAGGCTGAGCGTCCGGCTCCACACCCCCATCGGGGCCGACGGCCGCCACTCCCTGCCGCCGCTGTCCCAAGGTGCAGATTTCCAAGACACACAAAGTGCAGGTCGCGGAACTGGCATCATCGGAGGATCGAGCTGAACAGGACCGGCAGGCAAATGAACAAGATGGCGCTGCATGTTCCCCATCGCCAGTCATAATTCGCGAGCGCCAGAAGCTCAGGGATTGCAGGCTCTGACGTGGTCGAATCCTGTACCCCTCGAGTGTTTGCGGACTGAGATGGATGGGCCATAAGCTTTTCTCGGACCCGTGAGCCTGTGAGGGACTGTCGGAACTGACCCTTTTGAAGCGTTACATAGGGTCTTCGGCAGGCAGATCCATGACGGGCCATGGCGAGGGCTCAGCGAAGCGCAGCAGCCTGATCTGGACTGACTCCGCGGTTCGACCGCGCAGCAGGGAGCGTAAACCTTGCGGAAGCAATGCCAACCCCGGCTGCAGGTCTGGGTCACGCCCGTCCCATTGGATTCCTCGACATCCGACAAGACGGTTCACCCGTAATTACCGAGCATTATGGACGGTCAGACGATCTAATCCGGGGAAGCGAATAATACCCGAAACCTGCAAAGATGCTCACGACGACGCACTCGCAGCTCTCGGTTATCTTTTACCGCAGCGCAAGTGGGTTAGGTCTTGGATGGCTGGGTCTCACTCGCAGTCTTGATACCACTTCTCGTTCGTACGTGTTGGGGGGCCCCGTGCGTTGGGAATGATCGCCCGCGAGTCCCATGCTGGCTGTGCTTCATTCATGCTTGGAATCAGGTTCCAGACGTTGGCTTGACATTGCCGAGCGGCCGTGTGTGCCTCGCTGTCAATTCTCCGGTCCCGCTGCGACGGACCAGCAACCTTCGGGGAGCATCCCTACCTGGCCCGGAGGCGATCACGGTCGTCTATCGCGCCCAGTTGGAGGGGCTCAGCTGCGTTGCGCATCCGACTTCCCAACCACTGCTGCTACCAACCGGTCGCAGCCTGCAGGTCTCGCAGCCGGACGTGGGGGGGGGGCAGGTGTTGCTTTTCCATTCGCAAAATCACCAATGAGCGACAACCAGTGACCTCGGTTGTTGATTAATGCAGCCGGCCCTGGAATTCGGGCATGCGTCTGTCAGCTCTTGGCCGCGAAGGGAGCCTGTTGATTACACATCCGGGCAAGACACTCGCGGGTGTCGGAAGTCGACCGGTGAGAAGAGCGCAAAGGTGCATCGGGGATTGATTCACAACGTGCCAGGGTCGCATTCCGATGCGGTTGATCCACGACAGCAAAGACCGTCAGGAGGCCCCGTGCTGAGCAGCCATCTTTTGCCTACGCGGTCCGCTCCGTGATTCCGCCCGGGGCCGGCGCCGTGGCCAGGACACGGACCAGTGGCGCCGCCGGGCAGCCATCGCAGCATCCGAGCTTCGCGAGCGGAGGACGGCGAGCTTTTTTGGAGGCCCTTGTTGCAAGATGCACCGGCCGACCCGAGCATGCGTCACGGTGTGCATGTTGAGCTGCAGATGCAGCTGCAAGGCGGCCTGGCGCCTTCTCGCCCTACCGATGACGGTTTTAGATGACGGAGGGGTCCCCGACGAGGTGGATGAGGCGTTGAGACATGCTGTCCAAAAAAGTGCCATACAGGAGCCGCCAACATGGACGACGTCCCTCCTGCGACACCGTCGACTGCCAATCACTCCCCGTGAGGAAACGGGCTCCCACGCCATGTGTCGTCGTTGTCTCAATACCGGTGAAGGGTTGAGGATGGTCACCCTGCGACGACGGGCGAGAGATTGGCTGGCCGAGCAAATGCTTGGTGCCCTGGACAGGGATGCGATTCGACGAGGCTCACCGAGCGCGGGGTCGCGTCCGCCCCCCTGGTGAAGCAGAATTTGGGCGATTGCGACAGTCGTATCCGAGAGGTCTATCGTGCATTGTTGTCTCTGGAAGAGAGGCAGGTTGCCAGGCTGACATCGCTCGACTCGGGACACGGAGTAATGGTTCTTCTCGGCTGGGTATAATCCTTTGCGCCGTGACGTGATGGCCGATCGAGATTACACATGCGTGTCTAGGGGTTCTGGCGGAGGATAGGGCCGCCTCCGAAAGATGCATCGTGTTCCCGTCAGTTTCCCCTATTCCCGCCGCGCGGGACGGCCCTACTGCCAAAAGGGAGTCTCCGCGGCCACCAAAGACCTGGACCAACGTAAGCGAGCCGGAACCGCAGCGAGACAAGGAACGGGTCGATTATTGTCTTCTCATTCGCACACGCCGCGTTTCCTCTCCTCAGCGGGGTATTTGAGGAGGATCCTGCAGCAGCAGGGCGTCATGGGAGTTGGCATTCCACGCACGCGCCGCCATTAGGGGTCGCCAACCAGGCGCACTATATACATACATATGCATCATGTCGCATCATGTCGGGGCTGATGCCCAGATATGTCTGGCCGGTGAAGGTCTCTCCAGTGTTCGTTTGGCAGTGTTGCCAAGGCCCTCCAGTGTGGGGGGGGGGGGGTTTCTGCTGGCTGAACGAGGGCTGTCAACATCAGAGGCTGGGGAGTGAATCAAGCACACGAGATCGGATCAAATGGATGCGAGGCAGGATCAGCCTGAGAGGAGAAGGGGTGAGGTGAAGTGAATCGAGTGACCCATCCGCCGGGCTGCTCCACGAGTATATATAGACGGACGTCGACAACAAGAGGGTTTCCTCAACCTGCAGCTATCCGCAAACAACCACCTCATCCATCATCACATCCAACTTCACTGTCACCATTTTGGCAATAACCTCATCCGTCACCACACCACCACTCTCAACCAGTCACACAATGGGACCCCACGTCAAGACGGCCCAGATCCCCGAGCACGGCACCGTGCTGGACATTGGCGGCGGCAGCATGTCCTCCAACGTCCTGGACCACCTGCGCGCCGTCTTTTACATGGCGGCCCGCAAGAGCGAGGTCAAGCAGTACCCTACCATGCCCGACGAGCTCCTGTACACCGACGAAGGCCTCGCGATCTGGGCCAAGATCATCTTCACAAAGGAGAACTACCAGGCCCGCGACGAGATCCAGCTCTTCAAGGAGAACAGCGCCGAGATTGCTGTCGACATCCCCAAGGGCGCCGTCATGGTTGACCTGGGTGCTGGGTGAGCAGGCCCCCTTTGTGAAGACGACCAAGACTGACCTTCCGCTCTAGGGACATGCGCAAAGTCAACCACCTCCTCGACCAGCTCAAGACCATGGGCCGCGCGGCCACGTACCTCGCCCTCGACATCTCGGAGCGGTCCCTGCGGTCCAACCTCGACCTCCTCTCGCCCGCCCACGCCGGCGGCAGCGTCAGGGTGGCGGGCCTCTGGGGCGACTTCGCGGCCGGCCTGAAATACAGCGACGCCCTGCCCGGCGACGTCGCGCGCGTCTTCCTGTCGCTGGGCTCCGTCCTCTTCAACGACCCCTGGGCCAAGGCCGTCGCCTCCCTCCGCGAGTGGTCCGCCATCATGCGCCCCGACGACCTCATCCTCGCCGGCATGGACGGCCACGACGTCACGTCCCCCAAGGTCTGGGACGCCTACCACGCCCACCCCGACCTCTTTGGGACCTTCTTCCACAAGGGCCTCGAGCGGGCCAACGCCCTTCTCGGCGAGGCCGTCTTCCAGCCCCAAGACTGGGAGATTTGCGGCGAGATCGAGGAGCACGAAGGGCGCCACCGCTTCTTCCTCAAGGCGAAGCGCGACGTCGCCGTCTCGGCCGCCGCCGCGGGGGGCGACTCGGGGCTGGTCCTGGAGCAGGGCACCGAGCTCGACTGGTTCGACGCGCACAAGCGCCCGCAGTGGATGGTCAGGAAGATGTGCAGGGCGGCCGGGCTGGAGATTGTCAAGTCCTGGGCGATTGAGGGCTCCGAGATGCGCCAGTACCTCATCCGCCTGGACACGGGCGCCGAGCAGTCGTCTGACAGTGATGATAGCGCCATCAGCGTCAGCGGTGTTTAGGTGCCCCGGTCAGGGAAGGAAGGCTGGAAGAGGTGACGACCGGGTAACAAGGCAAACGAACAAGGCAAACGAACAACACACGGACGGGGCAGGTTTACGGTTTCTGGGTCTATTTCCCCTTTCTTTTCTGTCTCAATATGGCTCAGACGGTGGCCAGCAAAGGGGGAACATGCTGGTACGCACCTTTTAGTATACCCAACGGAAATCTCCCGCCGAAAACAGACAGCGGCGGCAACAGCAATACAGCGTAATATGTGTTAATGAACTCTCATGGTCCATCCAGTATGGGTAATGGTATATGCTTCTCGTGGTCCATCCAGTGCGAGCGAGAATGGTATCTCGCATGATTCTTCCAGCAAGAGACAGAATGGTATATGCCTCTCTCGTGGTCCATGTGAGACAGAAATGGTATGCCTCAAGTCTAAGTGCACTTGCTTGTGTGGTGACTGCGCCTCGACTGCAACTCTATATTCATGGCGCCTGCCTACTAGACCAAGCACAGCGTCCCCGAGGTCTTGCTTACACGATCTACGACGTCTTCCCACCAGCCGTAGCGATCCACGATACGGTCCGGGACGGGTAGAGGCGCGTCTTGGACGTTGGACGCCATCCACTCGCGGGTCTTTTTCAAAGCTTCATACGCGGGCGGGACGCTCTACGAACGGGGGGTCAGCCTGGGAGGCATTGGATCACGGGGTGGGTGGATGGATGGCACGCTACTTACCGAGCGGCACTTTGTCTCAGTCACCGATTCGAACCAGTCGAGGGCACACTTGCTGTGCTCCTCTTCTACTGCTACGACGCCCAGCAGGAACACGGGGAAGAAGGGCGCTTGCGCGGTGAACATGTAGCCGGACGTGGGCATGACACGGATGGTCCCCGCCAGGTTGGCGGCTTGACATAGCACGTCCGGGTGGTTGCGGGGAAGCCTCAGGAGGCGGCACTGCAGGTAGATGATGGCGGCGAAACGCCACGCCTCCGCGGTCGAGGCCGTCATGCCTTCCTTGGAATTGATGGCGCCGTGGGCGTCGAGGTGGCCGGAGCGCAGCAGGCCGGCGATGGTGTGGACGTCGACCTTGACCTTGGTCACGCCCGTGGCCCGCTCGAACTCGTACCACTGGGAGAGGCCCATGAGGTCGTGGAGCATCCTCAGAGCCATGGGTCCGGCGAAGAAGGAGCTGTCGACGGGATCCAGGTGGGTGAGGGCGGCCAAGTGGGTGATCTGGGCGAACTGGTAGAGGAGCGACGGGGACATGCCGCATCCGCCGTGGATCCTGCTCGTGTTCAGCTCGGACCCCTGGAGCAGCCAGACGAACTGCCTGTCCTTGGTGTTCTCGAGCATGAGCGGCATCATCGGGAGAGCGAATATGGCGGCCCTGCTGGCGATGATGGCGTTGCCCACGCGGGCGTCCGACGGCTGGATGTTGATGGGCTCCCGGTAGCGGTGGCCCGGGTCCGACGCGTCCAGCAGCTGGCAGGAGAGGCGGGCGCCGTCGAGCCAGCGGGGGACACGCTTCTGGAGGCGCCAGTGTTCGCTGCAGACGACATCGTTCATGTTCAACAGGGCGATGGCGGCGAGAACGGCTTCCATGTCACTGTCGCTCAGGCTGCCGTTGCGAGCGGCGCCGAGTTGCAGGCTGAGCAGTATCACGGCCCTCTTGTAGTGGTACTCGGCCATGTCTTTGTACTTTTGCAGCGGCCGGTAGTCAAAGACGTAGGTGCCAGCGAGAGCAAGCAACGCGTGCTTGACGCAGTTGTCCTTGTACGCCATCTGGGCAATGTCCACCAGCCAAGTGTTGGTCCTCCGGAGCACTGTCCGGCCAGAGCACCAGGCGACAATGTCTGTGGAATTAGCGGTGCTCTCACACATGCGCGTGGGACCAGGACTCACAAAAGCCAAAGAACCTCTGGTCGGTGGGATGAAGCTCCTCGAACCATTGATCTGGGTACTGGTGGGCCCTCAACCATACGGTCAGTTTGAGATGGGGGCTCTTCTGGCGGCCGTCGTCGCCCTCGTGGCCCGCGGCAAACCGGGGCGCGCCGAGTTTGATGTAGCCATTGACGATGCCCTTTTCGAGTCTGACGTAATTGAGCCCTTCCAGCTGCCTCGTCTCTACGTGATCCTCAAACGGACTAGAAAAGTCTAGCTCGAGGGTGCGTTCCCGCGGCAGCTGGGGCGTTACGATGAGCTCATAATCCGACGATGGCGGCTTCGGGCCGTGCAGAGGGCCCTCGGCGAGTCCTGTTTATTGTCAGTCGATTGCGCCCATCTCCATTGTTTGTTTCCCCTTTTCCCTCTTTGCTTCCCTGCTGTGCCTCTCGCGAGGACAGGGAGCATCACAGGGGTCAGACGGTAGCTTACGGGACAAGGACTGCGCCGGCGGGTGGCCCCTTTCAAATCGTGAATTACTACACAAACGACGTCTCCGAGCGGGCGGGTTCGATGGTTCGTGCTGGGCGACTTCTGCGGGGGGTGATTGAAGGTTGCTGTGAGTATGACTCGTCTGGTAGCTCGTCTCCGCACTAGCCAGCAGAGTCGCAGAGTTGGGAGGCGACGTGGACGGGTCAGACGACGGGGGAGGCCAAGGTAGAACATGGCAGATCGACCTCGCGGGCTCTCTTGCGAGGCCTGTTCGTGATCACAAAAGTGCTGGCCATGTCCTGATAGACGGGCCAAAGCTAAACTAGGACGGATGAAGCACCAGCTCCAGCACCGGGACGGGTCCCGGAATCGGGAGACTGGATGTCCAGGAGGACGAGTGTCTCCAGAAAAGAGGAGGACAACGTCCGGGTCGGGGGTGCTGGGATCGCGGCGTGTTTGAATCGTGAGTGGAGAGCTCGCACTCGGCGTGTGGGGAGTCCAGGGAGGGACTGATGGGGGAACGCAGGAGGAAGAGACACTTGAGGCGGAGCCCGCAACGACAGAGCGCTTAGCGTCGTGCAGGTGCGGCCCAGTGAGGAAAGATGGGACGGGGCCGAAGAGAGAACAGCAGGCGTGCCGTGTTCCCCCCTGGCGCTGGTCTCGCTAACACGAGCCAGGGCGGTTGGTAGGGCCAGCAGACAGATGCCAGGACCAGGACCAGGACCAGGACGACAACGGCCGGCTCCGGCAACGGCACCCGCGGCTGATTGTCGAGGTGTCCGTACGCGGCTCTGTGCTCTTATTCAGAGTATCCTCTATCCCCAGTGTGCCGTCGAGGAACGCGACGAGCGTCGGGCGCCGGCGGGTCAGACGGTCACCCCAATTAGCGTTGCAAAGGGGTGCGGACGGCGTGAAGATTGACAGCTCCCCGAGCGTGACAGTGACAGCGGTTGTGGATAAGCGCAGAGGACGTTAGGTAAGGCAACGGGGCACTGAGAGCACCGAACAGGCCGGGACCGAAACGCCGAGGCCCTAATTTAGCGGTGATCCACTCTGACCGAGTCCGCGCTCCCTGTAGAGGCAATAAGAGCAAGAGCAGGCACGACGGCACGAGGCGTGGAATGGATGTCAGGCAAAAGGCCTTGGACGTTGGGTATCCGTCCGTAAGGCCAGACGTAGGCTCAGGGCAAGGCACGGACGGAGGACTCGCTACTGTCCGCCGTTGAGGCTGGTCTCTGATTAAGATTTCAGCTCGCAGATGAGAATGGAGACGAGGATGGAGCTGACGGCCGCGGGAAGCGCGACACCCTGGATATCTCTCTCTGTCTGTGGTCTCGTCTCGTCTTGGCAGGTGTTGCCAGGGCGTGCGCGAGTCGGGGAAACCTCCGTGCAGCGTATGATGTAAGGAATGCTGTCTATGTGAGGATGCGAGGAGTCGTCGCGCATGTATGTCTCGTGCGAGATACAGATTGAGGGGATTTGATGCTGACAAGCCTTGGGCAAGAGGCAAGCAAGAGACAGGAGGCAAGACAAGGGCAGACGCAACCTGTCAAATGACCTGATGTCGGTCGGTGATGTCTTGCTTGATCTGGTTGGCGGCCGCAGAATAGAGTTCAAGCCAATGGGACCTTCCCGCTCATCGGACGGCACTGGTTCTGTCTGGGTTGTGATGGGACGGCGGTGGTGTACCAAGTACTGTCGAGTGGTGTAGTAGACGCACACCCAGCGAGGCGAGAAGAGCAGAGAGACACTGGACTGGACTGGCAGACGACGGACATGAGGCAATAGGATAGGGCGCCCTGTCTCGTCCTGCCGTGCGTTGGGCGCCTTAGCGCGGCTGCAACTGTGACGCGATCTTTTAGCTACATGACCGGTGAGGAGAAATGAAGACTAAGGAAGAGGGATCCCCTCCCCTCCGTAGGGCATGATGGGCAGAGGAATGAAGGAAGGGCGGGGTGGTCCAGTGGGATGGCCAGACCACACACAGACTGGCGTCCTTACCTCGCTTGTTGAGAAAAGAGAGAGTGAGACTGCTGGATATGCAAGGAGGCAGCTCCAGTCACGCACTGTCTTGGACGCTGCTGACACCACGGCACGATCGAGGGCGAGGGTGCGGTGCAGACGTAGTGAGGTGGAGGCGAACGCAGGTCTAGCTGCAGCGCCGATGTTCCTCTGCCGGTGGTTACCGCGATACCTGGCACTGTGACAGACCCAAGATTGAGGCCCGAGAGACAGAGGGAAAGATGCGGAAGGGAGCAAGCGAGAGGTGTGTGAAGTTGCTGTTCCCTGGGAGAAAACACCCGAGGCGGACGTCGCGTAACCCGAGGTCAGGGCAGTGGATGAATACGTTCTTGGTATCCGTAGAAGCGATGAGCAATCGTGAAAGGGCCGTGGGTACTGATCCGCAGCGCAGCGGCTACGGTACCGCTACCGCTACCGCTACCGCTCTACCGCCGGTGGGGGGAGGCAACACGCGGCGAACGGGACCCCAGGCAAGGTAGGGTAGGTTCCTCCTCCTCCTCCACCCGACCCTGGAGCGAGACGGGAGAGGGAAAGAGAAAGGAGGGACCCGACGGAGGAGACTGCGACTTCGGGTGAAAGTGGTCCTGTCCTATCGCAAGTTGGTATTCGCACTCAGTGGCCGTCGTCCGGTGGCGAGATGCGACACGTTGCGTGCGTGCGTGCGTGCTTCGCGGACGAGGACGGGGACGGGGACGGCTTGATGCTGGCTTGATGCTGGCTGCGGATGTCACGCCAGGCCGAACTCAAAGTCGACGGGACGGGGTGAGCTTAATTCGACATCTCCTGCCCTGTCGGTTATTTGTGGTCCAAGTTGTCGCTGAACGTGCAATGCGGGACAAAGCAGCGACGAGACAAGCGACGCAGGGACAGAAACCGAAACACCAAAGGTTAGTTATCAGGGTAGCTGGCCAGAGCTCAGAGAGCAGAGGGCGGAAGGCGGAGGGCAGAGGTAAGAGGGCCAAGTAAGTGAGGCAGGAATTGTAGGGTACCTTGGGCAGCGGGGAAGGGGCGAGTGAGGAGAGGGCAGCAAGCACAGCGGGCAGAAAAAAAAAGGAGGGAACAGCAGGAGAAAGAGGAATGTTGGACGAGACACAAGTGAAAAGTCGTGCATATCTAAGCTGCCCTGCCTGGGCGGGAGGTGTGTAGTCGATCACTCAAGCACTCGCTGCAGTCTCAAAACCCCTCAGCATGTCCCCCTGTCCCTTGAGCAGCTCTACAGCTTGCCATTCCCGATTGAGAGCCGCCCGCAGCTTTCTCAGACACTGCTGCTGATGCTGCTGATGCTGCTGCAACTGGCCCAAAGAGCACGAGTTGGCGGAGAGGAGAGGGCTCAGGGCGACCTGGAGGCTCAGATGCCTGCCGCCGCCTGTTATCCGTACTGCTATCCGCCAACCCCGGTCCATGTCCGAACGAAACCTGGTCCTGGCTCACCATGAGGTGCTGACCCCGGCCGGCCCTTGAATGTCACCCAGCTGCCCTGTTGCCCTGCTCTCGTTGGCCCGCTGGCCCATGCTCTTCCTCCTCCCTCCTTCCTCCTCTCCTCCATGCATTGCCTTCTTTTCTACATCTAACGAGTCAACATTTCTTTTTCCTCGCCGGCTGCCGCAGGGATATATTTATTAACCACCAACATCCGGGGCCGGCGGAAGCGGGATAAGAGCGGCAGCAACGAGAGGAGCAAACAGCAGCCCGCCCAACCCAGCCTGCCATTTTAATTGCCTCCACTGATACCAGGGTACCGGTGTGCCGGGGCAGCCATGCGTCTCGCCCAAAGTTCCAGCCGAGGTACAATATACAGCAAGGTACAGATATGGTAAAAGGACCAAGCCCCAAAGTTCCAGCTTTCTGCCACCAACACACCTCGAGAAGCAATTCGGTGAGCCTGCCGTTGGTTCGCCTTGGCCTTGTCTCGCATCGAGCTTCCAAGAAGGTGTTGCCGCCCTTCATCACCACCGTACCCCTCAGCTTCCTTCATCCACAATCTCGCATATCCCAAAGAAGAAATCATCAATTGGCCGTCGATGTGGACGAGGAGAACGCTGGCTGGACAGGACGGATCACGGATGGGCACCCTTGTCTCGCATGTCATCCATGTCCAGTCCAACACCACCACCACCAACAACAACGCCAACAGCGATAGCAACCATCTGCTACGCAGTACATACACGACGGATAGGGACTCGCCAGTCACCAGCCATTGGAACCAAGCCTACCAACAACGCCTGCCGATAGCACCGACGAACCTGGCACCAACACCAACACCAACACACCTCCAACAACAACCCCCGCCGCCACAATGTCTTACCCTGTCTAGCCTGCCGCCTCCTTCTCCTCCTCGTCCTGACCCATGCATTCGCACCATGCTTCATTCCACAACGCCCACGCCCGGATACCGCCCAGATAGCGCCATCCCGCCGTCACCGACACCGCCTATTTCCCGATCCAAGGGTTCCCGGCGGGCGGGTAGTGTCAGTGTCGATGCTCCTGGGAAGTTGGAACAAGCAGCAAACAACGTCCATCCGTCCTCAATGCCTCGACTCGCAGCACTGCAAATACGTGATGCCTTATTCGTACTGCGGATCCGACAACGTAACGCACATGTTGACCACATTGCCATGCTACCAACAGCTGTGGGACCACGGACCGCGGCCAAATGTGACGAGCTCCAACTTCGCCGTGTTCCAAGGCTACCTCTGCCCCCCACGACAAGGCCGCCGTGCCTGCCCGCTCCCCCCATCTTCCATCGTATGGCCCATGTTCTGGACCACATCTGCCCTGTCGCCAGCCGCATGCTTGCTTCTTCTTGTCACACCCCCGTTCCCTCTTTTGTCAATCGCTGCTTACACCTGCCAGGTAGCATCAAGTCAGGTACCTGACCTATGTTGGGACACCAGCGCGCGCGCGCCCGCTCTGCCTCTCTCACTCTGTCCGCCGTCGCCATCGCCATCCATCTGCCTGCTACCTGACTTGACTGCCCTGCCTGCCTGCTTACCGGACGTGCGAAAGCCAGTAGGCATCTGGTCATTGGCCCCGAGCCTGATCTGTCCCAGACACGCAGCAGCAGCAGCTCTTCACTGGTCGTCATGCCTGTCCCCCTCATCTTGGCCTGGCCAAACGGGTCATTACGGGCATTACGGGCGTAGTGGGAGGCAAGGGACTTTCGCCCACGACTCACTTCAGAGACTCGCACACCAGACACTCATCCCCAAGTCGTTCCCTCGCAGCTCCAACTCCGCCCTCATGCTGCCCCCTCGCGTCCGGCTCGACCACGCGCCGTTCAATCTCTCGCTGCCGTTGCCGCTGTCTTCGCCCCCATCCATTCCACTCGGTGGGCAAGACGTCGAGCTTTTGGGTGTTCGCCGCTCTCCCCTCCCCCCGCCCGCGCGCTCTGATCTCGCCATCATTACCTGATTATCTCTTTCCTCTTTTCCCGTAACGCTTGACTTGGCCCGCTCTCCACCCGCCTCCCCATCAAACCGCCATCCATCTCTCCCCCTGCCCGCAATCCTACAACTCTTTTGCTGATTTGTGACCTGAACCTTGGACTGAGTCCTTTTTCCAAACCGGCGTCCTCCTCCGCTCTCGTCAATTTGCTGTTCCTCTCGCTGTTGGTGCGCCCAAACCTGAATCGCATCCCGTCGTTTGCTTTCCCATATCTCGACCCGACC
This sequence comes from Colletotrichum camelliae, assembly GCA_018853505.1. Lineage (NCBI taxonomy): Eukaryota > Fungi > Ascomycota > Sordariomycetes > Glomerellales > Glomerellaceae > Colletotrichum > Colletotrichum camelliae. Next base: position 7,005,583 of record JAELVL010000002.1, on the reverse strand, counting down.
CACTTGGCGTTCCTCGACTGTTTCTTGATCCGTCGTTCCAACGGCCTTGACACCCACGCAGGCCACAGTCCGGACTTGCTTCCTCGCACTTGACCGTTGTGGGAGGAGCTTTGATAACCTCGGCGGTCGCCACCTTGACCTGTTCTGCGGGAACTCGCATGCTGTCTTGTTTCCCCAGGACACTCATACACCATGGCGGCCCTCGACATCCGTTCGCTGCTCCAGACAGACCAGCCACTGGACCCCGAGACTGAAGCATTTCGGCAATACAAGAGAGCTTGTCAGCTGCACCCGGGTGATATCCCGCACAGAAACGAGGATGAGACCGTCCTGGCATACTACGGCAAAGCCTCGGTGCACGCCTTCGCCCGCGTAGCCGAGTTTATTGCGCTGCTCACGGACGAGCAGAACCTGCAGTCGACGGGCTACAACCTGGTGGATCAGGCGTTGTGCGAAAGAAAGCAGGGCATGGGCATCCTCGAAGTAGCAACGAAGCAGCGCAAGACACTCAGGTGGGTTGGAGGATCCGTTTGGATGGATATCCCAATAGTTGCTCACACTTTGTCGCAGGCAAATCAGCGAAACCGTTCTCAAGGCCCAGCGGGAGATACGAGACATTCTGGTGCAAGCCGAGGAACACGCTCACCCCGAACCCACGCGGCAGCCCGTGCCCCAGAATCCTGCTCCAGGTCGTCCGTTTCAATCTCCACAGGCGTCTCGGGATTCTCGACGGGACCGTTTTCCGCGGCCGCATCGCAGTCGTCCGTCGGGACGTCTCTCGCCCGCGGCGAGAACACACGCAGCGAACACGCCCGGAGCGACAGGAGGTCTCTCACCCCCGGCTCACCAGGGTACGATGACTACGGCGACGGCGACGACGACGACTACGAGATGTCGGGCATGCACGACGGGCTCTCGATGGACGACGAGGTTGCGCGCGCAGACAAGATCGACATGGAGCAGCTGAAGCACAGGGGCAAGGGCCACTAATCTGTCCGGAATGGCGTTCGTGCCAGAAAGGGGGCAAGAAGGAGGACGGAGGCCCGCGGTATTTCACACGCAACTGCATGTTTAGGTATGGCGGAGTCCGTCACAACTCGAGTATCACCGCGCTGACTGGCCCGCAGACAACACCTGCAAAAGCACTCCAAGCCTCACAGATGCAATCTGCCAGGGTGTCCGAACAAAGAGGGATTCGCGAGGAAGGATCAGCTCGTCAGGCATCAGCTAAACGTAAAGCACGAAGACCCCAACGAGAGCCAGCCCCCGGTCACAACGACGACTTATTATCCCACGTCACGGAGGTAGCATTGCAGTAGCAGCAGCAGCGGAGGTTTACGGCACGGTCTGGGGATGGTGGCAGGCTGAAAAAAAAAGTGAGGTGAGGGGGGCAGCAGCGGCGAGACAACGTCCGAAGAGTCCGCACTTTCTCTTGTTTCCTCTGATTTGTGATAGCGCGCGTATATGGACTTTTGATGGCACAACGGGTAAACGATCTACGGAGTTTTGGCAAACTGGGTGTACTATTATCATGCGGCTGGATCACGAACGGTCTTTTAAAGTTACGGGCTGCATGTTCAGCCGTCTTTGAATGGGATGGCAGGAATAGCGAAAGGGCGTGCAGGGCGGATCAGGTCACGGCGATGACCGTTTGGTTGGTTGGATGTTGGGCATCCAACCCGTTGTCATATGCGCTATTATGCGCGACGAAAGTATCAGACCAGTATGCTGGTTCCAACACGAATTCTCACCAGTATCTCATGGGTCAAAACCCGAGTGAAATGCTCCGAGTGAAGCCAACATAGGCCGAGATTCAGTCGGCCAATCGGTGACCATGGGCTCATCGCTGTGCCTCTCTTGAGCCTGCAACGTTGAGGTCTATGCGATGGCAGTGAAACATGGGCCAACCCATGCAGACGCCATCGACGGTGGGCAGACTCTTGTCTTGTCTGATTCCTGTTCTTGTTGGTGTTGGAGCAGACGAGCCGCCTCGGGCTGACTCGTCCAGGAGAGTCATCACCAAGGTTCCTGCCAGGCCTGGAATCCAAGATCTGCCGATGATTAGGCTGCTAAAAACGAGGCTGCTCTTCGGCTGTCATGCAAGGAGACCGATCTTCACCTACCGACATCAGGAGGGCGTGCTCCGGGTTTGCGGCAAGGGCACAGGGGAGCAGCGCACGGGAAGCAGGCCGAACGGCCTCTTCTCCTGTCCTTTGCGGCGCAGCATCCTCACCGTTTGTTTCCCGCAAGGCGGGGCATCCCCCGGGGCTGGTTGGCTGAGTGGGAGAGGGTTGCCTGCCCCGGGAATGCCTGTCACCGTTTCGTGCAGTCTTACACGGCATGCTGCGCAGACCGTAAGGCGGGCGTGGCGATGTGTAACGCACCGCCGCGTGGGAAGGAAGATCTGCCCCCAAAGTAGGCTGACGCGAGACGCATCTGCCGCCTGGAAGGGTGTCTGCTGCAGTTCGCTTTTGTTATAAGCGATTGGTCGCGTACCGCCGTCGTGAGATTTTGCAGTCTCTTCGGCCTCGCCTGCGGGCATACACGAAGCCAGACGGATAGCCATGGCGTAATATACGGCAGGAGGATGGAAAAGGGCAAACGTACGTCTTCTCTGGCGCCAACGCTAACGCGGCGGCGAGTTGTTGAAGGGTGGCATGAAATGCCAGTCGTGGGCTTGGCCCTTGCCTGGGCCTTGCGGATGGCTGAGGCGGTGGTATGTAGCTAAACCAGTCTGGTCAGAGATGGGGAACAACAGGAAATGTGATGGGCTTCGAATTTCCCATGTGCCATGTCATTTTCGACGGAGTCGGACATGGCGCCCGGACAAACCCCTGCTTGGCTGAGCACATCTCCTGCCTGTGTTACACCTAGAAGCAGGACGTGAGATTCAGCAGCGATGTTCTCGATCTGGACATATCGAGGCATGGCGGATTGCAGATTCTGTCGATGGCGCATTATGGGCCTGGTTCTGGCCGCGAGAGCAGAATGCGAAGATGGACAGCCGAAAAAGAAAACGACGACCAGGAGACTGACACACGCAGGGTGGACGTGATCCGGATAAGGAGCTTAATACCGGGGCGGGGGGGGGGATCGCTGAAGGTTGTCAGTCGAGGCAAGTTTCGATGATATGGGCACCCCAGGCGGAGTCGACATCCGACGTTGGTGATGCTCTTCTCGGGTGAAGGAAGGGGAAAGCTGGCTAGCGTGTCAGTGACAGGGTCCTGAGAAGGGATACCAAAGTTCCTTACGCTTTTTCCTCAGTGGGCTGGGCTGGGGGCGTCTGGAGAGAGAATCTTGGGAGAAAGAGAAAGCAGAAAAGAGGTCCATTTTGGTCTGATTCTGCCTTAGCGATATGGGGACGTTTACCGGGTTCGTTTTAGCGATGAGACACCATGCACTAGATCGAAGGGGAGAGGTGCGGTGCGAATGGATGTGAATGCGGTGCCCTGACTGTTCTCAGAGGAAAGAACGCTATTGATATGAAAAAGGCGGGGCGCCAATGGGAGCACACCGTTCGAGCGCTCCAATCAGGGCGCGCGGAGCTCCCTCCTGGTCTAGTTGCGTTGGACCAGAGGAGGGGCGATGGGCATGGTGAACGGCGGCCGTGGTTGAGATCGTGCCTTCCAACCACACCCACACAGCAATAACCCCCCCTTGCTTGCCATACCATTCAGCTTACTACACCCACTCTGGCGACTGTCATGTCACAACTCTTTTTCCACGAGCCCAACGTGCCTTGCCCCCAACTCAGGCACACACGAGAGACGTGTTGATTTGCAGATCTGTCTCCCGGAAGGCCTTCGTCTCGAGCCGCGGGGGGCCTGGCTGACGACCTCTGGCCAGAGGTAGAGAGACACCGGATCATATACCGGGTATCTGCCTCACTTGCCTCCTCTTCCTCAAGACCGAAACAATGACAGGGCGAATGCCATGGCTTGGGGGCCCATACGTGATGATGCGTGCTAGTTTATTCCCGCCCGTTCATGTCGCAGCCGCCATGCGCTCGCCTTAGTTTCTTTCTGCGCCGCGGCCGCTGGGATATGGATTGTTCAAGGATGCCAAAGTCAGATCATTCCGTCCAGCTGACGACGTGGAATTCTGTCCCTGCCCGGGATGGAAGATGCCGGTCTGCTGGTCTTGGATGGGGGTTTCCTGCACTGCCGCCGGGTGGGCGTCTCGAGGGGGGGACGTTGAAGCACCTTTCGACTCGAGGAACAGGGTGAGGGTGCGGTCGATGGCCGACGGGTACAACACCGGTGCGTATCGAGCTCCCTGTCTCCTCTGCTTGTCTTTTCCGTCTCGAAATGTTCCATCTAGGAGGGCGGTGCTGATGTTTCTTCTATAAAAGCTTCGTGGCTTGCCCCTGAGATGGGAAAGTTTTGTCGATATCCAAGCAGCTCTCCACTTACACAAGACATACAACCAATACATCGTTTCATCAAACCATGGCTGTCAAGACGAGAGAGCGCATCATCGTTGTCGGTGCCGGCGTCTTTGGCGCCTCCACGGCGCTCGCCTTCCAGCACAGCAACACGTACAAGGACTACGACATCGTCGTTGTTGACCGTGATCCCCTCGCGGACCCTGCCTCAGCGTCCCACGACCTCTCCAAGATAGTCAGGAGTGACTACGCCATCCCGGCTCACATCGAGATGGCGCGAGCTGCCATGGACATGTGGCTCGAGGACCCCCTTTTCAGGGAGTTCTTCCATCGCGTTGGCATGTACCGGTGCCAGCCTGACGACTTCAATCAGCAGAGCCTCCAGGCTTACAAGCAGCTCGGATATCCCACCAAGTTCCGGTGGATGACGGTTGACGAGGTGCGCAAGCAGACGCCCGTCTTTGCCAACGCCGACTTTGGGACCTCGGACAAGGTGATGTACAACCCTGACTTTGGCTACGCCGATGCCGCGCTTGCTTTGGAGGCGACCCGCCGGGAGGCCTTCAGCCACCCGAGAGTCGATCTTGTCGTGGGGGATGTGCAGACCCTCGCCTTCGACGAGTCCGGGCACTGCGCCGGCGTCAGCGTCTTGCTGCAGGACGGCACCACTCAGGAGCTCAGGGGCAAGGTGGTGCTGTGCACCGGTGCGCGAACTGCCTCCCTGCTCGAGAAGAGCGCTCCCGAGAGAAAGGAGCTCCACGCAGGCGAGAGACTCAAGGCCACCGGCGCCATCAGCTTCACCGTACGCATCGACGGGGAGCTGAAGGAGCGCTTCGACGCCGGCCCCGTTCCCGTCTGGAAGAACAGAGTGAATGAAGTGATGGGTATGTATGTTCATCATCATCGAGAGGGCCGTGGCTGACTTCATCAGGTGAGCTGGTGTCTTACAAGGATGGCCTGCTCAAGTTCAACCGCGACGGATGCTGGACGCTTGAGAAGGACAGGGAAATCCTCGTCCCAACCGACGCGAACCTGACCCGGTGGGTCGACGACATTGATCACAACGACATCAAGAAGCTCTGTCGTGAGACCATGGTTGGCCTGTGCGGCAAAGCGCTCGAGAACAGTGAGATTGAAGAGTACCGTTTCTGCTGGTAAGTCTTGTCTGAGACTGTCGTGAACGTCTGCTGATGCCGCCCAGGGACTCGTACACCCCAACCACGACTTCTTCATCTGCGAGCACCCCCGCTGCGGCAACCTCTACCTCGCCACGGGCGGCTCGTTCCACGGCTGGAAGTTCCTGCCCGTCATTGGCAAAAAGGTGGTTGCCATGCTGGAGGGCAAGCTCTCCGAGCAGGAAAAGCAGATGTGGGCGTGGGACCGCACGAACCCCGACCCCGCCAACACGACATACCACGTCAACGGCGCGTTGGAGGAGATGCAGTAGGCGGGACGCAGAGGGCGCGGCGGTTGTTTTGAGCAATACGGGTGCATGGCTGGCGTTACTAGACGGGCACCTACTGGGCTGGTCATCATCATTTTGCGGGTACGGAGCACATTTGGGTCATGTCGCACATTTGGATTATGCCGAATACATATCTTACACGGTCAGAACGACACTCGCCGGTATCAGAGTGGTGTCTTTTGTGTGCCTCTCAGTGATGATGCTATACCAACCAGTACCCAATGCGCCGAAACGGGCGCAAACAGTGTATGTGACGAATTCCCAAGCGCCTTTTGCCAACCCGACATGGGGTATATGTGGCCGGTCATGGACTCGGCTTTCTGCTGCTCCTCCTCCTCCTGTCTCCCTCACGGCCCCTACGACGAGCCGTTGACGTCCAGCTTTCCCTGCGTCTTTTCCAGGTACGCCACCAGATCCGCAATGGTGCACACCTTGAGCCCGAACCGTCTCGCAAAGTCGATGCACTGCTCGCCCCTCATCATGCCCGGGTTCTCGTGCACGGCCTGGCCCTCGACGACGGTGCCGTCGTCGACCAGCTCGCAGATGGCGGCGGCCTCCTTCTTGCCGGCCAGCCGACAAAAGTCGACGGCGGCCTCGGTGTGGCCCCTCCGCTCGCGCACGCCGCCCTGGCGCGCGCGCAGCGGCAGCACGTGGCCGGGCCGGCGCAGGTCGGCGGGCTTCGCGGCGGGGTCGGCGAGGACCCTGCAGGTGAGCGCGCGGTCGTGGGCGGAGATGCCGGTGGTGACGGCCTCGTCGGCGGCGTCGACGGAGACGGCGTAGGCGGTGCCGCGGGGGTCCTCGTTCGAGGTGACCATCTGCGGCAGGTCGAGGCGGTCGAGGATGGCGGGGCTGAGGGGCGCGCAGACGTAGCCCGACGAGTGGCGGATCATGAAGCCCATCTGGGCGGCGGTGAGGGACTCGGCGGCGATGATGAGGTCGGCTTCGTTCTCGCGCGAGGGGTCGTCGAGCACGACGAGGAACTCGCCGTTGCCTGTAGAATCGGGGTCAGCGGCGGGGCAGCATAGAAGATGCGGGATGCGCGGGACGGCTTACGGAAGGCCTCAATGGCATCCGGGATGGAGTCGAACTTGGACTCGTCTATTGTCGAGGAGGGCATCGCGGCGTTTGGGTGTGTGGTGGACGGTGGAAGGATGAAGAGTTGGCGGCGTGGAGGAGGAGGACGTTGGAGGGGTAGGTTGAAAGCGGCTCCGAGGGAAATTTAGTGGTGTTTTGCGGTTGGGGCGGACACGGTTCGGGCAGGGGTCCTCGTTTTCTTCACTGCGCTAGGGATTCCGTCATGCGAGAGAGGGGCGACAACCGGCAGCGGGGAGAGATAGGGAATCTTGGAGGTGTAATTGACGGTAACCGCCGGCGGGTAAGGCACTTTTCTACAACGTGTTCTCACGATGCGCCGGTCTCTGGACTTAATAATCTATCGGCCGATGCTGAGCAGTGAGAACAATCACGCCGAGGAGCCCACTCGTCGCCAATCGGTTGACTCATGATGTGCCTGTCATCCATGGTTCCCATGTGCCTGGACCAGGGCGCCGAGGATTCTCGGGCTGCGCGGGTTGTTTCTTGTTTGCTCGGTCGGCGGTCGGGCTTGCTGGCGTCCAGGGCCCCTGTGGCGCCATCTTTCAGATGCGAACGGCACCATACCGATAGCGGGCTCGGTGAATTACGTAAGGATTGCGAACCGTCCGAGGGCCCGCCGATTACACAGTCGATGGGCTGGCTGACAAACCTTGGTGGAAGCACCCGCGCGGCCCCGTTTGATTGTTCATGAGGTGTTCCTGGGCCGTGGAGTGCTCATCTAGGGTCCGCGACTTTGCGGTGGAAATCCCGTGCCTGCAGAACGTCTGCCATCTGCAATGCAGTGACAGGGGTGCACTGACGGTCGGCAACAGCGCCGACGGGAAGCTAGAATTTCCCAGCGGATCTCCTGCTTTGTCATCACCTGCCATTGCAGGATTCATCAATCCTCTGCACACACCACCGCAACACCAGCATGGCATCGTCACGCCCAGCAGCCGCCCTGCTGCGCTCGTTGCGGGCGAGGCCTCTCGTCACAGCCTCCCGCGCGGCTTCGACGTCACCTCTCCTCCGCGCCGGGCTGCAACCCCGCCGGCCCAGCTCGACCTTCTCCTCCGTCTCCCCCGATGAGGTCGAGCACTTCAACGCCCTCGCCGCCGACTGGTGGGACCCCCACGGCTCCTCGCGGCTGCTGCCTGATGAACCCGCTGCGACACACCTTCATCCGCGACTGCCTCAACAGCCAGTACGACCCGCCGTCGACGCCGACCCGGTTCCTCGACGTCGGGTGCGGCGGCGGCATCTTCGCCGAGAGCGCCGCCCGGCTGCCCGACACCACCGCCGTGACGGCCATCGACCCGACGCCCGGCGTGCTCGCCATCGCCAAGGCGCACGCGAGGAGGGACCCCGCGCTGAGGAGCAAGCTGGAGTACAAGTCCGCCACGATCGAGACGCTGCCCGTGCCGGCGCAGCTGTACGACGTCGTGTCCGTGTTCGAGGTCGTCGAGCACGTGTCGTCGCCCGAGGAGTTCCTGGACCGCTGCGCGCCGTTTGTGAAGCCCGGCGGGTGGCTCGTCGGCAGCACCATCGCGCGGACGTGGACGAGCTGGTTCACGACGAACCTCGTCGCCGAGGACATACTGGGCATCGTGCCCAAGGGGACGCACGACTGGCGCAAGTACATCAACGACCACGAGCTGAAGGGCATGTTCATGGGCAAGGGCTGGGAGATGCCGCGGGTCCTGGGCGTCGTCTACGTGCCCGGTCTGGGCTGGAAGGAGGTCAAGGGCAGCGAGAAGGTCGGCAACTACTTTTTCGGCGTCCGGAGGGTGGCGTGAGGTTGGCTGTATTATACTGTACACTATTGGTGATACCCTAGAAGGGATACGGGACTGGATGCCATCGTGGCTGACTCGGCGTTCGTGTATGAGGTGATGAAATCAAGTCGGACACAAAGATGCAACTATTCAGACATCGTCAGCTGGAGGCTCCAGAGTCGTCGTCCAATCAAACACCCTGCAAATCAGATTAGCTCCCGGTTATCTGCCGTGAAGAAGAGTTGCCTTTCTCCTAGGAGAGCAACAAGAAGTCTCCCCACGTCCTTAGTTTCATGGGCAAAGAGAAATGCGACTAGCAGGCCAGAGACGTCTTTCTCCGCGGCGTAGCCAGGGCCGCCCGCTGCGGGCCGCAGTCCCCCGCCTCTGATTGGTCAGTAGCAACCTTATCATCCGATGGCAGCTCACCTTATCACCACGAGCGACCTAGAATGCGATACAATAACCAACCTGTAATGCACCCGTGCCACCCTCCACCAGAACGCACTCACATGTCCCTGCACGCCATGCGCAGACATGGCCGTGTGGCAAGGAAACTCTGGTCTCGACCGTGGAAATGCATCGTTCAGACCGCCGCGGCCCAATCAGGTGCGGCCGTACCTGGGACGTCATGGACCAACTCCCGGAGATGCTGATCCCAGCGGATCGTGCCAACTGACTTCATTGTGAGGCGGCAAGACGATGCGCTTTTTATAATACTGCCCTGGACTGCCCTGGACTGTAGTCGCTTGTGTTTCTGTTCCATTTTGCTCCGTTTGCTCCTCGTACCCCCAACTCTGCTCGTGTCTCGGTAGCGTTTGGCATCTCACGATGGCGGAACGAAAGAGGCTCGTAGTTGTCGGCCTGGGCATGGTCGGCATGGCCTTCATGTGAGTCTGCCTGTAGTGTCGGAGGCCTTGGCTAACTTTCACAGAGAAAAGATGCTGAAGCTGGACGCGCGGACAAATGAGTACAGCATCACCATCATCGGGGAGGAGCCCTACCTGGCTTACAACCGCGTGGGGCTGACGAGCTTCTTTGATCACCGCAAGATTGAGAACCTGTACCTCAACCCAGAGGAATGGGTATGTGGTTGTTGCTGTGTTTGTGGCCCACGCTGACGTTCGTAGTATCGCGGCGCTCCCAAAGGCTCCCTGGGATACCACATCAACACCAAAGTAACGGATATTGACTCCCAAGCAAAGACGATACTTTGCTCCAACGGCGAGGTTGTCCCTTATGATGTACTGGTCCTGGCGACCGGCTCAGACGCCGTTCTGCCAAAACACACTCCCGGTCATGACGCAACGGGTGTTTTTGTCTACCGCACAATCGACGACCTCAACAAGCTTATTGCCTTCGCCGCCACAAGAAAAGGCACCGACGGAGCAGTCGTCGGCGGTGGTCTGCTGGGCTTGGAGGCTGCCAAGGCCATGGTCGACCTCGAATGCTTCAACCAAGTTAAGATTATTGAGAGGAATCGCTGGGTTTTGAGTCGACAGATTGACGAGGATGCCGGTGCTATGGTGGTGGACCAAGTGCGGAATCTCGGCCTCGACATCATGCTCAGCAAACGTGTCGGGGAGATTGTGACCACCGAGGACAACCACGTCAAGGGCGTGCGCTTCGAGGATGGCGAGCGCCTCGAATGTTCGGCCATTTGCTTCGCGATTGGTGTACGGCCACGGGACGACCTCGCACGCAAGGCGGGCATCAAGTGTGCTGATCGTGGCGGCGGCATCATTGTCAACGACGACATGAGCACCAGCATTCCCGACATCTACGCCATCGGCGAGTGCGCCAGCTGGAAGGGCATGGCGTTCGGCTTGATTGGCCCCGGCGTCGAGATGGCCGACGTTCTCTCCTTCAACCTCACACAAGCCAAGCTGCACCAGTCGCGGATATTCAAGAGGCCAGACCTCAGCACAAAGCTCAAGCTGCTCGGGGTCGACGTGGCGAGCTTTGGTGACTACTTTGCCGACACGCAAGGGCCGAAATCCCTGCCTCCAAAAGTGGCAAGGAGGGCGAAAAAGGACGAGCAGAGCACTATCGAGACGTTAACCAACGGCCTGCCACCAGCCCCGGTCAAGGCGCTGACATACCGTGACCCGTTCCAGAACGTGTACAAAAAGTACATCTTCACGGAAGACGGCAAATACCTGCTCGGTGGTATCATGATTGGCGACACCAAAGACTACATCAAGCTGGTGCCGTTGGTCAAGAACATGAAGGAGCTCGACATGCCGCCCAGCCAGCTGATTCTGGGCGCCAAGAAGGAGGGCGAAGACGACGGCGACGACCTAACAGACGACACCCAGATCTGCTCATGCCACAACGTGACGAAAGGAGACGTCGTCAACTCGGTAAAAGACGGCACCTGCAAGACCCTCGGCGAGGTCAAGGCCTGCACAAAAGCCGGCACGGGCTGCGGTGGCTGCATGCCGCTGGTCACCACCATCTTCAACAAGACGATGCTGGCCATGGGCAACGAGGTCAAGAACCATCTCTGTGCCCACTTCAACTATTCCCGCGCCGACCTCTACAACATTATCCTCGTCAAGAAGCTCAAGACGTTTGAAGATGTCATGAGAGAAGCCGGCAACGACCCTGCGTCCATGGGCTGCGAAGTCTGCAAGCCCACCTGCGGCAGCATCTTCTCCTCGCTGTGGAACCGCCACGTCATGGACACACCCATGCATGGTCTGCAAGAGACCAACGATCGCTTCCTCGGCAACATTCAGCGCAACGGCACGTACAGCGTCGTCCCGCGTGTGTCCGCCGGCGAGATCACGCCCGACAAGCTCATCGTCATCGGGCAGGTGGCCAGCAAGTACAACCTGTACACCAAGATCACCGGCGGGCAGCGCATCGACATGTTTGGCGCAAAGAAGCAGGACCTCTTGGATATCTGGAAGACGCTGGTCGAGGCCGGCATGGAGTCGGGCCACGCCTACGCCAAGTCGCTGAGAACCGTCAAGAGCTGCGTAGGGACGACCTGGTGCCGATACGGCATTGGGGACAGTGTTGGAATGGCCGTCCGGTTGGAGGAGCGGTACAAGAGCATCCGCGCGCCGCACAAGATCAAGGGCGGCGTCAGCGGCTGCGTCCGCGAGTGTGCCGAAGCCCAAAACAAGGATTTCGGTCTCATTGCCACCGAAAAGGGCTTCAACATCTTTGTCGCCGGCAATGGTGGCGCCAAGCCGAAGCACTCGGAGCTGCTCGCCAAAGACGTCGCCCCATCCGAGGTCATTCCCATCATCGACAGATACCTCATGTTTTACATCCGCACCGGCGACAAGCTCCAGAGAACCGCCCGCTGGCTGGAGAATCTCCCGGGCGGCATCAAGTACCTGCAGGAGGTCGTCCTCGAGGACAAGCTGGGCATCTGCGCCTCGCTCGAAGCACAGATGCAGGAGCTCGTCGACAGCTTCTTCGACGAGTGGGCCGAGGCGATCCAAAACCCCCAGATCGCCGCCAAGTTCAAGCAGTTCAACAACACCGAGGAGACGCTCGAGAACATGGAGGTCGAGCTCGACCGCGACCAGCCCCGCCCGGTGTACTGGGCCAAGGACTCGGCCACCGAAGACTTCAAGGGCCTCCTCAGCAGGTGGAGCAGCATGGCGTGGCAGCCGATGCTTCCGGCGAGCCACTTCTTTGGCGCGGACGAGACGCCCAACGGCATCTCTGCGACCGTCAAGCGGGGGGATACGCAGCTGGCCATCTGGCGGATCCGCGGCAGGTACTACGCCACGCAGCAAATGTGTCCGCACAAGCGCGCCTTTGTGCTTTCGGACGGTCTCATCGGCGAGGACCTCGGGACCGACACGTGCAGCGACGCGAAGAAGCCCGACTCGGGATGCAGCACCAACGGCGACGCCAAGCGGTCCGCGCCGTGGGTGTCGTGTCCGTACCACAAGCGCAACTTTGACCTGGCCAACGGCGACTGCAAGACGGATGCAGAGCTCAGCATCGCGACGTTCCCGGTGGAAGAGCGTCCGGACGGCATGATTTACTTGAAGCTGCCGCCCGTCGAGGAGCTTGACGCCGCGCTGGGGACCGCAAAGTGGATGGTGAAGAAGGGCGAGGCCGGGAGCAGCCCGTTTGAGCAGCTGGATAAGAAGATCAACTTCAAGGGCCACCGTGGGAAGAAGCCTGGCGTGAGGCCACTGGGGACGTTGAAGATGCACAAGGCGGCGCAGCTCGCTGTCGGGGGAGGGTGTGGGAGTGCGCCGGATTGGTGAGGGGTGGATGATGGCATTGTTTAATATTGAGTAGATGGGCGTACGTGGCAGGCAACAAAAAGAATAGAAGCGTTTCAGCGATGTCATGCAGGGTGTTCTCCTTCTCAATTTGTGCTCGTGGAGATCCTTCAGGTTGCTGTTTGATGCTGGAGAGGAAGATTAGAGGAAGCGGCCGTGAGCAGAGACACATTAGACTGTAGGGGAAAAGTGGTGGTATTATGAACATCGCTGCAAGCAAAAGGAAGCGTAAAGTAAAGGAGTGTTACTTAATAGCAGAATATAAACGTCGCAGCCAGCAAAAACATTTATAAAATAAAGGTGTGTTCCTGAAGAGCGGAATTAAACGTCTGTGTCTGCAAAAAAAGGGAACAGAGGAAAAAATGAAGTAAAGGTGTGTGGCGCAGTAGTGCAGTATAAACGTCGCAGCCAGCAAACAGAATCGTAGAGTAAACGTGGGTTTTATAGTGGTGGACAATAAACGTCGTAGCCAGCAAAAAGAATCGTAGAGTGGTGGACAATAAACGTCGTAGCCAGCAAAAAGAATAGTAGAGTGGTGGACAATAAACGTCGTAGCCAGCAAAAAGAATAGTAGAGTGGTGGACAATAAACGTCGTAGCCAGCAAAAAGAATAGTAGAGTGGTGGACAATAAACGTCGTAGCCAGCAAAAAGAATCGTAGAGTAAAGGTGTGTTCTGCAGTAGTGCAGAAAGCATTACACGCGATTGGTTAATTTCACTGCAATTGTGGGTCAAGCGCCAATTTTTAGATCGGACCTTCCAGTGTCCCCGACTGCATGTCATCGACGTGAGGACGCCATCATGCCAAAACCGCGGTGTTTATTTGGCATTTCTCAATTAAAAAAATGCTCTACAATATGAGTTAACGCCTTTTTTGCCATCTGTGGCCGCCCTATTTGCGTGCAGCATGTAGACCGGAATCCCCCTCATTCCAGACGCGAGGGTCCTTGACGTGCGCGAAGCCCACGCAATCCTTGTTTGTGTACCAGCTGTAAGATAATGTTCAGGGTCATAGCGGTCGCGTAGATCTCCCAACAATGGATCTCTCGTAGACTTTATCTGGTTCTATACGTGGAGGGTTGTCGAGAGTAAGCTGGTGGTGGGAAACGGTAAGGCGTACAGACAGACGACAAGGCACGAACAAAAACCCAACAACGGACGCAGTGCAATGATACAACCTTCAGAATATTCCTGTATTGTTTCCGATCTCAGGTAGGCAGGTAACACGTAGGCGGCTGCTTCAGTGGATAGACACCGGCATTTACGAGTGTTACAATCAGAGAGCAATGGATCAGACACGGGCAATGTTTGGGAACACCTTGATTTTATTGACTACTGACTGCTATTCATCAATGCGAGACGTCTCTCGCACGCTCAATGCCACTATCATCTAACTCGAGATGTCTCTCGTATACTGTCGCTGCCGCCGTCGCCGCCGCCACCTCCAACTCAACGGCCGTTGTGAGGGAAGCGGGCCCTGCGCCTCGAAGGCAACGAGAAGGCCGACGCAATAGTCGGAGCAGCCAACTCTGGGGGCAGCCAAGACGACTGCGTAAGGTCTGGCGCCTGCGCAACGTTCGACGCCTGCTGCTGCCTCAAAGGAGACACGTCCTGCTGCTGTCTAAGTCCAGAAGTCTCTGGACCGGGGCCTGTAGGCGGCGCGGTCTGTCTGCTTCCAGAAGTCTCTGGACGTGTACCTGGTGTAGGCGGTTGCTCCTCGTTCAGAATGGACAAGAAGAATCCTCGCTGCAACGGATTGCGAGCCCAGTACCAGGCCAATGCTGCGCTTCTGTTCTCCGGGCCGTTGCCGTCCTCAACGTACCTCTGCCACTGCTCGACGATGGCCAAGTCAACATCTGCAGACGACAATCTCATCTCACTGTTTTCGACGCCGAGTAAGGCCGCAGCATTCCTCGCCAAGTCATTGACGTCGCCAAGTCTCTCCCCGGGCAGGTGGTGCTCCCGCAGGCATTGCAACGCCAGTTGGCTCATCAACCTGCGTTCTTGTTGGGCGCGCTCGTCCTGGGTAACCTTGGGAGCAGGCAGCGCGGGATGCGCGGCGCTGCTGTACGACTGAACTGGCATCTGCACCTCTGTAGAGGATAGCTCAGGGTCCTGAGCGGAGGGGCTTTCACTCACCAAACCCGTCTCAAACGCGAGTAACTCAGAGTCCTGAGTGTGTCCAACCTCTTCATCCAACAGGCCTGTCCGAACTGTCTCCATTAAAGAAAATGGCCTGATACTCTCTCTCTGCTGACTTACAGTCTGTCGACCGCTCTCTCTTCTCGTCGTCGCGTAAAACACGGCGGAGGAATTGCCTCTTCCCCTGCGATTCGAATAACTGGTCGGTCGACCAGTGTGAGCTGTTGTGGACGAGACATTTGCAATTGGACGAGGAGGGCCCGCATCAGCGTCGGATACCTGAGAAGGCTGCATGCTGTCAGAGATGAAGCCTCGGATCCGGTAGCCACCGAGCTGACTTTGCTGCGACGTAGTATGACCATTGCATCCCAAACGGCCGCCGCGTCGATAGGCACCACCTCGGCCGTACCTGTAGCCAACGGTCGGGGGTCGGGTGCGCTCGAACGTCGCGGGAAACCGGAGCGGCCGAACGCCGTAGTCGGGGTCGTGAGAATCGTCACGAGGGCGCGGCATGCGCTCTCGGCCCGGGGCTGGGTAATCGTCAATGGACGGGGATGCCCCAGCCTGCTGCTGCTGCAAATAACCAGAGTCCTGGTAGTTCTCACCCATGCTCCCTTCAACCTGCTCTCGCGAGTAACCAGAGTCCTGGTCGTACTGCTGCTCATAGCCAAGGTTCTGGGCTTGCTCACTACCCTGCACCCTCAAATAACCAGAGTACTGGTCATACTGCTGCTGAAAACCAGAGTTCTGGTGTGGCTCACCACCG
The DNA here is from genome assembly GCA_018853505.1 of Colletotrichum camelliae. Taxonomy (NCBI): domain Eukaryota; kingdom Fungi; phylum Ascomycota; class Sordariomycetes; order Glomerellales; family Glomerellaceae; genus Colletotrichum; species Colletotrichum camelliae. The sequence continues at coordinate 6,989,722 of JAELVL010000002.1, read as the reverse complement.
CTGCCATTCCAATCACCAGGTCGTCCGCGAAAACGATCCATTGTTCGCGTTGTTGTTGGGAAAGTTGCAGAGGAAAACTTTTTTACCGTGCGCAATTGAGAGAGATCTTCTTACTAGACTAAAGCAAGGCAAATCAGCAACAGCCAATCAATCGACGAGGTAGGTAAACAATTCACAGTCGGTCCTCCTCGGCCGGTGGGTCCTGCGGTCAAAGTCTTGCAATGGGGTTAGACAAGCAGGCTGACTCTCTCAAGGCAGGAGCCCTCCTTTCTACCCCTACTTCCTCTTCTAAATTTACAGAGGGTATTAAAATACTAAGGTACTGTTGTCCCCCAATAGACTGCCCCAACAGAGCAGAGCCAACTTTTCATCATTCTTATAACGTCTTGACCGGGTTCTATGGTGCATCTTCATTATTTTGGTGGAAACCAACCATCAAAGCTTGCTATGTTTCACCCGACAGTGGAAGGAAGGAATGATGGAGGAAGGCTGGGGAGGGAGGGAGCACCTGATGTGTCTTGAGGGTATTTCTGCTTGCTACTGTACAAGATTCGGGTTTCTTGTCAAGCAGTAAGGTGTCCCCTGATTACCTTAGGTATATTATAAGAGTTTTGCTATCCGTGCGGATGTTCCTAGCTATCCAGGCGGGTAGTAGACCTACCTAGACGATAATAGGAGCGGCGATGATGATAATAACGACGACGATGATGAGGATAGCAGGGATGATAGGGACGCTAGGGACGATAATAGGGACGACGGGGACGACGGGGATGATAACAGGGACGACGACGACAGGGATAACAAGGGTGATAGGTGTGAGATTAACTGTGTGTGTATTGAGCAGAAAAAGAGCGTAGGGGGGCCCCCTGGAGGCGCGCCCTTAGGGCGGCGAGGGCGGTGGCGTGTGGCAGAAGCGCTAATTTAATACACCCCCCCAGATTAGCCCGCGAGGGCTCAATCTGCTATAATTACTATATACGCTAAAAGGGCTCAAAAAACAAATAAAAACTAAGTATTTAATAACTTAGCAAAACGCTAGTTAAACTACTATCTATAGCTTCCTATTAGCTTATTAATCTCCTAAGTAGTTAACTTATAGCTTCTATTACTCTTATTAAACTTCTTAGTAAGTAGAAAGAGTAGTACTATTTATAAAACCTCTAAATATATTTTTATATCTTTTCTAGGTCTTTATAGCTTTATAAGTAAGAGGTTAGTACTTTATAGGTAGTGTTAATACTCTTCTTAGTATTACTATAAAGTAGCTATTAGAGAGCTTTTCTTTAGTAGCTATTATTTCTATAAGTAATAAGCTTTATAGGTAGCTAGTAGGGTAGCTTAAAAGCTTCTACTTTATATAGCTTTATAGTACTTATAATTAAAGTTAGTATCTCTTCTTTTTTAGTAGATCTTTTTAATAATATAAGGTATACTTTGCTAGCTTAGTAAGCTACTAATAAAGTAAAAGTATCTATTAAGACTATAGTAGTATATACTATATACGTTATAACGCTCTACTTACTTTAGAGGTAGTAGTAGTAATAATAACTTTTTACTTATAATATACTTTTAGCTTTATAAAAGCTCTCTATAGATAATTAGAACTACTCTATAGAAGTTAGTAATAACTTCTTATAGATTAATACTAGTAGTAATACTATCTTTTTATATCTTATAAATAGTTAACTAAGTATTTAGAAAGCTATAGAAGATTATTATAAAGAGCTAATAAAACTATATATCTTCTTAAAATAGGTAGGTATTAAAGATATAGAGGCTTTTAAAATAGATAACTTTAAAGCTTTTAAGAAATTTAACTATAATAGTAGTATAGCTTAGCTAAGTAAGTACTATTTTATAAAGCTTCTTATATTTATTAATAAGTATAACTTTCTAGTAAGTAAGAGAGGGTATAATATAGGCTTATAATAGTTTAAGCTACTATATAAGAAGGTTTTATAGTATATAGTATATAGCAAAGTAGGTAGGGCTGAGTATAGTTATAATAAGCTTATATATCTCTTTAAACTTATTAGTAATATAGTTATATTTAGTAAGATTAATAGTATAGTTAGTATATAGTTATATATATATTTAGTAAGATTAATAGTATAGTTAGTATATAGTTATATATATATTTTAAAGTTATTAGTAGAGAGATTATAGAGGCTATTAACAGCTATATTAGTATTAGTATACTTTAGAAATAATACTAGAGAAGGTATTTTAAGCCTTATAAGCATAGGAAGAAAGGCTTTATATATCTTATTACCTATAGTAGGTATTAAGTTAATATATTACTATATATTAAGATTATAAGCTTTTATTTTAATCTTCTAAAGCTAGTAAGGCTACTTAGAAAGCTTACTTAACGAGGTATTTATAGCTATAGTAGCTATATCAGCAGTAGTAGAGATAATTATAGCTATTATTATAAGATCAAAAAAGGTATTAAAAAAGGTATTAGAAGGGGTAATAGGTAAGTATTAAATAATAACACGTATAAGACTCTTAATTATAAGATTAACTATATATATATTAAGCAGAAAAAGAGTATAAAGAGGCCTCCTAGAGGTGCGCTCTTAGGGCGGCGAGGGTGGTAGTATATAGCAGAAGCGCTAATTTAATAATAAGAATAATAGAATTATTAAAATAAAATAAAATCTAAAGTATAATATAAGTAGTTATCTACCTAGTTAGTTAGATATATCTACTTAAATAGTAAAACTCTATTATAAAGGAGTTTTACTAGCTAGGTAGTATTCTTTATAACTTTAATCTACTAACTTAATATTTCTATAAGAATAATAGTTATAGAGAAAATAATAGAGATAGTAATAAAGATATATAATAATTATAAATAATATAAATAATAATAGAGATAATAATAATAGCAACAGTAGTAATAATAGTAGTAATAATAATAGTAATAAAAGTATTAATAACAGCAATAATAGCAGTAGTAGTAATAGTGACAACGATGTATGGATTACAAGCGCGTGCGTGGACACCGCCTGGAGAGCAAAACTCTTATAAAGACTCTGGCGTCAAGCCCACACAAACAAACCCACACTGGCCCAATTGCACATAACTATAAGCGACATCTGTAGTCAGCCGTCTGGTAACATATCTAGAGGATGAGCGCCATTAACTACAGTTATCACAATTAGTGAATGATCCAAGACACGCATGTAATGGAACGAAAACCTTGATTCTTTTGACTACTGACTGCTATTCATTGATCCGAGAAGTCTCCCGGACACCTGTTGCTACTCATCCAGCCCGAAAAGTCTCTCGGGCACTGTCGTCGTCGTCGCCACCGCCGCCGCCGCCGGCTCTAAGTCAACGACCGCTGTGGGGGAAGCCCCGGGGTGGAGGGGCCCTTCGTCTTCTGGAAGGCAAAGGGAAGTGCTGCTGCTGCTGCGGTGGGTTGCGATCCCAGTAAGAGGCCGTCGCCCCAACTGCCACAGCCCGAGCATCGCGTCGCTGGATCGCAGTCGCGATACCTACCAGGGCCGCGTTCGTATTTGTCCGGTAGTGGTCCGGGCCCAACTGCCTGAGCATAGCGTTGACAAAATCGGCCAAAGGCTTGTTGCCATGTGACTTGAGGTGCTCGTGGTATGGTATCACCACAAACTTCCAGAGATACGCCAGATATGCCGTCTCCTCGATCCCGATATCCCTCGTCTCCGAGCGGAACGTCAGCTGGTACGCGCTATTCCACGCGAACTTGATGCCCTTGTTCTGCAAAAGGTCATTGGCCTCGATGATCAGCTTCTGGCCAGCTCAGCATCTCCACGCGCTCCGGTTGATGGGAATCTGCATCACAAAGGGCCTCCAATGCATTCCCATTGTGATGTCTAATCCAGCAGCCTGGATCAGGTCCAGCATCTGCTGCAGCTTGGGCACACTGGCTTCAACCTGACCGGCAGGATCGCGCGGCCACGCCTTGTTCCTCAAGACTGGCTGCGGTTGCGGCTGCGTCTGCGTCTGCATCTCTGTCTGCTGAGTCGGCTTGGCTGCGGAGACCCCATTGTACCCTCTCAGCGGAATGGGGCCAAGAGACGCAGGTGGCGGCGCTCCCGTCGGAGCCTTGGGCGGCACAGCTCCAGTCGGAGCGTGAGACGATGATGCCTTTGTCGACTGCGTCTCGGCCTTCTGCTTGCCCTTGGGGCCTACCTCGTTCCAGATCCCGTTGATCCTCGCCTCCTTCTCTTCGGCGAGCCTTTGGGCCTCTGCTGCGTCCATCTCCTTGATAAACTCGACAGTGCCGTCTGTCTGCATGCGCTCCACCCACAGCGTGTCCGCCTTGGCAGGCACGGTGTCGTAGACGAGCTTCTCCTTGGTGCCTTCGGGTCTCTGCAGGTGCGGCGGCACGGGCGGCGGCGGTGGCGGCGCGGTGCTGCTGGATGCCACTGCGGGCTGGGCTGGGTCGGACACCGGCGCGGTGCTGCTGCTGGACGGCTGGGCCGGCACAGGCACCTTCTTCTGCAGGTAGTCGCGGAAGCGCTCGTCAAAGGGCGGGACGTACTTCTTACCCCTCTTGAACACCTTGACGAAACCGCTGGCGAGGAGAGCCTGGTACTCCGAATCGGGGACTGTAGTTGAGATAGTTAGCGATCGATCATTCAAATGAGATAGGAGCCTTACTCATTCTGCGATGCAGGCAAACTGTGCTGTACCAGTCGGTATACGCACACGCAAGCTGCTCATCTTTCTTCATGGACAGTTCCCTGTAAGTGCCATTCCGGACTGCGTCAAGCTTGAGCTTGACTTTAATGACGCTCTTCTTCGACCAGTGCCTGACGGCAAGCAGAAAGACGGCCTCGGCGTATGCCTCCATCTCGTCGCCGTCACCTTGCTCAGCCAAGTTCCTCGTCTTCGGCCAGATGCTGTCGAGGGTCGCGTTGTACTCGCCCTTTGCCATGGCCTCATCGACAATGGCTTCCAAGAACGTCTTGGACGAGCCCCAAGTCGGCTGAACGGGCGTCTGCTTTACCTCAGGGTCCTGAGTGTCGCCAACCTCTTCACTCACCGCGCCATCCGCGGGGAGCCCAGAGTCCTGGGTTCCATCAACTGCTTCACTCACCGGAGCTGCCAGAAACACGTTATCTGAACCCATCTTCTGCTTCTTGTTGGCAGTAACGGGGGTCCACGTCATCTTCCTCTTCTTTCCAACAGTCCGTCGACCGTCCATTTCTGCTCTCGCTGCTCCCTCCGCAGTCGCGGTACGCACCAAAGCTGCAGTCACAGCCTGAGGCCGTGAAGCCGTCATTCCTTCCACTAAATCGCGCTCCGGTGGCATCTTGGTCTCGGCGGGGGCGGTGGTTGTGGCGGTGGTTGTGAAAAGCAGACAAAAAATGCAGGAGTGATGAGAAAAGCAGGTGCGGGAAGTCAGAAAAAAATTGAGGAAGGACGGAGGTGGAACGTTGCTACGTGGGAAAGGGAAGGAGCCTTCAACGTTGTTCCTTCTCGTTACGGTAACTCATCATATCTTCTCTTCAAACCACCTCCTTACCCACTAGCCAACTTCCAAGAAGGCATAGCCGGAAATTTTCAGTAAGAGGATCACTTTCATAAGTTACAATCAAGGGTTTATTTTCACGAGTTGCGCACCACACAGGTGGTTGAATTGCAGAGAAAGTGTATTGCTACAAAAGCACATTGGCTTCCTCAGTAGTAGGTATTCAACCCCGTGCCAGATGCATAGCTCTGAACGAAGCAGATGGGCCGTCGCCGCCGCCGCCCTCTTATAGGTACTTAGTTATCATCCGGGTCCTCCAACGCATCCGAAGACGGAACCGGGTTAAACTGCTGCAGCTCATTATAAGCCTTGCGAGACTGAAAATTCTTCTCTTTCAACTCCAAAATCTCTTCTTCCAATTTCTCAATCACCTCCTTCAGCCGATCGATCTCGGTCTGACCGGAGCCTGAGCCAGTCGCCTCGGCACTGACCGTAGACCCCGTCGAGTCTTTGACGGGCCTTTCTCTGTCCGCGAGCTTCTTCTGTATGGCCACCCAGCGGCGTTCCGCGACTATGCTACGCTCGTGATACCCCCCCAGGTCGGTCCTGTACGGCAAATCATTTCTCATCATGATCTTGCCCGCCTCCATGCCATAGCCCTCGCCCGTGTACCTGAACAGCGGTATTCCATGGTAATCCATGTCCGTCAGCGCCTTCAGAATGGCCTGAAGATCAACCGCCGAGACCATGTAGGGACCGTCGTCCCCTGTCTGCTTTGGTGGCGGCGGCATGTACCTGCCCTCTAGCTTCTCCATGAATTGCGAGAACCAGCAACACCTGATGCCACGCTTCTGCATATCCTCGCGAGCGATTTTGTGAAGCCCGGGCAAATCCATACCCTCGTCCTTGTGCTCCTCGATAACTCGGATCATGGTGTTGAAGAACTCATCCCCAGGCGGATTGAGGAGCCTCCACGTCCGGCAGTCGTTGGTGCGCACAATCACTGCGTACTGGACGGCGACGATGAGATAGTCGACATTACCCTGCCACAGCGGGTGATGTGCCAAACTGATCAGATTCCCCATAAAGATCTCGCTCCACAGCGGCGAGGTAATCTTGCGCCCCTTGACGTCCTTGTTGTGCTGAGTCTTCCCGGCATTCTCCTCGTCCGGATCATATCGCAACGCGTGCTTGGCCGAGATGACCTCGGCTGGGCTCTTGCGAAAGAGGCGCAGGAATAATTTCCAAAGCTTTATGAGGCTGGGTACGCTTGAAATGTCCATCAAAACAGGACGTTCGGGGTCCGCAAACCACTCCGTCCGCAAGTCTTCCTCATCCTTGTGGGTCCAGTACTCGTTGAATAACGACTCTGGCTGCTCTGTTGGAGAGATAACAGGAGGAATTATCTCGTCGACCTCCTCTTTGGTAATCTTCGACACGTAACTTTCTGTCTCAAGGAACCTCTTGTATGACTTATCTGGCTTCTTCTGCTTCTGAGACTCCTCAACGAGCCTCCATGCCTCGTCAGGGCGCACCAGACAAGTGATTTTATCCTTCTTGTTCTTCTTGTCGCCGTCACCTTTGACATCAGCCTCGCCCTCTTCGGAATCTGGCTCGCCCTCTCCAGCATTTTTCGTCTTCTGCTTCTTGTTAATCGAACCGGGCGTCTGCGTTCTTCCTCTTGGTATTTTGACCTCCCGTTGTCGTGGAATCTGCCGTCGCCGCCGAGGTCTTGGTCTTAGCCGCAGTCTTTTTTGTCTTCTCGGAAGACATCTTGGTGGTCGTCGTGGGAGGTGGTAATGGATGGTGGTAGTGAAACTCGCAGCAGAGAATACACGAGCAATATGGGGGAAAGATGAGGAAATCAGGTGTGGGGAGCTGGAGAGATGTGTAGTTGTGAGGAAAACAAGAGGGACGTTGTTCTAGTAGAAAAGAAAGCAGCCTTTCAAACACGCTCCTTCTTTGCATTCCTTACTGCACCTTCTCTCCCAGACAGCTCCTTCCTTCCCCACTGGCCAACTTTTCAAGAAGGCCCAACCGCATCCATGGGGCAAGCACCGCCTTCCAGAGGCCGGATTCAGCTTCAAGGCGTCCCTCACCCAGTCGGATACATTGAATGTTTGGGAGAGAAGCTTTTCAAAGCTATCATGAAATCTCTGACAATGGGACATTGCACCATTTCGACTCAAGTTTTTCTTTCCCTCCTCCCCGTACTGATCAAACGTACAAACGCTGCCACTAGTGACATCTTTCTCGAGCACTTCGAAAGCTATCCGGGCGGTTAGGAAATCGCGATGAATTGTTGAGCAATCTCTATCCATGTTTCAGCACAATTACCATTGGATCAACCCAAACCTAGGCTCAAGTCTAGGCCTTCTAAACAGGCACTTGGTTTTACTCGAGTGCTGAGACATCGGGCATCCGATCGGAAGGGAAGCCCTCGTAAAATCAAGCATGGTAAGAATCACTAGCAAGACATGTTTTAATCTGCAACCATCAAATCCACTAAAGCATCGTCTTAGGACACTCGTCGTAAACCATTTATTGCATACTCGTTGTTTCTACAGCTCCAAGAAACCAGCCAATCTTCAACCCCCAAAGGCCTCATCATAACAGTCACTTCTAGCCAGCGCAATTTCGTGTGCGAACCACTGCATATGCATGTCAATCCCTCTCCCTAGTTTATCCACGGTATAGCAATCCTCTGCGTGGATGCCGCTTCTCACGCACGGCTCGGCAACCTGTGTGTCAGGAGACTCGACACCACACGCAGCTGGGTCGTTAATATGGCCAAGCAGCTCTCTTCCTCGGCGTTGCGAGGTCTCGATCTCAGCAGAGAAATCTCGTCCTCGAGTTGGTCTCGTTTGTTATAGAGGTCAGCGAGTCTACTTGCTTCGGATCGCTGTGTCCGGTCTTGCTGCGGTACAGGGTGACACAGGCGCCTTCGATGCGAGCTAGGGCGCCGAGCCTGGCCACCAAAGCCGCCAGCGCACTCATTTGTCGTTTGACAGCCGCTGGTTCGATAGTTCATGTGCCGAGGGACGCCATGCATGTTGAGACCGCCGGCTGGTGCGTAGGAATGCAAAGCGTTGTGGGTCTCAACAGGACTACTCGGACCCAGTTGGAGAGAAGCAAGGTTTCCACAAAGCTGCATTCGCGGGCTGCATACCTGTCCAATGTTGGAGACTGCGTTGGCAGGGGGGTGGTATGGGGCGAGACCAGTCGTGTCGGGGTTGGCGACGTTGTTATCGCTGCGGTGGTGATATCCATGGTGATGTTGGTGGCGATGATAGGGCTTCTGCGGAACTTGGACCCAGTTTCTGCCATCATTGGCGTTCTCATCTTCATCGTCAGCATCCGCCAAGTATTCTTCGACACGCTTGTGTGACATCTTGCGTCTGCTGTCTGCATAGGGATGATGGTGGTAACGCTTCCGCCGACCACGTTGTTCTTCGTCGGGCGCTTTCATCCTGCGTGACGGGCCGCTGCGGAGTGCATCTCTTTCTGGCTGTGTTTGATGGATAGAGACATTGCTTTGAGCCTTCTGTGAGCCTCCTGAGCTGGCATTCTTGAGAATACCAGGTAGCCTGGGCGCCGGCCTCGGACTGGAGGGCTCAATGGGTTCGTCGAAACAATTGATCAGGACGTAGCCCTCGCCATCTAGTTCGTCAGATCCAGCCATGGAGACGCCAGACCATTCACTGCTTGAAGTGGACTCCTAGTCCCAGTCCGTGTCGGAGTTGGAGTCTGCCACTCTGACGAGCTCGGTACTGAAAAGGCGTGGACGGGCCATTTTGTCAATTGGTGTCGCTCTGGGGAGGAAAATGCTTTTTGTATGTGTACGGGATCGATGTAATGAAGCAGTTGAACGTGATTGGAACAAATACCAGTTAGGGGGCGATGGACTGTCGTTGGAGATGAAGTCTGGACGGGTGTTAGTTGAAAGTCGACCATGTGGGGTTAGCAGCTTCCTCCGAATAGGGCAGGTAAGGAAGAACCCGATTGGTCGAATGGAGGGAGTCACTGCTTTGACGCCTGCGTCTGTTGCAGGAATAGCAATCACGACTCGACCAGCTCCTGAGATTTCAGCCATTGAAAAATTACACGGAATTGACTTCACGAGATTGATGGCAGTGGAGACCGATGTAGAGAACGAGTGCTTGAATCTGAAGACTATGTACAGCAATCCAACAACGTTCTCTCAAACCCAATGTTTACCTGCCACGGAAACCTACACTAAAGAGTGAGGGCATTCTGCCCCAGCCCATGGTGTACCTCAGTCTTGCGCAGTTCCTCCACACTGCTCAAGACCTTTGCCAAATTCTTCGTCTTGGGGTCGGTCGGCAGAGGCATCCTCCCCTCCTTTCCTGCCCGGTAGTCGTAAAACTCCCACAAGGGCCCCGAGCGGTTTGCAGACTTGCACCATGTGTGCCCCTGGCTCTTGCTGAAGTCCTTGGTCCAAGGAAACGGTCCCCCTCGTGGGTCGTTGATCTTGATGGACGAAGTCGCGGCCTCCATGACGAGGTCAACCCAAGGGGTCTGGGAGGCGATCGCTGGCCTGTTGCCCCTTCTATGGACGAGGAGGTGATACAACTCGGCCTTGGAGAGCTGTGACCGTCGAGCACATTGGTCCAAATAATGCAACTTTGTGTTGCATAATGGACAGCCGCTAATCTGGCCCGAGAGATCTGGCCAAATGCAGTCGATCAGACGGTGGCCCCTGTGGCCGCAGTTCCCACGCCTGAGCTCAACGGGAGGGTCGATTGACTGTCGGCCGTGGGTGACGAGCTTCTCTGCGTCCTCCGTGTTGAGCTTGACCTTTTCGCGGAAAGGCGGCTTGTCGCAAATCTGTCGAGGGGGTTGGAAGGGCCTCTCAGTGAATCGCGGTGGGTGTTGCGATTGACCTCGGTCCGAGATGGTACTGGGCTCGCGTTGAAAAGATTGACCTCTGTCATGTTCATCACCTCTTGATAGTGGCCTGTGTGAATGCCGCTGGTCTCGTGTCTGGGCTGGCGGGTCAAAACGGGAAGGGGCAGGGCGATCACGTCCTTCCCGGGCGAAATCGCGGTAGACCCCTCTGCTCGGGTGCTGGGGTCCAGATCCTGGTCCAGGCTTGATCTCGCGGTCACGATCCTCTGATCGTTGTGTCTGGCCTCGAGCAGGGGTTTGCTGCGAGACGTAGCTGTCGTAATAGCTCTTTTGAGAGGGTCGAGGATGATTGCTTGGGCGATACGGATCCGAAGAAGGCCGCGAAGGCTGTCTGCCGTTGATAGCCACGTCGTGGTGGTCGACCCGTGTGCCGCCCATGGCTGGCTGCTTGAGGCTGATTACTTGGGCGATACGGACTTGAAGAACGCGGTGACTGTGGCCTGTCGCTTTCGCTCATAGTAGCCACGTCGTGGCGCTGGTCGTCGTGTTGTTGCCTCATAGGCCGTCTATCGCTGGTTGCTTGGTGCCGGCTGCTTCGGCGATGTGGGCTCGAAGAGGGCCGCGACGACAGCACGTTGTGGCGTCTCTCATTGTGTTGTTCGAACCTGTGCAGTCTATCCGCAGAAACGTGAGTATAATCATGCGCCTCTGACATCGTCGATGTCTCCTGCTGAGGGGGCTGTCTCTGGCGTCGCTTCCTCTCCAGGTTGGCCTGGGCGCGAGCGAAGTCATCTTCTGCCTCCTCGAACGAGTCGCGGCGAGATCTCTTTGCGTGAGGGTATCTGCCAGCGTCGGAGTCCCTGCCTTCCCGTTCACGCTTTGGTTTCGTCATAGTGTCTGTTGCAGCGTTGTGCTGAATGGGGATAAGAGTGTGAGGAATAAAAAATGTAGTGGGAGTAGAGTGCGAGGAGTAGAAATGTAGTGGTGGAGGGCTGCGAGAAAAAATTGAGGGAGGGAGAGAAAGAGAGAAAAAAAAGGGCAGCAGGAGGAGTTGAAGAGTTTTCACCTCCCACGATGGGAGGAGGCTCGGGTTCGAGGTGCAAACAAGAACAGCTTCCGGGCGTCTACAGCAAGCAAGCAGGCCTATTCCAAGCAACTATCCATCTTTCGTTCAAACGAGAGAACCCTAGCACCAAAGAAGGCAAATAGTCACCGTAGGCGCAGGCTTTTGTAGTCTTTGTGATCATCAGCATTTATAACTTGATGGACTGCAAACGACACATATCAACAGGACTAGCATGAATCAGCAACACACAATTAGACATTGACTATGAAAATCACACCCCCTCGGTAGGAGGCACCTCAGACTAACGTAAAATTGTTCGACGTCCCTTCAAACGCCGTGATGGACCCAATCAACGGCTTCGAATCTCCATAGTACTTGATCCGATACGTCCCGGCAGCAGCGCCGTCCCCGGCCGTCTCCCAGCTGATGGTGACCTCGCTGTACCCGAGCAGCCAATTGGTCCGCGACCACGTGTACACCAGGAACCAGTCTTCGTCGTTCCTGATCTGCGTCCACACGCCGTTCTGCACCTGCTCGACGGCGGCGTACGTCCCCTCGAGGCGCAGGTGTTCCGCGGGTTGGCCGCCTGGAAGGTGGCGTTGACGACGGCGCCGCGGGAGTACGACGCCGACGGCTGCGTGACGACGGAGCCGAACGAGCGGCCGCTTGGGGTGCCGTCCACGACGACGCCGGTGATGAAGGACAGCGAGTTGCCGCGGTTGTCCGGGGGCGACGGGCCGGCGGACGGCGTGGACGTGGCCGAGGGGGAGAGATAGCCAATGTTGGAGACGGTGAGATTGATGTAGGCCGGGAGGGTGCTCTTGCCGAAGAGGGTCGACGCGCCCTCGTAGCGCTGGATGGCGTACTCTTCAGGGGTTGCAATGTAGTGCGCGTAGGTGTTGGCAGGGCCGCCGAGGACGACGATCGGCTCGTCGACGATCGACGTGGCGGCCTGCTTCACGGCCGCTTTCCAGCGGCGGCCAGACATGGTGGTGGCCTCGCCGGGAGCGACGATGATGACCAGCTGGCCCACGCGGAGCATCTGGATGTCGACAACGTTGGGGCTCCAGGCGTAGGGGGTGCTCATCTCGCCGACGTCGAGGAGGACGGGCTTCGGCTGCTGGCAGGCGGCCTGCGCCGCGCTCGGGGTTCTCAGGAGGCCAGACACGACCGCCAGAGGGGGTTGGCGTCAGGGCTGCCCGAGTCGGCTTGGGTGAAGTCGAACGCTCCGGGGCCGTCGGATGTGCCGGCGGCGAAGGAGTAGCCGAGGGCGGCTGGGCAGGTCATGCCCTTGGTGCCGTCTGCCGCGGTGAAGTTGAAGTAGGACATGTCCTGGAAGAAGTGGAAGGACTTGACGCTGGTGCCGGTGACGGGCGTCGAAGATGAGCTGAGGGAGGTCTGTCTGGTCAGCCAGGCTCAGTGTGAGGATCGGTCAACTTACGTATACACTCTTGGCCCCGGCGTATTGCCGCTTGCCAATTTCATAGCAGCTGGAAATTCCCAGGTCCAGCTTCTGGAACGCCGGGCCTCTGCCGTGGCACGACTGGCTCTTGCCATCAGCGCAAGTGCTGTTCTCGAGACTGCACTGCTGGCCAGACCCGTCGTCACACCACGCGCCAAGAACGTTGGGGGTGGTGTCGCCGACGTTGGCCTGGCTAAAACCAGCGACGAAGCCGTCGGCGGTGCTCGAGTCGCCCGCGAGGTCCTTCTCGAGAAGGTACGCGGCGACGCCTTTGTTGTCGCCAGCCACGTGGGTGCTGTTCTGAAGGATTGAGGTGCCATGGACAGGGTACCACGTGAGAACACCAATGTTCTTGCCGTCAGAGGCACGCTGGAAGCGCAGAAGCGTGAGGGTAGTGTCGGTGCTGGCGCTGTACTTGGCCCGCTCCTCCTCGGGGTTGGCGAGGTACGCCCAGAGACTGCGGTTGATTGCGCCATCGGTAACCTCGGTGGTCCCGACGTCGAGATAGCCCTGGATCGTCAGTCAGGTCTTGAAAGGCAGTGAACGACATACCTCGGTCAGCGACTCGTGCGCCTTCTTGATCGACAGCACCGCGCCGTCAACGATGGCCTGGTAGCTCTGCTTGTCGAATCCCAGGCTGGTGACTTGGGGCAGCAGGTAGTTGAACCACGCTCCCGGGCCGGCGTGGCTGTGGGTGCCCGTGACGGCGATGGTATCCTTGGTGTACATGGAATAGCCAGACCCGAGGGCCTTGACGCCCTCCAAGATGCCATTGCGCACGGCGGTGTCGCCACTCTGGGTGTCCAGCACGAGATACACAAACCGATCGTTCGGCTTGCTCACATCGCCGACGATGAAGGCGCGGCTGTAGATTCTCTGCCTGAGACCAGTCCCGACCTGGTCCAGATCGGCATACCCGGCAAACCCAATCTCGACGACGGGCCCCGTGATGTCGGCCTTGCCGGCGCCGATCAGGTACTTGTCACCCGCCGCAGCGCGCGTCTTGGCCTTGAGGTGCGACTTCCAGGTATCATCGCGCCGGATGTTCAGCGCGGGGCCCTGTTGCGCACCAAGTTTGGTGAAAGCGACGGTGGCTAGGAGCACAAAAGACACGAGTGCAAGGACGGCGAAGAACGAGCGCCGGGGCAGCTCAAGGCCGGAACGAGAGTGTCGAGGCATGGCGGGCGATGCTGTGTGCCCCCTCGACTTACGATAGGGGACGCCAGGGCAGCCGTCGCCTTTATGGCCGCGCACTCTCGGCCATCAAGGCATCGTAGCCCCTCGATAGCTACAGCTAGCTGTTCCTGGCTCTGGATGCCGGTGACGCGGGAAGGGGAAGGTATGCCGACACATCTCTCGTCGTGATTTGCCCGTGCCCTGATGGGCGCAACGTTGAGCAGCCCCAACGGCAAGCGAGGTCAATAAAGCAGGTAGGGGCGGTCATGTCAACACGACAAGAGATGGACGCTCCCTTGCGCAGATGCAATCTTGCGTCACATGGTGGCCGGCGATGTCGCCGTCTGATTGGAGATGTGCGTAAAGGTGGTGTCCATTGGGAGTGCGGGGAGTTGTAATTGGGGTCACCCGTGCCATCATTGGGCAGGTCGTCTTGAAGATGGGCAATGTCCCGCTCGGCAGGATGGGCTCCGATTTGGCCGTCAAGGGAGCAAAGCACGGTGAACTGGTGCGTCCGGGTGTTCGCAGGGTTGTCGTCTTGCTGGAAGAAGACTTCAGCTCGTGGCTAATCGCCCGTCGAGAGATTCCAGGGAGATGCTGCAGGTGCCCGGTTTGCAGAGTTGGCATCCCGGTCGCAGGCCTTCAGTCAGCGTCAATTGTGTAGATAACAGCGATATGCCCGCGCGGCATGCGAAGCCCGTTCGAGCAGGACATTGCTGCGACGTTGATAACCCAGCCCTGGCCGGTGTGTTCCCCTTTTGGCCCGTCATGTGCCGTACGCAGGGAGTTGGCTCGGCCCCGATAGCGACGGCTGTGTGTTGTTTATCTGGGTGGGGCATGCAGCTTTGAAAGGTGGAGATGTGGACTCCTCGCCTGTGAGGACTGCCGTGCCGAATCCGCTCGACTCCGCTGGTGAATCAACTCTCCAGCCCGTCAGGGACCGGTCGTGGGCTGACGAGTGCGTGTTGTCGTTCGCACACAATAAACAGAAACACCACTCATCAGGAGCTTCTCCTATTTTTGCAGGGTCAGCAACACGGTCAGTAATCGGCGTAGACACACACGTACCTCTGTAAGCTCTCCCACCACCAGCCAAAACTCTCCCAGTCAGAGGGTGTCATTGCACCCTCGGCACCTCCTCAAACAGGACAGCCCCTCACCATCATCATAAATCACAATACAACTCAGGCGCAGACCCGCAACGACACATGTCGATATTGATTCTACGTAGCGGCGGCCCACGGCCACTGATTATAGAGAAATAAAACATCGCAACTTTTGAAGCCGACACGTATATATCCCCTGACCGTATCCCTCGCCCAATTCCATATTGTGACAGTCCTCGAGGGGATCAATGCCAGCCCGAAGCGACGTCCGTTTGTCTCTGCTCATGCAAAATCCGCTGGTACCAGCCTTTTCCAGCCGTCGTCACGTTGCTTCCGTACGAAACGCCAGGTCAAAAGACACATATATCCTCCCGGGTTGACGCCCAAAACCCATGTCCAGTCCGTAAAAAGTACAATAAAAGAAAAATAAATGCATCTAGTATGTAGTAAGGGGAGATACCGCCTCTAGACATGAGAGTAAGATTTGTCAGCACCCGTCCTCTTCGCACTCGCTCATACTGCCGTAGCCCGTGTCCGTCTCCATCCCGACGACGCTCTTGGTGATGCTGAGGCAGCGGTCGACCATCTTGTGGCGGACGTCCTGCTCCAGACCGCACTTTTCACCGGGCGCGCTGCCAATCCAGATGCGCAGGCTACCGGCGAGGCGCTCGAGGGATGTGCTGAAGGACTCGGTCGACGAACGATGGGCAAAGAGCTCCTCCATGAGCTTGAACAACGCGGTGCAGCCGAGGAGGGACATGTTGGCGGTGGCGCTGGGGCGGGCAATCTTCTCGACGAGGCGGAGCCCTTCCTGGGGGTAGGCAGCGGTCGACTTGGCGCGCTGCGGTGAGATGGCCATGGCGCACTTGAGGGCCATCTGGATCGGGGACTGGACCGTGGAAAGAGGAGTCGATGGCGGCGATCTGATTTAGCGACTTTTGCTCAGAGGTGGGCTGGATGTTCTGGAGGCGGCGGCAATGTTGGCTCCGCGCTTCTCGTCGACGAGAACGGCGCGGGCGACGAGAGCGCGAGCCTGGACGCCGGAGCCGATGGGCGCAGTCTTAAGGGCGTTCTCCAGGCAGGTCGACACGACCCTGGGGGCGTCGCCGTCGTCCTTGGTGGCTTCGAGGCTGGTGACCAGGGCGCGCTGAATGGTCTCGCTGGACCACCAGGCAGCGACGGCATCCAGCGGGGATCGCACAGCCTGGTCGTCGACGACGGCATCCATTCCGTCGTTGTGCTCGGTGACGCCCTCAGTTGTTGCCAGGTTCCACGCCAGGTTGTAGGCTCGTTGGATGACGTTGTTGTTGAGAACCACGTCACATTCTTGCTCGATGAGGGCGGCCAGGTGTTCGGGGAGGTCGTCCTCGACCTGCTCGGAGTTGCGGCGAAGCTGGGCAAGGACACGGTTCATGTTTCTGGCGTCGTTCCAGAGTGAGCGAGCGAGCTTCTTGGCAACGGTGTTGTGCAGGCCCTTGGATCCAAGGTCCCAGAGGAGAACGCGGACGTGAAGGGCCTTGAGCATCAGGCGGGACGGGGTGTCGGGGAGTGTGCCGGATGCCAAGAGAGTGAGAGTCAGGCGGCTCTTGTTGATCTCCACGTCACCTCCAGCCAATTGCGCGTCGAGGGCGATGGACCACGCCTTGACGCGAGCAGCCTCCTGCTCCTCGGTGAGGCCGGTGAGCATTTGATAGCCGTGGACGCCGATGGCATTGCGAAGGCTGAGCTTCATTGTCTTGAGAATCAGAGCAGCAGCCTCGAGGATGAAGTTGTGTTTCGGGACCCAGACGGTCTGGATGGCCGTCAACCAGGCCTGACGACGCACGTGAATAGGGGACGCCACAGACCCAGCCGCCTGAAGAGACTCCCTGAGCTGATGCGCCTTCTTTGGCTTCTTGTCGAACGGCACGAACAGCGAGGGCACAAAGACCCACAAGAAGGTGCCAAGGAAGAGCAAAAATTTGAGATGCGAGATGATCTGGGCAGGGGAGATGTAGTACCCGCCAATGTGCATGTGTGAGTGCGATCCCAGGTAGGTGAGAAGCTGGACGGGAAGAGCGTACAGGCCGCGGCCCTCGGGGCTCTCGTTGCTCTGCTCGTTTTCTCGCACAGCCTCGATGATCATCAGGCCAGCAAGGGAACCGACCATGAGCTTGCCAAAGTACTGGCTGGAGTTGCCCCAGCGGCCTTGCTGCTGCATCTGCTGCTGCTGTTGCTGGATCTGTTGCTGCCGCATGAGGGCGGGGTTTCCGCGGTACGCTTGTTGCGGCACGGGGTACGGCTGGCCGGAGGCCATTTGCGCGGAGATGATGCGCTTCATGTCTTCGGGCACGGGAATCATGCCCTGGGCGGACTCGCCGCGCGGGGTGCCGATGGGCGTGTTGATGTACTGGTCCTGCGGGTACTGCATCGGGGTCGGCGGTTGCTGGAGGGGGCTCATGGCGCCATTCATCGCGCCGGCCATGAAGAGCTTCTCGAACGCGGCAATTCTGTTCTGCATGGCGCTGTTCTCGTCGAGCAATCGGTTATTTCGCTTTTCGAGGTGGCGGATATACTCCGTCGCCTTGCTCAGGACCTGTGGATGTTAGTGCCGTCTTGCTCAATTCCGAACAACACATACCGTGGCCTTGTTCAGCTTGTGGGCAGGCGTCAAGCCGTGCAGCTCCTCGCGATCCTCGGTGGTATCCTCTCCCCTGGCGCTCTTTGACATGATCCTCAAACTGGGCACGCTGTCTCGGAGGGCGGCGATCTTGTCGTTCAGATTGGTCCGATACCTCTTCTCAATCATGTTGTGTGCCGTCTTCTTGACGGGCTGGTTCTCGTCGTCGTCGTCATCATCGTCGTCAACGTCGGCAGACGACTTGCGCTTCCTGCTGGCCTTGCTCGATAGATCGTGGGCATCCGGAGAGGACAGTCCTGCTGCCTTGTGGTCGCTCGTGGCAGATTCGGGGCTCGGCTCGCTCTTGGGTGACTGGTACTGGAGATGGGCGGGCATGGCGATATTCCGCAGCTTCTCCTGCTGAGCGGCGTGAGGAGGTTCAGGGTGGTGTCGGGGAGGGTGTGAGGGTGGCCTCCTCGCTGGTGATGGTTGGAGGGGGCGGGAGTGGCATAGAAGCCGGCCGGGGCGACGATGGATTGATCGATTCCGGCGGAAACGTTGGGCGGCAGGGCGTGTTGTTGTTGTTGATGCTGCTGGTTCGGAGAGAGCTCCCACGGGGCGGTAGTCTGGAAGAGAGAAGTGGCGCTGCGGCGGTGGTGGCAGCGATGCTGTAGGAGTCGTACGGGGGTGTGTCCTGAAAGCCCCAATTGGCGTCATAGAAGGACTGGTTGTCGGCGGCGATGTTTGGTTGACCGTTGGGGTCAGATTTCACGGTCTGGGGGTCTTGATCGTCAAGGAAAGACGGCGCCACGCCGAGGTTAGACTCTTCGAGCCCAAATAAGGCATTCTGATCCTGGTCGGCCATGTTGCAGAGCGGTGTATATGCAACTATGGCCTGATGCTCAATTCATCGAAGTCGGTACCGTGGACGGCCCTTCGCAGGACTGGAGAACGGGGGGGCCAGGACCCGGCGAGGCAGTCGATAGGACTCGACGTGAGTGGCGGGTCGGTCGCGATGGATCGGTGTCGATGCCGCAGGGGGCAGATTACGGACAGGACGGACAGCGGTTGATTGACGGCAAACGGCGGCGTGGTCGCAGCGGGAATCTTTCTGGTCGTACGACTGTCGGCAGAAGGCGATGGGAAGGGATGGGGATTGCGAGGTGGTGTCAGGCGGGAAGGAGACGCGGGACCCAGATGGGCAGAAATCGGCGGGTGGAAGTCGTATGACGCTGGGCAGGTTTGGCGGTGCTCAGAGCTTGGGTTGCTTGGGGGTCCTCTCTCTGGCACGTTGGGGGGAGGGGGGGGCACTCTGTACTGTGAGGTAGACTTCGGCACTGCACGGGGGTAAGCAGCGACGAGGGGATTCGACGCGAGATGCACGAAATGGTTGGTTTGGGGGTCGATGTGCGTGGTGGGAAATTCAAACACACGAATAGAGGTGCGCTGGAATGCTTGGATCGCGAAGAGAGGGCAGGGAATTGGGTGGGAGGATGGAAGGAGAGCGAGAATTGAGAAAGGGAAGAGAATGGAGGCAGATCGTACGATAAATGGGAAACCACAGCTGATAATGGGCCGAGTGGTACGGCCCCCGTCCTTGCCGTCGCCCACATCGAGGGTGTTGTATCTTTCCACGCTGCATATGAGCAAAGATACCTCTCGTTGGTGACGACTGGCGTACAGTGCCCGGGGAGTCAGGAACAGCGCGCCGGCCTGCCTCATTTTCGACAGCTCCACAGCGAGAAACGCCACTGAGCCAAGAAAGCCACTGATAGCTGGCCTATGACAACGCGCGCAAGGAGGGGGCTTTGCGCTGAACACACGCTTCCAGTTCCAGCCAGGTTTGCCAGCCAGCCAGAAACCCAGTGCCCATACGGAATCAATGCCAATGCCAGCTGAGAGCTTCCTCTTCCTCTTCATCATTGCCCGTCACATCCTCCCTCGTTGCCAACGGGCGTGGGAGCGGGCACTTTTCCCATCTCCTCATCCCGTCGGGCCTCATCAGTGTTCACTAGATATGCACACATTAACTGACACACGCACACACACACACATCTCTGCACAGCAAATAAACTGCCCGGTTTGTGTCTGCCCAGACTCGACGTCCCAATTTATTCCCATGTCCATCAGCCATGTCAGTGTTCTCCACGTCCGGCGCTCGCCGTAGCGTCGTCCATTGGGTCCCATCGGATCGTCGAACAAGAAAAAGTCACTAGACCTCGAGGCTAGAACAACAAGAGAGAATAAAAAACATGGACACACCCGTACACGAATGGCACACGCACCTACGCACGCTCTGTGGCCCCATTTCGTACAGTGCTTGGGCCGCTGCAAACAGCCATGGCCGCTGCTAGTTCCAGACCACCCGATGCCCCATCCCCGCCGCCAATCCCAGGGACCGCATGTCGCCTGTGGCTGCCCTCTCGTCTCTCTCTCCCTGCCTGGGGTGCCTGGTGTGGGTGCGTGTGTGTGTCTCTCTCAGTCTCTCATCTCTTTTTCCTCTGATCCGAGTTCTCACTCCGCAGTGCTTTCCTCGGCCTTGAGAACAATGGGCAATGCCTCGCCTCGACCGTCTTCCCCTGCCTCTGCCCGCCCTCTCGACCAACCCGCCTCGCAACTGTCTCACAATGGGCATGGCTGCGACTCGACCTGCCACGATCCCACGGCCAAGCACCCCCGCATGCCCTCGACAAGGCCGCTAACATACCCCAGCTTCGTTCCCTCTCTGTGCCCGCGAAACACGGCCGTCTGCTGTTAACCTCGCCGTACCCCTGCCGATCAGCACATGCAGACACACGCAGACGCGAGACACCCTTCGCTCTGATTTGAATCATCTGAAACGCCTATTCGTCCTTGACACACATGGCACGAACCCTGAATGCACTGGACAAGAATGCAGAGAAAACCCTATTAAATACCTAGATGCTAGATACGCGTTTCCAGAAGCATGACAGACCTGCTTTTCCTGACTCTCGCCATGCACCTTGGGCCATGACTCTGACTCTCGTCTGCCCGTGTTTCCGCCAGCCCGGTGTGTGGTGGTGGTGGTGGTGTGGCATGTTTTCCGTGTACGCGGTGCATCTGCTGCAAGTGTATGGACAAAGAAATCTCAAGATACACAACGCCAAGAAACGTCCCTTCTTCGTCAAAGAAAAATCGTAATCGCATTAACCCGGTCGCCCTTACTATCCACAGTCTATATGGTATATTCCCCTTTCTAACGTCTCACCAAATGTCATCTTCGCTCTTGACCATTTCCAAAGTTGGCGTCTTGGGCTCGAGCTTCCTCATCCTCTTGCGGTCCGCCTTGGTCACCAGTGACGGGGTCATGGGCACGATGGGCGTGAACGGCTGGTACGGCGAGTACGGAACAGCCATGCCTGTCGCCGGCGTGCGGGCCCGACGGCGACAGTGGTCCCGTGCGTGTGAACACGGTCTGCTTGGTGGTCTGCGACGCCATGGATGGCGAGGTGAGGGCCGGCTCGTATGCACGCAGGGGCAGGGCGCCGCCAGTGCGGACAGCCGACGGAGCCTTGGACCGGAATGTGGCCCCAGGCTGAGGTGACGAGGGGAACGTGGCACCGGGTTTGGGGGAGGCGGGCAGGGTGGGGAAGCGCGCACCCGGCTTCGGGGACTGCGGCAGGCCGATGAGCGGGGCCGTTGACCTCTCCGTTGTGGCCGAATTGGGATCCATGTCGGAGGCGGCGTGGGACGCATGTGACGGCGCCGCCGAGGGCTTGCGGGCGTGGCCAATCGGGAGCTGTCCCCCGATCCGCTCGTCAATGCTCTGCGTGCTCTCCGGCGAGTGGTCCGGCGTGATGGGCGACACCTGCCCGTTCTCCTGGTGTACCCCGTACGGGACCTGGTTGGTGGGTACCGGCGGAGGCGGGGGCGGCGCATACTGCCGCGGCGGGATGGCGCTCATCTCCTGGGACTCCTGCCTCGGGAAAGTTCCCGTCATGGGCGTCATGATCGGAGACGAGATGCTGATGCCCTTGACGTGCTTGTCCTTCTTGGGGGAGCGCAGGGCCGAGAAGATGGACGACGCCCGGGACTTCTTCTCCGGCTTGGGCTCCGCGGCGAGGTTCAGGTTGGCCGGCTTGTGTTTTTCCTTTTTGAGCGTCGGCTTGCCAAAGTTGGCGTTGTTTGGCGGCGGGAACTGCGAGCTGCTCGCGAGGACCGGCGAGCCTTGCAGTATGATGCCCTGCGCCTTGGCCTCCTCCTGCTCCATCACGTACTTGTACATCTCCTCGAGCTGTGTCTGCGCCATCTTCTTGTCCTTTTGGACGATCCTCTGGTCCACGGAAGCGTCGATTCCAGGTGCGTGCAGCGTCGACGTGGGCGTCGGGGCAACGTACGGCGTCTGGGGAGACGGGATTTCCGGGGTCTGGTAGTCCTCGGGGGGAGGGTACGAAAAGTTGCGGACGGGGCTCCGCGGGATGCTTCTGGGCGAGTTTGGCACCTCCAAGGTAAGTCTCAGCGGCCTGGGTGACGCCTTTGGTTCGTCAAAGTCGACCTCGTTGTCGCCGGCGGAGAGGGCCTCGCAACGTCTTTTGGACAGTACGAGCAGCAAAACGGCGACCAGCACCAATGACACGCCGTAAGAACCGACGATGGCGCCTATCTGATGGCAGGTAGGCGGGATCTCTCAAAGCGTTTGCAGATGCGGGCGGACCGTCCTCGGGCGATGGTGCAGGACCCCACTGGATGTTGAGGGGATTGTTGTTGCGAGGCTCGTGGGCGGAGGGCACTGCGTATGTATAACTGCAAAAGAAGAAAAGAGCGAGGGTCGAGAAGCGAAGTCGAGAGTTAAGAGTCGGGGCTTTGACGGGTTTCATGGTGGTGAGGACACCGGAAGTCTTTAAAAGTCAAATCCAGCTTTGATGATCTTACCTCCTGGTGGAGGGTCCGAAACACATTGTGATGGAGAAGTTACATGGAAAGGCACGGTCATGCGGCGCACAAAGGGTATATAGCGGCTGGTGAGGTTCGGCAGTGCGTCGAGATTGGCGCTGGCCATGTGCTCTCGACTCTGACTTGCTGAAGGCCCCAGGCACAAGTCTGCGAAGCGGTCGCACTTGCATGATGGCGACCTCAATGGAATTGCAGTAGCGCCCAAAATGGCCCGTGGCTATTAATGTCGTCTGCAGAGGAGGCGGGAGAACCAAGGGCTTCCCGAGATGTGGTTGGACGGATCGACGTGATGGCAGGGGCCGTAAGCGCCGAGTAGGGCTGCCGGGGTCGTGATTGGGCTGCTTCGTCACATCCGACCCCGCGCCGTGCCACACACGAACTGACTCTGCCAACTCAATTCGCTGATGCAGGGCAAATGCATGCCGGCGCGGCCCCAATCCGCTGGCCACTCATGGTCGAATAGTCCCAGGAGACATGGTTCAAGACGTGAGAAGAATGTGAAAAGACGAGCGTCCCCGGGTCAGCTGGGCTGTCGTCTCGCTTTCTCGTCCTGTCTTTTGGCTTCTCAGCAGTCGCCGCGGCGGGCATCCCCTGCGTCGGCCCATCACCCGTCTCTCTGACCGCATACGCACTGCTGCAATAGGCCACGACATATGGCACAGACCATGCCCTCTGCGGAATCGTTATCACAGGCGTCCTCGAATGGGATCTCTGCGCAGTGTGACTTCACATTGTGGTCAGCATTAAAGCGTGATGATCGCAACTCTGTCGGCCGTGATGGCATGCGTGATAGGATCGTCGTCGTCGTTCCTCTGGCCAGGCCGTTGACTTGCAGTGTGCCCGTTGAGCTGCGCTGTTGCAAACCGGAAAACCTTGGGCAAACGTCCGCGTCGCTTGCAGCGGGAATAATGTCTCTTTGCGAGTCATCAAAGCAAAAACAAACGTTGTCCGAGCGATGCTTGACCCGAGTCCCGATTGAGCGTTCTTGACACCCTCTAGCTGGGTGCTCAGAGGAAATCGAAACATTTTGGACGAATCAGCGGCGTCGAGCGCGAACGCTAGTCTCGGCGAATGGTATCTCTCTCGGGGGACAGCCGATGGACGTTTGATAGAGTATCCGGAGATGGACAAGTTCGTGAAGACTGGGGCTTGCTGAAAGCTTTTTCAAGACTCAACGTATGACGTTTGTCGAAGCAAGGCTGGACAACCGGGTCGCCCGGTGGTCTGGTTCCATGGGAACAATTATCAATGTCTCAGAGGCAGTGGCAGTGGTGATGAAGCCGGCGGTGGAGCAGTGGTTATCTGGAGCCATCTCGCCTGGTCTGTGCTCGAGCGATACACGTGCACGTGACACCGTATGGGCCGGTGACTTGATGGCCGGCACGCTTCCCTTCACCATACGACATTTTTATTTGCTTGACGTCTCCTATGACCGCCCTACACGATGAACTCGTCGAGTTCGGCCCCCGGCCCGGCTGAATCCATCCTGGCCACGCTCAACACTGCACAATGCCGAGCTGTCACGTCCAAGGCCGCGACGGTAGCCATCCTGGCAGGGCCAGGCAGTGGCAAGACGCACACGTTAACCTCACGTGTCGTTTGGCTCGTTGACAATGTCGGATACGCGCCATCTGAAATCATTGTCGCCACATTCACAGTCAAGGCCGCCAGGGAGATGAAGGAGCGCATTGGCAAGGCACTGGGGGGTGATCGCGAGAAGCGAATCGTTCTGGGCACATTTCACAGCATTGCTCGTCGGTACCTGGCTGCATACGGCAAGCGAATCGGGCTTGATGAAAAGTTTGGCATCGCAGACGACTCAGACTCGAGGTCCATCATCCAGAGGATATGCAAACGCTTCCAGCTAGGAGTGGACCCCCCGGCGGCGAGGTCCTGGATCAGCAAGAAAAAGGCCAAGGGTGACGTCCAGAGCCCTCCCAAAGGAAAGGCTTCCAAGCCGGAAAGCCCTGACCTGGAGACCTGCTACCGAGAATATCAAAACCATTTGGAGCGGTCGAATCTCTTGGACTACGACGACCTCTTGACCAAGTGCGTGGAGCTGCTACGCAAGCATCCTTCCTGCGTCGCCAACGTGCAGGCTGTGCTCATTGACGAGTACCAAGACACCAACGGCATCCAGTACGAGCTCATGAAACTGTTTGCGCAGGCCCGTGGGAGAATCACCATCGTGGGCGATCCGGACCAGAGCATCTACGGCTGGCGATCGGCCGAAATCAAGAACCTCTACCGCCTTCTGAGGGACTACCCAAAGACTGATGAAATCTCCTTGGAAGAGAACTACCGGTCATCGCAGGCCATTCTGGATGTGTCCCTCAAGATTATCCAGCAGGACAAACGGCGATACCAGAAAGTGCTGCTACCAATCCACAACAAAGGGACGCGGCCGGTTTTGCGCCGACTCAAATCTTCCGCCGTCGAGGCCGAATGGATGGTCTCGGAGATTAAGCGAATGCTCCTGATGGCTGGCAACATGTTGAACCACGACGACGTGGCGATTCTGCTGCGATCCGCCTCGCTCTCAAGACATATCGAATCGGCTCTGGGCAAAGCAGGACTTGCTTACCGCATGGTTGGGGGATTCAAGTTCTACGACCGCGCAGAAGTCAAGGTGATTCTTGATTACCTGCGCGTCATCTACCAACCGGACAACAACGACGCGGTCGCGCGCATCATCAACGTGCCCCGGCGTGGCGTCGGAGACGCTACCATCAAGTCGCTTCTCGAAGAGGCGGAGAGCGCCAAACTGAGTGTCTGGTCTCTGCTCAATAAGCACTGCCGAGGAGACCGGACTGCCAAGACCAACATCAAGAAGGCCATGGAGCAGAAAATCAGCGGAGAACTGATTCGCATAATCTCGGGCATCAGGAGGAAAATCGAGGAGCCCCCGACGGGAAGCCCCTACTACCATCTCGTGGACATGATCGAGAGCCTCCTGAACCAGCTCAACTTCCAAAAGTACCTCCAGGAGAACTACCCAGAAGACCACGAGGCACGGTGGGCCAACGTTCAGGAGTTCATCAGCTTAGCTGGCGACTTCATGCGGGATCTGAGCGCCACGGCGGATGAGGATCGCCTCCCAGAGGTCGATGGGGTTCAGCAGGTCCAGGAAAACGACGCCCTCGGCCGATTTCTGGCAAACGTCTCCCTGGCGTCAGACGCGCAAAAGGGTGATACCGAAGGCAAGCCTCTGGTGACCATCTCGACGATTCACGCGGCCAAGGGACTCGAGTGGCCGGTCGTCTTCGTTCCGGCGGTGTACAACGGGTCCATCCCGCATGCGCGGTCTGAAGACATGGACGAGGAACGCCGGCTTCTGTACGTGGCCATGACGCGAGCCAAGTCTCTGCTCTACCTCAGCTGCCCCATGTACAGCTCGCAAAACGGAGGCAACGGGGGCGAGCGCACCGAGCTGTCCAAGTTCATCCCCTCGGAGATCCATCCGTACTTTAGGAAGCGCGGTCCGTCGTTCGAACCCGGGGTGCTACAAGAGGTGGGCCGCATTCTCGGACGGGAGTCTGAGGTCCCCTCGCAGAACAAGGTCTTTGGCGAGATGCCGCTGATGGAACGACCGGAAGATAATCTGTACCCCGAGAACCCAGAGGATTCCTTTGGAGACGGGGACAACGGCAGGAACCGTCAATGGCAGCGGCGCCCCCAGGCCGCAGATGGCGTCGGCTGAGGACGATCCTCAGGCGGCTCCATCATGGCATACCTCTGGAACGGCCACGACAATGGACGCGGCGTCAAGCTTTACTATGTCGTCCCTCCCCGGCTTCACAACCGCAACCGCAGCTCAATCGGCGATACAGGCTGCCGCGAAAGAAATGGCAGCGTCAGTCCAAGGCCCAGACCGTCGCCACGCGCCGCAAAAGTCGGCAGGCCCCAGAAGAGGGACAACTAAGCGCCCGGCCGATCAGCAGAGCCTACTGGGATTCGTCAAGAGGTCGAGGTCCGACATGTCAGACACTAGCAGCATGCCCGCTCCTCCTCCGCGACAGCCTCTCCAGGAGATGCCCGAGCTGCCAAATTTGCACCGAGGGCAGGCCCCCACACCGGCCATCGAGCCTGGGCTCGCCAGTCACAAATTAGGCGCCAACAGGATACCTTCTAAGCCGTCGAAACCAACATTCGACGGCGATGCAGGGCCAAAGAAACATTACGCAAACTTCTCCAGCTCGCCGCCGAGACCCGAGAAGGAAAACGAAGACAAAGATGTGCCGCCGGCGATACGGGAGCGCCCGGCGAGCTGTTTGCATGCTACGACAACGACGAATGGATTTGGGGGGTTTAAGAGACCCGCGGCGTTGAAGAAGGAAGGGGGGATTGCACCCATAGACCGGCTGCGAAAGCCGTTCAAGCCGCTTACGATTAAGAAATGAGGGCGTTCACGTTGCATTGGGCTGGCGTTGCTGTACAGATAGATTATGGCTCACGGGCAGTTGTAGCACATGTTGCACCAGGCGCGAAATATGAATCACCTACTGAACCAAGAATGTCATCTTCCAAGCAGGTTTGATTGGCGAATGAATGAATGTATCTGACCCGATGCGCTCCGAGGGGTCGCGTTCCGGCCTCAGCCGCTCTCGGTGGCGCCTTCACGCCTTACCATGCCGTTTAAGGATGACGCCTGACGCATCCTTCGTAAATATCGTCGCAGACGCTCGGGTCGTAAATAGCGATGAGAAGGATAAATAAGCCAGATTCAGCGCGATATCGAGGGATAAACGCATCAAACTTGATATTCATACTCTTCAAACAAGATCAGCAATTACTGTTCTCAAAGAAAGACTCCGAAATGTCTCCATTGGCCGCGCGCATCACCAACACGGCCCTCCGCACTCCGATACGGGTGCCGTACTCTGCGTTCTCCACCACCGCCCGATCCCGAGCCGGGGCAGGGAAGAGCACCAACGGCAGCAAGCCAGACGACGTCGAGATTCCGGCGTTTAACATCCGCCACATCACATCGAGTCCCAGGGCGAGGTTCTGGTTGATCTCAGGCTTCTGTGTGATTGCATCGATTGAGGCTTACGGGTGGTACAACTTTGGGCCGAAGATCTTAGGATGGGAGAAGGGGGAGGAGGAGGAGGAGAGGAAATAAGTGCAATCATCATGTAAAGCTGTCCCATTTGGATGCGGTTCAAAGGTGTGGGTGTAGGGCCGTTGGTTCGAGGTTTTATAACTTCACTCTATTGCTTTCTCGCAGCTAGTCTAATCACTACTCTTCAAGACGTCCTTGGTTTCGACGTCTCTGTAATGCATTAATATGCCATAAGACTTGCCACTTCTTCCAGTCGCGTCTCTCTGAGAATCCATCAACCATTGTGCTGGCTCTCCGCTCATTTGCCCGCGTATTAGCATCGAAAGGAGTACATAGTGGATTCGCTCGAAGAAACGTGACCGAGAGGAGAGCACAGACTCAAGAAAAGTCGCGACGTTGGGCGTAGAACTGAATCGAACATAACACGCAAGGCTTTGTAATTGAAGACCTTGACGGGCACTTATACATCTGGCGAAGTGGGAAACTCAAAGCACGAAATATCAGTCCTGGCCACGGGATCATGGGGCCACTTTCTTTGGTTAATGACACGTAGGAAGATTTACCATAGTATATAAATCTTTCATCACATTTACCGTAAGCTTGAACTCACCATCTACAACCACCCCAACTTCAAGTTCACCTCGTTCTACACCATTTAACACATGATGGACCCCGCACCGGAACAGCAGCCACTGCTTGATGAATCTACAGCAGATTTTGACAACATTTACGACGCTGAGAAGAATGTTGTGAAAAAAGACCGCCGCCATGCGCTCTACCCTCGATTTCTCTTAAAACACAAGACTTCAATCATACGCCATATTCGTCTATGGCAGACTCGACTACGTTTGCCGCACCATCTTGACGAGGACATATGTGACGACTGCTTTGATCCTATCGCGTATTCGATTTTCTTAGGCTCCAGCCTCGTCACTGTTTCCGCACTCTTACTTTTGGCGGTTTTTTTATTCCCCCCGCTATTCCAGAGACGGCTCCAGAGGATCGTTTCTTGGCGATTGTTGCCATGAGTTGCTATCCAGCAGTCTTGTCTCTGTGTTTCTGGTTGAATCTGCTCTTTGGAGGTGAACCACTACCCAAAATGAGTGCAGAAACACTGGATTATACCTGGCCTGACCCCTGGGATTATCATCTCTAGCAATATTTTCTCTGGATACTCGGATGGGTTTGGGTTTTGGAACAAATCCCCAGACGGGCATCACCTGTCTGGACAATGGCAACAATCGACAAAGGAAGAAACGAAATGACAGAGAGGGGTTCGAAAATTACATGCTACAGAACCCCCCACCTATGAGTTGATAGAGCACAACAACCAGTTTAGTAGTTTGCCAGTTTAGTGGTTTTGAGACAGAATTCAATTCGCAGATTTTCTGTTTGTTAAATGGCCAACCCAGTTGAAGCCCCATATGAGTCGCAAAATATTGGCTCTCTCTCCGAGAGCGACATAAGCCTGGGGCTTGGTACAAACGTGTTGTGATCGTGTGGGCGTTATGTTGTTCCAAACGTGCGATGGCTTATTGCATCCCAACCTCTATGGATTTCTAATGGTGCCACCTTTCGCACCGAAATTCAGTTTCAAGGTTCACCGTAAAGGTGGCAGAACAGCGGAGGTAGGGCAATAACACTACAGTAGATACCTGCAATGAGCTCAGAGAACCTTGGTCGTGAGGCGTAGCAAGACTCCAAAGGCACCAAGCACCATCAAGAGGTTGAAGTTGATGCACCCTCCCTGAAACGACACATAGGAAAACAGATTCAAATCAAAATACGTCCAAACTCCCGCTGCATTACCCAAGTTCAACTTCAACTTCTACACCTCATGTTGCCAATGAGGCAGAAGCAGAGACAGCACGCCTTCCACATTCGGCAGGTGCTTCTTCGCCCACGTGACTTGTTTCGTGACGACATTGACATCCGGGCCGAGTGGCTGGGGCCCAGCCCGCCAATGGAACGTTGAGCTGGAGGTCTCCACTCTTCCTGCACGCCTGTGGCAGGTGCGTGTGGGCGTCGGTGCGGATGACGCAGGGCGGCACGCGGGCGGTACCTGGGTGTCAGTGCCTGGGCTGACTACCAGACCACCGCTAACGTGCCGGAGCTCCCACGAAGCTTGTTGGCGTCGTACACCTCATCCTCCGACACATCACCATCGCCGTCGCCAGCACCTCTGGCTTCTCCATCGTTGTCTTTTCTTTGAGTTCTGCCATATTTCCTCATTTAACATCTCCCGCCTATTCCACCAAATAGTCGCCGACACAGCCCCGATACAGCCGCTGCGCGGCAACACTCGCGATGACCCTGTGGAAGCTCTTCGGAGCCGGCGGACTGCTGATCGCCGGCCTCAACGGCGCAGCAGCAGAGCCATTTACACCGAAACACGAAGCCGGACGATGTGCGATTCGAGGCCACTGTGGTTCCAAGAGCTTCTTTGGCAAGCAGCTGCCCTGTGTTGATAACGGGCCTGCCGAGGACCCGGACGAGAAGCTGCGACAGCAGATCGTCGACCTCTGCGGAGAGAAATGGAAATCGGGACCCGTCTGCTGCGATGCTGAACAGGTGAGCACACTCAATGAGCTCGTTGGAAGCATTGTCTAACCCGCGCAGGTGAAAGCGCTCGCGTCCGAGCTCGGCACCCCGAACCAGATCGTGTCCTCCTGCCCGGCCTGCAAGGACAACTTCTTCAACCTGTTTTGCACCTTTACGTGCTCTCCGGACCAGTCGCTCTTCCTCAATGTCACAAAGACGATGGAAAAGAACAAGAAGGAGATGGTCACCGAGCTGGACCAGCTGATCTCCGAGGAATACGGAACGGGCTTCTACGACAGCTGCAAGGAGGTCAAGTTCGGGCCGTCCAACTCCAAGGCCATGGACTTTATCGGAGGCGGAGCCAAGAACTACTCGCAGCTGCTCAAGTTCTTGGGAGACGAGAAAATCATTGGTTCGCCGTTCCAGATCAACTTCCCGACCACATACACCGAGCCCGAAATGTCGCCCAGAGAGATGACGCCCAAGAAGTGCAACGACGAGGATCCCAACTACCGCTGTGCATGCGTCGACTGCCCGTCTGTGTGTCCGGAGCTCCCCGCCGTCAAGAAGCCTGGCGAGTGCCACGTCGGCCTGCTGCCCTGCCTCTCGTTCGCCGCCATCTTCACCTACAGTATCCTGCTCTTCTCCGCGATTGCCGCCGTCGTTGGACACGTCTACTGGAGACGCCGTGCCAGGAGAGAGAGTGAGCGCCTGAGACTTCTGCAAGACGCCTCTCCCAGCGACGACGAAGACGAGGGTGACCTGGTCCAAAACGGTGCCATGTTTGACCGTCCCCAGCGCTACTACAAGATCAACACGTGGTGCGACGCGGCCTTTAGCAAGCTCGGACATGCGGCGGCTAGATACCCGGGCATCATTGGTGTGTCGCTGATTTTCGTCATCATTTTCAGTGCTGGCTGGGTCCGATTTGACCTTGAAAAGGACCCCGCACGTCTCTGGGTCAGCCCGACCTCCCCTGCGGCGCAGGAGAAGGCGTTCTTTGATGCAAAGTTTGGCCCCTTCTACCGCGCCGAGAAGGTATTCCTGGTCAACGATCGGGACGGCCCGGCTCCCGTCCTCAGCTACGACACGCTGATCTGGTGGATGGACGTTGAAAAGAGCGTCAAGCAGCTGAAGGGTGCCAAGTATGGCGCCACGCTCAACGACATTTGCCTGAAGCCACCGGCTCTGTGTCGTTCAGTCTGTTGCGGCCTACTTTGAGAACGAGCCGGCGCTCGTGGGCCGTGACTCGTGGCAGGACCAACTCCGACAGTGCGCCAAGTCTCCCGTCGAGTGCCGCCCCGACTTTGGCCAGCCAATCGAGCCGAACATGATTCTCGGAGGCTACGACGAGGACCGGTCAAGGCACCGCCATCACGGTCAACTGGGTTGTCAGCAACGCAGCCGAGGGAAGCCCTGCCGTCGAGCGCGCCATGGACTGGGAGAATGCTCTCCGAGACCGTCTTCTCATCGCCCAAGAAGAGGCCAAGGAGCGCGGGCTTCGTCTGTCCTTCTCTACGGAGGTCAGCTTGGAGCAGGAGCTCAACAAGTCCACCAACACCGATGCCAAGATTGTCATCATCAGCTACATCATCATGTTCCTCTACGCTTCTCTCGCTCTTGGATCCACCACTCTGTCGATCAAAGACATGATGAGAAACCCCGCCGTCGCGCTGGTGCAGTCCAAGTTCAGCCTCGGTGTCGTGGGCATTCTCATCGTCCTCATGTCCATCAGCGCATCAATCGGTCTCTTCTCCTGGGCTGGTCTGAAGGCCACCCTCATCATTGCCGAGGTCATTCCCTTCATCGTCCTCGCCGTGGGTGTCGACAACATCTTTTTGATTGTCCACGAGTTCGAGCGAGTCAACGTCAGCCACCCCGACGAGATGGTTGAGGAGAGAATCGCCAAGGCACTCGGCCGCATGGGCCCATCCATTTTGTTCTCTGCCCTGACGGAGACCGTTGCTTTCGCTCTCGGAACCTTCGTCGGCATGCCCGCTGTCCGCAACTTTGCCGCGTACGCCGCGGGTGCCGTCTTCATCAACGCCATCCTGCAGATCACCCTGTTCGTGTCCGTCTGGCCATGAACCAGATCCGTGTCGAGGACCACCGCGCCGACTGCATCCCCTGCCTCCAGGTCAAGGCTGCCCGTGTCCACCTCAGCGGCAGCAACGGAAACGCCAATGCCAGATTCTACGAGGTGCCCGAAGAGAGCCTGCTCCAGCAGTTCATCCGCCGCACGTATGCTCCGGCCATCCTCACCCGACAGGCCAAGGCTGCCATCGTCGCCGTCTTCCTCGGCATCTTTGCCGCCGGCATTGCCTTGATCCCCGAGGTCAAGCTCGGTCTCGACCAGCGTGTCGCCATCCCCGACGGGTCCTATCTCATCCCGTACTTCAACGACCTGTACGAGTACATGGAAACGGGCCCCCCTGTCTACTTTGTGACCCGGGAGTTCAACGCAACTGAGCGCAGCCACCAGCGGGAAATCTGCGCCAGATTCACCACCTGTGACCAGTTCTCCCTGACCAACATCCTCGAGGGCGAGCGCAAGAGACCCGAGGTGTCCTTCATCTCTTCGCCCACGGCCAGCTGGATCGACGACTACTTCCTCTGGCTGAACCCCGACCTCGGCGACTCGTGCTGCGTCGAGAACGGCAAGGCTTGCTTTGCCGACCGCAACCCGCCGTGGAACATCACCCTCTCCGGTATGCCGCA
Organism: Colletotrichum camelliae; assembly: GCA_018853505.1. Lineage (NCBI taxonomy): Eukaryota > Fungi > Ascomycota > Sordariomycetes > Glomerellales > Glomerellaceae > Colletotrichum > Colletotrichum camelliae. The sequence goes on along the minus strand of JAELVL010000002.1, from coordinate 6,956,745 downwards.
AGACGGCGAGTTTGTCCACTACCTCGAAAAGTTCCTCGCGTCTCCCACAAACGACGACTGCCCTCTGGGCGGCCAGGCCTCTTACGGCCAGGCTGTGGTGATTGACTCCGAGAGGGACACGATCCCTGCCAGTCACTTCCGAACGATGCACACACCTCTGCGCAGCCAGGACGACTTCATCAACGCCATGGCGGCCGCCCGCAGAATTGCATCCGACATCACGCGATCCACCGGCGTCGACGTCTTCCCTTACAGTCTCTTCTACATCTTCTTTGACCAGTATGCCAGCATCGTCTCGCTGACCGGTGCCCTCCTCGGCTCTGCGGTCGGCATCATCTTTGTCATTTCGGCCATCATGCTGGGCTCCCTGCTTACCGCTCTGGTCGTGACGGTCACGGTCTGCATGACGGTCGTGGACATCATTGGTGCCATGGCGGTCTTTGGCGTGTCTCTCAACGCCGTCTCCCTCGTCAACCTCATCATCTGCGTGGGCATTGGCGTGGAGTTCTGCGCCCACATTGCCCGGGCCTTCATGTTCCCGTCCCGCACCGTCATGGAGCGAGCCAAGAACCGCTTCCGCGGACGTGACGCGCGTGCCTGGACGGCCTTGGTCAACGTCGGCAGCTCCGTCTTCTCGGGCATCACCGTCACCAAGCTTCTCGGAGTCTGCGTGCTCGCCTTTACGAGATCCAAGATCTTTGAGATCTACTACTTCCGTGTCTGGCTCGCCCTGGTCGTCTTTGCCGGCACCCACGCCCTCATCTTCCTCCCGGTCGCCCTCAGCTTGTTCGGCGGCGAGGGATACGTCGACCCCGAGAGCGAGGGCGGCATCGAGGAGGACCTGGCCAGCCGCAGATACCGGGCACTGGTGCCGGATGAGGACACCGACTCTGACGATGATTATTAGATACGAATTTGTGTAATAGTAGTTTTGGGTGAATAAAAATTGTAGTCTGTTTGGTTTAATCTATGCTTTCTTCCTCGGGCCAGTTGATACAGAACATGCCCAGGCCCCTCCGATCATCACTTACACGACAACATCCACAGTATCTGGAGATTCCACAGAATCGCGATGCGAGTCATAGCGGGGCGCAAGGGAGAGAAGATGGCGCCAGCAAGGAGCGGCCGCAGATCAGGTTAGGCATGGGACACTCAGGCGCCGTCTCTCTGGATTTCTCCGATGAAGAGTTCTGGGTCGGGCTCCCTGGGCCACGATGCAGGTCAGTTGGTTGCGACAGTCCGATTGAGGGGGCCAACGGTGAGGTGCCACATCGCGGCGGAGTGGGCTGCGGTGACATGGTGACAACGCATCGGCGATTGGGCGGCTTGGGCTCGGTGGACAGGGGGCGGTGGAGTGGTTCATGTGTCTTTCGCTGTCACGCAGGATCTTGGATGCGAAACATGTTCATGGTGACATCAACTCAACGCCCGGCAAGGTTCTTTCTTAAAGGTGAGGCGGAGGAGGACCCCTGATCGGTGCTTTTTGCGCGACGGAAGCCAGCGGACCCATGCCGGGAAACAGACGGCGAAGGAATGAGGCTGATTTCCTACCGACAACTTTTTTTTCCACACGAGATCTAAAGTCTCACCACTCGACAGCGCACAATGGGAACAAAAACATGTGCTTCCATCCGATGGTGGATGAGGGAATATCAGATGAAAGCGCGGGGGGGTTCTCGAGCTACCTGAGGAATTTCCCGTGTAGATTGGACCGGTCGCTCGTGCCCCTTTGCGACTCGTAATCTGGTCGTTTTTCCTTTTCCGCAGGGGAGTTGACACGAGCCAAAGAGGCAAAGACAGGCGTTCGCGGGGCCACATGTGAGTTGCTAATCAAGTTACTAGTTCAGGGGTTCAGGAGGGCTCGTTGATAGCTCCGGGTGGCTTGCCGCCGGACAGCAGCTTCTTCACAGGTTGACAGCGACCGCTAGAGGGACATCCGAGTTCGGGGGCATGCATCATGGCGACAGCGCAAGGCAGAGAGGGACATCCGGTCTGATATTCGGTGGCCAGTTACATCGGCGTTGGGCAGTCGTCAATGCCATACCTGTGTCGATCCCGCGAGCGTCTGGCAACGGCGAATTGAAACGGCCAGTCGCGGGTGCATAAAGGTGCTGGAACAGGCGCTTCCCAGGCCGAGATGAAGACGATGGGGACCTGGAGGTTTGGAACGTGGAGGTGGTGGTGTTGGGAGACGCTGGTGGAGGCGAGGCGACCTCAAGGTACCTACCGAGTACCGAGAGACGTTGCGGTACGTACCGCGAAAGCGAAAGCCAATTGGCGTCCAATCGCGCCAGCAAATGACAAGCCTGAGATGGACCCACTGCCCGAGCTCCTGAGCGCTGGAGCGAGTGCCGCTGTCAGCACCGTCCGCTGGGCTGTTTGTTTGGCACCTTATCGGATCGGCCGGGCCGTACCTGACCATTCGTTCCTTAGGTACCTTCGCTACCTGAGGGCAGGTAAACCACTGTGAGAAATCATTGACAATCCGTCAAGACACAGGAATTATGTCTGTGATGAAGAGATACAACCGTCTACAGTGCTCATGCACGTCGTAGAAACGGTAGACCGCCCCGTCTCCTCTCCACCCCACCCTCTGCTGCGCAGCGTGCAGACCCCGGCTTCGTTGCCGCTGGTGGCCGTCCTCACAGGCGGCTTCGCTTAATCTGGGCGCTGCTCTCGTCGGGTGCCAGTGCTGCAAGGGCCGCCTAATGCCAGTTCACCCGCACCTTTAGTGCAGTGCCCGCCGTGCCCGCCGTGTTTTGCGCCTGTCCCCCATGTGCTGCCGCCCATCCCATGCACCACCCATCACCTTATCCAAAGGGGAGACTGGGGACCTTCCATTGTGGATGTGGACGTGTCCAGGCCAGAGCGACTCCATCCACGCCGCCAGCATCGAAACAACTTTTTTATATCCTCGCCGTTGCCTTACCTAATAAGACACCTTACACCTCTTCCTCCTTCCATCCCGCACCTCCCATTCCAATTCTCTCCTGCTGAGCTTCGCCACTGACCAGAGCTTCGAAGCTTGTAGACTGAACGACCCTCTGCGCCGTTCCCCGTACCTTTCTTTGCTCCTTTTGTGTTGTTTTCCTTGTCTCTTTGTGTGTCGCCGTCTACCTGAACCGCGAACCGACACCCAGCTGCCGCGAGGAAAAGAAAAAAAGGAGAAGGCCTCATTGTAGGACGTCGCGAGGTGAGTCCCATTCCATTCCGTCCTTGTCGAGCCCAATTGCCCTCTTTGAGGGGTCAGTGCAGCTTGCCACGAGCTGCTCCCACCAAGACATGCCGTGTCTCCCACCCTCTCCACCTTGTCTATCAATTCCTGCAGCTACCCGCGCCCGCGCTCTGTATTTCCTGGACTCCTGGCTGACCCGGCTCGCGCCGACAGAACTGCCCAACGACACACATCTTTGCTGTGCCACGATAATCTCCAACCATGTCCGACGCCGATAGCTTCGAGGTCGTCCAGCACGACGATGCGCCCAAGGCCGCGCCCCGCTCACCGAGCACCAAGTCGACCGCCTCGGCCGCTTCCTCCCTGAAGAAGCCTGCCTCGAGCTCGGGAACCACGGCCACCGCCCGTCGTCCTGCTGCGTCTGCGTCGAGCACCGCGAAGCCCGCCGGCACCACCTCGACCACCCGCGTCGCAGGCGGCCTGAGCAAGCCTCCCACCCGTCCTCCCGGTAGCAGCACGAGCACGACGAGCAGCGCCACCCGCAAGGTCCCCAGCAGCACGTCGTCCACCGCCACCCACCGCTCGCGTCCCAGTGTGTCTGCCTCTGAGGATGAGACCAAGAGGACGGTTCGCCGCACCTCGGCCGTCCCCAGCAGCGCCGGCTCGCCGAGCAAGGAGAAGAGGACTTCGACCACGACCACCGGCGCCGCCACTGCCGCCGCCAGAAAACCCACCAGCTCCGTGAGCAGCTCGTCCGCCCCGAGGACCTCGACGGCTTCGCGACAGTCCATCAGCTCCGCCCCGCGCCCGTCTTCGACGACCTCCCGATCGGCCGCCACCGGCACCGGCGCCGTCGCCGAGGCCAAGAAGCGCCTCTCGACCGCTGCCGGCTCGACCTCCACTGCCACGCGAACCTCGCGACCGTCGATCCGACCCGACTCGTCCGGCGCGTCCGAGGCCTTGACCAAGGAGATTGAACAGCTCAAGGCGCAACTCACCGACAAGGAGTCGCAGCTGGCCGAAAAGGAGACCCAGCTCACCGAGCTCAAGTCGCAGGTAGAGCAGTCGCAGTCGCGGATGGCCCAGATGGGCGAGGCCACGTCCCAGGAGGCTGCCCAGGTGCAGAGTGCCGTGAATGACATTCAAAAGGCCCACCAGGACCAGGTGGCGGAGTTGCAAGCTAAGCAAGCCGAGCTCGAGACCCAGGTTGATGACGCCAACGAACATCTTGTCGCCACGGATGCTGACTTGGAGAAACAGCAAAGCGAGTACAAGGAGGCGATCGCCGCCAAGGAAGCCGCCGAGACGGAGCTTGCCTCGCTGAAGCAGTCCCTCGAGACCCTCCAGGCCGAGCACGAGGAGAAGCTGAAGCAGAGCGAGTCCGACCTCAACAAGGCCATGCAGGAGCACGCCAGCAAGCTCGAGGAGCTCCAGAGCTCCCTGACCGACCAGCACAAGGCCGCCATCGAAGCCCTTGAAGCCAAGCACGCCGAGCAGCTCGACCAGGGCAAGTCTGCCTCCGCCGGCCACGAGGAGACCCTCGCCAACATGAAGTCGAGCCACGAGGGCGCCATCGCCGAGCTGCAGAAGAAGATTGACGATCTCACGTCTTCCCAGAACGACCTCGAGGTCGCACACGAGACCAAGGTCAACGCCGAGCTCGAGGCCCACAAGACGAAGCTTGCCGCCGTCGAGGCCGAGGTTGCTGAGCTCAAGAGCAAGCTCGAGACTGCCGAGCAGACCGCTGAGCAGGCCAAGGCCGACCTTGACGCCAAGACTGCTGAGCTGGCCGCCGCGCAGGCCCTCGTTGCCGAGGTCGAGTCCAAGCTTGCCCTCGCCCAGGCCGACCTCGCAACAGCCCAGGAGGAGGCTCTCGAGTTCAAGAAGCAGATTGACAGCATCAAGGAGGAGATTGCCGCCAAGGACGAGGCTCTCGAGCAGGCCAAGGCGGAGCACGCCGCCCACGTCCAGAAGCACGACGAGGCGCTCAAGCAGGTCTCTGCCGACTACGAGGAGGAGATTGAGTCGCTCAAGGGCGACGCCTTCTTTAAGCGCAAGTTCCTGGATCTCGAGACCAAGCACAACGAGCTCGAGGCTCAGCACACGGAGCTCACTACCAAGCACGGCGACCTCGAGTCGAAGCACACCGAGCTTACCGCTCAACACGGCGACCTCAGCAAGGCCCAGGCCGACAGCAGCGAGAGCCACGCCCAGGCCCTCGAGGCGGCCAAGGCCGAGCTCGCCGCCGCCGTTGCCGCTCTGGAGGCGCGGGAGGCCGAGCACCAAAAGGCGCTGGATGCCCTCCGTGCCAGCTACGCCGAGGAGCTCGAGGGCGCCAAGAGCGGCGCTTCTGCCGACAAGGACGCGCAGCTCGCCGAGCTCCAGAGCCTCAAGGACAGCCACGCGAAGCAGCTCGAGATTCTCAAGAGCGACAGCGAGTCCAGCCTGGCCAAGGAGATTGAGGCGCTCAAGGCGTCCCACGCTGACATTGTCGAGGCGCTCACGGCCGAGACCACTGGCGAGAAGGAGAAGCTGCTGGCCGAGATTGCCAGCGAGAAGGAGAAGGCCCTTGCCCTGTCCGAGAGCGCTGGTGACAAGGAGAAGCTGATTGCTGCGCACAAGGAAGAGCTCGCGTCCACCACCGAGAAGCTGCGCGCCGCCCACGAGGCCGAACTCGCCGACGCCAAGGAGAAGCTGCTCGCCGCCCACCAGGCCGAGCTGGCCTCTGCCAAGCAGGCCGGCAGCGCGCAGTCCGAGGAGCTGTCTACGCTGAAGCTCCAGCTTGAGGAGGCTCTGACGAGAATCAGGGAGACCGAGACGTCGAGCGCCGCCGCCCTCGCCGAGGCCAAGCGAAACCTCGACGACACGCACTCCGCCGAAGTCGAGAAGCTGATCACGATGCACGCCGAGCAGCTGGATGCGCTGAAGCAGCAGTCGGCCTCTGGCGCGCAGATGGAGCTCGAGGAGCTGAAGCAGGCCCACGCCAAGGTTGTTGCTGAGCTGACGAACCAGTACGAGAACAAGAGCGAGGCTCTCGCCGAGGAGATTGCCAAGCAGCAGGCGCAGGCGTCCGAGCTCGAGGCTGCCCTCAAGGCGGCCAAGGAGTCCGTCGCCAAGGCCGAGGCTGAGAAGGCCCAGGTCGAGCAAGAGAACGGTGAGCTCGGTCAGATGTTTGCGCAAGAGAAGATGGCTCGCGCTGAGGCCGAGGCAGCCCTGGACGCGGTCAAGAACAAGTCGCCCACGCCCCCGGACACCACCGAGAGGGACCAGCTCCGCGAGCAGCTCGCCAACGTCAAGAAGGGTCTCGAGGACGAGCTCCACGTCGTCCAGACCAGCCTGGCCGCTGCCAAGCAGGAGGTCGCGGACGTCAAGGAGGACCTAGTCCTCGCCGAGAAGGAGCTCGAAGCCTCCAAGCTCGAGGCCGACAAGCAGCTCAAGACGTACAAGGCCGACTACGAGGAGCTCAACGACACGATGACCAAGATTGTGGAGGAGGAGCAGGCCAAGCGCCGGAACCTGGAGGAGCAGATTGACGGTCTGAAGAAGACGCTGACGGACAAGGAGAAGGGCGTCGAGGAGCTGCAGGCGCAGCTCAAGGTGAAGGACGCCGAGATTGCGGAGGCCAAGGTACGTTCATCACTCATGTCTACTCATTTCATCACTGACAATCACAGGCCAACGCGGCCGCCACGAAGCCCAAGGGACTCGCGGCCAGCAGGTATGCCGACGGCGACGACGAAGCGAACGGCGCGAACCAGCCCGAAGGTGAGGAAGAAGACCATTCCTCCGAGGCACTTGCTGTGGTGGGATCGCCCCCTGCTTGATGCTCCCCGTCTACGCTGGTGATGCAGTCGCTGACTTTATCGCAGTTGCAACGAGCTAGAGTCAATGCCAACCAGATCCACGCAATGGACCGCGACATGCAGGAGAAGAACCTGGCCATGCTCGAGTCCATCACGGACTTCCAGCAGTCGCCGCGGGTCGACAACTGAGCAATCGGTAAAGGCACGCGCATGTCTGGTGTGGCTAGCAGGCTCGCCGCCTGACTTGTACGGCAAGCCGGGGCCCTTGGCCCGTTTCTCCTTGTCCCGCCCGGCCGGGTTTTGAGGTTTTCGTTTTAATACAGCGCGGGGGTTATGCATTCCGGCGCGGGGCCGGTCTGGCATCGAAGAGGGTGCTTGTTTTGCGTACTGGTACCAAATTGATTCTTTGCAGGAGATGGATAGAGAGAGAGAGACAGAGCTGTTGAGTGCTGTATGCGTTGCGTCGGACGCGATGTAATTATGGAGGAACGCGTGTGATGGGACGAGGTAGCAATGGACGATACCCCCTTTTCCTCTCGCTGCAGATGCGGGTCGAGGCCGGTCCAGATGACATGTTTTTGAGAGTGAATTGATTTGATGCGTGTTCGACAACGCAAGTCCAGAAGCCTCGAGGTGGCAGTGCCAAACCCGGCGTGGTAAAGCGGGTGTGGCCACCTTCGTAAGCGGCCGGTCCGGGGTGTGCGACCCTTGCAAGTTGCACTCACTAGCAGTTGAGGAGTATCCATCCACATGCGTGTGTGTTCCTGAGCCAAGACCCCTCCCGCATCCCGTGAAACAAAACGATTCTTGATCGAAGGGCGGGGAAATCGTCTCCTCCTCTTGCTGCGATTGCTGCAGAAACACGAGTCGTTCGGTGACACGGAGCCAATGAGCCATTGATCCCCTATGGAGGCGGATGGGTGGGGGATGGCGAAAGGCGGTCCCGCTGCCGTCTCCGTTGTTGGAGAAGAGCACTGAACCGTGTGGACGCGGGAGTGGAGGATGACTACGCCAGAGAGGGTGACTTCGTCTGCTGGCGCGATGAAACCCATTTAACTGGACTTGCCATCCGCTGCGTTCCGCGGGAAACCAATTGATCTGATCCTTGTTGCCTTGTTTATCGATAAAAAGAAACGAACTCTTTGACCTCTTGGAAACGCATCTACCGAGGGGATTGTGGTACGATTTTTCTCATCTTCTACCTTGTCTGCTTCGGAGGACAAGAGCTTATTTGGCTTAAGCTTGCCCCGCGGGAGATTTGAGCTGAGCTCCATCCGATTTGCCTAGACGAGAGGTACGCTCCGTAGCAGATGATTAGCTTCCCTCCCAATCACGACCCTTTTTAAAAGAGAGGGAACCCCAGAGGAGAGCTGACCTTTTGTTTTCGAGAAGATTGCAGCTGAGATCCCCGTTTACGCATTCGTACAAGACGCAGGTTCTGGACCGGTCTAGCTGGACGAGCTGCTCTTTTGTCCCGCCTTTGTTGAGCTTCCACGAACCGCACTCTTGGGTTCAGCGGACTGCAGCCTTATTTACGGTATATTCCTTCTTCTTTCTTTACTGCCACGAGGCATCGCCCGCAACTCTTGGTCGGTGTCAGCTCCGATCCAGACCCAGGAAATTTGCATTGTCTTAAAACTCCCCGGATCGCACGCAGTGCTGAGAGGAATCATGTCCAGACTTGGAAACCGCATACCCGCCGCACGCAGGGAACAAATACTCGCCGCCGCAAAGATGTCCGCCCCGCCTCTGCCGATCCTCTTCGCCGAAGAGACGCCGTTTTCGGAGTACTCGGCCGCCGTCTGGGGGCGCGTGTTCAACGCCATGCGGGACTTCCACCGGCGGCCGGTTGCCGTCGTCCAGGCCACGCACCGGGCGCACGTCGTCGAGGCGGTCAAGCTGGCCAAGGAGAAGGGGTGGCGGGTCAGCGTGCGCAGCGGAGGGCACAGCTGGGCCGCGTGGAGCGTGAGAGACGAGGCGCTGCTGATCGACCTGGGCGCGTTTGGCAAGGACGAGGGCGGCGAGGACGGCCTTGTGTATGATAAGAGCACCGGCGTCGTGAGCTGTGCGCCGGCGCGGACCGGATGTGAACGGGTTCCTGGCCGGGCAGCTTGGCGGGCCCGGGGACGACAGCGAGGAGGGCGTCGGCAGATTCTTTCCCGGAGGACACTGTCCCGATGTCGGGCTCGGTGGCTTCCTGTTGCAGGGCGGTATGGGGTGGAACTGCAAGGTAAGCCGGTTGTTCCGACCACGAGACTTCAAGCTGACGGGCTGCAGAACTGGGGATGGGCTGCCGAGAACATTGTCGCCATTGACGTCGTCACGGCCGACGGTAACGAGCTCCGGTGCTCGGTGACGGAGAACCCAGACCTCTTTTGGGCGGCGCGTGGTTCGGGGCCCGGTTTCCCGGCCGTCGTCGTCCGCTTTCACCTCCGGACGCGGCCTTTGACGGGCATGTACCAGTCGCTGTACTTTTACTCGCTCGACCGCTTCGAGGAGATCCTAAACTGGGTCATCAAGGTATGCCACCCTTGCTGCGTATCGAGGAACCGACTGCTGACCGTCCCAGATCTGCCCTACCGCGCCGCCGTCGACAGAGATCGTCCTGCTGACGCTCACGCCGCCCGGGGCAGATTCCCCGCAAGTCATGGCCAACTTCCTGTCCTTCAAGCCGGACCCGGAGGACCTCATCCCGCTGCACTCGTCTCACCCCTCGCGCCCGCTGCAGACCGTCTTTGCAAACCCGACGTCTCTCCCGCAGCAGTACGTTGACCAGGACGCCAGCAACCCGCCCGCGCACCGGTACATCTCGGAGAACTCGTACGTGTCCAACGACGCGGACGTGCCCAAGGTGCTCAAGAAGGCGTTCACGACGCTGCCGACGCCGCAGTCCTTTGCGCTGTACTTCTCCATGAACCCCTGCTCGCGCCGCGTGCAGCTGGGTTCCGCGGCGGCCAACGGGGACGTGGACGAGAAGGCCAAGACGATGCCTGACATGGCGCTGAGCATGCAGAGCGACCACTACTTTGCGCTGTACACAATCTACCCGGATGCCGAGGACGACGAGAGGTGCCATGGCTGGGTCCAAGACGTGATGAAGGACGTCGAGAAGAAGTCCGCGGGCAGCTACCTTGGCGATGCCGACTTCCGCCACCGCCGGACCAAGTTCTGGGGCGACGAACAGGGCAAGAAGCTGATGCAGATCCGCAAGGAGTGGGATCCCCAGGGCAGGATCTGCGGATACCTCGATGCCGAGGACAAGAGTGGTGCTGAGGGGTTGAAGAACGAGTTCGAGTGGGCTTGAGCTGGCTGTTGCGAGTTGCTTTTATCCTGTTGCCGGAAAGATATCCTGTAGAACGGCGGGTTGCATATTATACCAGGGGCCTATTTGAAATTGGTTGTATAGATGGGGTTAGATTCAGCATCAATGGAGCCTGTTGAAATTGCTTGTATAGATATATATGTGTAGATAGATTTGATACTTCTATGGTCATCATCTCATCACTCATCGTCCTTTTATGAACTCTTTTCGTTCACCTCCGGCTTGATAATATCCCTTGGCGTGAACATGGTGTAAAAATTGACTTGCTTAACAAACCACGCGTTGATAAGCTGCCACTCTTGGTTGGGGTCTTTAAACTTGATCTGCAGGCTGTTAGTGAGGGTCTGCGGCGGGAAACAAGTTACTTACGTCGAATCTCCTCAACAGACTCGGCACCACCTTGTAGATTTCCAGCAAGCTAATGTTCTTTCCGATGCACGTGCGGCTGCCCATGCCGAATTGGAACATGTGGCCGTTCATCTCCTTGATGCGCTGTTCTTCCGCCTCGTGGTCCTTTGTCTCGTCCACCAACCACCGCTCGGGGCGGTACGTGTCGACGTCTGCGCCCCAAATCTCGGGTCGGCGGTGGATGATCCACGCGCTGCAGCCCACAATCGTTCCGCCCTTGACAAAGGTTCCCGCAATCTCGGCTCCCTGCTCGGGGACGATACGCTCCAGGGGAAGACCGGCGGCCGGGTGCATGCGGAAGGCCTCCTTGATGCAGGCGTCGAGGTAGACAAGCTTCTGGCTCTCGGTCCAGGTGACCAGGCCCGTCTCGGTGTCGCTGAAGCCGCCCTCGCGGCCGAACTGGTCCAGCTCCTCCTTCAACCGCGCCAGCGCAGTCGGGGTGCGCAGCAAGTAGTAGAAGACGGCCGCCAGACTAATGGCGGTGGTCTCGGATCCGGCAAAGGCCATGCTGACGGCCATCGTCTGCACGAGGACGTCCGACATGAAATCGGGGCGGGCCTCGCGGGCGGCCAGGAACTTGGACAACAGGTCGGGCTGCTCGGCCAGCTTCTTGCCGTTTGTGACGGGCAGCAGGGGCTCCTTGCCGTTGAGCTCAGGGAGACGCTCAGCCATGCGGGCGCGAGCGAAGCGGGCAACCGGAAACGTAGAGTCGATGAAGCCCCATTGGGACAGCTTGAGGTAGATGGGGTTCTTGAGGAAGACACGGTCGAGGAGGGGGATTTGGCCAATCTGTTCACGTCAGCGAGAGTCTGCGAAGTGCCGAGGCTGGACTCACCGGCGCAACGTAGAGGAACAGCTTGCTCAGGTACGCCACGATTCCGTCAATGTCCTCATTCTTCTCGATGAAGCCGTGGCGTTTGCTGTAGGTGATCTCTCCAATAACGTCAAACGCGTAGAACTGGAGCCAAGTCGTAAAGTCACATCCCTCGGGGTTTCCGGCAAACAACTTCTCCGTCTGTGACAGGAACAGCTTGGTCGTGTTGTCGACAAAAGGCTCGTACTGAACCAGGGCCGACATGGAAAAGGCCGAGTTGACACATCGGCGGAACTGTGAGTGAAAGCCGTTGTCTGTTGTGCTGAACAGCGACTGCAGGCTGTGGCCCTTGACCACTGACTGCTGGACAATGTAGAAATCGGACTGACATTGTTAGCGGTGTAGTGTAATGGTGTCGAGATAGCCCTACCTTGACGAACCCCTTGTTCAACCCGTAGATGGTCTTCAGGGCAGCGGGGTCGGCGAACGACAGCGTATTGGGACCCAGCCGAACGACGTCGCCATACTTTTCGTGTAGTTTTTGATGTGTTACCTCTGGGCGTTGTCCCTTGACGTCGAAGAAGCGCCACCAATCCGTCAACGACGCCAGGAAAGGCCCGGGATACTTGTTGAGTCCGTTGTTGTAATGATTCTTAACCAGCCAGGCCACAATAAGTGATGCACCTATTGACAGCCAGTGTGTGGCTAGGGTTTCTAGTAACGTCTCTGTGACGCCGTGCATATTTGTCAAGTCGTATTTGAGGTTGACTAGGAGTTGCAAAGAGTCGAGTGCAACGAACCGGGCAGTACCAACCGGGCGGTTATGGGGTTGATGTAGCCGGCGACCAGACGACTACCCGGGCCAGGTACCGAGAGTAATTTATCCAGTTTCTATCTTGGGACACATCGACCGGATCCTATGGGGCTGGGAGGTATGCGAGGGGGCATGCCGTGTGGTCAACGTGCAGCTGCACCTGTGCCTCGGCGGTGGAGCAAGCGAGCGTCGTCACTCGAGATGGCAGATGCGCCAAAGTTTGTGGTGAGTATCCGGCGACAGGCACGGCAAGTAATGCAGCGTGCGGGTTCCGGGGTAGCCAAGACAGCCAAGATCAGAGGATTCCCACGCCGTTGAAAGTGAGGACAGAGAGGGTAACCCTCTCAGACGACGGTCTGCTGGCTTTTCTCGGGGACCAGGACACGAGCGCTGGCGTCGGCGTTTGTCTCGTACGAGATGAGACAAGGGCGAAATAGAGTTAGAATTCGCAAGGGTTCTTGGGTTTCTGGGATCCTGGGTTGGGGGAAAACGGGGACTGGCGGATATGGATGTGGACGTTGATGTGGATTTCGAGGAGGGATGAAGTGAGTAAGTGAGTGAGTGTACCGAGTATTGGAAGGGACGGCGTTGGTAGGCGCCGTGCCGACGACACAAGAGCCACCACCACGCGAGATCGGGTTTGCAAATCTCGCAAAAACCGATCAACAACGGCAAAGTCGGGCTCGGGATGACCTGGACTAGGACATTGCAAACCGTCCGCAGCACGCGAGGGGGCCCAGATGTGGATTTTGACTACTCCTTAGGCCGGCCGTCGTGCCGTCGCCGTCGTTCCAAGCAGACTTGATTTGGGAAAATGCTAGACTTAGAGGCTCCAGAGGTAAGAGAGCTCTCCCAAAGAGACGCTGACATTGAAAAAAGGACCCGCCCGAGTGTTTGTGGCCGCACACTACGGCGGTAGGTAGCGTGGAATCGCCTCTCGAACGGCACCCCACGTCACCACGGCGCAAATCAGCAAATCGAATGCCACACCTTACGCAGCAAGCCCCCAAAGCCAGCGGCGTCAGCGCACCCTAGCATTTAGGGCCCAGAGGGAGGCGACACGGGCTAGGCACCGCACCGCAGGTCGGTCGTCCTCAGGTACAGCGGCGGATGGCGGCCACTCAGAAGCTCGCAGAATGACGCCGGGGAGAGGTCCAGCCAAGGGCAACAGATCCTGGGGTAGGGAGGGGCCCCCCGGTCGATGGGCCGCAAGCCCGTCGCTGAGGAGGGGGAGTTTCCGCTGCCGAGGGGACCGAGCCGGGATTATTGTGCCTCTGGTGATGTGGTGTGTGCCTCAAGACATGCAGCGAGCGTATCGGTTCACAGCAGAGGGCAGATCGGGGTCCTTGTCGTCGATGCTGATGCTGTCATGGTTGAGACAGCTGAGAATGAGGGGTTGACCGCTTGCCTGCCGATGGGATTGATTGCCCTCTCTCGTTGCGTATTGGGACTGCGATTGGCACGAGACGCGCGCGGGATTGCGACAATAGCGCAGTTTGCAATACGATGGATGATCTGATGGAGGGGGTCTGGTCTTGGTCGGTGGACACTGGTGACACTCTTCTGGGTGTCGTCCAGGTCGTCGACTTTCGGCAGATGCATTACGCAGCGCTCTTCGTCCCAAGAGCGGACAAGGTGGCCCGGAAAAGAGGGTGCGTGCTGGCCGTGGCCATGGCATGGCTGCCATGCGGTCGATTCATTGCGGACTTGAGAGATCCATCGCTCGCTGGCGGCCGGCATCTCCGAGACTCTGTTGGTGGCAGACAGGGCCAGGTGACCGACTGTCCAGGTCGGCTTTGACACAAGGGGACAATGGAGCCGCCTCTTCCCTTCTCACACTGCCCACCTCAGCATCAAACTCACGACAAGCCTTCCAAACCACAGCGCAATCCTGCTGACGCTGTCAGCGGTCAATTGCCTTGCCGTGCCGTCCACTGAGCAAATAATACAGGGCCGACGACCCACCGTTGGAGCACCTTATCTGCGGGGAGGGGGTCGGCGACTGCTGGAAACAGGCATGACTTGGTCATGGCATCTGGTGGGGGCACGGCAGTTGAAAATGGGCAGCAGTGTGGTTCAGTTCGCTCTTTGCAGTGTTTTGGCTGCCCTCGTTGTGTGTCCGTCCGTCTCTATTGTCTCTGAATCCGATTGTTTGAGTGGTCTATCGGAACCGTCTCCGAGAACGAGGCTCTTTGTTGGCATTTGAATTCATCTCGCTGTGGTGAGATCTGACGCTGTTGCCCTTTGTCTCGCTGTCTTCGCCGCCTCGCCGAGAGACTCAAAGACATTCGAAGGGCTCAGAGACACTCGAAGTGAAATCCGATCCGGTTCTCACTGCCGACTGTCTGGCCCGAAGGTTCAAGACATGCAATGGGTCCGTCAAATTTTGCCCACTTGGAAACTCCACACATTCCAAGACAAGCTCCATGCAATCCAACCCAGCCTCTCTCTCTCTCCAACATCTCCCCTCACGCCAATCAGGTCCCGTCTCAAGCGACTCTGCTTCCACAAAACGTTTTCGGCCCCGAATAAGACGCGCGCCGACGGCTGACCGAAGACTGACTGACGGTCGAATGCAACACTCCCTGATGCACAGTAGAGCCTCAGTCTGCCCAGCTTGCCGCGGCACTTGCACCATTCGTCCATTGCCCATCTCGGCCTTCAGCTCTCTGTCGCCTGTCCAATGCCATGTCTCTCGGCCGTCCTGCGTCTCCGCCGCCCGATTCCTCCGCACCGCTGCGCATACCCGCCCCGGACTTGTCCCAGGTTTGACAACTCAAGGGTTCCCCGCACCTGCATCCCCCCTCCAAAGCCTAGCCGAGGGGATGGGTTGGTGGTGGGTTGCAGCGCAGCACGATTGACGTCTCCCACTGACGCCCGTTTTGCTTTTAACTGTTCAAGCTTTGAGCGTCTCTGACTTCCAGCATCCAACTTACAAAAGCCCAGTAGGAGAAAGCCTACCGCGGCAAATCAGAATGTTGCCGCCGGGTCCCAGACTTTCCAGGCACGAAAGTCGATGCTAGATTCGCCGCTTCAGGCATGGTAAACGCCGACTAGTCCTCTGGCCAGAACACACCACCACCTCGACGGTCCAGTTTCATCGGCAATTGATTGCGTACCCAAATTGCCCCAGAACCAGCCCAGAGGAGACCGCCCGGTGGTCCTTAACCCTTCCGCAGCACGTGTCGATCCAAGATCGAGTGCATTATCCGAAGAACTGCCCGCTTGTGCGCCGGCCCTACTGCTACCATGTGTTCATTAGCAAGGCCGCCAGTCTTTTATGTGCGTATGTGATGCGAAGCCGCCGGAGAAACGACGGACTGGCGCTGCCATTGTCCCAACGAAGTTTCGGAAACAAGATCAGCGTAAACGCATAAGCAGATGCGGCTCGCCAGCTCAAGCCAAGCCCCTTCCTGAGCGCCCACGAGCAGCACCAAAGCTTCCTTCGCTTCGCACTCGCGATCCAAGATTCCTCGTCCGTTCCTCTGATCCGTTCCATCTCGCCTTTTCGTCCCATCACGTAGCCCGTAAACCCATTAGGCCGACCTCCAGGGACCAACCCTCATACCTCTCACCCAAACAGCACTCATTTTGCATCTGCCGAAGCCCCACGGCCAGCACACCAGCGCACCTCCCAAAACCAACAAGCCCGCAGTGTGCCAGTGTCACCTACGTGGCGTATCAGCTCGCTGAGCCAAAATCTTCGGCAGATGCGAAAATGGCGGCCCAGGGACTGTGCGCCTCTCCCCAACTCTTGAAGGGTCTCGGTGCGCCCCCTGGCCTTGTTCGTGTTGCTTCCGCCTTTGCCTTGTTGCGCGCCTCCGTCCGTTTACTGCCGCCGCCCGACTGTACCACCTCCATGACACGAACAGGTGGGATCGATCGGAGGGCCACGTGGGAGGTGCTACACGCCTGCCATTTCCGTGCTGATGTAGCGTGCGAAGATCGCGGCGCCGTCGACGTAGACCATCATCCTGATGCCATCGACGGCGGCCGTTTTGCAGCTCTTTTTTTTTTTTTTTTGCTTCTTCTACCGCCGTCCGTCGCAGCGGGCTTGTAATCGGATTGGCCTGAAGCATGATTCATGTTGGACCGTCGCTGCAACCGCATGGAGTCACGGTTTGATGACAATAAGCGTCGAAACACCAACGCCGAGTCATCGCCGCCGGCGAGCGAGCGAAACCCTGTGCGCAGAGATGGCTGTGTTTGGCATTTCCGGGCCGGCAGAATGGATCAAATGTTTGTACTGCGGATTTGATAATTGCGCGCATAGCGCAGACTGGGTATCATTTAAACCACACGCTTCTAAGCTAATATCGTAATCATTGAACGCCTCAGGTAGCTGCGAACGCTGGCAGCGGCGTGCCCTTGTTGGCAGCGTTTGTCCTGGCGGCTTGCTTCAGCAGCTCCACTCTGTCCCTCACGTCGTCGATGCTGCGGTCTAACTCCCACGCAAGGAACTGTGGTTGAACCTTTGGGTTGCTCATCAGTATTTTGAGCAGGTGCTTGTCGGCACTAAACGACCAGGAGTCGTCATCGCCGCCGTCCTGCTGAGATGTGCCTTGTGGTGCTGCTGCCGGTTGCTGCCCCTGATTATGCCGTGCCGTCGAAGTCTGCTGTGCTGCTTGAGTCTGCTGTGCAGGAGTTGCGCGATGTGCGAATCGTTCAGCAATCTGCCGGTCAACCAGTTCTCGCTGCCAACGTCTCCTCTCCTCCTCCTGAACACGCTGTCGCTCTTGCGCCTCCAAGGCTCGCCGTACTCTCTCCTCGTGAGCTCGCTTGCGCCAGGGGGCCGCAGTCAGCTCTGCGTCCAGGTTCTTGAACTCCACCTTCAGGTCTACCAGGTATCTGGAGAGCTTTTCCCGACTTTTCCTTTGTGTTCCGGTCTGGTCCCGCGGCCTCTTTGCGAGACTATCCATCATTGTCACATACAGCCGATGGGTCCATGCCAACAGCCTCTGCATAATCTGGAGAGTCGATTTCGTAAAAGTCCCAAGCCATTGCTGTTTGCCGGCCACGCCTCTCTGGAAGACGCTGTTGAGTGTCGCTATAAGCATGGGTATAATCTTTTCGTACAAATCTTTAGTGAGTGGCTTCGGGGGCATAAGCTCTTCGAACCCGTTGGAAGTCTTCTTGGCCCGCTCGACGGTCAGGCTCACGAAGCTGTCAATCCTCTTGATGGCTTTTTTGGCCCGAGACGCCAAGTCGTCGTTGTGCAGATAGTCGCACTGTTCGTCAAAGTAGGGTGCCCGTGGCATGCCAGACCAGAAGCTCTTCAAGAAAACAAAATTGTCCCAGAATTCGCGGCTCACTTTCGACTTGGGCAGAGATCCCGCGGTATGTGGACTGATTCCTCTAGCCCAACCAGACCCGCTCATCAGCTCAGTCATATACTTGAGGGTGTGAGATTTGTAAGGTGCTGATGCCGTCTTCTCGTCGCCCGTAGGACTGTCGAAAATATAGTGGTCGTCGGGGTATGTGAAGTCGGTGGGTTCAGCGACGGGGGCAGCCGGACCCATGTCCACGACGATATCTCTGAGTTTCTGGATAGACGGGGAGGGTTGTTCTTCAGCTTCTTCGGGGGTCTCTTCTGGAGTCTCCTCGTCGTGTTCGTTTCCCACCCTCGTGGGCTCCTCGTATAGATCCGCATCACTGGCCTCTTCCTGCGGCACGAAGAGCTCATCCTCAGGGTTCGATCCCGTCTCTTCAGACTCGTCTTGAGACGCGCTGGGCCTCGGCTGGCTGCCTCGTGGCGGACTCACGGGCACATCATAAATGTCCTCTTGGTGCTGAAGCTCTGGTTCGGGGCTCTCATCTTGCCGTGGCGGAACACGCCGCTTCTCCAACGCAAACGACCTCCTCGAAACCCGTTTCGTGGACTGATTCGCCTCGGAAGCACGTTGCTTCCTACGGTGCGTGTCCTCTGCGACTTTTCGAAGGGTGTGTACCCTCAGATTCGAGCCAGCACGTCTTCGAGTGGACTTGTTCTCCTGCAGGGCATGTAAGCGGCGCCGATCGCACCTGTCTGGACATGATTTGGCATACTCTTGTAGCGACGTCCTCGTCCCCCGCCTCATCCTTGTCTTCGGGCTCCCGCTCGACATTCTCTTGGCTCTTCCTCGGTCTCTTGGTTTAGGCAATTCGCTCATCTCGACGTCGTCCTGCCGCAATCGCCTACTGCGACGCGCTCCGGCGTCGGGGCTTGTGACCTGGGCGGGGCCGGTGCTCGCGTCATCGGGTTTGGCAGTTCGTGTTCTTGCCATTGTGCCACTTTGTCGGCTAGGTGCATGACAGTAGCAGTTGCGCAAGAATGTGATCGTCAAAGCATTGCGATTGCGGGGTTGTCGTTCGGAGACGCGGTCTGGATCGTGGACGCGTCTGGGAGCTCAAGCTAGGCGTGAATCTGATTGGACAGATTATCCACAGATGGGTCTGTCCTGCTTAGTCAGACAAGGGATCACTGTTCAGCCACACTCGCTCACGTGCCTCCAGCCACATGGTAATGAAGACTACCAAGCAGCTAGAACATCACCGAGTCACGAAGCTTTAAGCTTACACGTTGAATTGACTTTGCGATCGACTGGAGATTCCCGGAGAGCTGCAGCACATACCGAACTCGGTCATGCGAAACCGGCGACGTCTCTAAATACGGATTCTTGATTAATTACGTCTATGCTTAGGTTCTACAACCCAACCCTCGGTCGGTCTGAGCGCCGTCTATGGCACCCTCTATTGAGAGACGTTGGGATATTTACTTTGCCGTCTGGCCGAACTCGGTTGTACGAATTAGAACTCGGCAAAAGCAACTCGCCCTCTCCCTCCGCCGCCATTCTCGGGCATCTATTATATCCGAAACGCGCGGCCGGGAGTTCTGAGGGTGTTGTGCCACATCCGCACGTGTCCTAGTGCGAGCAGTCTTCGCTCGCGATGGTCTCGTATCTTTGTCTACTTTAGTTTATCGCTGACAAACTGCTTGATCTGGTCGCCGTAGATGTTTGGATACTGGAGATGTGCTACTGGATCGTTGCCGTTGCAGCAGAAGGGGTCGGCCGAGTCGCAGAAGGACTTGATGTTGTTCCCAAATGGGCATTGGAAGCCTTGGGGTCGGGGAGCAAACTGATCATGTTAGTCGGTAAAGTGTGTGACAGGCCCGAGCCACTCACTCCCTTCGTTTGGCAGGTGCCCACCTCATAGGGCAGCCCGGCAACGTATCGCGGGTCTCCCATGAAGATGGCAACCTTGACTGCCCCCAACGCTTGCTGCGAGATGAGCACGTTGGTGTTTTTGACTCCTTCGATGCTGTCGCCGCCGCCGCAGTATGCGTTGTCCATGATCTGGGCACCCTGGTTTCCCGTTAGCTTCTGTGTTGTAGCCGCCGACGGATCACTCACCTGCGAGAATCCCAGCATGACAATCTTCGTCTGGGGACACCGCTTGTTGAATTCGTTGACAGCCGTGGCTACGGAGTCTGTGCCGTTCTTGACCGAGTCGGCGTAGCTCACACCCAAGCAGTCCGTAGCACCGCCGCAAGCGGGGTAGTTGATGGCCTCGTTCGTAGCTCCCTGGTTGGCCTTTGTGAGGTCGTCGACAATCTTGGCTGCCGCACCGAAACCCGGGGGTGCAGTTGTCTCTCGAGCTCCAAATGTGAATGGGCGGGCAGTCGTTGCCCTGTCTTTTTTGCAGAGAGTGAGGCGTGGCCAAGGCTTGGCCGACGAGAAGGGCGATTCCCACGCTGAACCACATTTTGGACGGCAACGACTATCAAAAAGAGCTTCTGAAGGAGTGACGTGAAAACAATCAGACATTAACCGCCGGGGTAGCTGTTGGCATATATAACCTTTTGCTTTTTCAAAGGAAGCTCTCGACAACGGCGATAGCGGTAATCGCGGCTAATGCAAAACCCGCCTCACTTTCGGGAGCTTACAGCTGAGCTTTTTTCGTGATGGTTGTGTGGTGTTGATGGCTGAGTAGACATCCGTCAACTGCCTTGGCAAAAGACTCAACTGACGGATGAACCGATTACTCCGGCACGGCGAGCACAGCTCTCAACAGACCGCGAGAAGCACCATCCATACCACACACACACTCACTCACGGCAAAAGCGGCTGCGCGTTCCCTGCTTTCCCACCGCCTTCCCGTCCAAGGCCCGAGAAGGGACGAAACGGATGCGGTCGCCACCAGCATGCGCTCCGACAGCATATGACTGTATGACGCCCTAGCTCCGGGAGGCTGAAAGGACGGGAACGGGACACGTCGCACCATTCAGACGAAAGGCTGTGTCTGCTTGGCTGAGTTGGAGCCGCATAATGCAAGGCCAGGAGACATGTTTCTGAGAACCATATTGAAGATGAAAGATCAGACAACGAGACCAAGCAGCAAGCGAGATAAGAGCTTCCAGTGGTCGTCCGAAACGAGGTGGAGTTGCTGATTGGTCTGGAACGTGTGCTTGTTTGACATGGAGGTCCATGTCCGCAGAGTCAGTGCTGCAGTGAATGGTTGAGCTTCTCAACGGAGATATGTCTCGGACTTCGTAAGTGACTGCGTTGATGCCAGTAAGTCTCGCATCGAAGGCTCTCAAGAAGCTTGCCAAAGAGGTTTAGCCTCGATAGTCGTCTGGTTCTCATCAGACCATTGCGTTTGAAGCTAGGCTCAGCCCGCCCTGCGGCAAGTCTGGAAGACAAAACCAGTTGAAAAACTTGTATAATTTCAATTCAAGATGAATTCAATCGCCACGGGCGGTTGCGAGGCTTTGGAATTGCAGATGCAAATGACGTCCAGCAAATCGTATTCGCTGCCGGCTACGGCGGACGGCGTGTAATCGAGATTCATCCAAGGCGGTCGGATGACAGCGTCAACCCCGTGCCGAAGCTCGGGGAAGAAAGCAACTCGTCAAGAGGTCGTCAATGGATTCATGGTGGGGGCAGGTGAGACTTCTCGCCCCCAGAGTCAATCGGGGAGGCATGTGAGTTGCCGATGGGAAAGTTGCAAAGCAGGTCTCCGACGTGACTTGAGAGAGAATCCGGGAAGTGAATCACTCGAAACATTTCCGGCGCAGAGGCCAGCCCGATGCTTGTGCAGTCTCGTCAAAGAAACAATGCGGTGCTGGAGTGCTGAACGTGCTGAGAACAGGTGGTCGTGGTGTTCTTGAAGGTGCTTTGCAGAGGTGTGGTGGCTTGTGGCTTGTTCTCGTCTTCGTGACCGCTGACTAAGCAGACACTGTCGTCACACCCCTCCATTGAAGCTTCGAAGCTTTCAAGATTCAGTCGTCACAAACCTCATACTGCGTCTCCAAACCAGCTACGCCCAAGCTGGAAACGAGACAGCCACCATGGAGCCTCCATCATCAGCATCAGCGTCGCCAGCGCAGCCCTCCTCCTTTCCTACCATCAAACCTCTCTCAAAGACGACCCCTCACACCTTCCAAACCCCCACCAAACGCATCAACACCGGCACCGACCTCGCGATATTCCTCACCACAACCGCATACCGCGACATCCTACTCTTCCTGCTCCAACTAAACCGATCCCTCTGCCCGCGTCGTTCCCCCTCGGGCGGCCCCGCGACGACCTACCCCCTCACCTCCCTCCCGCCCCCCGAGCGACCGCCTCCCGGCGCCGATCAAGGCCCTCCAGAACCTCCTCTCCGCCGCGGAGTCCCTGATCGAGCTCGCGCCCCCGGATCCCGGACCCCGCCGCTTCGGCAACGTCTCCTTCCGCAAGTGGCACGAGCTCCTCGCCGAGCGCGCACCGGCCCTCCTCTCCGAACACATCTCGTCCGCGGTCCTCTCCTTCCCGACCACACCCTCCTCCGAACCGCCTTCGTCCGAGCTTCTCTCCTACCTCCTCGGCTCCTTTGGCTCTTCGCAGAGGCTGGACTACGGCACGGGCCACGAGCTCTCCTTCCTCGCCTTCCTGGGCTCCCTCTACAAGCTCGGTTTCTTCGGCGATGGCACCGAAGCCGACCCCGCCGAGACGGACCGCGCCATCGTCCTCGGCGTCATCGAGCCCTACCTCCGCGTCGTGCGCAAGCTCATCCTCACGTACACCCTCGAGCCCGCAGGCTCGCACGGCGTCTGGGCCTGGACGACCACTCTTTCCTCCCCTACATCTTCGGCTCCGCACAGTTCACGACCCCGATAACCCAAGGTTCCGCGGAGCCGATGCCGATGGAGGGGTCCGTCCGCGGGGCGCCCAAAACCGGAGACATTGTGAAGGCGGCCGTGGTCGAGGAGCAAAGGACCGAGAACATGTACTTCTCCGCCGTGGGCTTCATCAACGACGTCAAGAAGGGCCCGTTCTGGGAGCACAGCCCCATCTTGTTCGACGTCTCTGGCGTACAAGCCGGCTGGGGCAAGATCAACAAGGTAAGCTCTTCGTCTGCGGAGCCAACGAGTGGTAACTGACACGGCGCAGGGCATGCTCAAGATGTTCAACGCGGAGGTCCTGCAAAAGTTCCCCGTCGTCCAGCACTTCACCTTCGGCTCCCTCTTCTCCTGGGACCAGGACCCGGACGCCGCTCCCGTTGCCCCGTCCGTACACGCTGCAAACCAGCCGTCGTACAACTACCCGGCGACGACAGCGCCCCCACCGCCGCAGGGAGCAGGCACAGCGGCGCCGTGGGCGGCAGGCCGCGGGCAAATGATGCCGCCGAGAGTACCACCGGGGTCGTGGCCACCAGGTGCCAGAATACCCCCGCCTGGTGGTATGCCGTACACGAGACAACGCCGGCGACTACACCGGGAGCGCCACCGGCTCCGGGCATGCTCCCAATGCCCGCTCCTGGTGCGCAGGCGCAGAGCGGCTCGACGGATGCACAGGTCACTCTGACCAAGGCACCGTGGGCCAAGTAGAGAAGCGATGATCATGATTATGAGACCAGCGTGGCAAAGGATGCCAGCGCAACGAGTCAAAGGATATACCCTCGAGAGCTGCTAGACGGCTGAATGCAAGATCAATTGAATCAAATAAATCTTACCAGAGTACTAGACTCAGCATCGTCCCATGTCTGCGTCGTCTTGTTCTTGTCGTCGGTCCTTCCCAGCTGTTCCCTGTTACGAACACTTGAGCATCACAATTCAAATATAGAAGCAAAACGCTTTGATTTAACTACTCAAGTAATGGGTATCCGGCAATTAAGCAAACAAACAAACTAGCCCGCGGGCTTTCATCGCTCCCTTCAGCTGTTTTCGGGGATCGATTCCAGCACGCTGCGTACGCGGCGGCGCTTGTCCACGTAAATCCAAAGCGGACCAACATGGGGAACTTCAACCTTCACCTAGATAGGGAGGTCTACCGTGAAAGATTCCTCGGGACCGTCAGACGCGTAGTGTTCATCAGGGGTGTAAGGTTCCTCAGACTCGGCTGGCGGAGCGACGTCGGAGTCAAATCATGTTCAAGTTCAGGAATATCGATTGCCAACTAGGCAGGGGGGCTCCAGAAGCCGGGGCAGGAGCAGCCGGGGCAGGAGCAGCGGCGGGAGCCGGGGCGGGAGTCTCCTTCGCCTCAGTCTCCGTCTTTGCCGGCTCTGCCGCCTTGGGGGCCTCCACTGGGGCTCCGCAGCCGGGGGAGCAGCAGCGGGAGTCTCGGCGGCCGGAGCGGCAGCTGGGCCGCGGAGCCTCCGTCTTTGCGGGCTCGGTGGCAGCCGGTGCAGCGGGTTCAGCAGGCTTGGGTGCTTCAGCGGGAGGTGCAGGTGCAGCAGCTAGAAGCGCGTCAGTCTCGGGTATCTGTGCCGGGTGGATCGCCAACACGTGAACGTACCGGCCTCGGGAGCCTTGGCGGGCTCGGTGGTCGTCGCCGGAGCTGCCTCCGGCTTGGCTGCGGGCTCGGGGGCCTTGGCTGGCTCAGAAGTGGGAGCGGCAGCGGCAGCAGGAGCCGCGGGCTCGGCTGCGGGAAACGTCAGTTATTGATCTGAAGACGCGTCTCCTCTTTGAGAAAAGTGCAGGGCAATCACGTACCCGGGGGAGCAGCGGGGGGAGCGGCCTCGGTCTTGGTAGGCTGAGTAGCGGTCGAAGTGGTGGCAGCAGGTTGTGTCCCGTTAGGCGGCTGGTCGGTCTTGGTCTTGTTCTTCTTCTTGAAGATCTCCTTGAACTTGCCCTTGAGGTTATCAAGGGCGTCGAAAGCTGCCATGGACGTGTTAGTGATTTGTCTTGGCATTGTGATTCGAACGGCATGAAGATCGGCCACAGGAGAGGCGTTTCCGAGGTATCTGAGCACGATGCTCTCGCAAGCTCGTGGGACGTGGACGCAACGACGGGGCTACTTACGAATTCCAGGCATGATGGCGGGTGTTACGACTGTACGTTGTAGAGCTGTCGGTGGTTGGATACGCGTGTAATGGTAGCGATAGACTGGCAGTTGGTTGTATTGGATACTCGGATGGTAACAGCGAGAGTAGACGATAGACGTTGGTTGTAAAGCCGACAGCGACGATGATGCTGGGGCACCGAGTAGAAATAGCCAGGCGCCCAGCAGCAGCGGCGGCAGGAAAGGGTCTCTCGTCTCAGCAGAACGGCGGGAAGGAGCTGGGGTCCAATGGTGCGTGCCTCGTTCCCTGCTGAGGCAGTGACAATCAATGGAGAGGGGCCCGTGGCGGCAACCGTGCAGCTGCCATCCCTACCAGTGACACTAGACTACAGCACACTTTGGTCTACCTAGCGCATCACCAGGTGCGCCCTGACTCCTCCACAACGGCGGGCAGTGGGCGACATTGGCGACCTCCCCACGCGGTACGTACCCGGGCAGAGCTTAGCAGTTGCGATGGCTGCTAAATTAGGATCCAGAAGCACCTCACACGCCAAGGACGGCCTTGACTTTGGGAGGCGAAGGCGTCGGGAGGCATCCAGCGAAGATGGCAGTGAACACCTCACTGAACAGTAACGGAAGATGTCCTGATGTGCAAATCGAGGAGCGTCAGCAGTGATTTCCCGCAGATAGAGCACGCCTCCCAGAGTTCATCCGCCATCGGAGATTCGCGCCGTTCGTATCGCAGCACGTCTGGCAAAGTTTGATGAACAGGATGGGCGGGCAGCGGCATGCTGAAACCCTGCTTTTCTGCTTGCTGGAAGCTGTGGCTGCATGCTGCATGCTGCGCGCCAAGGACGGCGTCGACCTCTCTGCCGCAGCAGCTTCATCTCAATGCACTCGCTCTCGCTCCAGCTGGCTCCTGATCAAGGCGATGGTGCCGATGGATGATGCAGCGTTGTTATTACCACCCACCACGAGCCTTGCCCTGATGGGTGGCATTCGCCCATCGTCTGGAGCTGCAGGTCGCCCACACAGCTCCAGAACAAATCTGACGAGATGCCGTCATTTCATCAGACTGCAAGCCAGGGTTGGCTGGCTCCGATAGCCAGAGACTCAGGGCCGGAGGACTACGCCGCTTCGGGTTAAAGAAGTTCTGATAATCATGCGCCGACGGTCAAACGTCGGATCAAGACCTTTGAGAGATTGCTCGAAATTGGTGCGGATGCCCGCTGCAACGTCGAGTAATCTCGACTCGCCCGTTGATCCTCACATGAGCGTCTCGGAAACGCCCAAACAGAGACGCGATACATGTCACGTGCGGACAGAACACCCCCCCTGTGCCAACGCAAATGACTGGACTTTGTGGAACGTCGCGAGAAAAAGCATTATGAGCATCATCTGCTAAAAATTCTCGAATCTGGCAAAAGGATGGGGCCTGACCGGGGATCGAACCCGGGACCTCTCGCACCCAAAGCGAGAATCATACCTCTAGACCATCAGGCCGGAAGAGCAGATCTTACTCATCAGCTGCCAATCGATTGGCGATGACGGGGAGCCCAGATTCAGCGCTTATGTTTGACGAGCGTAGCACAGTGGGTGCGTACCACGGACGCCCGATTTTGTGCCAGCAGCAGCGACCAGGGATAGCATCGTCCGAGTGCAGGAGCGGGTCGGCGGCTGCAGTGCCGGTGCAATGGTGGAGTCGGCTGAAAACCTTCCAATGAATATGGGACGACTTCGAGAGACCAAGTTGCTTGTTTTTTTTTTCTGTGTTGGGTCCAAGCCGGTGAAAGCCTCGAGAATTCAGAATTTTGCTTCTTGGAAGACGACGGGCGGCTGGTTGTGAAAACAATGCAGTGGCCCGCCCTCTTGGCGGCGAAATTTGAACCGTGACCAGATTGGTCGGCGGAGCCAAGCCAGGGTTGATTGGATTAGAAAGTAATTTTGCCAAGGGCTGGCCTGTCAATGCCTGCAAGTTATTGGACACAGGCCAGCCAAGGTCGACCTGGCGGGAGTGTGCAGCGTGTTGTAAGAGAGCAAAGAGGGATCGACGACCAGTTGAAGCTGTCTGGGGATTCTTCAAAGCAAGTGAATGGTTTTCAGGGTGTACGGCAGGAATAAAGAATCATGGGTATCATTCGCAAAACTACATAATCTCGTCCCCGGCGTCCTTCTCGTCCCCGGCGTCCTTCTCGCCTCGCACGTCGCTGCTCTCGCCACGGACAACATCAAGCTCGTCCCGCAACTTCTCCGTCAACTTCTCGATAATCCACTCGCACTCCTCCAAGCTGCCCATCAGCGGGGACTGCGACCCGACCCACGACCACTTGTCTTCGTCAGGGCACTCGGCGTCCTCGTCGCGCACCTTCCTCCGTCTGCTCCTCTTCCTCTTCTTGGAGTGTATGTGCGGACGAGCTTTGCGGTGCGTGGCCGAGCTGCTTTCGTCCTCCCCAATCAGCTTCAGGTACCACGCCCACTCGGCGAAGGAGTACTTTTTCGGGGGCTTCTGCTTGGAATGCTGGCGGACGGCGGCAATCTCCGAGATGAGCAGGAAATGATGCTCGGCGCGAGAGGATGGTAGCGGTGCCGTAGGTTCGCGAACACGGGACTGCTGTCGGCCTGAGGTGGGATCGGGGACGGAGGAGTAGGCGTCCGTGTTGTTGTCGTCCTCCTCGGAGCTGCCCTGCTCCAGCCGGTGGGCATTTCCAAGGAAGCCTGGGGGCAGCTCGTCTTCCTCGTCCATGAGCGGCCCCTTTGAATATCACACACCGCAGGTCCATCGGTCCAAGAGGGCGAGGAGCTCTTTGCGGAAGCCCCGTTCTCCCGGCAGGATGGTAACGTTTCCGAGCTCGAGCGTGGCGTCTCGGACGGCCTTGACGACGGTGTCTCCTGCGTTTGAAATCATGACCGTCATCGTCGGCAGCGCCAGAAGCGACCAAAAGACGAAGAACGCCTTGCCCGAATTAGAGACGGGGGTGCGGTCTCCGTAACCGATGGTGGTCAGTGTGACAAAGGCAAAGTAGAAGCCCTCAAAGTATGACCAGTTCTGGTAGGGACGTTCGCACTCCTGGAAGATCTTGGCGCCGACGAGCCAGAGAATGAGCCAGGACGAGAAAGAGATGGACATGGCCATCCAGCGGCGCCGCACGGAGGCGGAGTCTTGGATCTTGCGCATGAGGTTGAACTCTTCCTGGCGACGCTCGAACTCGGTGGCCGGCAGGGGCGAGGCATCCGATATGGGAGACTCGACGTTTGACGGGATGGGCTTGAGGATGTCGTCCTTCCCTTTGCGGGTCATTGTACGGATCAGCTGCCGGCGCTTCTTCTCGACCATCGCGCATCCAGTCTGCGGCGGCCGCGTTCGAGAACCAAGCTCCGGATGGAGCCGATGACCAGACCGAGGCTGATGACTCCGATGAGGGCGTAGGGGATGAGCAGAGCCCTCCCCAGGGGTGAGGCGGCTGCAAAGTCGCCGAAACCGACAGTGAAGAGCGTCACGTCGGCCCAGTAGACAGCATCGAGGTAAGACCAGTCTTCGATGGTGGAGAATACGAGGGCGCCAAGGAGCAGGTAGAGGAGGAAGAGGATCGTCTGCAGCATGAGAGTACGCTGCGCCGTGGTGAGTTGAAAGTCCTCTGCGTAGTGGCGGGTGTAAGCGCCATACACGGTGACGACCATGAGGGAGGCGGTGACGAAGTAGAGAATGGCCGCGAACATGCCATAGTAGAAGGCCTGCGAGTTGATGTACTCCTCTCGAGGTTCAATCACGAGTGGTCCCGAGGCAGTGGCATTGAGGGCGATGAGGCAGATTGCAGAGAGATACCAGCCCACGATGGTGATGGGCTGGGCTAGGGAGAAGCGTACCCGGCGGGCCATGTTCAGCAGGAGAAATACATTCGAGACGATGGCAATGGCCAACTGGATGGCGTTGACGATGATGAGCCTGATCGTGTTAGAACACCCTTGCACAAGGAAGACGACACCAACCATTTTGGATCCGGGACAAATGTAGCGGCATCGATATCGGTTCCTGGCGGGAAGTGCTGCCGCCAAGGACGCACGAGAGCGCATATACTGAACGCCGATGCAACGGGGCCAAGGGTGCCGGCGATCATGGGGAACGCGGAGGACGCAAACCACCAACGGCTACGCAGGTCAGCGATGGAACGAGTACTGTGATGCCAAGGCCATCCACGATGGACACTTACCTCGGATCCAAGTGGGCATCGTCATTTTGGAAGCGCTTGTCTCGTTGAGCCTTGGCCTGCTCCGACTGGGCAACGCGCTGCTCGATGTTGTCCCCCAGATCGGCGTCGTTCATGGTGCCGGCGGGTGGAGAGGTTTGTGGCCAAAATAAGCGGGTTCAAAGCGGCGTAACCACCAAAACGAAGGCATTCCCGAATGTGGTCCAAAAACGCTTCCAAGCGAAACGATGGCGAGATCGTCCAGGGCAATGTTACCCAGAATAAATGGGCATGCAACTTCAAGGGATGAGTGCTTCGAAAAAGGAGAGGCGTCACTCGACCTCAAAATCAAGGTCTTGGCCCGGCCGGACCTCTAGACCCGACGTACCCGGGTTCCCCCCGAGGGAAGATGGTGGTACAACGCGCTTCGGCGATGACGTCGGATGGTGGTCGTGAGGGTGTGTAGCTCAGATGCCCGCTTCCTAGGTTAAGTCGGCCGGGGCTTTCTTAGCGAGCACGGGGCTAAACGGATTCGATGATCGGGGACGTGGAGTCGGGTGCGAGCGCAGAGAGACATCTATATGTCGTCGAGTGTGTAGCCCGCGCTTGGCGAGCATCTTTTATATGTATCTTGCCCCCCAGACTCGCCCAAGTCATGAAGAATGGAAGATCAGGTTACCCATGCATGCAGAAACGAGCTCATGATTGCTGCTCCAGTCGTAGTCGTGTACGAGAGAATAGCGCGCGTTGCTTGGCCGCCGGTGATGCCACGCGCTGCCCTTTACAGCGTCTTAGCGGTTTGCTTGAGCGCGCTAATGAGGGCCACGGGGGACCCTTGGCGAGCGCGACGGCGGGGATGTGGGGGGCTGCGGCGGTGCAGCACTCAAGCACGGAAGGGCCACTGGCTGGCCAGACCGCTGTCAGGGGGTTGCAAAAACGCGTCAGGGTGTGCTGGCGAGCGCCTCGTCTACATCTTGCATCCGGTGTTGGGTGAGCTGGTGAACCGATTTCAGGAGGCCTGTCGATATGAAGAACCGGGTCTCTGATCCCATACCGGCTCTTATTTTTAAACGATGAAAAGATGGCCGAGACTGTGGCTGCCGTGTCGTCGTCTCCCACGTGTCCAACGGCGATGCTTCAATTCCGAGCACACCCTTGATGACTCTGTCGACGTGCCGATCGGCTCGTCTGGCAGCATCACAGTAGAGTATGTCTTTCTAAAAATCGAAGCATCATGTCTGACAAGCCTAGCCTTCACAATGTCTTGCGGCAGTCCTCTTCAGCCCCTTTGATTATATACATACCACCACACTCGCCACTCCCGGGCACTCACCCATCCGTCCCCGGGTTCCTTCAACCATACCCGACGGCCGTCATCAACTACCGATGGTCCGCCCCGGACTCCACTCCCCCGGACGCATCGGGGGAGTTCGATTTCACCACCCCTCTGCAGTGGCCCACGCCCATCCACGACATCCTGGCCGGCTACGCCTGGATCACCGAGAACCTCCGTCCGGAGCGTAACTCCCGCCGGGACCTCTACGTCTACAGCTCCCACGCCGGCGCCAGTCTCGCCGCCTCCCTCGCCCTGACCGAGTCTCACCACCACGAGCGCGTGGCCGTCCGCGGGCTGGTCGCCTGGAACGGCATCTACAACTGGTCCATGTTCCTCCCAGACCACCGGATCAACAAGCCCGCAACCGCGCGCGGCCGCAAGCTTCCCTCGCGTCCGAAGGAGGGCTCGGCCTTGCATGCCCTGCAGATGGAGATGCTCGATCTGTTCAGGAAACCGGCGGACTTGTTTGACCATTTCGCGAGCCCGAGTCTCTTCTTCCAGACCTCGGGGATGCTTCCGCCGTCTACCTTCACACAGGCAGCCGTGGTAACGGAACTGCTGGACCGCATGTCTTCTCTGACGTCTGGCGGCAGTGTCAGTGATCTTCTGGCCGCGACAGGGAGTGCGTTCACGGCGCCGAAGCGTAGCGCGCTCATGTTTCCCCCAAGAAAGTCCACGCTGAAGCTGCCGGCGTCGTTGTTGCTTCACGATAGTCCACCTTTGCAAACAACGAAGAGGGGGAAGCGCAGGGCCGCGGGACACACGTTCGAAGCCCAGGCGTCAGAGTTGGCTTCGCTGATGAGGAAAAGCTTGGAAAAGTTGGAGTTCAAGTCGCGATTGCAATGGGATGAGGACTTTGACGCCGAGACCGAAATAGAACGGCGGGTCACGCTGGTGGACGTTGGGGACAATGAGTACTTGCAGCTGGGGGAGCGTGGTCAAGAAGTCATCACAAGATGGTTGGAGGACAGATTCGAATAGTGATACCCATTCCACTCTTTGTACATACTGAATCAACTCGGATCAAATACCGAGCAGCCAAGCTCTTTGTGCAGGTTTGAGCTCTTGGCTGCCCAACAAATCACATCACTCACGCACACTTGGCAACCGTGCGAAACACATCACATAGAGCCGTCAGGTCTAATTTATCATTAAGTTTATGGATCAGCTGGAGCCATACTGCCCCACGCTGCCTCATCTAAGGCCAAGACGAACCCAACCCAGGGCTGTCCAAGCCTCCCAATAGAATACAAATCTTTGTACAAGCGCTTCCGGCGGCAATGCCGGTAGCAAAAGTCATACACAAAATCATTACACATGCTGGGGCCAAATCCCCCAGCCCCAAATCTGCTTCGTTTCGTCGCTTCCTGAAGATGGCAGGTAATGTGCCAATGTGGACGAATCACCAAATCGCTCGTCCGGCGCCTGCCAGCATGTCCACCACGGTTCCAACTACTCCAACTCCCAGCATGAGAGTCTGGATCGTCACGGCCAGAACAATCCTCTCCACGACCCCCATCAGCTCTACGGCTAGTCATCTGCTTCCGAGCAGGATTCTGCGGTTGCGCTTGATGGCCTGGTTGAGGTTCTTCTCCAGCTTCTCCGTCTCCTTGCGCGCCAGAGCGAGGGCGGCCTCGGCATCCTCGACGCTCATGAGAGTCATACTGTTGAGGGGGGTGCCGGGGAGCTTGGGGTGAGAGCTGTGCTGGGCGTGGGCCTGCGCGGCGGCGGCGGCGGCGGCAGACGCAGAGGCAGCGGACACGGAGATGTTGGGCATGGGGGCGACGGCGTGGTGCGGGGAGTCAAGGCCTCCGAACGGCGTCTCGTCCTCGGGAATGTCCTTGCCGGAGCCGCCACTCTCAGCAGAGTAGATGCCCGCGCCGGCGGCAGCGTCATGGCCGTAAATGTAGGGGGCCAGTGAGTTCAGGCTCTGGGCGGCGGTCTCGCGCGCAGAGAGAGCGTCCTTGGCACCCGGGGCCGACTTCCAGCTGCCGGGGAACAGGTTGGTGTTGCCGAGGTTGAGGCGAGGCAGGACGTACTGGTTGATGTAGCTGATGGCTTCCTCGCGCTGAATCTTATTCACCGGGTCGTCAGAGAACATCTTGTGGGAGGTGGGAGGAGGAGGGAAGTAAGATGGCGCTCCGTTGGGCACTGCGCGACCCTTGATGAGGGAGAAGCCGCCAGGGCGAGTCTGGTGACGGGGCGCAACAAAGCTGTCGGGCTGGTCGCTTGTCTCGGCAATGTTCTTCTGGAGCTCGAGGTATTTCTCCTCCTCTTCTTCCGTGAGGTTACGGACGCAGTCACCATTAGGAGTGATGAGCACGCGTTGGCCCTCAATCACCTTGCGCACCGGCTGCCCAGACAGGAGCACAGCGTGGTCCGCGTCGTTCACGATACCCTTTGTTGTCGTGGAAGGAGGCGGTTTGGCTCCTTGAGCTGCGTGCGCACGGTCGAGGCGAATGTTTTGCTCAACAAAGGGTCTCAGCAGACTGAGGATCTCCTCAGGAGGAGCTTCGCCACTGTTGACAAGGTCGTCATAGACAACCTCGGGAATGGTCTTGGGGTTCTCCGCCATGTCTGGGGACTCCTCAGGCGCAGCAGTCGCAGGAGGCGTGGCTGGCGAAGCGACGGCAACAGCAGCAGCTTCCTTGGCCTTGCCCTTCTCCTCTGCAGCCTTGGCAATCTTGAGGGCGGCTTTGGCGGCCTTGCCCTTGGGAGGAGGCAGGTCGACGACCGTCCGCTCGATCGGAGGCTTGGGGACGGGGGGCTCCTCCTTCTTGGGGGGCGCCGGGGGGTTGGCGGCACGCTCCGCGGCCTTCTTGGCGGCAGCAGTCGTGTTGACCGGCTTCTCCTTCTTCTGCTTCTTCTTGCGGCCGAGAATGGGGGCGATCTCCTCCGGCTCCGCCTGCTTCGCGGCCTCGGCGACGGCCGCGGACTGCTCCTTGTGAGCCTCCTTGCGTTGTTTGCGCTGTTGGCTTTTCGTAGCTGTACGCACAGGAGCAGCACCGACTCTTGACGGAGGGGGCGAGCTGATTCGAGATACAGAGATGGACGTGGACACGATAGACGCGCTGTCACTGATGACCTCGCTAGCAGGGGTTCCGGGACGACCAGAGGCGGTGGAAACGGCTCTGGCGGCGGCGGAGATGGCGCCTGAAACCAGAGCAGGCGGGGCCTCGGTCTTGGGCGTAGGCACGACTCGCAATGTCTTGGGTGCGGTTCTCGTGATGGGCGATGCGACGGCTGTTGTGGGGGTTGGCAGGGCTGGGAACGCAGCCGAG
Source organism: Colletotrichum camelliae (assembly GCA_018853505.1). Taxonomy (NCBI): domain Eukaryota; kingdom Fungi; phylum Ascomycota; class Sordariomycetes; order Glomerellales; family Glomerellaceae; genus Colletotrichum; species Colletotrichum camelliae. The sequence goes on along the minus strand of JAELVL010000002.1, from coordinate 6,923,366 downwards.
TCTTGCTCCGTCGAAGAAGACCTTGCAGACTCTGCGGGCTTGGTCTGAGCAGCCTTTGTGGCGGCGGCAATGTTCAAAATGCCCGGCACTGGCTTCTTCTCTGCTGCTTTGGGCGTCGGGGTGGGAGGCTCTGCAGCAGGAGCAGGAGGCTCTGCCTGGGGCTTCTTGATGCTCGCCGGGGCGATCTTCGGAGTCGACACGACAGACTTGGCCGGCGTGCCGGGTCGTTGAGCATTGGGCCTGGCGGCGTTCGCCTTGATGGCATCCAGAGCGGGGAAGTCCTCCTCCTGAAGAACAGTCTTGCTCTTGGATGGGGAGCCCTGAGAGGCGATATCCTTTGACAGTCCGCTCTCGACGGCCAGAGCCTTAATGTTCTTCTTGGCTTCTGATCCAGGGGCGCTCTTGCGAGGCGTGACGTCGGGTGTGGCAGCCCGAACGACGTTTGCCATGGTGGGCGTCGCCTTGGGAGCGGTCGGAGCGCCTGGCGTAAGAGGAACTGCAGGAATCGGTGCTTGCCGCGGCGCCGGCGACGCCAACCTTGCTGGAGTCCCCAGACCTGGAGGCGTCGGTACCGTGGGCCTTGAGAGCCCACCATAAGGCGGCATGGGGTCATCTGAGACCAAAGCGTCGACCGAAAATGTGGCTTCGTCGAGTGAGGGCAGCTCGTCATCTAGGGAACCAGTTAGCCAAGGTTCCCTAGAGCCATGAAGGTCGCAAAAGCAACAAAAACAAAAAAAGCCGCCCAAAAAGGGGAAACATATATACATGCGGGAGGTCAAGTCACGGCTGCCATCATCGTCTTCTTAGCGATCTGCGGGTGGAGAGCGAAATATGTGCGCAAGAAATAGTATTTGTCCTTTAGCCACCTCCCATCCTCGTCGCCGGAGGATGGGCTGTAAGTTAACGTACATTAGGCGATTGGAAGACGATGATGGCTTGCCTGACTGACGTGATCCCATAAACCATGACATGCGAGTCCAAAAGAAAAGAGGTATAATGTCGGGGCGATTGTAGGTGTCGGTCCAGCCCCTAAACGCGAGACGACGCCAAATGCAACCCTTGCCACTCCCCTGAGCGGCCCTGATGTTTTTTCCGCAATGCTCGCTGAATCAATGCGTGTAATGTGCGGTTGTTCCCGGTCCCTCGAGGACGGTCGTCCGCTGATGTGCCGCGACGCCCTCCCTCTCATGATACATGAATGTGTAAAACAAAATCCCTTGAACGACCAACACCGCCCCAGATCTATCGCGTTCCCTCCCGGCTTCACCAGCCGGCGCCAGGGAAACGCGTATTGTACTCATGTTCGGGTTGTACCCACCTTGGCTCTGACCACCGAACAGTCCCTGTCCGACTCCGGCGTTGCTCTGCGACTGGTGTTGCATTCTCGCTTGCAGGATACTCGGGTCCGCAAGATCAACTAAGCCACCTCCCCCAGAGGAGGAAGTGTTAGCATGTCTGTGCTTCTTCCCCTTCTTCTTCTGCTTGGGACCGAAGTCTTGGAATGCTCCAGGCTGGTTACCGTAGAGCGACGCCAGGAGGCCCGAAGCAGGAGCTGGGGTGGAGGAGGTAGAGGACGGGTACTGATTAGAAAAAGAAGATAACATGTACTCACGCTTACCAGCATCATGGCCCTGACCATTGGCTCCTCGGCCCCGGATCAACGTCTGAAGAAGCTCTGCAGAATCCTTTGACTGATTGAAGCTGCCACCGAACGAGTGGCCCTGTCCAAACATGCTTGGCGGGGTGCCCGTCGACTTGAGGCCCGGAGGAGGGCCGGGCATGGACGACGCATAGTACTGGCTGCCGGGCTGTGTTTGGAATGTCGAAGGCATCATGGCCGTCTGCTGCGCCATGATCCGAGGGTTGGCGGCCACCTTGACCGAAGCGGACGTGCCCGCGCTGTCGTTAGCAAAGCTGAACCTCGATCCCTGTCTGTTGTGGCCGTTGCCACCTTGCTGCTGCTGTTGCTGTTGCTGCTGCTGCACCGAAGGCTGTACGGTGGCGATACCAGGCGGCAGGTGATCGCCAAAGCCGTTCTGCGAGCGGATAAAGAGCTGCTGCTGGGGGGTCATGGATCGGCTGCCGGCAACAGAACCAGAAGTGACAGAGGCCTGGCCGAAAGCCGAGCCGAGCGCGGGACCAAACAGGCCGTCGGTGTTGGTGCGCTGAATCGGAGGCTGCGTACCGGGTCTGCGCTGCTCAAACGCCGCTTCTCTGCTGACTTCACGGTCTTCGGGCTCGCCGCCGAGGGCGAGACTACCGCCGGTCTCAGGCTCACCCTCAGAAGGCTCCTGTGCCTCGCTCTGCTGCTCCTCGACACCGAGTCGCGACTCCTCCTCCTCGCGCATCGCCCGGCGCTTCTCGCCGCCGCGAAGATCGAACATGGGCGGGTAAATCGTCTCGAGCGAATTCGTGTCGGGTGCGTGGTAGGTGAACGGGCATCCTTGCATGGCCATGAGAAGCGTCTTGAGCACCGTCTCGGGCAGGCTGTTTGGCTTCTTAATCTCGGTCTTGGGTGCCACCATTGGTGCCTTGCTCTCAGTCGGGGGTGCGGGGGTCTCCTTTCTTGACGGCGTCTCATCAATGGCCTCGGGTACTGCCTCGGCGGTTGCAGGCAGCGACGTCGAGATGGCAGGACTGGATGCAGCACCGCTCGTGGCGTGGCTTCCTCTGCGACTGCGCTGTGGATTTCTGGCCCAGTTGGCCGACGAGGGAAGCGCCGAGCCATCACCGCCGTTTTCGGATCCCTCTTTACTCGACGTGCGTGCCATGGGCTGCGACATGGTGGGAGCGGGGGTGTTTTGCTGTCGAGAAGCAGATCGCGAGGGACCGCCACCGCTGTTTCCACCGCTGTTTGATGATCCACTAGCCAGGGGCCGCTGCGTTTGCGAGCTAATGCTGTTCATCGATGACAGATCCTGTCGAGTGTAACTGTCTTCCTCGTCGCCGAGCTCGTGCAGGAACATGCACTGTCTGTTTGTGCACTGCTCGTGTCGCAGCCAGGCGGAGCAGTACTTGGTCGTACCGAGCTGAGCTCTAAGCACGCGGTCACCATTCTGGGATCCGTTGACGGCCTGGATGCACCGTTGTGCGTCCTCCTTCTTCTCGAACGTCACGTAAATGCCGAGTGATTGGTTTTGGCCGTCTTGGCTCTTACGGTTGCTGATTGAAATCTTCTGAATGTTGCCGTACTGGCCAAAGAATTCCGGCTTGCGCAGCGTCTTGAGCAGCTCGTCCTCTCGCACTGTAGGTGTCAGACCGGTCACGTAAACCAGGTTCTTCTGAACGACCCGCACACCGACGAGGTTCTTGCGGTTCTCCTTCTCGGCCTCGCGTTTTTGGACCTCCTTTTGTCTTTGTTCTTGAGCTCGCTTCTTCTGATTCTTTTGGATGTTGGCTCTGAACTGGGCGACCCTAAAACTTAATTGTCAGCGTGACGTCGCTAGACAGGGTGAGGAAGGAACGCACTCTTCTTGGGTGACAACCTTCCACTCTATCGTCTTCTCATCGTAAGGTCTGCGGCAAGCGGGACACAGGCCGTTCATGTTGTTCTTGATGTTGTTGAAGCAAAACTGGCACACCTATGAAACTGTCAGAGATCGGCCTTTGACGACGGAAAAAAAAAAAAGGCATCGTGGAATCGGTCGGCATACCTGGTAGCCGCATGGGCATGGTCGGAAGTTCCGATCTGACAGGTCGAACTCCTCGATGCATAGCGGGCTGGGAAGCAAGTCAGTTTGAGGTGCCCAACTGCAGGCATGCGGCCATCGCGAACGGCGCGCAATGACGGCATAGGTCGACATACCAGGTATCTTCCTCCTCGTCAAAGAAGGTATCTTGGGGCGCCATGGTGACAGTCTGCGGGGGGTGATGATGTGTTGCGGGAGGGTAGTCGTCGATTTGTGAGTGGAGGTAGTCAGGAGAGGGAAGTTGTTCAATACGGATGAAGCCAAAGCCTTTCTCGGATGGGTCGCCTGCTGCGCTAGTCCCTTAGGTAAGCCGGTCGACGTGCGGCAGTCTCACGTGATATTGGAAGCGCCTGGAGCCAATGACAACACTCTGAATGAGGCGAGTCAGCAGCTGCTAGGCACACCCTTTCCGTGGATAGCGGCAGTAAGTGATGGTGGAATGGAGGATGAAGGTGTGGAAAGGGTAGGAAGGTGGTGCGGGGGAAATTGTGAAAGAACAAATTCACAATGTGGTTGTTGTTTTTTTGAAATTGTGAAAAGGCAAAGTCTTTTCGAAGGTCTGCGTCGGTTGTTGTAAAAAAGAAAAAAGTCCTTCGAGGCAGGTCAGAGAGAGTCTGGTGAAGCAAACAGCGGGCTAACCCCACCCCGGGTGTGCCTAATCCGGCTAGCTTCTTTCAATCCCCAAGCATCGCAGAAGCACAGCATCATCAATCAACTCCCATAGAGGCATCGAGCCCCCCAGCATTGCAAGAACCGCGACAATGGCGACGAGGCTATACCGTAGCAGGGCTTTGGCGGGCCTGCGCAACTGCCGCCCTACCGAGATTCGATGCTTCTCGACCTCGATCCCTCAATTGGCCGGCTTCCCGACCGGCCAGCCCGACGTCGCGGACATCAGGAAGTCTCCTCGCGAACACATTAGTGTCCTCAAAGCCCCCCTCGTCAACCCTGCCGACAAGTACAGCTCCAAGGCTGAGAACATGCACAAGTACGGAACCTGGATCATGGGCTGCCTGCCCAAGTATGTCCAGCAGATCTCCGTCTGGAAGGACGAGCTCACCATCTACGTCTCTCCCTCGGGAATTATCCCCCTCTTCTCGTTCCTGAAGTGTAAGTGTCAATTGGAGGTGGTGTTGCGGATTCCTGCTAACATTACACAGACAACACCTCGGCCGAGTTCACCCAGATCAGCGACATCACCGCTGCCGACTACCCGACCCGAGACCAGCGATTCGAGGTCGTCTACAACCTCCTCAGTGTCCGCCACAACGCCCGCATCCGTGTCAAGACCTACGCCGACGAGGCCTCCCCCGTCCCCAGTGTAACCCCTCTCTTCGACGGTGCCAACTGGTATGAGCGCGAGGTTTACGATTTGTTTGGTGTCTACTTCACCGACCACCCCGATCTCCGCAGAATCATGACCGACTACGGTTTCGAGGGCCACCCCCTGCGAAAGGACTTCCCCCTCACCGGTTACACCGAGATCAGATACGACGAGGAGAAGAAGCGCATTGTCACTGAGCCTCTCGAGCTCACTCAGGCGTTCCGCAACTTTGAGGGCGGCACTAGCGCGTGGGAGCAGGTCGGAGCCGGCACGGACAGACGCCCGGATAGCTTTAAGCTGCCCACACCGAAGCCGGAGGAGAAGAAGGAGGAGCCCAAGAAATAAATCAGAAGGTCCTGATGTGTATATAACTGACCGCGCTAGAGTCCTTTTGTACAACCATTTCGCGTTGCACTGTTGATGTGTGCGTGTGAGATCTCAGGCCATGGCTAACCTTTCATTTTGTGACGTGCAAAGAGGTTACAGAGTCGTTCGATCAGTCGGTCGGTCGCATGCAGGGAAAATGCAACCCTGCTTCTCAAGGTCATCAGTTGAAGATTCGTCTGGTCAATTGGTCTCATCACCGTGTGGTTTCGGAGACGTCAATGCACTCGGGAATCAGGTCCAGTAAGGTAGAATGTTTAACCTAAGCTGTTGAACTTTTATCTCAATTGTCTTTTGCTACTGGCTGGGCAAGAGAGTAAATTGTTTCTGGTTTTCTCTTACTTTCTGTCTTTTTTTTTCCCTTTTTTTTTTTTTTTGGTGGTCCATTCCACCTTGACGGTCAATGGCCGTCGATTGCGGACACTTTGACGGGCTGGATGTTGCTTTGACCTTGAGGAACGCCGAGGACTTCCCCATACATACCGTGAGGTCTAACCACACCATCTCGGTCCTCAAATTGTATCGGGGTTGCATAGACTTTCAGCAACTGTCAGTGGGCCGCTGTCAGTAAAAAAGTCAGTGTATGGGCAGCTTTGGATGGTATATAATACTTGGAATTGCCCCAATCCTCCGTCCCAGCTCTTCATTCTCTTCATCATCCGTACACGACTTTCTTGATTTCAACATTTTCTGACTTCCGCTTCTTCACTTCATATGACTGCCTTGCCAAACTTCGTTAACATCAACAAGATGTCCGAATATTCTGTTCCCCGTTCTGAACTCCTCTCTGGCCCCCAGCTCACGGAGCTCAGGCGCGAGGCCAAGGATCGCTATTACATACAACACGTTTGCGATCTTTCTATCAACGACGTCGATCTTGAGGACTTTGTCGATAACTACGTCGAGGCTCACTACAGAGCGATGGCCAAGGCTGCAGCAGCACCAGTCGCTTCTGGCACCTCGGGAAAGCCGGAGTCCAAGTTTAGACGTCTGCTGCGTCGCATCAGTGGTAAGCAAACATTGGGGAGTCACCAGATGTCTTCCACTAGCTAACATGGCGAAGGTTCGCAACTCCGGCCGGCCCCTGCAATTTGACGGGCATCCGAGACTCAGTTGACCTGAGGATCCCTCCATGGACCCCCTTTGACAAGAATGTACGGCTACCAGGGTTCTACACAGTCCATGGCCATGAAGCAGGCTCTCTTATCAAACAACTACACCTTGACGGTACACGACTTGACGACTCACGGCCTGCATTCCACGATCTACGACTTATGATTTACGATCTGTAATATACGACTTATGACTTACGACTCACGATTAATGACTTGCAACTTACGAATAACGATGCATGAGTCCACGAAAGGCGAAAGGTTTCTCAAGTCTCACGAGCTCATCAACACCACTACAGAGCTTACCAACACAACTATAAACTTATGACACCAGTCCAGGAGACACGCTCATTCAAGAAAAGGATAAAAGGCTGCCTTCATGAGCCAGTCTGGAGCTGCGCAAACATGAGGGTGGCCTTGAGAAAGGCTCGGCCTAGGAATTAATGGGATAATGGACATGATGACCAAGTCATCAATTAGACCTAAGATGTCTGTCATTCAACAGTCTTGGACATGTCTGATTCAAGTTCTTCTCTCTTGGAGATGCGACTGCTGGTTACAAGATTGACATCGCTGGGAGGGGTGAGCCGCGCCTATTGGTAGATGCGGCACATAGACTATAAATTCCAAATAAATACTACCCCTCTAAATAATGGCCCCAAGTTCATAACGTGCTGATAACCGAGTGGAACACAAAGTGAACTCATCTCATGATGCATAAAATCAGAAGTGCACCGTTGCCGTTGTGATGCACCTACTGGAGGACCCCCGGCGCAGTGCCCCGCTATTTGCATGTGATGTCACTCCCACACGCCACCACGCGTAAAGCGATTCCACCCACACGCGACGCGACCTCAACGCCGCACAGGGTCTAGTCGGCATGCACATCGCGGGCTGACATCTCCTGCGCACCCAAGATCTTGTCGAATTTACACGACCGATTGACTGTCCGGCATATATTCGCCGTTTCGTGACGATCACGCCCAACATGCCAGCAAACTCGCTCCGGCGGCCGGGCCCCTGCTGCCCCCCCGACCGAGTCTACAAGTCCAGCAAACCACTCAAGCAGGCCAAGCTCCCCCATCGAAAGACCGAAGTCCGCACCTACAGCGCCCGCAAGCCGACCGCGCGAGTCACCAGTCACAAGCAAAACGTTGACCCAGATGTATGAGTCTACGCGCTCCTCGCCTGTGCATCTCGATTTGTCAGATGACGAGGAAGAGCCCGCGCCCAAGAAGAAGAGGAGAAAGACGATGGGGGATGAACCAACCCCGAGTTCGTCTTTCCACACGCAGACATTGACGCAAATGTCGCGGAGGTCGTCAGAGAAATCGCCCGAGGAGGAGGAAGACATTTGGCAGTTCCAGCCGTCCGACGACGGGGTTGAGAAGCCGATCCTCCCTTCAGCAAACGACAAGGAGAACGTCCTCCCTGGGAAGAAGTCTACGAGCAGGCAGCCATCCGTCGTGCCGCAGACCCCGACCAACAAGCGGACTGTTCTCGAGATTCCTTCATCGCAAGGCAGCCCGCTTACACCAATGCTGGCGAGGTACAGCCCGGCCCCGAAGAGGTCTCCGTTAAAGGACAAGTCGACAAACACGAATACGCCCATCAAACTCACCGGATCTGTGAAACGCCCGCGCACTCTCGAGATTCAAGACTCATACGCGACAGTCGGCAGCCAGAGCCCAAGTCAGCGCTCATCCCCCCGCCGGCCACTACAACCTGCCAAGAACGTCCGCTTCATCACGCCACATCCCACGGCCAGCCTGGTACCTGTGGAAGAGGAAGAGACGGAGGATGAGGAGAATGAAGAGAACACGCGTGAGGTCAGTCCGTCCCCGCGAAGGCCGCCTAGATCACCTCTGCGTGAGATTGCGGATTCCGAGGATGAGTCGGATGCGCTCGACATCTTGGACGAGGAGGCCGAGGGGTACGATGCCGTCGGCGAAGACACCCAGTTTCAAATGGATGAACTTCTAGTCTCATCAGAAAAGGAAGTCTCCAGGGAACTCTCCCCTGCAGAGGAAGGTGACTCGGATAAGGAAAACGTCACCCCTGCTGCCAGCGAGGAGGAGGAGGAGGAAGCTACGGTGATCCTATCTAAGCCATTCGTTCTACCAAAGCTGCACCATTCGAACTCGGGGGAGTCAGATCGCAGAGATACAGTGGAAGTCGTTACTTCTTCGCCGGAGCCGACCCGCAGCAGCAACTCCAGTGTCCCCAAAGCATCTGACGAGACGGTCGAAGAGTCCATCTGTGAGACCCCGACCAGAAGCCAAAAGACGCCCAAGGCCAAGAGCATGGGTAGAGCTCCAGAGGAGACGCCGAAGACGCCGCACACACAGGGCCTCGAGAGTCAGCGAATCTCTCTGGACACAATCCGCTCCATGGCACCTCAGACGGACAGATCTGACATCTTCATCTCAATACACCCAGAACACATGGACAACATTGTGGCGGGCACCAAAAACCACGAGTTCCGCGCCTACAAGATATCAGGCACCGTGTCGCGCATGTGGCTGTACATCACCAAGCCGGTTGCTGAGTTGAGGTACATGGCTTGTATCGGCGAGGCACAGGCGCCTGGCGAGATTGACGACGACGGCATCGGAAATGCAGAGTTCAACCAGCGCAAGTCGCCCGGCGCCAAGTTCGCGTACCGGCTGTATGAGGTATACGAAACTGAACGATCCGGTTTCGCTGCACGAGATGCAGGAGCAGGGATGGCTCAACGGGCTGCCGCAGAAGTACAACTTCGTCCGCCAGCAGTCGTTGGTCATTTGATGGCCAACCTGCGGTGCTCGCTGTTTGGTGGCGAGGACGAAGAGACGCAGGAGGAGGATCAAGAAGAGATTGATCCTCAACCAGAGATTGGCAGAAGAGCGACATCCCGGACGTCAGCCGATCTCACAGTGTCTCAGGAGCTGGCGGAGCAGATCCGAAGCGACATTGAGCACTCGAACGTGCATTCATCCGAGGCAGATATCCTGGTGCCGGCGAGCCAGACGCCAACCCGTAGCCGGAGGGCGTTTGGCACCGAGCTCTTTCCCAAGCCTGCACTCCCCCCGACGCCCATCAGTCGGCCACCAAACCCTACGCCTCGACGCGCTATTCGGCCCTCCCAGGCGACCACCGTAAGCCAGGCGTCCAGTCCTTCCCAGTCACCTGTCAAATCGGTTCCGCGCCCGGCTCAAACGGGTTCCAGCATGCCTATATTCATCGATGACGAGGACGACAGCCCCATCCGTCTGCCGCTGGGGACCATCCAGCTGGATTCGTCTCAGCTTTTGACCAAGAGCCAGATGCTGCCGGACAGTTTGCTGATGGAGGAAGAGAATGAAGAGATCGTGTACGATTCGGAGCAGGATGACGAACTTTGAGAGATTAATCATTTGTAACTTGCGGATTACGGGCTCACTTCAGCGATGGAGTTGTATTGTTGGCTTATGGCACTGGACGGGGTATCGGGAAGAGGAATGGACACTACGGTAAAGGTACCTTCGCGGGGATAGGATTCATGGGCTTGCTTCACTTTTAACTACGTTTCTTTCTGCATACCTTCTCCAAAGTGCATCACCCTAGCCTGACCTGCCGCCACATCCTTAAACACTCCTGTAAGTCCATGCTCAATGATCCCTCCGCGGCGGCCCCGACATCCTTAATCACCGCAACCAGCAAGCTCGCCAGCGCAAAACTCTTCAGACCCTCCCGCAACGCCTCGAGATCTGACTTGCGCAAGCCACCGTTCTCGGCCCACGCCTTCCATTGGTCGAGCATCGTGCTCATCTCGCTGGCAAACTCGCCATCCAGGACCATCCGATGCAGGAGCCCTGCAGCAACGGCTCGCAGGGAACCGCTGATCGGATCCGAGGAGACCAAGCCGTGCTGCTGGAGCCAGCGGAGGTTGTGCGACGCAACGAGCGCGGCGTCCCATTTCGGAGACTGGATCGCCTCGTGGGCGCGGGTTTCCCGACGTTGCGTGTCGAGACGCATGCGATCCCGGACTGTGGAGGCTGTCAGCGGTGCTCACGGGGTTGGCAAGGGCAACTTACGATCGTCCAGCCGTTGCTCGTTTTCCATGCGCATGCGGTCCCGCGCGGCGTGCTCTCGGTCGGCCTGGCTCATGCGTGACTCCGCTGCCATGGCGTTGCGCTGCTCGCGCATGCGGCGGCTCATCAGGTCGAGGTGATGCCTCGAGTCGTCATGCTTCGAGGCCCATTCTGGCGTCTGCGAGTCGTCGACTATGCCTAGCAGCTCCAACACGCCGCACGGCACGGAGGAGCCGCGGGCGAAGGCGAGGATGTCGTCTGGGATGCGGTAGTTCCACAGGATCGTCGAGCTCGAGGTGCCGTAGGCCGTGGCGGCGCTGGCGAACCAGACGCCCGTGGAGGAACCGGGGCGGACGCGGACGTGCTCGATGTAGAGGCTGGTGGTTGGGTGATCGTCGTCTTCGGGGATGGCGCTGATGAGGCCGTGGCTGGAGATTTTGCAGGCTATGGGCTTGTGCGCGTTGGTTGCGACGGCGCTGGAGATGGAGTCGAGCGAGGAGGTGTAAGAGGGTGCCTTTTTGGTATCTCCGGTGTCGTCCTTGGTTTCGGTGTCCCTCTCTTCGGTGATGGTGTCTTCGGAGATCTCGTTTGAGTCGATTACTGGAGGCGGTGGCAGGCGAACCCAGTACGGAGGGAGGGACTCATGGCTCCTGGTCGTCCAGTGGGAAGACCAGCTCAGTGAGAGGGAGAGATGCCCATCCGAATCGTTCAAGGACGCAATAGCGAGGGCCTTCTCTTGGTCGTCGGGACTCTTCATGAGAGTGCAACCCACCGGAGTCCATAGCCCGGTGCTACGCAGTAGCCTCCAGCCGTGGGGGTCCGGTACGGCACCGAGATCAAGGAGGTAGCATATCAGCTCGTCGAAACTTACATCGACCTGCGGCTGGCAAAGCTGGTCTGCGTATTCCACCCGCTGGGTCTTGAGGCCGATGGTGTTGGTGCGCCAGTTGAACACCGTCCAGCTACCGCCGGGGATGGACGACGGATGCCGTGCGAGAGACCAGTACTCGTCGCGGTTGTCGAAGCGATCCCAGGGCGTGACGGCGTAGCGCGGCAAATCAACTTCGATTACACGGTTCACGACGTCTGAGCGGGTGAGGGCTGTTAGTCGGGCATGGCGGAGCATGCGCAGGATACGGGAGGGCGGCGAGAGTTGCTACGGTGTTGTAGAGGATAGGTAGCACGCCTAGCACTGCTAGAGGCACACCGATGTAGGTGATGATGTCTGCGGAGGAGGTGCCGGAGTCGGACATGGTGCCGGGTGGGGCCGTGGTCCGGGAGGTGCACGGAGTCGGATGATGGAGCGACGACAATGGAATTCGTGTGTTTTCTTGGCGAGACTCGCGATTTAAACAAAGTCGTCAAGCAGTCGGGTTGACACCGAAAAATTACCCCTGAACGATCGATTCAGCCGCAGCAGCTTTCGGGAAGCCGTTAGCGACGGCTCTGTCCGACCTTGCCTCTTTGGGGTAGACATTTTACGCTTGGAGTTTGTCGTCAGGTACATATGGCGGGACTAATGTCGTGAATAGGGCCAGACCAAGAAAAGATCTGGTTTGGATGTCTTGAAGAGTCTGCCTGTCACCTAAAATGGTAAAACAACATGATATAGGGGGTTCCTTGCATCTAACTATGTTAGTTGAAGCCCAGGAGGTACGCGTTCGCATTGCATTAGTCCCGTATAAGCGTATCGACGACATATCATACAGCTGAGTCTTCTCATCAACACTGACTTTGACGAAATAACCAATTTCATGCGTCATGTAGCAATCAAGTAATTACTTCTTAACGGTACAATTGCTGACAAGGGGAGGCGCCTCAGGCGTCTGGATCACTTGCAGCGCTGTGCTGCATACGTGCTTGCTGCATTTCATATCACATCACTCCAACATGGGCTCTACTGTGACCCCGCTGCGGCTCACACCATTACTCCAAGTCTCGTGCAGCGGCCCCTTCAGCAATTGGATGGAATGGCTTATCACGTTGCGGCCAACGGGAGTAGACGCAATCTGACTGGCACCAATAGAAGCGCACGTAGTTCAGCCTGGCAACATTCATGCATACACTGCCTTCTAAAAGCTGGCTGTGTCCTTTGAAAGGCTCCACGGTAGATTGTACTTCCGGTGACATACATAGCAAGCTGACGTCCCAAGCTTCCGCAGGTTCTACGTTTCCAAATACTCGGCCCCTCTTTGCTCAATATCCCATCTTAACCCATTGTTCAAGCTACCGGGCTATCAACAGAATTCATTCCTTCTATGTCGTTAACATGTCAGATCCCCTGAAATACAGTGTTGGCTGGATCTGCGCCCTCTCTACGGAATTCACCGCTGCCTGCGCCTTTCTTGATGAGGAACACGAGCAACCAAGTGCACTCGCTAAGAATGATGGAAACAACTACGTATTAGGCAAGTTTGGCATTAACAACGTGGTCATTGCCGCCTTGCCTAGCGGGGAGTACGGCACGGCATCAGCTGCAACCGTTGCCCGGGACATGCTCTGTACCTTTCCCAACATCCGATTCGGCCTGATAGTTGGCATCGGAAGCGGTGCACCGAGTTCAAAGCACGATATCCGTCTCGGCGACGTTGTTGTCGGTAGTCCTCGCAAAGATAGAGGAGGTGTCTTTCAATACGACTTCGACAGGACCATAAAGGCTCAGTCTTTGGTGTGGACGGGCCTTGTGAATCAGCCACCAAAACCGCTGCGTGAAGCCGTCAATGCACTCGAAGCCATGCATGCGATGGATGGTCATCAGTTTGATGGCGATATTGAATTGGCTCTTGAGAGAAAACCCCGGCTGCGGAAAAAGTACTCGCGACCCCCTCCAAGCAGCGACACGCTGTACAAATCGCCCATTTTTCACGATTCGAGTGGAGTGGGAAACGAAAACAACCCAACCATTCACTACGGACTGATCGGTTCTTCAGATCAGCTTATTAAAGACGAACGTTCACGAGATCGACTTGCGGGAGAAGAGGGTGTGCTATGTTTTGACATAGGAGCGGCCTCTGGCCAGCTACTGTGATTTTTACCTGGAACCTGTACTGCAACGACCTCCGACTTGCCCCTTCAGCTAACGGCCTACTGGTCACGTGATCTCAGCTTCGGCTCTATCCCCCCCCCGCGCGCGTTAACGTGCGCTATCTATCAGACAATCTTATCACTTGTAATGTTACTTCGATAATAACTTCACAACTTTGACTGGGTTTAATTACTATAGACTTTCTTCTACTTTTCGACCTATCTTCCGACCTTTACTCATACCTTCTGTCGACTCGGCTGTCTTCTCCGCTGCCTACCCGGAATTCTATAGTCGTTAGCAACACCTACTATTTCAGCTAAGTTAGCTTACTGGCTATGTTGCCCTACTAAGGATATTATTAAAGTAAGCGTAATAGCTAGGATTAGCGGCGAATATAGCTATATTGCTTAGCTGAGGTATACAGGCGCTTCCTGCAGCCTTGTTGCTGATATTAGCCTTCAGGACTGTGAGGCATAACCTAGCTATAGCTAACTAGTCTTCAGGGCTCTATAGGTTGAAAGGTGTTATCTTGCTGATTATAGTAAGCCTAGCCCTGTGGTTAGTATTAATCTTAGTGTCTTAGGGTATGCCTCAGGTAAAGCCCTGCAGTATAAGGCCCTATAGATTAGGTAGGATAGAATATATCGTAAAGTTGTAGGAATCTAGGCGGTTTTCTTTAGTTGATTTGAGATTGAGGATGAGGAATAGGCTCGAGGCTTGGCGCGAGCGGCGTCTTAAGTACGTGGCTAAGACAAGCTTTTCCGTAGCTGAAGACCTTGTGAAGCCATCTCCGCGTGAGTCACGCGGGCGAGGCTGTCGACCTTGCTGGCAACGAAGCCATCGTCAACAAGGCTGACAGCCGCAACGGGCGGCTACAGTCGGGGTCGGCGCGGGCAGTTATTCCGGACCCCTGGGTACGTATACTGCGAAGCTACTGGACTGGGCACTGACCGAGGTGCTTTTACTGCTTTTTACCTTACTGTGAAAACCCCTACTAGGTGGGCTCGAAACTTCCTCAACATGTTTTGACATAGGAGCGACTGGTCTCGTGAATAACTTCCCGTGTTTAGTTATTCGTGGAATATGTGACTATGCCGACTCCCATAAGACCAAGGAGTGGCAGGGTTACGCTGCTATGGCAGCTGCTGCATACGCGAAGGACATTCTTCGTCAAATTTCACCAAGCATGACCGAGAGAGAAGTGAGGATCATAGACCTTCAGAACAGTAAGTGCGCTTCCGGTTGAAAAAACATGACTTGACTAACTATTATAAGTAAAAGAAAAGCGGAACGATGACCAGCCTGTTAAGAATAGCGCTATGCCCACGAGTATTAAAATGCGACTCGGCAGCAATGTTGACGTAGTAACGGGATGGCTTTCACCGACTGATACATCTGCCCGTACATATTATTTAAGAGGTATTCGGCACGAAGGGACAGGAGTATGGTTCCTCAGAAGCACCGCTTTTAAGGACTGGAGGTCTGGCATACGCCGACACTTGTGGCTTCACGGGCTTCCGGGGAGTGGTAAAACCATCCTTAGCGGAACAATCTTCGGCCATTTATCCGCCATAAATGATCGCATCGTTCTCTACTTCTTCTTCGACTTCAAAGATACATCCAGGGCGATACCTGATGAAATGTACCGGTCTCTCACGTCTCAACTCTACCTAAAGCAGGAAGCTTCAAGAAAGGTGCTTGATGAACTCTTTGCATACCACGATAATGGAGGCAAACAGCCAACGACAGAGGCACTTGCTGATTGCCTGAAATCAATGCTCCGGGCTTCAGGGCAAGTATATATTGTACTTGACGCCCTGGACGAATGCGCGAACATAGCCAAAGCCGAGTTACGGGAATGGATGCAGAGCCTTGGTTCCAGTCCTGACCTCTATGATGTGCAACTCATTACTACCAGCCGATCAGAAGCGATATCCGGATTCAGCATTCGCAAATGGATTGACGAACGTAATTTTATCTCACTTGACGAGAAGTCGGTGAATGAGGATATCCAGACATACGTTAATGCCAGACTGGATCAAAGTCAGGTGTTCAAGAGATGGTCATTAAGCCCGAATATACTGGATAGGATCCGGCACAGAGTTGAGTACCAAGCAGCCGGGATGTATGTTCAGCTTCAAATCAAGTTTCAACTCAGCCCTAACTTAGATTGCAGGTTTAGGCTGGCTGCTGGTCAGTTGGACAATCTAGAAGATTGCGTCGACTTCCAGCAGGCGGAGTCTACACTAGATGCTCTACCAGAGGCCATCCACGCAATGTACGACCGAATACTTTCGAATGTTTCGCCGATTTTCAAAATTCAAGTGCTGCGCGTCTTGAAGCTACTCGTCTGTACTGAACGACCCTTGACGTTGGCCGACACAGCGGACATCTTGAATCAGACTGAAAACGGCCGAGTTGGCATTTCAAATCAACTTGTTGATCCTTCCACCTTCCCGTATCTCTTCGCAAGTTTGATAAAAATTACCGAAGTGTTGCGAGACGGGGAAATCATAAGAGAGGTCCAGCTGATTCATAACTCTCAAGATACCTGAAATACAGAAGTGACTTTGAACCTGTACCAGGAAACGCCCGGATAGGTTTCACCGAAAGTTACAGCTCTTCCAGCGTGGCCAGCCAAATATTCAGCTGGGATCCCGTCTCTACGAAGCCCTCGTCGTCGCTTGAAGAAGACACAAGTGCCGTTGACGAGGATCACGCAACAAGGCAGATGGCCAAGACTTTTTATAGTCACATCCAGATGGAGAGTTTCTGCGAAAACACCAAAGATGATATTATTTCCCTCGCATCGGGACCTGAAGATATTCAGTCGCTAGATGGATCGCATTCCACTCGCTGGGAAGTCAGAGAAGCTGCCGTCAACTACCTGACTTACTGACCAATCATCCCAACCTCGGCCCGTTATATGAAGAGGCCTTCGAGGCTTTGGACGATGAACGCTTTCTTCGGAACCATAGACGCTTGCTCAGAAGATACTATCTCTCGTTGCTCTTACAAGCCAAAAGCCAAAGCAAGTACAGCTGTCGACTTTCTCAGGCCAAGATCTCACAGAAAACTCATCTCCAGAAAGATCCTTGAGAACACAAGGAGGGAGATAGTTTCCGTAACGTTGCCGCAACATGACGACCGGAACTTGATCTTAGAGCGCTTTCTTAATAAAGTGGAAGACCACGCAGACGTTCACATACCTACAACAATCATTGTAGAACTAGAAACACCACCGGGTATTGACGAAGGCAGTGATCTTGAAAGTTCTGTGGATGAGGAAGAAGAAGACGACCATCAAAGGCTCGGTTTTTATGAGCTTGAAGATGTGAGAAGCTATTTCGTCTCTGGGGTACCGCTTATGCATTTTGAAGCCGAGTTTCGACATTTCCTTCGTCCTCCCAGCAGGGGCATTGGAGAGACGCAGGAAGAGACGAAGAATGAAGAAGAGACAGGGAAGGTGTTTACTGTGCAGTCGGGCGGATGGCCATGTTACATTGTCTACTGGAAAGACAGATTATCCTCTTGGCTTTACGATAAATGGTGTCCACCGAAACAGGGGTATCTGAGAGTTCGGTACATTTGTGTGAGTGGCTGATTCTTGTCATGCTCTTTGTTACTTCTCATATGGTCGAAGCGAGACTGACTAGGTATTACAGGAATGTGGCGATCATGTGTTCATAGACGTCAAAGAGCTCAGCCCAGGCGGGATTCAGCGATTCCGGCAACGCTTCGCGAAAGATGGACTTGCCAGGTTGCTTATACCCAGCGACCCGATGACAGATCAAGACACGACCGTAGGTGACGATTCTCGGGGTGGGATTTCCGCCCCTCCTCCTGCGCACCTTCGATCGGGGAGAGACCAGTCTACCTCATCGTCTCAGAATTCTGAACCGAGCAGTTCTCAATCACGACAAGGGCTGTCAGCACCGATAAACGACACATCTGGATCTGAGAAAGTGGCGTTGCCTCCAGGACAACAAGATAATCCTCAGTACTTGCTGTTGTGCGTTAACCAAAAGAGCCTGCCAGTACTGGAACACATTGACTGCGGTTCTTTCGGCAATGACCAATACCTCTTCCAACAGATATTGGGAAGATATCGGACAATACGTGAGGGATCAACCTGGAGAGTATCCTTGCTTTTCCCTGAGTTGGTATGCGCGACACTAGGCAAAGCGACAGCCTTTCTCAGACAGAAAACCCCAAGCTGGTTGGAATGGATGTTCCAATTCTTTCGAAAGATATCCGAGGCCAGTCTTTTCGAGATGCATACTGGGGAGTACGTCAAGGTATGTCAACTAGCACCACTTCCTTCTCATGAAAAATCGTCACTAATGGCCTGAACGAAAAGTTCTAACTTGTTCCCATGGGAGACGAAACTACCAAACCACATCATTTCAGATGTGGGGAATATCCCCCAGAGTTCGAAGTTCAAGGGAAGAGGTATTTATACGATCCAGTACCAACTGATGTCGCGGTTGATGCGATCCCATTGTGGCATCTAACGAAGCCCGGCGTCCGGCACAGTGACAATTACTGGATCACAACATTTCCGAAGAAGCTTCAAGGTCCGTTACGTCGCGAACGAGGGACCAACGTGAGAATCATTGGATGGGGCATCAGGATCAATGAGCGCTTCAATTGGTATTTGTTCTTCTCTTTTCTTCTCGTAGTGCTTGTGGTTATCTGGGCGATCGTGGCCATTTATCTCGCATGCAAAGCTGATGACTCTTCGGGCTTTGGCTTGGGGGCGTTGCTTGCAGCGTTCGCTGCAGTCTACGTGCCTCTTCAGTATCAAGCTTGGAAGGAGAAGCTTGACTGAAAATGTCTTCGACCAGCGTTGAGATGAGATACCACGCGGATCGGTTCTTCTTCTCTGTTGGTTATGCCACTTGTCAGGAAAATGAGCATAAACATCCTACTTTTGACCTCCTTCTGTGTCTTTCATCTTCCTGTTATTGTTAAGAGTTCTGCTAGCCGGGCAGTGTCAGTTGGCTATCCGGGCAGTGTCCCCACCTAATACTTTAACGAGGACGATGTATATAAACGACGACGACGACGATGACGATAGCGACGATAGCGACGATAGCGACGATAGCGACGACAGCGACGACAGCGACGACAGCGACGACAGCGACGACGACGACGATAAAGGTGAGTATAGGAGCGTATTCACTTTAGTATAGATATACTACTCATGTGGTGGACACTGCCCGGATAGCCAACTAACACTGCCCGGCTAGCAAGACTCATTGTTAAAGAACGCCTGAGTATGTGGTTCATCTCTTGGAAAACCTAGGCCACCTAAAGTAAGCACAGAAACCGAGACAAGCAGGCTACGAGCTCGATCACCGAGACAGCCAATGCTTCCCGATCGAGTGCAGAATTCTAGTCGAATTGCGGGGATGTCGCAGAAGATTCTCGTACGTATCGCCCTATTCGGGGCGGTCGCATCTGCAAGTCGGATCACCGACATCCAACGCAGATGCCTCTGCGCATCGTCCGATGCCGGCAATTGACTTTTGAAGGATTCGATTGACGTCTGCCAAATGCCAAGGTGATCCCATCGTCGAACAAAAGTCTCGTTGGCGGTGTCCAATCCGAATCCTTCCAGCGCTCCCTCAGGTAATCCCAGCCAGAGTTCATCTCCCCCCCTCATATTACTTGAGACGAACGCCCGGCATCGCAGCGGGTAAGGCGGCAGGATACGGGACTTCCAGGATGAGCTGCAGGCTGCAATGCACCTCATTGAGGGGGATGGTTGCACGTACGTTGGGTTCCTGCTCACCTCAGCGACTCACTCCCCCAGAACACCTCCCAGTCCAAGAACACAGCCCCTGCCAACACTGTCGATCCTATAAAACTCCCCGCGGGCCGCGTGTCAGCCTGTATCCCCGAAGGTTGAGGTCGGGCGAGGTGGGCTGCTAATTTGGGCGTCCGGGGCTCCGTAGGGCACTGTGGGCGCCCGTTACACCAACAAAGGGCCGCTAAATGCATGGGCGCACGTCTGCCAAGGCGCTACGGGGGAGGACCTTCAAAACCTCGACATTCCCGTCGTCGCAGCTGGTTCCATTCCGCGCTTCCTAGTTCAGCTAATACAGAAAAACAAAATCGGCGCCGATTCAAAACATCTCTACGCCCCTCCTGTGCGCGTGCCGGCCCACGAAATCCAGTAGAGACTACTATGCGCCCAGGACACGATGCGGGTCATCTCACAATGCGCTTCTTCCGTTCTCTCGCCGTCGGCAGCCTGCTGCTCTGCGGCTTTGCGACTGCCCAGTTCCCGTCCACGTCGGTGAACCTCACCACCATCACCTCGCCCGTCGACGGCAACATCACCGTCAGCTACAAGATCCCCAGGGGTGCCTGCAAAACGGCCTACGAGAACCAGCAGCAGTACACAGGATGGGTCAACGTTCCGGGGCCGTTCCCGGCCAACATGTTCTTCTGGTTCGTCGGCGCCCGCGAGCCGACTGACACCATGACGATTTGGCTCAACGGAGGGCCCGGCGTGAGCTCTCTGTTCGGCATGTTTACGGAGGTGGGACCCTGTGAAGTTGTCGAGAAGGGCCTGGACAAGTACGACACTATTGCGCGGGAATGGGGCTGGGACCGCGCCTCCAACATGTTGTTCATCGACCAGGTAAGCTCCGCGAGCGCCTCTCGTCCGCACCCGCATGCTAACCGCCCAGCCCAACCAAGTCGGCTTCTCCTACGACATCGCCACCAATGGCTCGATGGACCTCTTCAACGCCAATCAGTCCACCCCGCCACAGCCTGTGCCGAGCGGACAGAACCCGGCGACATTCCTCAATGGCACATTCAGCTCGCTGAATACGAACAACACAGCCAACACCACCGAGACGGCCGCGATGGCGATATGGCATATGCTGCAGGGCTTCCTGGGCGCTTTCCCTCAGTACAACCCGCCAAACAACAGCGCGCTCGGCATCAACCTCTTTGCGGAAAGCTACGGTGGAAAGTACGGCCCGGTCTTTTCAGACGTCTGGGAGGAGCAGAACGACAAGCGCACGAACGGGACGCTGTCCGCTAACAAGACGCTCGAGATCCACCTGACGTCTCTGGGCATCGTCAACGGCTGCATCGACGACCAGATCCAGCAAGAGTACTACCCCCAAATGGCCATTAACAACACATACGGCTTCAAAGCCATGAACGATGTCCGCGCCAGCCTGGCCAACGGCAGTCTCTACACTAACGGTGGCTGCTTGGACCTCATCCGACAGTGCCGCACGGCTAACTCCGTCTACGATGCCAACAACACTGGCGCGGTGAGGGAGGTGAACGACCTGTGTTCAAACGCGTATAGCACTTGCTTTACAAACGTCATGCTGCCGTACGCGGAGGCGGGGAGAAGCTGGTATGACATTGCACGCGAGAACCCAGACTCCTTTCCTCCGAGCACATACCTCGAGTACGTGAACACCGCAGGGTTCCAGCAAGCCATTGGCTCCGTCGTCAACTTCACCATGACCAGCCAGGCGGTCTACAGCAGCTTCAGTGACACTGGCGACTATATGAGAGGTCCCGTGATACCCAAGCTGGCTGGTCTCCTGAAGCGAGGCATCCGCGTTGCGTTGATCTACGGCGACCGCGACTACATTTGCAACTGGCTGGGCGGCAGGCTGCTTCACTCAACCTCGCCTGGCAGGCCGGTACCACGTACGGGCAGAAGTTCAGTTCCGCTGGCTACGCCCCCATCATCGTCAACGACTCCTACATTGGCGGCGTCGTTCGGCAGTTTGGCAACCTGTCGTTCAGTCGCATCTACCAGGCCGGCCACTCTGTCCCGGCATACCAGCCGGAAACGGCGTTCCAGGTATTTGCGCGCGTCATTCTCGGCACGTCGGTGTCGACGGGCGACCAGGTCAACCTGACGACCTACAACACCACGGGAGACGCTGAAGCTACGCACACGGACAAGCTGCCCGACTCGCCAAAGCCGACATGCTGGATCCGCTACATGGAGTCCTCTTGCTCCAGCGACCAGAAGAAGATGCTGCGAGACGGGGAGGGGACCATCATCAACGGCGTACTCTACAGCGCAGAGAGCGACTGGCCTCTGGCTACGAAGGCGCCCACGTCGACACAGCCTGCCGCTTCGTCGTCCACGACGGTCCTGACAGGCGTGTTCACGGCCACGTCGACGCCCAAGAGCAGCGGTGCCATGCACGACCCGCGCGACTCGTTTGCTGCCTTGGTGGCATTCTTCGCTGGCGCGGTATTACTCGGATTAGGGAGCGTTTAGAAAACATGCACTCACTCTGTACATGACGGGTTTGGAAGGGATGGGAAGGCATCGGTTCGGCGTTTGGGTTTGGATAAAACAGAAAAAAGGCACGCAGAAGTGCCCGCATAGTGTTGCTGATGGCTTATGATACCCCTAATGATAGCTGATAGTAACTAAAAACAATCTCTCTCGCATCACAATGTATGGGAACAACAGTGAGAGTCCAGGCAAGACGAACCATCACACGGCCTCAGTGTCGCAGCTCTTCTTCATAGCGCCGCACATGGGCGACGCGTACAATGAAAAGACAAGATCCCGCGGGAAAGTCAAGACCTGGACGTCTTCAGTTAGCAATTGTTTCCAAACCACGACTTTCGAAAACAACAAAATGAAGCGTCAAATATCAGTATGGGAGCCCTGTCAAAGGCACTATCATCAAAGCATATGGCTATGGAGACCGTCGTGAAAATTTTATGATCATCACATGAGACGCGGGGGAAGTGACTGAGGGGAAAAGTGTAAGCTTACCGAGTGGTGCATACTCATGAATGTGGACATGCAAGAGGTCACTGCACTGGTGATCGGTTAGCCACCTGCATGCTCCAAACTTTCAAAGGCGTTGCATGTGAAGTGTCTGATCAGAATGACTGGTAGTCAACGTTTCTCAGCTTCGCCGTGAGGCTCTGACATATGCTTGTCTTTTGGTTTATCGTTCATCAGGAAGAACGGAGCCCGGCAGGCTGGGTGTGCAGGAGATGGAGGAACGTACCCAATGGTCTGGTTCCGGAGTAGTCTGATAAGTCTGCGATGGTCAGCGATGTTCATGCTCATCTCGATAAACAAATATGTTTGTGAAGCCAGTTCAGTGTTGCATGAATGGAAAGGTATAAAAGTTATCCGCATTGGGTAGATGCCCAAATCAGACTCGTCATCTAATAACTCATCACAAAGGCTGGGGGATGAAGCGAAAAGTGACCTACCATGGCTACGCCGGAACGGAGATTCGAGACAGAGAGGCGATGCTCAGCACTCCCGACACTGTTGTTGGTCAGCCTCTGCTGCGCAAAGTCGTGGCCCGACAAGTTGAGTGTGCGGATCGAGGATCAGTGGGCGAGGTTTTCTAGGCCTGCCGCAAAGTGGCTTGTCTGCTCATGTGGCGAGTCCCATTGGGTACTCTCGGAGCCCAGTGCCGTTTCATCATACGATGATGAGGGGAGGGGGAAGTGTTTGGTATGTACCTTGTCGAGAAGCTGGTGTCCATGTTAGCGACAGGTCAAGGTCGACGCGAGGCACAAAACAAGAGACAGTAGGGGGAGAACAGTCAGAAACAGCCAGTTTTTATCGTCAATGGATTTCAGCCGGTAATTCCAACCGTGCAAAGCACGAAAAAATGAATCATCAGGTTCTTAGGGAGGCGGAAGGAAAGAAATGCAAGAGCTTACCTTGGCAATCAGCCATGTGAAAACAGCAACGTAGCCATGATGTCCGGCATCAGAAGAATCTGCAAAAGCCTGCGTCGAGTCAGCATCGTGTCGTTGCAAAGTGTTGAGCTCGAAACGCAATGTGAAATTGTCAAGTTCGATCAGACTGACGTGTAAAACAGAGTTTTCATTCCAGTGGTCAAAGACTCTAGTTTGCGGTGTTTGGTGTGTCATCAGAAGAGATTGGGAGGCAAGGAAAAAAGCGCGGCGGGCGCGCGAGCGTGGACTTACCGGACCATGCAAGGCTGCGAAGCCGTTGGAGGTGTTGTTGTTGGTGAAGAAGGATCGTGCGGACGGGAGGAAGCGCAGGTTTTTTTTTTAAAGGTCGACGAAAAATTGAGCCGCCGAATGTGGGGAAGAGCTGGAAAAATCCGCGCGCGGTCGGCCACGACCCACTTGAGCTGTTGAAGGTCACGTGCTACGCGAGGTTGTCGCGCCGGTGGACCCTTTGAGGTCGTCGCGTCATGGGCTGTATCCGTACTCCGTGTCCGAAGGGAGTGAGCGTGTTGAAAATGCCTGAAATTGCCGAAGGTGAGGCCTGATTTGTATGTAACGCGAAGACTGTAAAACTGACTCTCGCAGTTGCTCGGTGCGTGCACTTCTTGCGCCGTCACCTCTTGGGGAAGAAGATTGCCAGAGTCTCTGCCCCCGATGACGCCAATGTGTTTGGGAAGGTCGGGACGAGCGGCCCAGCCTTTGAACAAGCCGTTAAGGGCAAGAAGGTCGTGTCTGTTGGGAGTCAGGGTAAATATTTCTGGTAGGTCCCGCTTGACCTTCGACAAGCCCTCTGGCTCACCAGTCCAGGATCACGTTTGACCGGTCACCGCACGCCGTGATGCACTTGGGAATGACGGGATGGATCCACATCAAAGGCGACAAGACCGCCTACACCAACTACTACAAAAAGATGAAGAAAAGCGAAATGGACACCTGGCCACCCAAATACTGGAAGTTCTGGATCGAACGGAGGGCAACCCCAAAGTCCAGGCCGCCTTCACAGACCCTCGTCGCTTCGGCCGCATCAGACTCGTCAATTGCCCCGGCGATGAGATCCGGAACTACTCTCCACTCAAGGAAAACGGCCCGGACCCCGTCGTCGACGTCGACGTCTTCACGGAGGACTACCTCAGGCAGATGATGCAATCCCGGCACGTACCGGTCAAGGCGTTGCTGCTGAACCAGGCCAACATCAGCGGCATCGGGAACTGGGTCGCCGACGAGGTGCTGTACCAGTCCAGGCTGCACCCGGAGCAGTACTGCGACGACTTTGGAGAAGCGGAGATCCGGACGCTATACGAGAAGATCCGCTACGTGTGCCAGACAGCCGTCGACAAGCTGGGAGACTCGGACGAGTTTCCTGACGATTGGCTATTTAATCATCGTTGGGGCAAGGGCAAGGGTGAGGGGGTGTCCAGTGTTTTGCCGAATGGGGAGAAACTGGCTTTCATCACGGTGGGCGGGAGAACGAGCTGTTACGCGCCGGAGAGGCAGAAGAAGACGGGCCGGGTTGCACTCACGGCGAAGGAGGCGAAGGAGGTGAAGAAGGCGGCGAAGCGGGCGGCGAATGAGGTCGAGGAGGAGGATGAGGAGGTCGAGGAGGCGCCTAGCAAGAAAGCCAAGCCTTCAAAGGCAAAAGTAAAGGAGGAGTCTCCAGAACCCGCTGTCGATGCTCCAAGCAAGAAACAGCGGGGTGTAGCAGCCAAGGCAAAACCCAAAGCCCCGCAGACCAAAAAAGAGGAGGAGGTCGTTGATTCTGGCAGAAGAAGGTCACTACGATTGAGGAACTGAACTATCGAGCCGGCGATCGCTTAAAGTTACACTCCTCACGGCTCCGACTCCACACCCGGCGGGAACGTCCCGAACAGCGCCATCAAGTGCGCCGTATCCTCCCGCGTCAACTTCTTGCCCTCCTCGACGGACTTGCCCATCATGCGGAAATCTGTACAGTTAGTTTTGCCCACCGGTCTCCCGGGACGCTTCACTCACAGTCCATGTAATACCCTGTCTCAGTCAGCGTCGCTTTCGCATATCCCGAAGGGTAGCAACTCACCAGGGGTAGAGGTCATGAAGAACTCCGCAGGCTCCGTCTCTGACGGGTTGGCAAACGTATGGATTGCTCTCGGCGGAACGACCATCAGGTCCCCCTCCTTGGCGTCGAGATCGCCCTCGGGCGTCTTGAAGCGCACCGTACCTGGACCAGCCATGAGCGTACACTCTTTCGATATCTCAAATGACAACCCACCCTTGGTCACGAAGAAACACTCATCGTGGAATCGGTGCCAATGCATCGGTGGCCCAGACGTCGCAGGCGGCAGTCCCAGCGTCATGCACCCGACGCGGTTGTCTGTGTTCGTGCCGTCCTCAAAGATGTAGATGGTCATCGGGCCCAGAACGAGCTTCTCGCTGTTCTCTTTCGTGCACAACCTAACTGGTACGGGTCCGCGGAGAGGCATCTTGTCTGCTTGGGTTACTTCAGATCTGGCAATTGCTCGTTTACGATATGTAGGAATTAACAGCCGCAATGAAAGCTGACGTCCAGCCATCGGACTTCCGAATATACAGTTTCGCGGCCAATCATATGGGATGAATTGCGATGGGCTTAGGTAATACAGAACGCCTCCAAGTGAGACACTGTCATGGTTTAGGACTAGATGAGTTGAATGTCGTTCTTTGTTACTTCTCGAGAGATGCGACCCAGGGTTGCGATGAGATAGTCAAGCTTGTTGCGGCTACTGCTTTGCTAGCGTTGGTCTGGCGAAGGTAGCTTGTTTGCAGGCAATTCTATGACGCGGACGAGTCGTCAGAAGAGGGGTTAGAGGGACACTTGGGGGCGGAGCTCGACCAAAGGAAATAGTTGCCAGCACAGAAAGCTATTGTTTCGGTGCGTCCGAGGGCACAATGCGGGTGGTCAGGTCTCTGCTCAGATAATACTCGTTCATTCGTGGACGGCCTGGGCCTTTGTGCTATGTATCCCATGTCGTCATGATCAAAATATCATGGCTAGTCTGTCAAAATGCCTGTCCAACACCTACCCAGTCAAGGCCAATGCCGACTGAGATTGCAAACGCCATTTCCAAATGCTTGCTTTGAGAATTTGTGTCCGTTAAACAAAACACTGCCACCCATGAACCTCCAGTGAGGCGGGGGGATGATATCCTTGACACCTAATAGTGATCCGATATCTATGCATCGCTTTTTTGTGTGTCGCTCCGTTGTGACGCCTAGTAAAGAAAAAAATACAGAGAAAGAGTCGTAAACCGGGAGATGCCTGAGCTCTAACTCATATGCGTGTTTGGGTATCGTAAATGCCTAATAGCAAGATGCCGCGCTCGTAAGATGTCGTAATGTCGCCGTGTATGTGGACGTAAAAAAGTTGTTGACAGTAGGAAAGACCGGTCGAGTCAGATCAACGGTCGAGTGTGTACGAGAATCGAAACTGTTCAGTCCTCCCGCTCCACCTGGAAGCCGACAGAGTACCGGAAGCCGGGGGAATCCCATCGGACGGGGATCATTGTGAGGATGTTGACAAACGGAGTGCCGTCCTTCTTGAAGTTGAGTACTTCGAGCTGAACCTCGGTGTTCGCCTCCACAGCCTTCTTCATCTTCTTGATGGTGGACTTGTCGACGTGCTTCCGTGATGACTCCTTTCGTACCTTGCCGCCGGGTGCCTGGAGGAAGCGGCAGTTCTTGCCCATGATTTCCTTGTTGGAATACCCGGTCAATAGGCTGAAGTGCTCGGAAGCATAGACGATGGGGCAGTCGGGTTGTTCCAGGTCGCAGAGAAGCAGGGCTACGGAGCAGTCGATGGCGCCAAGTTGTACCTGCGGGTTGGGTCTGCCGGCAACGCGGAGCTGGGGCTGTTAGAAGTTGTGCCTGCGGGAAGTACAGAGAATGCTCACGAGAATGCTCATCATGTCGAATCCACTAGGCGCGTAGAGACCCGGGTACATTACGGGGTCGGCGGCCGCAGATGGTTGTCTCCATCCGATGTCGTCTTGCCTTGGGAGTTTGGTTCCGCCTCCTCGGAGAATTGATACTGTGCGAGTTAGTGAAGAAATCTTGGCGAGGTTCTTGACCCACGTACCTGCAACGCGCAAGATTCCCACGGATTCATTGTGCTTTGATTTTGGTAGTGCGCTCGAAATGACAAAATACGCTCTGTTTCGGCTTGGATGTAGGCGGCGGGATATTGAAGCTCCTGGCGAGACATGATGAAGGTCGGTAGCACGATTCGTGATTATAAGGCGGCTATGAGGTAGTGAGTGTCGATGGTACTGTCCGGGGTCTTGTATGGGTCGGGCTGCGGGGGCCGGGCCTCGAGGCAGTATGATGTGAAGTGACAGGGCAATTAGGCGGTTTGCATTATGCGGCTGGATGCGTTGGCAGGAAGACGGCAGGAAGCTGGAAATTGTTGGTTGGAAGACCAGCAATAGAATTTCTCAAAAGAACTGAAAAGATGGCAGGTCGTTATGAGGATTGCAACGGTGCAGGATGAGAGAGCCAACACGTAGTATGATGGCTGACTACAGAACGTCAAGAGGTGGGCGTGCGCTTGTGTGACAGGAGAGCACCCGGAAGGAGACGGGTACTTGTGGTAATTCGGTGACTGGTGGTGTGGGAATGAAGATACCGTTGTTCCATGAGAAGCGGAGCGATCGTTCATGTCGTTGGGCTGATCGCGAGTCGATGCAGTAGACTCAGTGATCGGGGAGGGTGGGAGTGGGGATAGTAAACGGGAGGCCCAGCGGTAAGGGTCTGCGTCTGCCTTTGCGTCTCCCGCTGATCGGTAAAGAGCGTCCGACGGCTAATAGGAATGTCGCCCTAGCTTCTTCGCAGAAATACACGACCGGGGGGGGGGGGGCTTTGAGCCGTGTGTGAGCCAATGAGCAGGACGCCGGGCAGGGTGCCACTCGAGAGCAGAGTCTATTCATCCAATCCGAGGAGGGGGGGGGGAGAGCTGTTCGATGAGCGATGGGTATTACATCAACGGTGGTGTCCTGGCGGGCCCATGTCGACGGTTCACCCAGCTGTCCATCCACTTTTGCATGCTCTGCAAGGTGTTTGCCGTTGATGGCGTGGGAGAGCCGGAGAGGGGACTGCGGGGTGAGCAATGATGGCCACGAGCGTCATGCCTGGATGGAAGCGGCGTTTGAAAGGTTCCATAACGGCAGCCTAACAGCTCATCGCTGTGATGAGGTGTGAGGTCCCGGCGATCGGGGATTGTGGAAGATGGCCTCGTGTTAAGCTCATGTCAGGGCCAGTTCGTGGCTTGGATCGTGTCTCGGCAGCATTCTCTGCTGCCGGGCTGATGGTTGCTGGAGCTGTTGCAGAGTGAGTGCGCCTTTGGCCTGCGGGGGACCGCCGAACGCGGTGTGGGTGTTGGGCACCAGTAACAGCAGGTGGGTGATGAGTCGGAGCGAAATCCGATGCCTCGATGCTCAGATTTGCGTTTTGGCTCCGCGATCGACGCAACGGCTTTCCCACAATCTCGATTTGGACGGACCCCTGCAGCCCACCCAAAGTCCCTCGGTTGGCTGTTGGAAGCGCATTTTACCCAACTTTGCGCTTTTGCCCATGCGGATTGCTGTCTGTCTGCCGCGAGCGTGGCCTGTTTTTCTGAAGAATTTAGAATCAGCCATCGCGGCATTCCCTGCCCATCCTATCTCCCGTGCCCCCCCTGCCTGTTGCACGGCGTGCGGCGTAGGCATTAGACTTCGTCCTGACAGCCCGCGAAGTCGGTCACGCAGCTGAAAATGGGTCCATTGCTTCGTCATTGTAGAGCAGAGACCTGAGTTGCAATCCATTCTTGTCCAGTCCGCGTTTCAGCATCGGGACGGCCGGCCGGATAGGGGATGATTAAATTTCGACAATGACTGCTTTTTGAATGATGAATATGTCCATCCGCAGGCGTGGTGCGTGCTGACAGCAATCGTCCGTGTCAAGGGTGTTGGGTACATCGAGATCGCTCACATTCCCACCCCCAGCAATCCGGCGAGTTGCCGGAGGCTGGTTGCAGCCCACGCCGTCTCGCTTCGGTTGGCAAGGGGCCTAGAACCTAGCCTCTAATGCCTGCTCAGTGCTGATGAATCGCTTGAGAGAAAAATCGGCCGAGACACAATGGCGGACAAATGTACGGTGAATCTGGTCGTCGAGCCAGCGTGACAATGTCAGGGATGGTGAATAGTTCCATATTTTGCGAGCCAGCTCGCGCAGCACTCTGCATCGTCTGTTGACTTTGACAGCATGCGGGTCGGCCCAAGAATGGCCTCAATCACCTCATAGAATGACAGTCTCTGCGTGATCGTGATGCCCCGATTGAGAGCCCCCCGGAGAGGAGTCCCCTATCGCATCGCATCCGAACCCGCACTCCGCATCCGCCGGGCTGGATGGACGCCTGGGCTGGTTATCGGTAAAGCAATCCCCACCGAATCGAGAGTCAACCGGTGTGTGTTAGATGCGTCGACGCAGCCATGTGCTGGCATCACGGCATTGGCAGCAGAAGCAGACGGCCAGCATCGATAGATTGACGTCGGGCGATGGGCGTCTCAATCGAAGACACTCCCGGCTTTGAGGCTGACTCCGACGCACGCTTCGCAAAGCCCACGAAACGACGGCCACCTCGTGCAAACCAACCACAACCCAAGCCCTGTCTCTGTGTTTCGACGAACACTGGGTCCTTTGGGTCTCCGTAGACGTCCACCGCGTCGGGGGGGCAGCCAGCAACGTAACCACGAACCGTTCGGATAGAACACGAGACGGGCTTGGCGCATGCGCCGCACATGCCCGTTGCGAGGGGATGCAAGAACATCGATGCGGCAGCATGGAAATCTGGGAATCGGGAATCCTGGGGACTGACGCACATCGAGAAAACGTGTGGCATCGTGGCTGTCGACGGAGATCGCGATTGGTGGCTGCGGCTGGTTGCAGCTGGTTGATCTCGACTGCCAGCTGGGTGGGTTACGCCCATAAAGCCCGGTATTACATAATCTGCTTTTTTGTCAGCATCTCGATGAAGAAAGTGCTCAAGCTGGAATCCTGGAACTAATTCCGGTGACAATCAAGTCCTCTCATTGGACATGTCTCTGATGTGAATAGGTACGGTAGTGCCATGCAACCGCGATGTTTGTTTTGTTTCTTTCTTAATTAACCAAGCAAAAGTCTAGCTTCTATTGGATGAGCAACTCGCCAATCACTTAGTATGCAAAGTCTTCCCAAGCAACCTCCTCTCCGTGCAACCATTCGTTCAGCGTCTTTAACATTGCTGGCCCAGTGCATAGCAAGTACTTCCTCTTTCCAGAAGCAGCTTCCTTCACATCGCCCTGCTCTATGCGTCTCCTTTCCACAGAAGCCCCCAGCGCCTTGACCTCCCCGATCAAGCTCTCCTCTGGGTCTCCCAGACGTCCCGTCACAAACACCCTGGTAACTTCAGCAAGCCCCTGAGTCCGGTCAAGAACATACTTGACAAACTTCAGGTCCTCGCCCTTGACGCTCCACAACACCTTCAACCGTCCCCCGGACTGCAGCACCCCCTCCGCCTGAGCCATCACCGGCGTGATCCCCACGCCCGCCGCGACAAACACCTCTTCTTCAGGGCCTGACCTCCCCATCCTGAACGCCTCTTCACCGCCAAAGCCCAACACCGGTGTCTCCAGCGGCACCCTCGTGTTCCACTTCCAGAGGAATCCCGTCACGGGGCCCTTCTTCCTCGCCGTGATCTCCACCGTCTGCCCTGCCCCGCGCTGGTTCGACACCGTGAACGTCCGCACGTAATCGTCGTTCAGGCTCTGCGGCTCGTCGTCGCGCATGTGACTCCAGCCCACGTCCAGCTCCGAAGAAAAGTCGAGCGTGACGTACTGTCCAGGCTCCCACTCCCGGCCGGCTCCAGCCCAAATGTGAATCTTGCGACGGTGGGTGTGATGATATCGCGGGACAATAGCGTCGCTGTACTTGCGGCTGCCGCTGCCGCTACTGCTGCTGGCTGTTGTTGCTCGGTGTGCAAGTGGCGAATGGGCGGGTTGTATGGCGACGGTTCGAGAGGGGCACCGGTGAAGGGCAGACCAGCCTTGACGAAGACGGCCGAAGAAGCGGTGATCTTGATCGCCAGCTTGGTGCGTGGCAGGTAGGCTGCCGCGTCCTGTCCGACGAGGATCGACGCCGTTCCCGTAATCTTGCATTGGTTAGTTTCTTCTTCCTGTAGACGCAGCTGTGTCGGGGGCGGGACGTACGTAAAGGACATCAGACGTGTCAAAATCTGGGATTGCAACGCCGACGCGGGGGTTGACCCTCAAGTTGCCCAGAGTTTGATATAACCTGTTTCCAGAGACTACTGCTGTCAGCGGTTGCTCTGATGCTGCGCTGGGCAGGGCAGGGGGGTGCAACTCACACTCCGGGTAGATTACTTCCACGCCCCCGTCATCGTTTCTCGCAACCCGCACGAATCCCCTGGAGCCCCCACGGTGGTTTGTATCCATGGTCTCGCCGGTGCCGCTGGATAGGAAGACCATATCAGCCCGTGTCACCACGGCGGCGGCATCCTTGGACAACGGAAGTCCTCTTTCCACCCGCCCCTTAACCAAAGTCTGTCTTTCTCTCACATCCTTCTTGTTGAGATACTTTGGGCAGTTGCCGAGGCTCTCGTCAACTTTGACCGCAATCTGCAACTCGCCCCCTCCATCGCCATTGACAGTTGTAACAGCACCAGCAACCATTTTCCCACCAAACTTTACTCGGTCCCTTGTGCTCAAGTCAATGGCCAGCCCGGAGACAACCTTCCCCTCCCCTCCCCCTGGTTGCACAACCTCGCCCTCTTTAATCTCCCTCTCCTCACCTTCCCACAGGGCTCTGATAACGGGATCGTCCGCAACGTCAACCTTGCTCCGGACACCAAGCACATCCTCCGCGATGGGCCTCGCAACAGCCCCTGCATTACCGCCCCAGAGTGTCGTCCACGGGTGGCCCTCGTTGTCGAGCGTGCCGAGGGCCAGCAGCGGCGCCGCGGCGATGCGGTACCCGTAGGACGCCGGCAGGCCCGCGGACGTGGGGTTCGGGCGGGTGGGGACTTTGAGGAGGTTGTGCACCGCAAGCTCGCCTTCGTGCCAATCAATCGTCCTGGCCGGCATTCTCGTGAATGATCCGAAAAATATGCTATCTTGTGCGATGAAGTTTGACGCAAAGAGGCTGCTAAGCAGAAGAGTGTAATTCATCCGAGTTGGGCGTCGTGAGTCGTGAAAATCCAAAGTTGCCCTTCCGTGGACTGCGGAGGCAATCGTTTTTCAATTTGGACCCTCAATTGAGATCAAGCGCGCCCTTGGTGCAGTCCTTCCATGGCTTACAGTCATGGCTGATGAAATGTTTTCCTCGTCAGCTCGGGATCTGAGGTTGACATGGCGGTGACAAATCAAGCACCCAAAGGGCGCGCATCGCAGCACGCCATGCCGAGCACGTCGAAGGGACCCCGAAGCGTCGCTGACGCCCCTGGTGCCGCCCTCAGTTGCTTACACCACATTGGATATTATTAAGGTTTTAGCCCCGCTGCTTACCCCAGCATCCGGGAACCCTGCAGCCTTAACCAGGGGACGTCATCACGAAGGCAAGGCGTACAACAGATCGTCATCAACGTTGTATTTTACTAAAAGTACAAGTGCGATTCTTTCTCTCTCTCGCTCTCTTCCGGCCGTGAACATGACCCTTGCTGACGCCGAGGGATACGCCCTTTTCCTAATGGTACACTGAGAACTGGGTAGAAGTAAAAGTCGGGGGTATCGAAAGGATGGTTAGTCGTATGGAAGAAGCGAATCCAGATCTTGGTCCAAGCTCTTTGATCCAAGTCTGCCAAGCCCAAGAGGGGCTGGATAGGTAGAATGGTTGAAAACCCGTTCGCGAAAGATGGAAGCGTCCTGTGACAACTGCAAAAAGTGGACGCCCAGGAATCATAAAGACATTATGAAAAGAAAATGCTGCTTTGAACCGAACCCAATGCTCCTCTATGAAACCTAGTACCGCGGGCCCTGTTGAGCCTCCACATCGTCGTTGTAGCCGCCGTAGCCCTGGTTGTTTCGTGGAGGTCTCTGGCTCTGAGACGTTCCCGGGCGGGCAAAGTAGTCCTGCTGCGGTCGCACAGGCACTGGCGCGGTCATGTTCCGCGTGGGAGCAGTGGGCGGGCCGCGAGGGGGAACCGGGCCAGTGGCGCTCCGTTGGGGGTTGGGGTTGTATGGCTGATAGGCTTGATATCCCGGGCCGTTCATCGCGGGACCGCGAGGGGCCGCGGAGCGTGTCGAGTACGTCGACGGGGCTGGGCTGGCTCGGCCGTTGGACTGACTGGAATAGTCGTCGTAGGTGGCCCTGGGAGGAGGCCGCTGGTTGTAGCTTCTAGTGCTGCCACCAGTGTTGGTCCGGGCAGGAGGCGGGAAAGGTGGCATCGTATCCGGAGAGTAAGTTGCGGGGCTCTCCGAGATATTGCGCAGCGAACTCTGCGAGTTGGTGTGCACATGTGACAGCGCGGGGCGGAAGCTTCTTTGCGAGTTCGAGGTGCCCGGGCGAACGGGAGGGTAGTTGTTCAGGTCCAGGGGCGGGAGAGAGGGAGCAGGAGACGCTGATCGCTGGTAGCCCATGTCTGCAGCACCGCCGATGAGAGGAGCGTTGGAAGAGTAGCTGGCAGTCGACGTCGTGGTGCCTATTCTCGAAGGAGGCATGGGCCGCTTTCGATCCATGGCACCGAGCTCGATGCTGCCGGGGGTTCCAGGACGGGACTCGTACGGGGGAAGCGTTGCGAAAGTGTCACTGCGACCGAACATGGGCATCTCGGCGAGCTTGTCTGGATCGCCCACGTTGGGTAGGGTTGGCAGAGTGGCCTGTCGCTCCGGGGCAATCTTTTCACCGTTCTTCTTGGCTGCCTTCAATTCCGCCTTCTTCCTGTCCGCTTCCTGTTTGGCGAATGCTTTATTGACCTTGGCGGTGACGATCTTGGTGAGAGCCTTGTTGACCTTGCGTTCGCAGTATCCGGAGAGGCCACCGTCGTCCTTGGGGATCCAGTGCCAGAGGAAGAAAACGTAGAACATAACAGCGAGGATGAGGTACAGAGCGGAGAAGATCCAGATGACGAGGGTGAAGAGCATACCAGACAGGATCAAGGCCTGCTGGTAGTCCTCGGTGGCAAGAGACCTAATCTTTTCAAAGAAGCCTAGCAGGGAACCCTCGACGGACGCCTCGTGAACGGCAAGCTTGGCGTCGTAGACGGACTTGAGCGTCAGGGCGTTGACGACCTGGCGGGGACCAGAACAGACCATGACGCGGATCCAAGCTGTGAATGTCAGTGAGGCGCTATGAGACACGCCGGAGGTAACTCACATTGCAAGCTGAAGTAGGTGAATAGAGCGATATACTCGGCTCCCTTCTTGCTCTTCGTAAGCTCGGCGAAAACGAGGAAACGTCGCCATCCCTTCCCCTTGCCCATCCGAGTACTCTCCAATCGGACGGCGATGTTGTCCAGGTAGCATTCAGCAACGTTTCCCCGCTTCATTACACGCATAGCCCGGAACTGCTCAAAAGCAAGGTTGACGAAGGAGGCGATGATGGAGACGGAAAAGATCCACTTCGATATCTTAAAGTCGATGGCGGGATCGATTTCGGATGACCACTTGTCGAAGGCGAGCAGGTTAACAGCCGTGAACATATCGACACCGTAGACGGCGACCGAGATGAGCAGCATGAGCCAGAGGTAAAAGTAGGCGAACGGGGTCAGGCATCCTCGCGACCGGAAGTCGTTCAGAGACTGCGATTGGTTAGCACCGTTACCTATTCGTCGACCACGGTCGCACTCACAATGTAATCCCACTTCTGTTCCGCCTTGTACTGGATGCCCTTCCGGCGATGGTTGAGACACCCCATCTTGCACTAATAGCGAATTTTGATGACGCGAGGAAAAAAAAAAAAGGTACCGATAAATTTCGACACAGTCGAGTCGAAAGGAAGAAGGGGAAAAAGAAATCTGATAGGCCGCTGGTACCAGCGTCGTGAGTGAGAGTGATACCGTAAATCCGGGCCTGCCGCCTGCACACGTCGTTACTCGCCCGCGAAGTAATCGACTGTGCTTTCGTGTTGACGGGCTGAGAGGAAAACCAGTCGACGCAAAAGACTGGACGAGTGAAAGGGTAAATGGACGAGAAGTCGAACGAGAGGGAGAACGGAATGTGGGTCGAAGGGTCGAAGGGCTGACTTTGCGAGACAAGAGTTCGGACCGCGGGTCGTCAGGAAGGCATAGTCGAGCGACCGGGCGTTTGAGGGTGGATCAAAGAGGGAGAGGGAAAACAGCCGCGACGACAACGTCAGCTCCGGCTGTCAATCAGTCAATCGGGGCTATCCGAAGTGCTTTGATTGACAAGGGAAAGCGAGGAAGGGCGGTGTCGTGGGCGTTGTTGTTGATGTTGTAAGTGATGTGGGCGTTATTGCTGGTAGGGCGAATATCCGCGTTTGATCGGCCACGCTGGGTTGCAAGGCTGAGTATCAGAATGTCGAAAAGGGCACAGTGATACAGTGTGGACAGTAGCGAGACTGAGTGAGCGGACGGTCGTCGAATCGATCGAGAGCGAGGGACAAGAGCGCAGAATGAGCGGACGGTGAGGGTCTCACGCGAGAGAGGAATGTTGGCGGTTGATAGAACAATCGAGGCTTGCTCTCGAGGCCATGGGACTGCTTCGCGAAGCTCGAGAGAGGAATGCGGGAGATGTCAGTGTCAGTCCAGTGTGAGACGGGCAGCACCGAGACTGAAGAGTGTTGGCGTGAGCGTGACCAGCGGCGAGTAAGACGGGAGTGGAGGCCTTCAAGAGGGATCGGCGAGAGGGGGGCCCTAGGGACTTCTGGGGGCCCAGAGGGACCAGACATGACAAGAGACGCTTAAAGAGGAAGGAAAGGGGGGCCTTTCTGGAAAATCATCCAATAATTGCTACAGGTTGAGGTCGCAGCGACAGGGCCGGGCGGACGTGAGCAGTTTGGCGGTTTCGAGCATCCGAGGCGCATGTGGAGCAACTGCGACTGAAGCGCGGCCTTTAACGCAGGTACCGTGCCCTGGCCGTCCCGAATCGGAATAGCGCCACCATCAGAGCGTTTGAGGTCCCATTTCCCGTCCAGTTCTGGCTCCGTATTGGCCGGGGTCACATATAGGGTTGATAAGGCGTTCCACCGTGTGTTCCCCCTGTTAACGTACCTGGTCGCCTAAAGTGCCTTAGCCTGCCCCAGGGCTGCCTCTTCGCCGTGTATCAGTCGGCCTGTCAGAGCCGTTTCTGCCCCCAAGCAACAGCGGATCGTCTTACTCGCAGCACCACCATGCTTCCAAACTATTGCCGCAAGGCTCTGTCACTGGACGAGTGCTCTGTATGAGACGGTACTTCCGTTCGAGATTAAACACGGCCACAGGTTCGCGGCCTCACCTTGACAATCAGCCGCGCAACGGACGCGCCCGCTCAACCCATCCAACCATTGACCCAAGTCTTGCGCCTCTCGAAGCGGCGGGACGCCACGCACTTGGGGGCCATTTGGCCGCGTTGTTTCGACCGTCCTGAATGAGCGCGGCCAGTCGCTAACCACTCCCGCAAAGTGCAACGTCAGCTCTTCGAAACTAGAGCGCCGCCGTTGAGAATCGAGCGAGGCCGACCAAGAGGCGACCGTCGTCCAGATCTCACCAGCACACCTCACTTTCCCCAGCGGCTTGTCGAACTCGGTCGTCTCTGCGTTAAACTTACTCGTCCCTCTCGTTGCAGCCAGAATGGATAATCTGCGCCCGCCGGGAATACCGTCTCAACTCGCCGCAGACATGCTCAGCTTTCCCCTCGGGACAGTCTCGATGAAACGCCGTCCCCTTGGCCGTACCACGGTATGCATGATGTCGAGCGCCCCCGGAGACGGGACCTGGCCTCGCAGGTGCTTCTTTTACCTCAGACTTGGCCTATGCGCCCCCTCCGCATTGATTGAGCCCTGGACGGCGATGTCATTCACCTGAACTAATTCATAGCAACACTGCCAGCCGCCATCTTCCCTCTCCAGCATAGCCTGACATTCAGAAGGGCTTCGCAACCCTCGCAAACAGCGCAAAGGGCAAAGGGAGGATCCTCGCAAACACCCACGGATCAGACGGCAGGTCTTGGCCAACAAGGCCCAGAGAACACCGGGCACCTCCCACTTCGGGACAAGGACGCCATTTCGCTTTGCCAATGCCAATTTTCCCGCCCCGGGGGCACGTGGATTACCCCGGGCATTCGGCTATCTTTATCGTCGGTCTAATCTTGCTGAGACAAACGACAATGAACGGCGCGGCCGATATAGATGCAATGTTTCTGGGAAAGACCATGTCTGCGCGTTCGCCAAGTGGCGGCGCGTCGGGCGCGAAGGCTTGAAATGTTTCTGGCTTTGGCCGCCGCCGCGGACTTGGTGAGGGATTGTGGCAACCGCGCAGCTCAGCTCAGTTCGTCCGACCGCTCAATGTTCCTGATGCATGTTTCCTGTCCTGCGGCTGCAGAGCGGCATCCAACGGTCGTGACACTAATTACGGACGAGGCGCACAGGGTGGCCGTTTCCGGGTTGCCAAGATGAAAGCCGTTGGACGACAAACGACAATGTCTGACTGCTCTTTGTGTCGATGCAAGAAGCCTGGATGGCCCCCATTCATAGTGATGTTCTGAAGGCCGGGGGACATTGGAGACAAGCCATTGATGCACATGTAGCCCTTTCAAGCCATCGCAGTACAGCGAAGGAGACATCCTCATTGCAAACCATCACAATGATCACAGAAGACGATATATGTCCACAGTTCAATCACCAAACCCGCGATGCCCGTCTTCATCGATCCAACGTAACACGCCGCAATGGACGACCCAGACCACCCCCAGGCGACCTTCCAGCTCGTCAAGAAAGTCCAGGGCAACATCTGGCTGGCGAGGAGGCTCGCGCAGCACCTGGGATATGCCGATGGCGAAGAGTTCGTCGCCCGCAAGGTCGACGACTTTGACGAATATTTTGATGCGGGAAAATACGCAGCCGGCTTCACCACCAAGAGACAACGAGAGGTCAAGGGTCTGATGGACCTGCTGTACGACTGCAACATCGGGCGCAACATTGCACACATCTTCAACCACGAGAACATCATCTCGCTGGCGGGCTACCTGCGTCAAAAGCCCTTTCACTCACAGGTAAACGCAACCGAAGACTACCTCGTCTGGGACATTTGCGATGCCGGCACGCTGGAGCTCCTCTTCGCGGACCGGACGTTCGAGCGAGAGCCCGGCTGCCACATGCCCGAGTCGCTCTGCTGGCACGTTCTGACGTCCATCATGCGCGCCCTCGTCTGGCTCCACGACGGCTGCCGCCATGAGATCGACTGGGTTACAGGCCAAGCGCGCTGGGAGCAGACGGACGTGGAGTGGATGCCCATTCTTCACCGCGGCATCAACGGCAAGACTGTCTTCTTCCAGCACCCGCGCGGCGCCGAGACGTACGGCGTCTGCAAGCTGGGCAAGTTCGGCACTGCGTATGTGTCTGGTGTTCCGGCACGCCGCGATAGGAAGATCAAAGATGACCAGAAACCTTTTCCCAACACCGAGGGACGGGTCCTGGCGCCCTTTGATGATGGGCACATGAGCTTGCCCGAGATGAAGAAGCAGTGGAAAGAATACATCGCGACAGGCGATCTGGTAAGTTCGCCGCTTCTGGCCCAAAGACATGGGATCTAACACCTGCAGGCCAAACGCCTGTACACCATCAGCGACGACCACTGGGCCCTCGCGCCGTCCTCTTCCGCATGATGCTCGGCTTCCCCCTCCCCTCACTCGACGGGTGCGACACCTGCGACTGCGTCCACATCCGCCGATGCAAGGACATCCACTGCATCGGCACCAATGAGCACGTCGGCCGCGGCTGCGAGCACGTCAACTTCCGGGGCTGCGAGTGCCCTCACCAGTGCGATGAGCGCGCAGACGTCCACATTGACGAGACGCTGATGCTGATTGGGTACTCCCAGCACCTCAAGCTCGCCGTGCGGCTCCTCTTGGACTACGACCTTGTCAGCCCGGCTGCCGAGTCGCGGACGCTCTGCGACGAGATCCAGAAGCTGTACTGCGAATGGCGGGTGAGGACGGAGGACGGGCGGGAGTACGTGGACGTCATGGACGACCTCCGCAGACGCTTCCTCTTGTTGAACGATTCGAAGGCGTGAACCGGCGTTCTGGGTTTTGCTTTGCTGCGTGTTATTTCAGTCTGCAAATGAACTTTAAACAAATACCCATGTAGTCGCTTCAAGCGCAGGATGACTCAATGCACCTGCTACCGCTCGTCCTAGTTCGTCTAATGCATCACGGGACGGCATGGCCGCCATAGAACGCAGTAGCCCGCAGTAGACGCCTAAAAACCCTCTTAAAATACCTTTGGGCAGCCCAGGGCCGTGATGTTCGCTGACAGGGCCTCCGTTCCCACGTGCCACACTACCACCACCACCGGGGCGGTACGTACCTTTTGATGCTGCAGCTGTCGGGCGAGTGCCCCGCCACAGCCCAAATTTGCGTAGGTGCACGAACACTGGAGTACCTTACCACAGCTCCGATTTCGACTGCCCGGTGGATCAAATCTCGACCTCAACCCGCCACTCTCTCCAGCTACACAGCTCGAGCTCGAGATTCTCCGACAAGCAAGTGTTACCCAGCTTGAACCGATACCAACAAGCTACAATCCAAACCCAAACGACGCGACGACCGGAAACTCACTCGAAGTCGGAAACGCACCAAAACCTTCAGCAGCCCACCGTCGGGCACCAAAGCTCTCACAGATCCGAAGCCATCACCAAACCAACTTTGAACACGGCGAAAACACACTTACACACAAACAAACGAACGGCCCAACATGTCCTTCAACCAACCGACGCCCCCGCTCCTCCTGACGAAACGCCTGACAACCTTCCTCTCCGCCAACCTCAACGCCCACCTGCACACGGCTGCCGCTCGCCCTCAGGCCTCAGGCTCGCGCTCCCCAGCCTCGCCGCCCGTCGCCCTCCTGCGCACCCAGTCGACCGTCGCCTCCTCCCTCTTCGCCCTGCACGGCTCCACGGCCCCGGACATCCCCGACGCCCTGCCCGCGTCGCACTCCACCCCGCCAGCCGCCACCACCACCGCGTCACCGGCGGCCGTGGAGAAGCCGTTGACGATAACGGTACAGCTGGCCGCCGGCGTCGTCGTCATCAGGAGACTCAAGTGCGGGCTGCTGTTTGTGTGCATCGGGCCTTTGGCGGAGCACATCGAGGACGGGAGCGGCGGCGGCGGCGGTCAGCAGCAGCAGCTGGGTGGTCTGGCGGCGCACGGCGGACACAACGGGACCGGCGAGAGGTCCGGGGGCGCGACGCCCAGCCAAATGCCCGCGTCGCCGAGCGAGGTGGACAGCGTGCTGAGCGTGGGCGGCATCACGACTGCTAGCCTGGGCAGTGTCGGGAGCGTAAACACCGCGGGTGTCGTGGTGATGAGGCGGCACGCCGAGGAGCTGGCGAGGTGGCTGGACGACAAGCTGGGTAGTCTGAGGGTTCCGGAGGAGGGTGTCGGCGTGGAGTGAGTGACTACTCGTTGGGAGGGGGGGGGGGACCTGTTTTACTTTCTTCGTTGCCATTGGGAGCATTTAAAGGCGTATAGCGGCGTTGGGAAAAGATACCACGACCACGAAATATCAACTTGTTCAAAACCAATGTCTGGTCATTAGATATGCCTACTTCATGCGCCGCCGTGTGATGCCGGGTACGGCTCTATGGATATTTCTTGTTCCTTCCGTTGAATAACCACCGATTCGCCTGCACCGTACTTTTGTTCAAATGCAACCCTGACCCCCAAAGAATAAGAAAGCAAGAAACGCCCACTGCAAACGGTCAAGACTGCTCATGCCTCCCTCTCCCTACCCATACTGCTTCAGGCGAGAAAATGAAAATCACTCGATGCTCATCCGCATCAAGCCGTCGCTGGTGTCTACCATCCCCTGGAACCCGACCCGCCCCTTGGTGCCGTTAACCCGGCCGTTGGCGTTGGGGTTGCTCCCCGGCGTGCCACCCAGACTTCCCGACTCGCTTGGCGCGCCGGAGCCTCCCCGGTCGCCGCTGTTACTGCCGGGGCGGGATCCCCACGGCGCGACGTCCCGTTGCATGGGGCTCTGCATGATGGGGGAGTTGTGCACGCTCATGCCTGGGCTGACGGCGCGTCGTTTGAAGCTCACGGGGTCAAAGTCGTCTTCCCTTCTGCGCTTGCTGTTAATGCGGCGCGTGATCTCGGCCGCGCTGGGCGCTGGCTGCGGCCCTTGTGCCAGGAGGGGTGTGTCGCCTTTCTGGGACTCGCCGCTGCTGGCGGCCATAGCGAAGCCGGCGGTCGGCCGAGGAGGGCGAGTCCAGGATATGTCCTCACTGATGCCCGAGGAGGAACCCCGGGGGAGTCCGCTGGGCGGGGGCGGGTGGTGCGCGTGCCGGCGCTGCTGGCTTCCGAGAACGTGTCCCAGAACTTGGTGCCTTTGGAGTTCTTGAGTGCCTGCTGCTTGAAGCTGCCTGAAAGGTTCAGTGCGGAGTCGGTGATCATGCTCTCGGGGATGTCGTCCAGCATCGGCTCCTGGGTGCCGAGGTTCGGTGATGAGTGGGTGGTGGCCGGCGCCGTTTGTTGACGGGGCGGCTCGAGGTCCACGTCGCTCTCGCGCACTTGCCGCACGACTTCGGCCTCGCGCCGGGTCTCCGTCTCAACAGGCGCGCCTTCCTCGAACAGAGCTGCTCTGATACGAGCAAAATTCTTCGTCTTGGGCTGCACATGGTCAGTAGGCGTAAGTCAGAGTGGGTCAAAGCCAGCTCACCAGAAGATTTGCGCGACGGGTGACTACGCGTTTCATAATGGTAGGTCGCTGCCCGTCGCGGCTGGGTGTGGTCAGGAGGTGGTCAATGTTGTCTCCCCGCTCCTCCTCACTGCCGGATATATGCAGTTGGTTCGCCTGCCAGCTTATGCTTTCCCTCCGGTTGTGAGCAGACATGTCCTTGGGTCCATTGCTCGGCGGCGACTTTGACAGACCGGCCACGGTCGCGGGACTGAATCCGAGGCCGAGCGGCGGCTTGTACTTCTTTTTGGGCTGTTTCCTTGCGCGTTGTCTCTGCTGAAAGCTCATGAGGCTGTTCATAGCCGGGGATCCCATCCACGGCGCGTTGGGGGCCTGAGTACCGATCGGGGTGATGGACTTGTTGGCCTGCGGCGTGCCAATGTACGGTTCATCCGTGTCCTCGTCCATCAAATCGTCGTCGTGAAGAAGAGGAAGAGTCCGACCCGAGCGGGTGGGCGCTTCCGAGAGAGCTCGACACGGTCATGCGTTCGTGGTTGCCCATCATCGACCACAGCGAGTTCGTCGTCTGCTCGGCCTGGCCGTAGTCGTTGCTTCTCCTCCAGGTATGTTCATTCCTCTGCCTCCGATCGTGGGCGATGAGTCGGGCGAGGACTCGGCGAGGGTCGAATGGTGGAGGCTCGTAGCGGCACGGGAGAAGTCGAGACCGCGTGAGCGACGCGGCAGTATGTTTGTCGGGCTCGCGTAAATCTGGGAGTGGTCGAGCTTCGGCGACAGCGGTGCGGGTTTTGTGAAGCCGGCGGAAGAGGAGGACGGGGAGTTGGCAGGCATCTGCAGTGACAGGCCGCGGAGGGGAAACTCGGAGCGGTGGGGAGTGACGGGAGGCGCCACGGACGCGGCGGCGGCGGTGTTCCCGATGTGGCTATCATCTTTGGAAGTATTGCGTTCGGCGATGTGCGGAGAGGGCGAGAGCTTCGAAGGGGTGCCGCCGTCGGACATGGAGCGCGTCTTGGACAAGGGCGAACGGCCGAGTATCAGGCGCTGAGGGGTCCCCGCGATGGCGGGAGGCTCGGCGTCCCTGTCATCCTCCATGATGGCGCTCTCATCGTACTCCATGTCCCTCATCATCATGGCGCGGTCCATGGCTGCGAGATGGTGGTCGGGAGGCCAGGCTCTCGACCGATGGGGAACGATATCCGGCGGCAGGTGGGTTTACACGGTGGACCGTTCGTTCGGTTGGGGGCTCGTCTGTCGGTTATCGCTTCGGCGTGGTCATTGAGGAGCTATCGGCGATGGGTGGATATGCAAATGGCATTTTCTGTCGTGGACTGGCGGAAAATGGCCATGCGAAGGGACGTCGACGCAGCACCTTCACGGACGGAGGTCGAAAAGGTAGTTTAGCGCAGATGTAGACGCAGACGCAGACGCAGCAGACGTAGGAATAGACGCGGACGACGATGCGGTGCGGGCGGACGTGCAGGGTTCCATGGTTTGGATGCGCCGAGATTAGATAGGGCGCCCATCCACGGCCATTTACAGCGAACCTTGGCGGGTGACGCTGAGGCTCTGTCGCAGGCGGCACCCTGCACTCTGCTTCGCTTGCCCTGCGCAGGTACCTGTCCACCTAAACAGCCCGTGAAGATACTTTCAAGCCTTGAAGAGCTGCCGTTCTGCCCTCCACTGGGGATTTGTTTCGATCCACAGCGGTACTGGGCTTAGCCCGATGCTCACTGGCTGGCGGGAGGTGGCCCCCATAAACGGTGCCGAAACGCCGCGGGGTGAGCCTTAAAATACCAGGTTAGCTGCTAAGTGCCCCCAAGACTCACTTCAGGTTCTTTTACAGCAATAGCAAGGCTCTCCGTCTCCGAAATGCTTAAAAGCAACAAGCCCATCCATCAGTCGATCCCAGGCCGTCACGTTCCATCAGGGCCGTTTCAAGTGGATAGCGAGGGAACCTTTTCCTGACTTCTAGTCTCTGGCTCGGACGCCAGACTCGCAATCTAGCCTCTGCGGAACTTGTCAGAAGGTCAGGTGTGTTTCCCCAAGTTGATGGATGGCGGCGGGATCAACCTTGTCTTGTTGTCCTGCTTGCACACACACACGGCCATGCGAATAAGCTTAAGATGCTGCTGCTGCCATGAAAGCAAGACAGTCTTTGTCAGCCACGTCGCGTGTAAGTGCTGCTGTTGGAGAAACGTGCCGAGCCTGAGAGTGCCATCGTGGGCCGTTCTCCTAGAGTTTCGCCTGCATTGTTTGGTGGTGTTCTCGCAGCCCCATATCACCGATGAGGCATTCGGCCACAGATGTGTGAGCAAAAAAGTAGGACGACGTGGGCTGGGCGTCAGCAACGCGTTGATCCGCGTTATATGACGCGCACGTTTGTGGCACGATGCAAATCCCAAGGACGTGGAATGGGAACTCGAGTCTTCGGTCTACGGTGCAACACTTTCATCGCCGTCCGACGAGGCCCGGTCAAGCCACCATGACTAAACACGGACGTCTCAGTCGGATAGATTTCAACACCGCAAACATGAAAGGCTCGCAGTCCATGGGGCCACCGATGAGTCACGACGGGGTCCTGCACAAAAGAGAATCAAATCCTTTGGCGA
Source organism: Colletotrichum camelliae (assembly GCA_018853505.1). Taxonomy (NCBI): domain Eukaryota; kingdom Fungi; phylum Ascomycota; class Sordariomycetes; order Glomerellales; family Glomerellaceae; genus Colletotrichum; species Colletotrichum camelliae. Next base: position 6,878,608 of record JAELVL010000002.1, on the reverse strand, counting down.
GGGCAAGCCACCGCAGCTGGAGGTGCTTGCGGTGCCGCCGCTAGGACCCCCAAAGTCCCTCGAGCAATTTGGGCGTCTTGACGTCGTAAATCCCAAAGTGGAATGACCAGGTGGGTGCGGTGCGAGGCCGAAGGGCGATGGAACCGACCAATCACCGGGGACGGCGCCGTGTCAGTCGGACATGGAGGGCCCGACCGACATCTAGGCTTTTCCGCCGCCTTTACTGCGTACTTGCTCCTTTCCCTGCGGTCTGACTTAGCTACCCCGGCGGCCCACTAACCACATGGCTGGAACTCCCGAAGACTCACTTGCTTGCTCTACCTTGCCTTGCGCGGGCACTGCGTGATGAATCTCCCACCGCTGCAGCACTCGTAAATCTTCTTTTGTGTGATTCATGGGCCCCCGGACGACTCAGACATGCCCCGGCCCACGTTGCAGCTGGAGCATCCCACTGGCACGTAACAGAATATGCTCGTAGCTGCGGTGACGGCCATGTAGTCATCATCCATCTGGACAATCGGGCAGATTTTTCTTTTCCATCCGATACTGACCCCCCTGCGTGGCCCTCAATTTTTGTCCGCACCCTCGTCCGCCCTTTGGCACTTTGCACCCACCCAAACGCAGACAAGCTCATGCTAATGGGCTAGTTGCCCTTGGCTTCATGTACTCGTGCTTTGTGAGTCGGCAGCCTGGACCACCCCCCACCATCCCTGTGGCTTGCAAACACGTCCAGATCGGGATGGGTCCTGGTCATGGTCGGTGGTGGTCCGCGCTGCTACCCGATGGGATGTTGCACTTGGGAAATTTCACGATCTGAGATGCAATGTAGGGGACCGCCCGACGTCGTTAAGTACGCCCGCCTGCCGCCGTCATTCTTTTTTGTTTTCGTCCGTTCTTCCTGTATCATCTTTCAGGGTTGGTCTTTCCCTTTGCAAGCCGATAAGGTACATCCCACCGACGTCCTTTCAACCTTGTCTCGACTTATAAGTGATCACCCCCGTTTGACCTTCACACCCTCTCCTCAGAGCTCCCCAGAGACATCTTCCTTCCCACCTTCTACCTGTACTGGGAAGCTTCGTCAACATGGATACGAAGCATCACGACGACAAACCTGGCGAGACCACCTCGGCCGATCCCTCGATCCTCACCGAGAAGCCTGCCCACGACCTCAACACTGCGGCCACAAAAGCGCCCTCAACCCACCAGTCCAGCGAGGATGGGGTCGAATACCCACACGGCCTGAAGCTCATTCTCATCATCATTGCCCTCTGCCTCGCCGTCTTCCTCGTCGCCCTCGACCAGACCATCATCGCGCCAGCTCTCGGCGCCATCACCTCGGAATATGGCAACGTCAAGGACATTGGCTGGTACGGCTCGGCCTACCTGCTGACCACCACCGCCCTCCAGCCAATGTACGGCACCGTCTATAAGCTATTTAGCGTCAAGTACATCTACATCGCCGCCATCGCCGTGTTCGAGATTGGCTCCCTGGTCTGCGCCCTCGCACCGAACTCGACCGCCTTCATTATCGGCCGCGCCGTCGCCGGCATTGGCACGGCCGGCTTGTTCTCGGGCTCCATCGTCATCCTCAGCTACACCATGCCACTGGAGAAGCGACCTCTCGCCTTTGGCCTCATTGGCGGCATGTGGGGTATTGCGTCGGTCGCCGGACCATTGCTCGGAGGCGTGTTCACAGAGAAGGCGACTTGGCGATGGTGTAAGTTTCTGTTTCCGCTGAAGGTTTACCAAAGAGCGTGCAACTGACTAAAAAACGCAGGCTTCTACATCAACCTCCCCATCGGCGGCATCGCCATGGTCTTCGTCTTCTTCTTGCTTCACTTGAGCCGCAAGAACAACCCGGAGGGAAAGACGCTCGTTCAGCGCCTCATGCAGCTCGACCTCATCGGCACGGCCATCTTCATCCCCGCAATCGTCTGCCTGCTACTTGCTTTGCAGTGGGGAGGTGCCGAGTACCCCTGGAAGAGCGCCAAAATCATTGGGCTCTTTGTCGGATTCGCCCTCATGATCATCATCTTCATCGGAATCCAGCTGTGGCAAGGAGACAAGGGTACCCTTCCCCCCTATCTCTTCAAGAACCGCAACGTCGTCTGCGCCATGCTGTTCGCCTGCTTCTTCGGTGCCGCCTTCTTCCCTCTCATCTACTACCTTTGTAAGTTGTGTCCACGGCCTGTCCACTTCACCTACTGACAGATGCAGCTCTCTACTTCCAGGCAATCCAGGGCGTCAGCGCCGTCCAGGCCGGCATCAAGATTCTGCCCCTCCTGCTGGCGACCGTCGTCGCCAGCATGGCCAGCGGAGCGCTCATCTCCGTCATCGGCTACTACAGCGCCATCATCCTCCCCTCGCTCGTGCTCTTCACCGTCGGCTCCGGACTGATCACGACCTTCGACCTCGACACCCCCATGCGCGCATGGTTCGGCTACCAGGTCCTCGCGGGCCTCGGCATCGGCGCGGGCTTCCAGATCGGCGTCCTCGTGGTCCAGACCGTGCTCCCCCTCGAAGAGGTCCCCGTCGCGACCGCCTGCGTCCAGTTCTTCCAGTCGTTTGGCGGCGCCATCATGATCGCCGTCGCCCAGAGCCTGTTCCAGACCGGTCTCATCAACGGGGTCGTCACCCGCGTCCCCGACATCGACCCGTCCATCTTCGTCAACGCCGGCGCCGACCAGGTCCGCAGCATCTTGACCCAGATGGGGCGTGCGGACGCGATTGACGCGGTTCTGGAGTCGTACATGGTTGGTCTGAGAGACACGTACTACGTCACTGTTGCATGTGCCGCGGCCGCTTTTGTTGCCTGCTTGGGTCTGCAGTGGAAGAGCGTCAAGAAGGAGGGCAAGGGGCCTGCGGTTGCTGCTGTTTAGACGAGAACATCAATGTACGATACGCGTTATTGTTTAGAGGATACCCGGGCTAGACCTCACTCTACTAGACTAGAGATTATAATACCGACTATACATAGAGTCGATTAATGATTTCCAACTACCTATCAAAGAAAGATTGTCTATCCAAAACTTGCTGCTAATCAATCTCACTGGGTATCATCAGGCGGCAAATCCCATCCCCTCTTCGTGCCCTTCCCCTTGCCTTCGGTCCTCACCTCGCCACCGACAAAGCTCAACACCCACTCCCACACCCTCCTCGTCTTGGCCAGCTGCGGATGCGCCCTCCCCTCCCCTTGGCTCTCCAGATCCCTGCGCCGGTAGTACCCGCCCTCGTCGCCCTCCCCCATCCTCCTCCGGTAGAGCACCGTGGTCCGCGTCAGCCCCTTCCGCAGGCTCTGCCCATAGACCTTGCCCCGGAAGACATGCAACGCGACGTTCTGCATCAGCACCACGTCCTGCCTCCTCAGCTCCGACGGCAGGGCGGTGCCGGGCGCGCTCTTCGCCGCGGGGCCCAGCCAGAAGGTCACGCCGAAGCCGGCGCGGGTCTCGTCGCCGAGGAGGACCTCGACGAGGGCCAGCTCGGTGCCCCAGCGGGTCGTGATGGCGCGGGACGGCGAGACGGAGATGACGCCGGCGATGAGGTTGACGGTCACGGTCTGCGGGGCGAGGCGGAGGAGGGCGGGCGCCTCGGGGATGTCTTCGAGGTCGGAGAGATGGTGGGATGTTGTCACCGGCGGGCGGATGCTTATTGTGGTGTCGTTGTTGTCGAACGAGTCCGCGGAGTCCGTGACCGTCGTCTCAAAGGACTGTGACTGAGACTGCGACTGCGTGGGGAGCGGTAGCTGGGAGGAGGGGACGTCATGGTGCAAGGCCAGCGAGTGGTCGTAGAACTGCGACAGCAGCTCCTGGGAGGCGGAGATGGACTGCGATTCGGCGGTGGTGGCGTCTACGGAGAGACTGAAGAAGTGCGCTGGGGGCTGGAAGTCGGAGGGCAGGCCGTGGTGCTGGGAGTAGCCCGTCACGAGGGGCGCGCGGTGGAGGGCAAGGGAGCGCCAGGCTGGGCCGGGCGGGGTGGAGGTGGATGCCGGGGCGGGTGGGGAGGTGGCGGACCAATCGGCCTCCGGGGCGCCGGCGAAGATTAGGATCCGGGGCATGCAGGGCCGGAGAGGAATGCCGTCTGCTGCCGGGTTTGAAGTGTGTGTGTTTGCTGGGGGAATGTGTGTGGAGGTGCAGAATGAGTGGGGGGCATGCACTGTGTGCCATGGATCGCGGGGTAGAATATGAATTTGGGCGTTGACTGTAGTCTGTAGGTGCAGCGGTAGCAGCAGCGTTCAAGGGGCAGTCACGCAGAGGTTCACATCAACCCCTTCGGTCACCCGCCGTCTTACCGTGGAGAACGGATGAAAAAAGGAGAGCGTGCCACGCCAGGCGCCGGACTGACAGGTGAGGTAGGTTACGCCAGCCGTGCTCGGGAACTCAATTCATTCACACTGCTCCCGTCCTTGTGTTCCTGTCCAACGGCGATACAGGCAGGCAAAAAGGAAAGAAGCGCGACGGTTGCCGGTTTCATTCGGTTTTACCGACGATAACTGCCGCCGCCGCGCTCCTGTCTCGGGGAGGTGCAGAGTGGCTACTCTATTAGTGTTTTGGGCTCCTGGGCTGGTAATGGATGCCGGCGCTGGTACCTCGGCATCTCCACAGAACCCCCAGAATTCCCCAGATGTCCCAATGTTGCCGGGGCCCTCGGTCTAATGTTGCAACTTCAACCTCCGTTCCATCTCCAACGGACGCTGCCTGGAGAACTTGTTGGTGTTTTCTCATCAAACCTCATAAGCTCTCAATCATTGGACGATCACCGCACCTCAACCTGACGAGTGACACGCCTCTGCCACGCGTCAAGGTTGATCTAGCCAGACTTTTGGTGGCGCCCGGAAAGCCACAATGTCACCCTCGTCCGTCTTCCACATCAAGGAACACGTCCTCGACGCTTCACACATTCGCGAATTCCCCCGCGCCCTCGCAAACTCACAAGACGATGTGCTCAAGCTGGCGGTGAAGGAGTACATTCCCAAGGACAACCCGAATCCGCAGCCTGGGGATGTGACCATCATCGGCGCGCACGCCAACGGGTTTCCCAAGGTAGTTTCTCTTTTTTGTCTCAATCTCATTTCATCGTCTCAATACTCAAAAGTTACATGGACAAAACTTCAAATCTCCAAGACCTGCTCAATTTACATGATATCAATAAACCGCTAACACGCGTCCAGGAACTCTACGAGGCTCTCTGGGAAGACCTCCACGCCGAGTCCAAAAAGTCAAACTTCCGCATCCGCTCAATCATCATCGCCGACGCGGCGTGGCAGGGCGCCTCCTCCGCCCTCAACGAGGGCAAGCTCGGCAACGACCCCGGCTGGTTCGACCACCCGCGCGACCTCGTGCACGTCGTCAACACGCTGCGGCCCCCGCGGCCCCTCGTCGGCGTCGGCCACTCCTTCGGCGGCAACGCCATCGTCAACGTCGCCCTCATCAACCCGCGCCTCTTCTCCGCCGTCGTGCTCCTCGACCCCGTCATCTCAAAGTGGTCCTCCAACGCAAAGGGCACCATCGGCGCGAGCCCCGCGGCCGCCTCCGCTTCGCGGCGCGACGTCTGGCCGTCCAGGGACGAGGCGAAGAAGGCCTTTCTGCGGAGCCCCTTTTACAAGGCCTGGGACGAGCGGGTCTTTGAGAGCTGGGTCCGGCACGGGCTGAGGGACGTGCCGACGCAGCTGTACCCCGAGGGCCAGGGGGTGACGCTGGCCACGACGAAGCACCAGGAGGTGTTTACGTATTTCCGACCCAGCTGGGACGCCTACGACGACAAGGGGCAGGCGATCGTCAAGCCGGACCTGGTGCCCGATCTGGATCCGTCGCTGAACGAGCGGTACTACACCTTCCCCGTGTACCGCTCCGAGGGCGCGAGCACGCTTGCGAGGCTGCCTCACCTGCGGCCGGGGGCGATGTACGTCTTCGGAGGGACGAGCGATTTGTCGACGCCCGAGTTGAGGGAGGAGAAGATGAGGCTGACGGGCACCGGGCCGGGTGGGAGCGGAGGCGTGGAGAGAGGGCGGGTGAGGGAGGTCACGCTGCCTGAGGCGGGACACCTGTTTCCCATGGAGATCCCGGGGACGAGTGCCAAGCTGGCGGCGGAATGGATCGTCAAGGGGCTGGGAGAGTGGAGGAGGGAACAGGAGGAGTACGAGAGGTGGGCAGCGCTGAGCGTTAACGAGAAGACCACTCTCACGGAGGAGTGGATGAAGAGAATCGGGCGGCCCGAGCGGCCTCCCAAGGCGAAGATGTAAATGGTCATGATAGATGAGCGTTTTTTAAGAGTTCTTAGATGTAGAGTATGTATACAAGCGTGTGACTAGCTGTCTTCCTCTTCCTCGTCTTCCGGCGGGATCCATACCAGGAGACCGTCCTTGTCGATCTTCATGCCCTCGGTGGGTATGATTCTGAGAACCTTTTGGAAGTACTTGTCCCTGACGACCAGGCTCGGCCGGATGAAGGCGCCTCTGACAAGGGGCAGGAGGCGGTACGTCGCCGACCGTCGCGACACGGGGAGGACGTGCATTGTGGTCTGCTTCGCGCCGGAGAAGGCGAACTCGTCGCTCGGCTCCATGTTCAGGCCAAAGGTGAGGAAGTGGCTGGACGCGTTCTCGATAGTGACGTTGAGGCTGACGAGTCCCGTTGCCGGGTTGGCGAGCGAGTATGAAGCCAGCACGCGCGGTTCGGTGCCGAGGACGATGTACCGCGGGACGAGCATCGTCGTGGTGTTGACGGTCGACGAGGTCGATGATGTGCGGCGCCACTTGAGGACAAATGCAATGTCCAGTGAGGCCGGGCCCCGATCGTCGAGGCTGTATTTCTGGGCTACGAGGTTGAACTGGGCCTCTTGCATCTGTTTTGGTGAGATGCGGAGACCATCTGCTGCTATCTCTGGGCGGGAAATCGTTGTGCAGCGGGCATTGTTCTGGCAGGAAAGCACCTCCGCGTCCATGCTGACGATTTCGAGGTCTTCGGAGGCAAAGGATGCAAAGTGGCAGACCAGGCACCACTTTTGGGCCAGGCCTCGGGGCTGGATGGCGGCATCGTCGGTGATGTTTGGGTCCTGAACGCCTTCGTGGTCAAAGAGAGAGGGCCAGGGGTCGGGGTGGAGGCGGGGAATGAGGTCATAGTTTGCTTCGAATGGGTTGACCACGTTGAGTTGGACAGGGAGGATTTGCATGACCAATGTTGCCGGATCGGAAACGAGATGGTAAAAGACTCTGAGGGTCACGTCATACGACGTTGTCAGCTGTATGGGATCGAGCGAGACCTTGACACGAGTTGATTGCGATGTTCCCAGCGTGCCGAGCGGTAAACCCGTAAGTTTGGCTTCTTCTTGGCCAGCTTCTGCCTTGTGTTCGTCTTGGTCGGCGGCTTGGACTCGGAAGGCCGGGATCTGCTCGCCAAAGACATGGACCTCGAGTTTGGCAACGGCCTCCTCGTCTTCCGCGTTGAAGACATCGAGCAGAAGTTCCATCGGCTCGTTTGCGTAGAACTGGTCCAAGGCCTTCGCAAGCTTGATTTCCATTTTTGGTGGTCGAGGTTGTACTTGGATGACATGCGCGCTCTGGCGTACGATTCTTCTTCTCGCGAGAGATGGGCTGAACCAGAAGTCCGCGGCGCCAAGATCTCGGAAATCGACAGTGTAGTCCAGACGGAACGCATCCGTTTCCAGGAGTAAGGTAACGGAATCGGCTCGAGCTTCACCGGGTTCTCGCAGTGGGATTGCCATCTCATAGACGTTGGTAGAGCCAGGCACGATGCTGAGGTTGACAGATCCGCTGAGAACCGATGCGCCCTCTTCGTCTTCTCCAGCGTGAGCGGTTTCCTTCAAGGGAACATTCGACAAGCAAACGGCGCCCTTCACTGTGGCCGCGCTGGACTCGGCTGCGTGATCTAGAGTGATGGTTTTCAGGCTGCCCTCAAAGTCAACTCGCAGCCCTTTGAGAGTGACGGGCGCTGCATCTGAAAAGGCATCCGACTTGATTGCCAGTTGAGCTTGACAAGTCTCGCCTGCCTTGCCATCCTCGCCCTTGAATATGAACGACGCGGATATGAAGGATGATATGTCGTCGTTGATTGTCACGGTGGGCTTCGACTCAATGGACAAGCCCTCCAGCGATCTCGAGATGTCGTAATGCCACTTAGGGCGCCGCGTGAATCCTGCGACGAGTTAGAAGAAGAAGGAGGATACAATCGAGCAACTTACTCTGGTTCATCAGCTCCCAGTCAATGGCAACCACGAGCTCTGCATTCCCAGTGTGCGCAGCGGCAGCCCGGAGCACCCAGCTGAGATCCTCTGCTATGTTCGCCCAGCCCTCTTCCCGGAACGACATGTCCTCCCACAGCGGCTTGAGTATTGCGACAATGTCGTTCCACGCTTTGAGATTCGCCATCTCCTTTGCACACTCCAGCGATAGCTCTGCCGATAACCGGTGCTGCCTCCTGGCCTGAAACTGGGACCTTGCCGCCATCAAAAGATCGATGATGAGCTGGGAGTGGTTGACGCCCATCCCTTGCAGGGGAAACTCTTCATGGGGATCAGGACACATGTACGTGTCGTATGTAAAGGCTTTGCTGGCAACTGCTGAGGCTGGAGTGGTGTCTGGTGACCGGCGATCCGATTCAGGAATCGAGCGAGCCAGGCGACGTCGAGCGGCGAGATGCTCTGCAGCAGTGCGGTACCAATATCCCGTATGATGCAGCATATCCCATGGTTGAAGCTTATCCACCGCGGCGGCCTTCTCCGGTTGGAGGTACAAGGTCTTTGTAGACGGCGCGAGACTGCGCACATCTACCCTTTCAATCAGGTTTGCCATGACAACAGCCCACCTCGACTCCCAAGCCTCCCAGCCGTAGTTGTTTGTCCCGCGCCCTCTGCGATCTACAAAGTCGGCTATCCTGTCGCGATGCATTTGCCATCTCCGCACAGCAGACGTGGTTTGTGCGCCCCAGAGCACACATCGTATGCCGCGTATCGCAATGGTGTCAGCAAGCATGCGAGCTTCGTTCCAGCGCGGGCTCCAACTTGGAATGATGTCCATCACGTCCTGGCTCAGGAGCTCCTCATAGGCTTGGTCGTACGAGCGCAGGGCCGCATCCATCTCTTGGCGGAACTCTGCGAAAATGCCCGTCTTGAAATCATACCTCACGTTCCAGTCCTGGACTGAGAGCGTTTGTGAGGTGCTCGTAGGGGGCACCGTGGGCTGCGGCGCAATCCCACGGCCGCGCTTCTTCCGGGCGTGACGGCCAAGGTCTCTGTAGTATTCTAGGGCTTGCAGAAACACTGCGGCTAGCATGGAATCCGCCGTGTGCTCAAGATCGATGGACAGGTCGCCTGGTGATAGATACAAGAACGTCTTCGCATCCAATGCGACGCCCTTCCGAATGTTATCCAGCCGGTCTTGGACGAGGTCTACCATGGAAGAAGAGGCGGTGCCGTCGGACAGAAGCACGACGGCGAGGCGCGTCCTATAGCCTGACTTACCAAGGGCGGCCTTCAAGTTGTTGATGTCGGTCTTTAGTTGGTTATCGTGAAGCGTCGCAAGCGTCGGGTCAGAGGTGAGGGTGTAGAAAGAAACGTAGACACTGGGCACCATGTCCTCGTGCTTTTGCAGCCAGTCGGTGTTCATGAGTCCGTCCGGGTACAGAGGCGAGACCGGAGTCAAGGGTGAGAAAGGCGAGTGCAAGACGGGAACACCCTCGGGTGCCTCGATGCCCTCAGGAAGCCTCGCTCGGCGTGGAGGAAGGACGAAGGACTGCCCAGGGTTAGTCTAGAGGACACATTTGGACGGTGTAAGCCGTACTCGACCAGCGACGGTGACCCGAAGCTTGTACGGCTTCCCACTGTCTCTGCCGTTCCATGGCTGATTCCTCCCGTCCTGGCGCACAATGTAGTCCCTCAGTGATTCGGCGTCTGGGGTCTCGAGGCTCGGCAGCTCAGATCGCAGCAGAATCGCCTGGTCGCGGAGCTCTGCGCTCAGCGGCAGTTCTTTGGCCGGGGCCGAGGTGAGGCCAGCGAGAACGACGTGTGGGATGTTGTGGTCCAGGCTTCCAACCGGATATCCGTCCATTTTCCTGGCGGTCCTATCTCTTCATAGGAGGGGGCAGTCGAGATATGGATATCGAGGGGTACTTGGAGATCGTCGCGGAAGCTCTGGCGCGGGTCAGCAGTAGCTCTCGATAGTGCCTCGGTGTGGGATGTACAGTGACAGACTCAAGGGAGCATTGTCGCTGGGCCGAGAATTGGACGGTCGGAGTAGACAGACAAGACAAAGCAGCAGGTTGGCGCAAAAGAAAGCTTCCCCGTTCAGTTGCGAATCGCGGCATGGGTCCTCTTCTAGTGGCACGGAAGGTGAAGTACTCTGTCACAGGTATCGCAGCTCCATTCCAGCGCCAGAGCCAGAATCAGCGATCCCGGCCCACTGTGCCCAGTGACTTCGCAGAAGGCGGGACCCCTGGGAGAGCGCTGAGGCACCACCTCCCGTCGGGATCGGGAAAAATGGGTGCCGACAGCGAGGTCGCTGATTGGCCACTGCCCCAGATGCGGTCATGGTGTAGGTGGGCCCAGAGTGCCCTGAAGGAATGGGAAACTGGTTCTCGCAGCGCAGACAGCCAGCCTTGCCGCCCGCGTGGTTCTCCTCCCGCCTCGTCACAGAGACTGCGCGCAGAAATTGAGGGCTACCCATCCTACGCCTCTCCCACACCACACCACCGCCTTGCTCGAGCCCGTAAATGCCTCCCTTTCGACCGTCCCTCGAACCGAATCGCATACCGACCGCATTCTACTGAGCATTTTACTCTCATTACCACGACACGCTCTCCAAAGACGGGCCCTCTCGTCTTCGCTGCCGACCGACCTCCGTGATCGCTCTGGGCTCATCACCACAACGGCGCAATGGCGACACAACAGATCCTGTTCGCCGAGACCGTGGCCGCTATGAAAAAGGCTCTCAAACGCAAAGCTTACGGTACGCGACCGAACACACTCTGACGCCCTTCACTGTCGACGTTACGTTCTGACGACTAGCCCCCAGAATCCGACTCTGACGACGAGATTGACCACTACGGGAACCGCGGCCACAAGCTTAAGAAGCGAGCCCTCTTCTCCCACCAAGGCCAGCTGGCGCCTCCCTCTGGCCCCGAAGTCTACAATGAGGTGCGTCGCGCGCCCCCTTTGGGTCGGCGAAGGCCGGTGCTGACAACCATAGGTGATCGACTACGCTGGGCAGCAGCGGACAATAATCAGTCGCAATCCCCCGATCGTCGATGACGAGGGCTACGAGATCGACAGCGACGACGACGAGGAGCGCATACAAGAAGCTGTCGCCTCCGCCACAGAACTCGACCCCTATGCCAACATTCGTATCGAACGTTAGTATGCTCTCTATCGACGCCGTAGAGACTCCACTGACCCTGCTCAGAGATTCTCGCCCCATTGACCGCGTCGACCGACCTCCCGACCCATCCCACCCTCTCGAAGCCATTCACCGCCAAGACCCTGAACGAGATTACCGACCAGAGCTGCGAAGTCCGGCGCAAGGAGAACAGGTCGCTCTGGAAGGTCAAGCACCTCTACACGAGACTATGCGGCGACTTCACCTGGGTGCCGTGTGGCATGATGGTGGCGCCGGACGACGTGGAGCTCTACTCGTCCGAATACCTGGAGCGCGAGTATTTGCGCGGCATGAAAGCCCTTCCTGAAAAGCCAGAAATCTCACCAGCGACACTGAACGGCGACGCGATCCCAGAACAACCGCCGAATGGCACAAATGGGGAGCCTTCGGGCGACAAAGACAGCGGAGACGGGGATGTCACAATGTCTGACGCCGCGCCAGAGAAGCCGGAGGGCCGCAAACCACTGCCAGGCAAACCGGCAAAGGATGATGCCAAAGCGGGGGGCGATACGTCGAAGCCTACCAACGGGGAATCATCAACCCCTGCAAAAGAGGGAGAGGAGGCCACTGCCGACAAGAAGCAGAAGCAAAAGGCCACCGACGTAGAGATGCGGCAGGCAAGCGCGGCTCCTCTGTCTCCCCACGGCACAGAGCAGGCTGGCCGCAACGGAACGAATGCGCCGTCAATATTGTCAGACCAGATGGAAGAAACCTTTGTTCACCCATTCTTCCGGCCGCCTCCCAACGTCCGTCCAGACCGAGATGTGGGTCTACCGGACCCCGAAGCCGAGGATATCCGCCGGCTGCTCGCGCTGTACGTGCAGAAGCAGGAGGAAGTCTGCCGCGGAGCAACAAAGCTTCACGAAGGTCTCCTCAAGGCCAATCGCCTGCGCAAAACGGTGCTGGCATGGTCCAAGGCGGAGGCGCATAGCGGGCCGAACAGAGACATGTCGGACGGCGAGGACTGGTACGACAAGGACGAGTGGGGCTTGACCGAAGACCTCAAGAAGGGCCAGGACGACGAAGAGGAAGACACGGGCACAGTGGCCAAGAAGACTAGGAATCGCAGGTGAATTGTGCCCAGGCGTTGTTGTTGGCTTGTTCCGACGGGGTGGTTCTCTGTCGGATATTTTGAGGTTGCGGTTGATACCCATTGCGATTTAGCGACGGCGCTATGTCATATTAGACTCAACATTTGCTTCTTTGCTCGCCTTTGAAGACTTTGTGTTTGTGTGTGTGTGTATCCTCTACCGGCCTTTCGGTATTTCCGCCCAGGCCTTTTTTCTCCGCGAGCTCGGGTGCATTGCATTGAGGGAGACAACTGGGTCCTGGCTCCTAGGTATTCTGCCTTGCCCCTGTTTACAGCGTCCGGTAAGTGTCGGTTACGGCGGCGGGAAGGTTGGCCGTACCCCGTGCCTTCAAGGCCCCCAAAACCCCAGCGAAGAAAAGCAACCCCATGCACTTGTGCACTCACTACTGCGTAATGATGCGACGCTATGGCCAGGTGTCCCCGCCGACATAAATACTGGTGGAGCTGAGCTCTGTCACAAGCAAAAGCGCACCTAGAACCTACAACTGTTCTCAACGGTTTTTCCCACGATTTTTGCTCAGCCAGAATTTGACCTGTTCAGCCATTTACCTCCAGGTTTCCCCCCGAATTAGACCCTCAACCATGGCGCCCGTCGACATTGAACCCAAGGCGGTGGTCGACTTTGACCAGAAGACCTTGTTCAGTACGTCATGTCGTCTCAGTGGAGCTTGGGCCTCTGGAGCTTCACATCGTCGTCGACTCTGCTGACCCCGTCGCACAGTCTCTGCTGCTGCTATTGCCTTCAATCCTCTGTTCTGGAAGTGAGTCGACTGTCCCTCGGTCTGCCGTCAAATTGTTGGCTGACAAGTGCATAGCATCGTCGCGAGACAAGGTTCGTTGCGCCGGCTCCGCCTCCGAGTGACCCTCTCTAACCGAACCAGAGTACAACAACAAGCTCCTGACCAAGCTCTTTGGCGGACGCTCCCAGATCGCATGCTATGGTCTTGCAGTCACCATCTTTTCCCTCGGAATCTTTCGTGACCTTCTCTACGAACGGGCCTTGCGCTTCCAGCCCTCACACCCGTTGCTCGCGTCCGACGCAGTGACCTATGCCGGTTACGCCCTTGTCGCGTGCGGCAATGTGCTCGTTCTCTCCTCGACGTGGCAGCTGGGCATCACCGGCACGTTCCTCGGTGACTACTTTGGCATCCTGATGGACAGCATTGTGACTGGCTTCCCGTTCAACATCACCGACGCTCCCATGTACAACGGCTCCACCATGAGTTTCCTCGGCGCCGCCCTCATCTACGGCAAGCCCGCCGGCATTCTGTTGACCGTGTGGGTCTTCATCGTCTACAAGGTCGCCCTGAGCTACGAGAACCCCTTCACGGCTGGCATCTACGCCAAGAGAGACCGCGAGCGTACCGCCGGAAAGGAGACGAAGAAGATCAGGTGAATGCGTGAATAGAGGCCCGCAAAGCTTCAACAGCAACCCCCATAAATCTGCATCGTCGCTCTGGTTCGGGGCCGAACGTCAGGCCGGAGTGACATGGGTGTACGGAGACACGGAGACAGGGGGCCCGCCCGGCGAAGACATAGACGAGATGGGTCCCGGTGAGCCCGGTCAGCCCGGTGAGCTGCTGACCGTCCCATGTGCCGGCCGGAATCAAGTCAAGCCAAAAACGGCCCGCCAAGAACAAGAGATCAGCCTTCAACAGAGAGCGGCTGGTGAATAGCGTTCATAAAAGGACGAAGAACTTCGCTTCTAGTCAGGCCGAACCTAGAGGCCGACCCAGCAAATACAAAATTACTTGGCAAAAAAAGAGGGCTGCGCGCCTTTCTTTGCGCCACAAACCCGTACCACACTCTGTAGCCACTCTCATAATCGAATCTTGCAAGCCATGCCGTAATTGCAGTTTTTTTTGCCATGCTGATTGCCTCTAGCATGTGCCATCTGCATCCGCTTTTCCGAACCCGGCGGCCGAGTCTCAGGCATTTCCGGTCCAGAAGCCATGCCCTGGCCACTAGCGGGTGGCCGTCTTTCTCGAAGACGACTCGCTCACGGTCTCGCCCGACTTCACTCTAGTCAAGAAGGACCCTTGAGATATGATTGTCTGTGGATGGGAGCCAGTCACACTGTCCATCATTCCATGGCCCTGTTTCGGGGCGTCCCACTGGCCCGGACACGCTTCACCAGCGGCTTGCCTATGACGAGAGGCATGTCTCAAACGGAGGAGGCCGGTTTCTCGCAACGGCCGCATTCGGCATGCCCTACCGTTGTGAAGGAAGTCGAGTTGTTTGAAGTGATGCTTTCAGCCGGCGAGTCCTTGACTTGACAAAACTACTTGGCCTCCAGTCCTTCCCGCCTAGATCGGCCGGCTTTTGTCTCCCTTCCTTTTCTTTTTTCCGTTTTGTCTCCTCCCTGATGTTGCCGAGGGGCATCTAACGCTGTACCCTCGCTGTTGCCCATGTTGACTGTGAGTTTTGCAGGATTAACATCTCGGGCCCTCTCAACGGAACTGATATTCGACAGCTTCGGGAATCCGCACGTCTGATATCGTTGTTGCCCGGAATACGATGACGCCCGCCTGGCTGGAAGAGCCCCAGCATGGGAGCAACTCCCGCAGGAGCAGCGCGAACCCCTTCACCGCGGACTACACCATCGATCAGACCCTGCATGGGCTGTCACATACGGATCGTCGCCGCTCGAGTTCGCACACAGACCGTCGCCGCTCGAGGCGGCTGACAATAGAGATTCCGCCAGATTTTGTCCGTCTCGATACTATTCCCGCAATACCGGGGCCATCAGAGAGCACATTCAAGCTCGACACGCCAATAGGCAAGGAGTCGAGGATAGACTTTGAGCCGGTGGCCCTGCTTTCGGGCCCCACGCTCCCTTTGCCAAGTCACTCCTACAACAAGAAGAGGCCGGGATGGTTCAATCGAAGATGGAGTGATCTCGTCGTGTTTGGCAAGTTTGTTGGGCCAGGATTCATGATTGCCGTCACATACAGTATGTTACCTGGAAGAATCACGGAACTCGGCCAAGCTAACAATCCACAGTTGATCCCGGAAACTACGCAACCGACATCTCAGCCGGAGCATCCTACCACTTTGATCTCTTGTTCATCGTCCTTGTGAGCAATCTGATCGCCATCTTCCTTCAGAGTCTCGCCATCAAACTCGGCACCATCACCGGTCTTGATCTGGCCACCGCTAGCCGTGTCTTTCTGCCGAGATGGATGAACATAATCGTCTACGCCCTCGCTGAGATCGGCATCATCGCGACGGACATAGCCGTGGTCATCGGTACCGCCACGGCATTGCATCTCCTCATTCCCAAGCTACCGCTCCTCGCCTGTGTTATCCTGACACTCCTAGACGTCGTGTTTATCGTGATATTTTACCGCCCAGACGGATCCATGCGTGGTCTGCGGCTCTTTGAGATTGGCGTCTGTTTCTTGGTCCTAGGCGTTGTCGTCTGCTTCTGCATTCAGCTCTCGCTCATCCAAAACACCACCGTCGGACAGGTCTTCCGCGGCTACCTTCCTTCTAGCTCCATCATTCAGACTCAGGGGTGAGAGAGAGATCGCACATATTCCACTTTTCCCTCACTAACGTGGCCAGATTGTATCAATCCTGCGGCATCCTCGGTGCAACAGTCATGCCACACAGCTTACATCTGGGCTCCGGCGTCGTCCAATCCCGCCTCAAAGACTTTGACATGAGAGAAGGCAACCTCGAGGAACTCCCCCGCTCCGATACGATGACGACCGTCGACAGCGTCCAAAAGGTCTTCTACTTCCCCTCCATGGCCGCGATCAAGCACTGCATGAAGTTCTCCATTGCCGAAATCACCTTCTCGCTCTTCACGTTCGCCCTGTTCGTCAACTCGGCCATCCTCATCGTGGCGGGCGCCTCCCTCTACCAGGGCCAGACGAGCCTCGCCTCGGACATCTTCGGCATGCACGACCTCCTCGCGAACAGCATCTCCTCCGCCGCGGTCGTCATCTTCCCCTTCGCCCTGCTGCTCTCCGGCGTCTCGGCGGGGCTGGTGTGCACTATCGCCGGCCAGCTCGTCAGCGAGGGCGCGCTCAACTGGCGCATGAAGCCCTGGCTGCGGCGTCTCGTCACGCGCGTCATCAGCGTCACGCCCGTGGCCGTGATCTGCGCCCGGGGGGGCCAGCAGGGGCTGAGCAGCGCGCTGAACGGCACGCAGGTGGTGCTGGGCACGGTGCTGCCCATCATCACGGCGCCGCTGATCTACTTTACGAGCTTCAACAAGTACATGACGGTCGTCCCCGGCGCGGCAAGCTACGGCAGCGACACCGGCGTCGTGCCGGCGAGGAGGTTCAGCACGGTGGGCGTGAAGATGGCGAATTCGTGGTACGTCAGCATCGTTGCGGTTGCGATTTGGCTGGTGATTACGGTGATGGTCGTGTCGAACCTGGTCATGTTGGGGCTGAATGCCCATAATTAAGGGCAGTAGAGGTGTATGATTAACGATGTTATGACTCGGGTCTTGGATTGAGGACTACGGTACATAGTATTCTATGGGCGATGGCTGTATGATTGTTGTAGATAATTGCAATGAGCGAGCTGCTGTTACAATTCAAGACGGGACAGGTGAAGATGGAATCCTGGTTAGACAAGTTTCACTACGCCAGCAACTTTAATCCAGATGGAAAGGAACCGAGACTATTGCACATCATGCTCTTAGACATGTGAGGCTGCGAGAGTCGGAGTGGACCTGATGTTGACTTCAAGTTTCTGCCTCGACTGCGGCATGTGTAAGAAGGGTAAGGATCGGTGCTTGAAGAGTACGAAACTGCCTTTTCCGGTGGTACCTTACAGCCTCAATGCTTCTTACACTTCAACTGAGAGAGGAGTACCTCGCATGATTCACCAAGTACCAGTACCCTCGGCAAATGAAAACGCCCTCTTTTTTCTTCTCATAAACGTCGTCAAAAGTCGTCTCATAAAGTCCCAGGCATGACGCTCGGTCAGCCTCGACGCTTGGTATCTCCAAATGTTGAAAGCAAAGAATCAGAGTAGAGCATATCTCAAGCCGACGCCTCAAGCCGACGCTTTCAGCTTCTTCGCCTCCTCCTCATTGGGCTCAGCGGCGTCGCCACCGTACTCCGTGATAATCCAGTCGAGGAACGCGTCCCAAAGCTTCTTCCACTCCTGGGTCACCGCCGCGCGCTCACGCTGGTCCATGCAAGAGTGCTCCAGGCTCCACTCGATGAGCTGCCTCCAGCCGTGCAGCGTCATATCCGTCTTTCCCACCATGGCCTGATAGAAGTCATGCGAGAGGCTCGATCTGTGGGCCGCGTGTCAGTGAGCGTGTCCAAGAAGATGTGTTCCATAAGCAAATACCTGAATATTGTTCCGTTGTCCGAGTTCAGAGTGCAATGCACGTTGTTCGCGAGGAGATTGTACATGGCATGCCCCGAGATCCTCGGCGTCAGGCCAAGCTCCTCGTTTGAGATCGGGCACACCTCGAGGCAGACGCCCTTCTTCTTCATATGCTCCATAATGTAGGGATGTCTGGCCAGGGAGAAACCGTGGCCGATGCGCTTGGAGCCGAGCAACAGCGCGTCTACGAGGTTGCCGTCGGTATCGTTGCCAATATCGAGCGTCTCTCCGCAGTGGAAGAGGAATGGGAGATCGATGTCTCCGCAGTTCTTTCTAAACTCAAGGAACTCGGGGATAAAGTCCTTGAGAGGCCTTCCCTTTGACTCTTCGCCAACCAGGTCGAATCCTGCTTCGTTAGTCTCGACTGCTTATCAACATGAGAGCTGCAGACTTACCGGCAATCCATTCAGGCCACCTCATTTTGAATTCCAGGCACTCTTTCAGCGCGGCTTTAATCAACTCATTACTCAAAGACCGAGGCGTGCAGTAGATGATCTTCATGCCGCCAAAGTACTTATCATTGCCGGCCTGGAACTTGCGGTACTCATCAATGATGAGCTCCATGATGCCCTCGTTATTGATTTGCTTTGTGCCGTCGTTGGTCCACAGGTTGTTCGACCGCATGAAATTTGGGCGAATCTCAGCATACTGAATTTTGTCACGCACAAAGTCCTCGAGGAGGGCTCTGGTATATTTACGATAGGCCGTTTCGTAGTTGAACAGACCCTTCATCATCTGGGTGCGGGTATTGAACTTGTCCCATGCCCTGTTCTCTCCTGTTAGCATCATCAACCCCACACAGATGGGGTTGTAATTACCCCTGAACCGTTTGAAGATAGCTATGGGCTTCTTCCTCGTGGAAAACCACTTTACTCTCGAGCCATTCTTGGGTATCGCGGCCATGGAGCTTTGGAAATTCACTGAGGAACTGAGAGTACTTGTACCACAGCCGGGTCTTGCTGTCCGGGCAGGCATATTGAGGGGAGAAAATATCGCCTAGTTTCTCTTTTTCATTTGAGGGCGCGATGATTTGGAATTGAATTTTGCAGCGGTCGAGAGCGTCGTACTCTGCATCATCTTGTTCAGCGGGCGGCGCCAAGGAGATGTCGCTGCTTATGAACATGCGGTCCATGTCCTTGGCGTAGCCCAAAAGGACCGAGGGATCTAGGCAAGCATTGAAATGAATATGGAGATGCGCTCCCTTTGGCATCGCGCATGCGACCTTGAACAACTTGGTCTTTTTGATCTGGTCCAGGTTGGAAAGGAAGTGGTCGGCCGGGAATCGGGGATGCATCTGACCCCCCCACCCCAGCCTTGGCTTAGCCGCGTCATACTGGCGCTGGTCGTCTGCCTTGAGAGCCTGGATGATGGCATTTGCGTCTCGCTCCTTGAGCGAGGCCTGGACGGTGGCTTTGAAGTCAAATGAGAGGGTGCCCTCGCGGCGCTGGATCTCGTTTCTCTGGCGCATGTACTCATCGACGTTCATCTCGGCAGCGGCGGCGGCGGAGGAGGCGGCTCTCGTCCTCGAGCGGGGCTGCTGATCGAGGACGGTGGTGCGGCGACCGCTCTGGCCATGGCCGATGTGGCCGTTGCCGGTGCCGTCGATGACTCTATCATGGGCATCAATCATTTCCTGGGCCATGCTCATGTCTGCTCGGTGACTAGGCAGGATGTCGGGTGTGAGTGCAGATTGGTGGCGACGGCGGTGGTTGGAGAGTTTCTTCTGTAAACGTTTAGAGGAGTGTCGTGTGAGTGTGGTGCTGTCCCTTCTACCCTGAGCATCTTTTTCGCCAGGCGCATCGTCCTTTTCAATGTTTTGAGCATAAGCTCCCCATTAAAGTTGATGAAATTGAATATAGACGACGTTCAAAGAAGCTCTTTATGAGGTCTTTCGATTGAGGTATTATGCGGAATGAACACCGGCACAGCGTCTTTGTCGCAAT
The DNA here is from genome assembly GCA_018853505.1 of Colletotrichum camelliae. Taxonomy (NCBI): domain Eukaryota; kingdom Fungi; phylum Ascomycota; class Sordariomycetes; order Glomerellales; family Glomerellaceae; genus Colletotrichum; species Colletotrichum camelliae. The sequence goes on along the minus strand of JAELVL010000002.1, from coordinate 6,858,837 downwards.
GAAAATGAGTCTTTCGCAGTCTGTACTTGTGTGTCGCAGGGCAATGCTTTCAATTATTTGCGAAACAGCTGGCCCTTGCCTTCACCCTCATGGTACGGAAGTGTAAAAACGAAGGCTAGTCTTTATCGTCAAACGGCGCGATGGAGTAGGGCAAGGCAGTGAGTAAGGTGGATGGTGAGAAAAGTACAAAGAATGAATTGAAAAGTACCTGACGGGGAAGATGAGTACACGTTGGACCGGCCGGCTCCTTGGGTCTTGGGTCTTGGGTCAGCCAGGCTAAGAGCGCGCAGCCTCAGAAATTGGCCCCGAAGCCAACATCAGGTCCAATTACTGGTCCCGTTGTCTCTCTCGTAATGTACCGTCCGTAATAATGTAGGCAGGCTCCAGGTGGTTCGGAGGTTGTTTGCATGGAGGCCGCGGGGGCTGGAGAGGAGTCTTGCTGCAGTGGGACTCAATCAGTGGCAGGCTGGGGAGATGAGGGGCTGCTCGCTGCCTGGGTATGTACCACTTAGGCGCGTTACGTCCCAAAACAGCTTAGCTCCAACCAGACGCCGTTTCCCTGTCCAAAAGGCGCAGCGTTGGGCTGATTAGAAGGCAGGATTTGATTTGCTCCTTCTCTTCACATCACATCGCTTTACTGATTCACCGGCCAATACGACTCACTGCTCTCCCTTGCCACGTGACCCTGGGTACCTGCTCATCTTATCTCATCTCACATTGACACATTCACCAGCCGCAAACGCTTCTACGACTTGACGTTTGCGGCTTCATCTGACAGCTATTTTGAGCCCGTTTGGAGGTGCAATAGGCTTTATGTTTCGCATATCAGCAAACAACAAACCGCAAGACTCAAACCGGCGTCGCCGCTTTGCCAGCTCCCTCCCTGCCGTCTGAGTCCTCAAAGGTCCCGTGTCATTCACGGCCACACTCACTGGCTTCCCTCACCCTGTCACTCATCACCACCATGTCATGACCACAACTCACAGGGCCCAGTCTGGAGACCAAGCCATCTGCCAGGGGCCTTCCTCCACATGGCAGCCACAATTGAGGCTCTGTACGAATACCTGGGGTACAGATGGTTCCAGGAAACTGGAAAGTCTTCAACGCACCCCTGCTAGGTCGTCTAGACCGATTAATCGGTTTTCAAGCGGGCTCATCGACTACACTACCAGGCAGCAATGCTCATGGGCGCGCTAGAAGCATGGCTATTGGGTAGTTCCATCTCGGTACGGCCACAGCCACCGGACAGTCTCGACTTCGTCAAACGCATCTATCAGAGAGGCCGTATCGTATTTGACAATTGCGATCTCACAACTTCTTGCTAGTGACCGGAGTGAGAGCATTCCCACTTGTATGCGCAGCCACAGCACCAAGCTCTTGATGGATTCCGCTAGCCAGTCTAGTTCATGAGGTCCGAGATGTAATTTGCGTCATGCGGCCGCTTGCTGAGGAAGAAGTGAAAGAAGTTGACATCAGTCGTACCGAATCCTTCAACAGGGCGCAGAGCAGTGTCTAGTGCCATGAACGGCTGTTGAAGGGAAGGCGAGACTTACAATTCCCGTAAAGGATCGCCTTTTCGCATTTGAGATATCTCGAGAAACCACCGGTACGGCATGACGGCCCATCACATACCGATCAGCCGCGAGCTGAGAGGGGGCTTTTGCGAGGTTCCTTGAGCTCTGCCTGCTGACCAGAATCGTCCACATTGTGCCGCAGACATGCAGCTACACCAGAGCACCAGTACGTGGATGATCTTCTGCTTTGCATTCCTTGAAAACAGGACTTTGTTGGTAAACATCCACGGGTGTCGTACCGATTGAGAAGGTCATCCTCTGTGAGTGCAGCTACTGGTGCTGAGAGATGCATCGGGTGAAAGTGTGATGCAGGGGTCACCACGACCTTCCTTATATCGAAATTCAACAGCCGATTCCGCGCTCGGCGCTTACGACCGCCGATATGGAGAGGCGAGGATTCAACCATTAAATTCATGGACGATTCATCACAGTGGCAGCAGACCCGGGATTTCCGGTGTGGACCCAGCGAAAGGAGGGCATCAATAACACGAATGACTGGGAAGTCCGGGATTTCCGCCGCAGCGTACGTCAACCGAGTGGAAACCAACTCCTTCTCATCACCATGATGTGCCGTCCTACAGACAACATCCCTTCCAGAATGGGGTTCCATTCGGTCTGAACTTCGGCCCTTATTCGCCGCGGCGATCTTCAGCTCATCTATGCCCTGGTTCACGTCATGCTAGATTCCCGTCACCCCTGTGATCTGTATCTTCAAAATGGGACGAACAGCGGGCCGATGGCAACGAACGGGACCGTTTTGGTGGGCAACGGAAGGCTTTGCATCAAGAAACATGTTAGTCAGCGGGGCCTGGGAAGGGAGCAGACGCGGTCTCGACGTCCGCGACGGCCTTGAGCGTGGAAACGAGCAATATCTGCTGCCAGGGTTACACTCGACGGGCGCCTCCTTTCGCTATGGAGCTGGGAAGAAACGGCTCGGACTCCGAGCGAATTGTGTGTTGTCCGGCCACATCCCGTGGCAATTGTCTTTTCCCCTTTATAAGCCCTCTCGTTCGCGATTCGGGTGCGTGTGAGATCCTCAACCTCAGTCGTCGATCCATTCTCTCGCTCAAAAGTCTCTCGCTAACCGTCGAACCCACCCGAGTCTGAGTCCAAGTCGCCAACATGAAGTTCATCGCGACCCTCGCCGCTGGCCTCCCCCTTGTGGCGGCAGCCCCCAAGGGACCCTTTGCCAAGGCCAACAGCACGTCCAAGGACCTCTTTCTCGACCAAGCTCCCGAGACTTCTCAGCCCTACGCCCTCCGCAAGGGTGCTGGCCGCGCCGTCTCGGTTGGCGACCAGGTCTACCGCTTCTCCGTCACTGGCAATGCCTCTGCCGGCGCCTTCACTCTGATGCAGACCAACGCCCCCGGCTCGACCGAGCTGGGCGTTCTCCCCCACATCCACAAGGCGCACTACGAGAACTTCTACTGTTCCAAGGGCCAGTTCCAGCTCTGGGCCAAGACCAACTCGTCCGGAGAGCAGGCCCGCCTCCTGACCCCGGGCGACTACGGCGCGGTGCCCCACAACACCGTTCATACGTTCCAGATCACCGACCCGGACACCCAGCTCACTGGCGTCATCCAGCCTGGCGGCTTCGAGGAGCTCTTCGTCGCCATCGCCAACTCCGAGTTCAACTCCTCCACCGGCTCCGAGTTCGTCCCCGCCACCTCCAACAGCTCTGCCGGCTCCAACCCCGACCTCATCTCCGCCCTCGAGGCCTTTGACGTCTACGCGCAGCTGGACTACAGCCCCCGCAGAGACCTGGTGAACGGCACCGCCGGCGGAGCGTCGACCTGGCACACCGCCGCCAACGAGCTGGCCGCCGACTCTGTCACGCCCAACTTCATCGCCAAGAAACCGTGGGCCCAAGTACCTGAACGCCGACGGCGGCATCTACCACCTCATCGCCCCCTTCGCTACCGGTAACCAGACCGCCGGCAACTTCACCATGGGCACCGCTACCATCAGCCCCCTGCTCTCGAACCAGACCGCCACCGAGGCGAACCTGAAGCAGCCCGTCGCCTTCCAGCTCGAGGAGGGTGCCCTGGTCGTCGGCGTCGAGGGCTACGACCCCGTCACCCTGATCCAGGGTGACGTCGTCTTCGTCCCCGCCAGCACGCCCTTCACCTACTACGCCTCGGCTGCCTTTACCAAGTTCCTCTACGTCAGCGGCGGCGGTGACGGTTTCGACTACCAGCTTCTGCAGAATGCTATCCCCTGGGAGTACGCCACCTATCCCATCTACGCCGGTATGACTGTCCAGTAGATGGGCGGTGAGGAGCCAGGCCGTTATCCTTCCCGAGATGTGTTTTTTTCTACTTTCATGTACAAAGTTCCATCTGTTGTTGATACCCTCGGGATGAGCACCCGACAAGCCGCATGAGGCCCTTGGCTTGGTGCAAGGGTACCGTATGCACTTCTAGTAGTCTAGATTCAATCCACATGAGGCCGTTCTCGTGGCGGTACCGTATGTACACGATAGCCCCTGTTCCGTTCAGAAGCTAGTGACACTGCCCCCTTGCAGACTCGTGATATCTGTTCTGTGGTGTTTTGGGCGACGGGAGTCTTCCAAGGTACCGTCGTCAACGCCCGATTGTTGTTCAACTTGTATTTGCGATGATCGTGGAGAAGCCAAGGCGCGACTGGTGAGCATCGCGAACGCAGGTGTGTGTTGGGCTCCTGAATGACCCATTGAAGACCAAGGCTGACTCTGACTTTTAGTATTACCGGTATGCCTTGACCTGTTTGCAATCCAGTAATGCCTTGGAATGACTTTTGAAGCTTGATCAAGTTTCCATCAAATCGAAATTAGTCGGGCTTCGGGGCTCCAAGCAAGGCAGATCGACTGCACATGTCCGTTCTCACGAAACGAGGTTTCCCCTGGCTCCCAGTTTCAAAACATCCGAGACGGGCATGTCATGGATACGAAATATCCATCTGATAAATTTCTCGGTGCCACAGGTCGAGCTTCCCATATGCTGGCTGCCCTCCCCGCAACAGGGCCAGAAAAAGGGGGGGCTTAGGTGAGGCGCAGTCACGAAACGAAAGGCCCTACTCAACTAAACCCAGTCCGACTAGACTCCAGGCAGAAGCTCATTGACCAGCAAACAACATTAAGGTAACGGCCCTGACATGGAATTTCGCTGTTCAAGCGATACTGTCGATTGACATCGCCACGGATGGTTTTGGTTGTGGTGGTGTCGCGACCAGATCATCTCACCACAACGCCATGGGATTTGCCTCCAGTGCCGCCCAGCGTGTTTTGTTTTCCAAGTGACTAGAATACTTACATTCCACTTGAGACGCAAAGATGTTGGCGACCACGAGACTCAACTCAAGTGTTAAGTAAGTGTAAGCGCATGACCAACTACATGTACGATACATGAGATAGCTGAGAATTACCTCGTGCCCGTCTCAGTGTCACCCAACGAACAGCCCGAACATCGAAGGGAGGACTACCAATTTCTCGTCAGGTTTCCCTGCTTCGATACAAGCGCATGGCCTAGCATGCGACATGCATGCCAGCGGCGTAGCCGTACATTTGAGCCCGACATACAGGCTAGCATTCATAGCCGTTCATGATCTATTTACCGTATGCAAAGACTAAACACAATCACTCTCTCGACAGACAGATGACATGCGATGCTCAGATAAGAGAGCCTAGTTCGATCTAAAGTCATCGATCTCGGTACTGCGGGGCGAATATGGGGCAGTCTTCACGTGATGAAATAACAGAGAACTCTTAGGTTATCAATCTGACATGTCTGTAATTATGTGTATGATTGCTCTGTAAACATGAAAGTAAAGTTTTGAGACATATCGAGCACTATGACAGCACGACGTTGGAGTATAGACAGTTCTCATGTGGCAGCATGTCAAGCAATAGCTAGCTATTTGATTGGTCACTCTGCCTCTACTGCTCATGATCGAATATAGGAAACATCTGAAGCAAAAGGAACTTTGCACTGGAGAAACTTTGGGCATATTGAGCTGTCGAATGCAGCTCTTTGTAGCGCAACTCCTATGTCTCCGAGCCACGAGACTCCCAACGTAGGGCGAGATGGTTTCAGGAGGATGTTCGATATCCCGTAAGAATGACTGCAAGAAGGACGTCCCAAGAAATGAGGATAGTGGTCATATAAGGGAGAATTGAATTATCCGCCCACGTAGCAAGAAGCGTTCGCCTGGAAAGCAAATTCTTTTCAAATTGAAAGTTAACCTTAATACTTTTGCCGACTTTATTTAAAATCTTCATATATACCATGAATGATGTAGGTGCGAATCGACAAGCTGATAATTTTGATGTCCTTGACTTTCAGACCCTTCCATGGAAAAGAACGCTGAGACGAATGACATCGCGCCCTTTGGGAATTAAACCACCACCAGGAAAACAGTCCTCGAGGTTCTCTTTGAAGAAAGGCAGAGAGGCCACGAGATGACTTCTGGTGTTTCCTTTGTAAAAGCAGTTCTTACGAGTGCTGTAGGTACGCCGACGCAGTCCAAGAAGGAAGAGGTCACCGTTGCTACGGACACTATCCATATCCCTCAATCTTTCCAATCTTATAGAGCTAGATGAAGAGGGCTGCTGTAATCTGTCGGCGGCATTGATATGTTTGTCGAACCGTCTGGCGTTGGACAAAATTTCCAGTGCCACTACTCAACTGAGCCATTGGCAACATCGTTGCGATCTCATGGCCCAGCATGGCAATACTCCTCCCCCAGCGGCGTCAACGCAGGACTCTGAGTTATGAGACTCCGTCCCGTCTTCTTCGCAGCAACATTCAAGTCTATCTTCCCGGCCCCTTGTTTTTTCGAGGGGACGGATGCCCGCCTCGTCGAATGCCACAAGCAAACCCGCCAGTATCGACACGCAAGTTGAACTAATTCGGTCAGGCAATTGCTCTCTCACGAACAGCCTAAATGAGTTCAATCATATCGGAACAATTGCGATGAAACCGACAGGACGTGGTGGGGTCGTTGGTCAGAAGTTTGCGATTTACTGGATAAAGGGGTCAAGTGGTGACAATACTCGGGTGCGGCCACTTGTCGGGTGTGCGTAGAAAATTTAAGCGATTGTCGTAAACACGATATTCATTGCTTCATAAATCACTGAATAAAGATTAAATTACTTTGTGTATAAAGTAGGTGTCAGAATCAGTCATGGTGCGGGCGTGGGGGGTCGAGAGGAAGGCACACAGGGGAAGCCGAGCGCCCTTGTAAAGAAACACGTACTTCACGAAGGAATCACAAAAGTTTTACTCGCCCGTACACACTTCAAGAAAATTAAATCTACACTCTCGCTCTATTGCCTCATCTTGTTTGCATTCGCAGCTTCGTCTGGTGTCGAGATGTGGGGCTAAAGGGGTGAGGCATCACGAGGCAAGGTCGAGTTGCCTCACCTTTGTCGTCCACCTCAGGCATCAGCTCCACCGCAACCAAGAACAACGCGAAGTATACTCACCTTATGGCAATAATCACACACTATTGGTATATACAGAGGTCCAGAACCAAGTCTTTCGTCAGCGGGCAAGGGACGCCTTGCCCGCTGGCACAGTGGTATGAGGTCTAGGATAAAGGAGGGTGGTGTGAAGGATAAGGGTTCGAGCCTACTCGACGACAGGCAAAAATTACCGATCAACCGACCGATACCGAGCGAGAAAATTCCCAGCATGTGCACCAGAGACTAACCCACACCGGTGGGTGAACTCTTTTGACCCTTGGCTTCTATTTTTGTCCTGTATTTCAGTTGTTACTGTTCCTTCTCACGATTGAGTTATATATGTTCTGTACACTTCTGCCCTGGGATATCTGGCGGTGCTGGTGTTGTTTAACAGCAGGTGCTTCCGCCCGACTGACCGGGTATTAGACGATTGCATAGCTTGCTTGCCTAGCTTAACAGCAATATTGACTTGCAGAATGTGTCACGATGCAGGGTCGAGAGTCTTGAATGAAGCTCATCTTACATTAGATATCTTCGCTCTTTGCGGACAACTGGCGCGACGATTCCTGTAGGAACTGATAATTTTCGCTTGACGTCCCTGACAGGAAGCCAAGGAAGGCACAACACAAACGACAACATCATGGAATCAGTGTCGCGTGAAGCACACAAAGTACACGAAACATGTTGAAATGCAGTCTTCATACCCAGATTTCGGCAAAAAGATCTATATGGTATCTTACAGGGACGAGAAATCCAATGCTCGTAACTCCATCGTCTATGCCACTACATCAATCCCTCATTTGCCTCACGTTCAGGTTTATCCTTTTATTCTGCATCCAACCCTTCCAGCCTTCATACTTGCCATCCTCTGAAGGCCAGTCGGCGAGGTAGTCCGGACACGTCCCCTTGAGCACCTTGGGCACGCCATGCCATGCGAAGCGCGAGTCCTTGGTCATGTAAATCGCGTCGCCGGAGCGCAACCGCAGGAGAAGGTACTCCTTGCCAGTAGCCTTGGCCTCTTCCGAAATATTGTCTGGATCGTTTGGTGCAATCATAAAGAGCCCGTCGCAGCCAAAGCTGAGGCTGACCAGACCCTTGTCGACCTCTTCGCTGACGTCGCGGTGCATCATCATGGTGTCCCCCGGCGTGTAGAAGTTGACAATGGCGGCTTGCGCCAGCGTTTCGGGAAACAGAGCTTCGAGGAACTGAGCGATGTCGGACGGGAACTGAGGCGGGAGGTCTTCTGGGTATATGCGGTTCGTCCAGTCGTACTGTCCGCCGAGAGTGACCCAGTGCAGGCGACGCTCCATCACCTGCTTGATGGATAGGGGCTTGTGGACCGAGGCGTCTTTCGGAGTAAAGAGTGGTGTCTGATCTGGAGGGTATGAGAAGAAAGATTCCGAAGACCCATCGGATGCCTTGGGATAAGGCATGTCGTAGTGGAGGTGAAGGTTGGTCTGGTGTGTTGGGACACTGAGGTCACGGTTGATCATGAGGGAAAGGAGGGTCTTTTGAATTTCGGGAGGGACCAGGTTTGGAACGACAATAAGACCTAAACTCATCAACAAAGGGGAATATCATCCACCAATTATACATACCTGGCAGAAGTGGGTGGTAGAGCAGTGGAACCTCTTGAAGCATTGATTTGTCGACTGCGTTAGGACTAATGTGAGAAAAGGCGGCCGTGAGTTGATCGACTGAAATCTTTCCGGCAACGCAGAATTTCTCAGCTTGCTCTGATGATCTAGGATCGTCAAGAGCATCTCCGCTGACGAGGTCCTTCTGGTCTGCCCTCGAGTACCCCTTCCACTTTGCCCGCATCGCCTCGGAAGGCTGCTCATGAGCGTCGAGCTCAACGATTTCGGCCGCCATGGTGGGCCGATAATTCAGCGTGTTCGGGGTGGATAATCGATACAAAACTCGCCAGGATGGAGTGTCGTGTTATTGAGTCAGCATCTCCATCAGTTAATAATTCTGTATGTTTGTTTTGCTGCTCTCCCCGGCCCTCGCATCGTACGTTGCCCTCACTGAAACTGCGGGACAAACTCGGTCGAGTGAGTCGTCGGCCCCACCATCGCAGCAGCGATTTTATCGATAACGCACCCAGGCGATAAGGCTGCTATCGATAATAATAGCGGGGGCAGGCGACCGGGGCACCCACGCCACGGGTGAACGCGACCCTGCTGTCAGTGGCCTTGGTTGGGTGAGATCAGATCGCGCCTTGTTTTTCTTCATTGCTAGTAAACAACGACAACGAAGTGCAATTTTAGCACCACAAGACATCGACCAATCCGCCCCCGACGACGCCCTTCCCGCCCGGCCCTGCGAACCTCGTCACCGACAAATACCTCTCGTCGACCGACCGATTCCCATGGAGATTTTTCACTCGTAGCGGCTCCCCGTATCTCGACTTCCGGCTTGTGTGTGTTTTTTTCCTGTTCCCTTTGCGTTGCCCCCCGTCGTCCCAAAACGGATCCTCTCTCACACAGCTCTGCCCCTCGTTCGGCCCAGACCCTGAGGTGACTTGCGGATCTCCACGACCAAACCCCCCCGCCACAAAACATCGCCCCCCGACTCTGACGACTGCCTCCGACGTTTTCCTCGAGCGGTAAATACGAATTGCGTCAAGAATTGTTCTTCCGTTGTGTCTCAACTCTCTTTGATCACTGCTTCGACACACCCGCTGCACCGCCACCATGGAGAACTACCAGAAGCTCGAGAAGATCGGTGAAGGTAGGCTGCAAATCCAACTCTCGCCCCGGGACCGTTGCTCCTGCGCACAATGACGCACGCATCGTCCATTGCATCCCGCAGCCTCAAGCTGACTGTCCTCTCTCTCTTCAGGCACCTACGGTGTCGTCTACAAGGCCCGAGACCTGCTCAATGGCGGGCGCATTGTGGCCCTGAAGAAGATTCGCCTGGAAGCCGAGGACGAGGGTGTCCCGTCCACCGCCATCCGCGAGATCTCCCTCCTCAAGGAGATGCGCGACCCCAACATTGTCCAGCTCTTCAACATCGTCCACGCCGACGGCCACAAGCTCTACCTCGTCTTCGAGTTCCTCGACCTCGACCTGAAGAAGTACATGGAGTCCCTCCCCGTCAGCGATGGTGGTCGCGGCAAGGCCCTTCCCGAGGGCAGCTCCGAGTCCCTTGCCCGTCTGGGTCTCAACCAGAACGTCATTCAGAAGTTCATGTGGCAGCTCTGTGACGGCGTTCGCTACTGCCACTCTCGACGCATCCTCCACCGCGACCTCAAGCCCCAGAACCTGTTGATCAGCAAAGACGGTGACCTGAAGCTGGCGGATTTCGGTCTCGCGCGCGCCTTCGGTGTCCCCCTGCGCACCTACACCCACGAGGTTGTTACGCTGTGGTACCGCGCCCCGGAGATCTTGCTCGGCGGTCGCCAGTACTCCACCGGCGTCGACATGTGGTCCGTCGGCTGCATCTTTGCCGAAATGTGCACCCGCAAGCCTCTCTTCCCCGGCGACTCTGAGATTGACGAGATCTTCAAGATCTTCCGGTGAGTCTATCCCCCTTGAAAGAAGAAGCCTCGAATTATTGTCTCGTACATTCGCTAACATGTCTTCCTTGCCGCAGCACGCTCGGAACCCCTACCGAGGATGTCTGGCCCGGTGTCACGTCGTACCCCGACTTCAAGAGCTCCTTCCCCAAGTGGATCCGAGATGAGTCCCAGCCTCTGTGCTCAAACCTCGATGCGGAGGGTCTCGAGCTCCTCGAGATGATGCTGGTGTACGACCCGGCCAGCCGCATCTCGGCAAAGGCCGCATGCAACCACCCGTACTTCGAGACCTACCCCGAGCAGCACTCGCGGACCGGCCGCACAAACGGATACTATGGTCACTAGGAGTACCCCATTATCCAGCAGCAGCGCCGGGCCCCCATTCAGGATCGGCACATGGCCTTCTTCTGATGATGGGATTGTCCACGGCTCGCTGCGTACATTGCTTATTCACATGGTGCCCCTCCCAACCTTCTGTGGGGGCCGGCCTGGGAGACACACATAAGCACAGCAGACTCTTATCCAAACAAAAAGTACCATACTTGCTTTTCTGGATACTTGAGAGTTGGGGGATGTTTTGTTTTTGGGTCACTCGGGCGGTTACCAGCACCAGCAAAACAGACCTTTTGTTGTATCATCTGGTGTCCAGGAAGGAAGGCCGGGGCGACCGTTCGTTTCGACCATGCTGGTGAGAGAGCGACGGGAAGCGTTTGTGGCAGTGGCTGCAACGAGCAACAACGACAATACTAACGCATACCCCCTACTGAGATTGGCTGATGCCTCGTTGCATTAGAACACAGAACAGTTCACCCACAACGCTCTTTCGTACCGTGTCATGAAAGATGGATGAGTAACCTCGTCACCCCAGCACAAGTGTGGCACGAACGTCGTTTGTCCTTCCTCCCCAGCCATCCCTCCGAACAGCGAGGCAGCCTGATACCTCACCCACGTTATGTCCCCCGTTCCACGCGAAAAAGAGATTCACCACTTTCTTTCTCACTCTAATTTCTTTTGTCGTAAATCTTAATGTACGGAGTAAAGATGATGCATACGGTCGGTTTCGGTAGGACAGGTTAATGGAACAAAAAAAGACACGTTTGGCATTCTGCCGTTTTCCCGCAATGAAGGCGTTCTTGTCTAATATCTCATTCTCACTTTTGTGTGTGTATGTTTTGTGTGAAGAGGATGAAATGATCGACTGTACAACCCATTCACCAGATCACAGGGCGAAGATCGTCTGCAGCATCAGCGACACTTCATGACACCAGATGCTTCCAGGCCCTGCGCCTCGTCCACAAGATGCGCGACATGAGGCTTCTGGGCTCAACTCTACGTCGCCTTGCAGCCGTTTTGCCGATTCATCTGCAACGCCCCTAGTCCGGTTGAAGGAACGTCCTTCTTGGGGGGAGTTTGCCGAAGAGGACCGACCTTACTACGCGTTGCACAACGTGGGAAGAAAGAATTCGTTAGTAGCCCCAAGAGAGAGAGAGAATCACACCACCCTTCGGCGATGAAGATCTATCAGGTCCTAGCTTCCCCGACATGTGGAGGACGAAGATCAGGAGGAGGATAAGCAGCAGCAGGAGGAGGATGGGGGGGTTCGGCTGGAGCAACTGCCGTGCCCGGTCCGGCGAAGGTTTCCATTTCCGGGGGAATCACGCCAGGCACTGAGCATCGGATTTGATTTGCATGACTCTCCCTTTGGGAGTGCGCGGCTCCGAAATTGTCAGCAGATAGAGAGACATGTCATCCAGACTTCGTTGCGTGTGGAAAGAATGGCATGGATGCCTAGAGCAGTTGAGAAAGAGGGCTTATCTGATCGGCTCATGGCCTCATCGTCGCCTCGCTCATGTGGCCTGACGCGCCGCCCTGTTCACGGTGTTGGCGCGGATGGCGAGTCGCCCGTCCCCCGGAGCCGTGATGCCCCGTTGGCTAGCACTGCCGAAACGGCTTTTTCATGCTGCATGCTTCGTCTTGTTACATGGGTTTCTTTCCCCCCCCCCCCCCCCCCCCCCCCCCTTTCTGCGTTGGTTGGTAGGTTTGGGGGCGGCATTGGAATGGAGGGAGGGTGCTCGGAGAATGGCGACTGCATACGGATACCCTCACGTGAAATCTCAAATTGAATCCCATGCTGGGCCCCTGGCCCCCATAAGCTGACAGCCAACTTCGGGTTGCCGACGTCCATACTATCGAAGGGGTCAAGGGGGGAATTAGACGGGGGGCCAGCGACGGATGGGATCGCATCCGCAAGAACGCCAACGAAACGGTTTAGTTTCCATCGTCATCTACTCACACATACACAAAGATTCCTCCCCGCATCGTCGTCAGAAATTCAAAAAGGCCCATACCACCGGTTAGACGGAACGTCCAGAAGGAACAAGAAGAAGGAGATGGATGGTTCATGTGTTGGTTGGTCCTGTTTTCCAAATAAACCGAAACATGGGGTACTCTGCGATTCTTTGAAGTTTGCGTGGGGCCAATATGTCACTTGTTGTCTTTCCCATTGTTGCAGCTGCGTTGGTGCGGTGTAGTCGGCAGCAAGCTAAGTTGCTATTCTTGGCATGAAGCCTATGCTCTCTCTCTCACTCTCGATCGGCAGTCCTTCTCTCACGGCTGGTCTACATTCTGTGTGGTTATGTCCTAACCCCGGTGGGGGAAGAGAGGAAGGACCGGCCAGTTCGGGCGATTCGGCCTCATGGGAGGGTTAGGATCGACGGGACGAGCGGCATCCCGTAGGAAAAAAAGCAGACACACTCCGTGTCGGGGGATGGTCCGGCCCAATGGGCCACCAGACAAGTCTCTCCCCCGGTGCGAAAACAAAAAGAGGGCGTTTATTCTTCCTTCCCTTAAACGGAGATGATTGTAGTTTCCCCATCGGGCCGCCGCCGCATGGGTTTCCGCGTTACTTGGACCGCACTGACAAGCAGAAAAAAGCACAATCGCGGGAACCAAAATTGACATCCGCTGGGGTTGCATTAGTTGCCACGGTAGGGCTGTTTGCGGAAAGACTTGTTGGAGGAATGTTGTGCATGGAGAATGGTTGGTTGGTTGGTTGGTTGGTTGGAGTAGGTAAGCAAACAAACCACACACACACACACACACACACTTGTACATACTCACAACAGGGCAAGGACCAACATCAGGCCAAGGGAGAGGGTAGGAGGGACTTTTGCACAACCCTTGTTTTCGACACTTACGTGGAAGGAGGGCGAATAACGTGCGGCGAGGCGCGTGGAGAGAACCGTGGGAACCAACGACCTTTGGACAAACTGCCTAGTGCCCAGACAGGAAGGGGAGGGGGGTCCAGCGGGCACCGTCAGTGTCGTCTTTGATGGGCGTGAGAAGCGTCACGTAATAGCGAGCAGCAAGGCAGGTTCCGAACATCGACGGGGGGCTTGTGATGTCGAAGCTAAGTACAGGAAGCCTCTCGTCAGAGTTTCGTCACGGCCCCTCTGGTGGGACTTTCTTTTTCGAACGGGCGCGTCTTCTTCGTCACGATCCAAGAGTTTCACGAGCATTGCAATCCACCAAGCCCCAGATCACCAAAAGCGGGCTCCTTTTTCCCTGCCAGCCTTCAAACTGTCAACTGTCAAACCCCCAGAAATCCCAAGGGAACGGAATCGCACGTAAGAATGGTAAGACATGCCTCCAACGAGTGTCGCAAACGTACGATTCCGAGAGTTGGGTTCAAACGGGGAGAGACATTGGAGGCACATCCCAGAAAACCGGATCTGTGCAGCAGCACTTGTTCAGCTGCGTTCCCCTACACCCCCGAGGGGGCAACCAGGTTTGTATGCGACTTTTCGCAAGAACACGGGGGTGATGATGCTATGCCGTTCGAGGATAAGATGAGAGACATCGGAGACAGTACTCTTGCCACCTTCACACGAATGCTTTTTTCCTGAAACTCACAGCAAGAAGAACTGCGGGCGTTCTGCCCTGCGCCCTGGATGCCCGGGCAGACAAAACTAGATGTAAGAAGGGAAAAAGAACTGCTCAAGGCGTAGAATGCACGAGGGCTTCTAGGGGAAAGGCCCATCCAAGGGAAGTAACATACCCAAGGCGTAGCTAGCACGCTACGGACTCTCGGGGTGTTGTTGCAGATCGTTTTGACAGAGTTTGAGCGTGAACATCTCCGCGGGCGCGGCATGGGCCGTTTTGGGGCAGCAAGTTGTGCCCTGGATTCCCTCCTCAGCGGGAAGGCACGACGGCGGAGGGCCGATGGGCTGGGCGGCTTGTTAGTGTCGGCGGTAGAATGCGCTAGAAGGCGACGAAGAGGTTTCTGGACGTCACCGGCGAGGCCGCAAACGGGAGGCTGATGGCCGGGGACCTGGGAACATGAGAGCAAGCTGGGTGGAGGCGTGAGTTGGCTTGAGGCTATCCGGATTTCCACATGGAGGGCGTGTAACTGCGAGAGGGCGATGAGAAAGCGAATACGATTGTGTGTCGAAAAACAAGGCACCGGGCTGGCTAGTGGCCGTCTCGGGGACCTGGAGCTTGCGAGAAAGCAGGTTGAGCTGGAGGTGTGCGCCATGAAAAGGCGGCCAGAAAGCAGACATGGCTCGCTTTGGCAGCCCGCAGACGGGGAGGATCGTGGGATCTTGTGGAGGCTGTGCCCGTTGGGTCTTGGGTGTTGGTGAGGCAGGAGGCAGGAGGCTGCCATGTGCGCTGGCGGAAAATGTCTCGCCGGATGCGGATGGGACCTCAGTCGTGGATGCGTGTGATGGAGGGATTTGGGCAAAAGGTTCTTTTGTCCTGGCTGCGGAGAGGCACAGGGCAGTGGAGCCCGAGGGTGATGCGTTTGGTGAAGGCTTCAAATTTTAACGGAAGGCGATGGCAAAATGTCTCGTTCCTAGCTGGTTGACTCTGAACGCCATTACCCAGACTGTCGGGACCGTACATTGATGACGAGGAGGTAGTGGGTAGCAAGGCGAGAAGTGCGAGAAGTGCGAGGTGCGCGCGAAGATGGCAAACTTGATCCCCAAAGCGTATGTACGACCATAGATTGGGTTGAAATTAAGGTGTGTTGTCTGGAGCTGTTTTCGTTCGAACAGTCGTCCATCAGAATTGAGCATGTTTGCTAGCGCGCTCATCATGCAGGACGTGTCTGGGGTTGGTTTGGGTGACTGCGGCTGCGGGGCCAATGGCATCCCGTGAGAACTGCATTATGCATAGCTAGCTGCGGCGGTTGCGCAGATTGCCGTGGCTATTTCCATCGGCGCAAGCCCGTGCGGCGTTTATTTTTGAGGCAACGGGACCAACAGCCCGCAGGCCGGGCGCTTGTGGGGGAATCGCCGGGCTCCCGATGACATTGGACGAAAGGCCTGTTCGGACGACAGCTGCATAAGGTTCATGGCATGCTGCCCCTGGTCGTACAGGCCCTGCAGAAGGTGAACAGCTCTGAGGCTTAGACGAGAGGACGCGCTTCCTGAAACGCGGCGGTTGGGGGCCATTGAGCGGGACGCAGATGCGGGATGGTTCGTCGCTTGTCAAGCTTCGTCAAGACGAATGATGTTCGCCCTGTCGGGGCGGGGTGTGGACTCTAGACCTCAGCCTTCCCGGTCCTTTTGCAGGCGTTTGAGAAATAAGGATTTGAGCTAGGCGAGGAGAGGAATGAGCTGCCTGCGGGTTGCTGATGCTGGCGCTGGGCTTCCCAAAATTGGCTTACTTGACGTCGCTGTTGCTCAGGTTCGCTCCTTTCAAGGCCGGGTACGCGGGAGCTTGCTTGGCTTTGGGGGAAGATGGACAGACACAGGGAAGGGCAAAGGGTGTCTGTGTAGCGTTAGCGGAAGGGAGCTGGCGAAAGTGCCCTGAAGATCGATGGATTGAGGCGTGAAAGGGTAAGGCAGGTCTCAGTTCTCGAGATTGAGTATGCTTTTGTGCTTGTCTCTGCGGCGTTGCTTGGGAGAGGCGGCGTTGAGCTTGATTCACCTTCCCAGAGAGGAAGAGCGTCTCGGCGACGTGCCGACGGAAGATGCCTTGCTGGAATCAAAATGGTCTTTTGCGTGCCCGCTGCTGCATGACGAGCAAACGAAGTTTATCCCGCATCCCACGCCGGCGCCCGAGACATCAAAGAAACGGAGGCAGCCGGGCGACGCCACGACACGGCAAGCGGCACGCCGCAGCGGACAGCCACTGGCCCCTTTGGGACCATTCTGCGATGTCGAGTATCGAGTGTTGACGGTAGAGGGGTTGCCTTCGTACGAAAGTGGCTTGGCAGGCTTCTCTTCTGGCTGCTGGGTGCTGTGCACCAGGTCTCTGGGACGTGGATTCTGGCTTGGACCGTGACGTTGGCTTGGCCGCACCGCCTTGGCGGTGTTGACAGCATTGCTTGGTGCATTGCGGCTGCGGCTGCTCGTATTGCGACGCTTCGTGGGGTCGAAACGGACATTTGCCCTTCGGACACGACGGGACTTGGTAACCATGACCAGGTTCGGATCCGGGAAGTGGCGGTTCGGGCGGGACTGAGTGGGATACGGATACACACTACTTAGTAATTGACGGCACGGCGGCGTAGCAATGGCGGGAGGCGGAGGGGCTGAGGCGATCAGGCCCCGAAGTGTGGCTGGTGGTGGCCGTCTGTTGCGCAGTACACGCAAACCCAGCCAGCACCCAATCACCCAACGGGACCATCCCGGGGCCGAGGTCGATGGCAACATGGGCCCAGGGCAGCCAGCAAGGCGAGGGCGGAACAAGGGCCACAATGCAGGGCAGCACGACCCCTGGTGAGCGTGATCGGGGAATTGTCGATCAACTGACTACCTGAGCCGAGGCCGGCGATCAGCGATGGGATGACAGATTGGGGGAGCGCACGCGCCACACCTTAGGATCCCTGTCAGGCGAATGGGAGAGGGCGAAAAAGGCCGACTGCGCAGGGGACGAGGGGGGCGTGTGTTTTTCAGACGACCGGGAAGTGTGGCTCGAAATGGAGGGACGCTGTCCATGCGGGGTACGGAGGTACGAGCAGGCATGGGCATGCTCCCTCTCAATCAATCAGCTGGCACGATCCGAACGGCCAGGGGGGGGAACACACCTAAACCGGTTCGTCGCTTTCTACCTTTGACGGGACGCATGAAATCCCAAATTCGCATCACGAACAGCTCCGTGGCGGGGACGGCCATGTTTGCTGCATCAAGCAGCCAGCTGTTCTTCTCATATGCACGTTATATGTCTGACTCTGGCGACCTCCTGCAAGCCGAGCTGAGCTGAGCCTCGAAGCACCACGACGCTGGAGGAGAGGGGGTTGCAATCGAGCAAAGTTTTTCTCTCTTTCAAATGCGTCAAAGGAGTTCCCGAGTCTCTGGGTCGTCTGTTGAGCAGCCACGACCGGTACCAGCCACAAATTGTCTCGGGACATAGGGACATAGCCACCTCGTGTGGCCTGCGCTGGGAGGCGCGATTGGCGAGTTGGCCCTGCGAAGAGGGTGTTTGGTTTCAAGGCCTCTCCGGCCAATCATGGCTTCTGCACGGCGTCAGCCCGGAGTGGTCTCCGACGCACCAGCACCGAAGCGGCAAGGTCTCCCGGTGTTTTGTGGAGACGGAGTTTGAAGAGAGGGCGCGATGGGCCGCGGGAGTCGTCGAGGGGAGGGAGGAGGGAGGCGGTGAGGAATGCGGACGGGAGCCGAGACGGTCTGGGCGACGGACGGAGGGACGGATGCTTGAACGATTGAACGAGAGATCCGGAGGGAGCGTCTGCGCTGGCCGTGAATGCAACGTGGGCTGAGAGAATTGGGGACGTCGCAAGGAATGAGCATGAGTCTGGCATGATGGGCCGATGGCCTGCGATGCCTGTTTCGTTGTGCTGCAATCCTGCAACGGGGGATTTTCGCATGAAGGCTTTGATGTCCAGTCGCCCTCACACGCTTTCGCCTCCATTGACGGGGTCCTTGAGGATGGAGCCCACCACCGACCAGCGACAATGCGTGTGCAAGTTCGATACCCAGTCAAACCGCAGCACACCCCATCTCATGGATCAAGCCACAGTTCTCTCTGGCCTGTGTCTCCGCTGAGGCTGCCAAACACAGCATCAAGATCCGTTGCGCCATCCAGGGGGAAACTCGTGTTGCTGCAGAACTCCCTGGCGTAATAGCACCGCATAGTATGCAAGCACGCAACGCCCTGATGCATGGTGGCGGTTCTTAGCATCTTCCTGCCGAGATAAGTCGCTGGCTGATGGGACACCCACAATCAAGCAGTCGCACAGAGAAGGCCGCAATAGGCAAGAGTAGGCATCTCGAGAGGAGGTGAGCATCCGGGGGTCCTGATGGTGATGCGGGCATCGAGAGGGGGGCAATTTAGCCATGCTATCTGAGCAGGGCTAGCAGACCTGACACTTTTGGCAATCTGGTCGGGAGTCCGCGGGTCATGGCGAAGCCACCGTCGCAGGAGCTCATTTGTGAAGAGTGATAGCGCGAAGCTATTGACGCCGCGCGCCATAGGGCTCGTGCATGTGGCAGTTGACGGTGTCTTCGCCATTTTGTCGGCTGCCATCCGGTCCCTCTCTCGCTGCTCTTTTGGCTGTCAAGAGGGGCAAAGATTCAGACGGCGAGGTTCTGCACGGATGCCGGAGTTTGCTCACTTCAACGATCGAGGGCCGCTGTAAACTGGGGGCTGTTTGACAGTGCTTGCGTTAGCTTCCCTACCCCTCCGCATTCTCAATCCTTGCCCTGCGCTTGGGCGTCGGTCCATTGGGCCGAAGACTAGAGAAAAAAAAGGGGAGAATAGGGGGGTTGGATAGAGTGCCTCTGGAGGCTTTTGGACACGTCGAGCCGGAGGGGAGAAGGGATGCATTCGATTGGGAATGAAGAGGCAGGCACATGAAACCGTAACGTGGGGAATGATCTACCTCAGGGGAGAGCAGTAACAGTTTGTGCTTGAAGGTTATCGATATCGCCGACGGATCATTAGGAGGGGTGTTCGCGCAGTGATTGAAAGTGACGAGAAAGCGACGAGCTCCTTCCCTGTCCCGGGGATGCCATGGGACTGATCTTGTCAATTGCGGGAAGGGAGCGATCAATCATGCGAACTCGAAACTTTGACTTTCTGTCTGATTGGTAAGGTCGAGCCCGTCGGTGGGCATTGACAGGGCCCGTATCTTGTCAACGACGGCTTGATGTAGTGTATCTGTAACCCGTTCTGGCAAAAGGCATAAGGGCTAATCTCTCGACGTTGGCTGCGTGCGCAAGAGGGGCCATGATTGGATGGGAGTATTCGCCGGTTGGCTCAGGCGAAAGAAGTCCAAAAGCTGGCTGACGGTGAGAATTGGATGGTCAGCCAGCCATGTGGAGGAATCGCAGCGACTGGGGAAGTCTGTTTAGGATCCTCTGTACTATGCAGCAGTAGAGCGAGTCGAGCTGCGAAGCCACACGATAAACGGCTCCTTCGCCCCTTTCAGGCAAGCCAGGGTGCGCCAAGGGGACTGGGAGAGTTCCTGCCGATGGCCCCCGAAACCCCGACAAAGGAGCAAGCTGTATACTCTGTAGCCAAGATGGGAGGGTTGTCGGATGAGAGCTGGCTGGGCTGGGCTGAAATCGCGAGGTGTTGAAGCTAATAGCCTGCCTCTGCTGAGCATGTTGGTGGGCTGCGTACGCCTGGTGTCCTTGGTCGACGGTTAAACTGGTGGGATGATCAAGAAGTTCAGAATCTGTCTCAGAAGATAGTGAGTAGTGAGGGCGTTGGATGTTTCGTTTCATGAACACCACCAAACGCTTGACCCATTCCGGCGGGTTTCCTCCTTGCTGCTGTTGAATTGCTATGCAGAACAGGATGGGCAACATGATTTGCGAGGACTCGGGGGAGAGAAATGCCTCGCCTTGATTGGCCGTGCTGTACATAGCGTAGTCTAGCGTAGCGTAGGATAGGTAGCTCAGCGGGCGTGGTCACGCCTTTTTGGAGGTGTTCGTTTTGTTCATTCCGCTGCAGGGCGGGCGTTGCCACTCCAGAATTTACGGACCGAAACTTTTTCTCAACTCCGAGAGCTTTTGCGGCTGGTAAATGTGAAAAAATCTGCAGTGCAGGCGCTGGCTGCAGGGCATCTGGCTTTGTCGGGTCCACCATGTCCATCCGGACCGCGGGCCAAGCATGCGGAAGAAGCAACGAAGCGCAAGCATGGCGTTTGTTTGTTGATAGCTGCGAGTGCACAACGAGACTGGCCAGAGGCCGATGTGGCTGTTAACCGCAGTGGGCGGCGACGATAGATTGCAGGTGGATAGCAGGCCGATAGCAGAGGCGTCTCGAGAAACACCCGATGGCAGCACAGCCAGGCCTGGGAAGCAGCCAGCGGCCGTGAGGAGAGCGATAGCCAGACCCAGACCCTGAGTCTGCACCAGCACCAGCGCCAGCAACGCGCAGTAGCAGCAGCAGTAGCACGATAGAGACCAAGACGGGCTCGAAGTAAGATGACTCACGGAGGGGTGCAGACGACGGAAGAAAGACGGCGGCGTATCGGCGTCAGGTCAGCTCAGGATGGTCGCGACGCGGGCCGGGCAGTTGTCCTTCTTGGTGGTGGTCGTGTCGGTGTCGCTGTGGTAGTTTCATCGGCTCCTTCAGCAGTTGGACAGGCGTGACAGGTAACCACGCGGCGTGGTGCCAGAACCGGGCGGGCTTGTACTTGGAACCGTCGCTTCCCTGCGACAAGGCAAGGTAACGGCAGGCCTTGTTGCTGTTTCATCGCTGTTCATCAAGGAGGCGAAAACAAGAATAGCAGCGGGAAACGCCCATTGGACCGTCACAATTTCCAGTCGCCCACAACGTGAATTCGAGTGAGTTTTGCGCATCTTGGGTGGAAGGGCTCCCTCTTGCTTGGCCGCGAATCGATTGGCAGAGAGGGCTCGAGAAAGAAGCCCATCGCTTGTTTCATCTGTCTGTTCGACGTAGGACGCGGCCACCAATGAGCCGCGCGCAACAGTCGTGTCCGAGGGCCCCTGACAGCGACAAGACAGGACGACGGCAAGGCAAGCTGACGTGCGTAGCATCAGAGTAGTGTAGGTCCATCGATCCATGTCTGCATTGCTTGAGCCGGGGCTGCTTGATGCTTTTTTGGTTTTTTGGTGCTGAGCTGGCGGTTGCTGACTCCATCGTCGCCTTCCTTGGTGGTGTCCAGCGGCTGCCATTGGACGTTGCTGCACCGCGCCGTTTCCACCGAGAAACACGAGAGGCGAGAGAGGGGCAAGGGAGAGCGAATAAGGTGCTCGGCCGAAGCGGTACGTACCGCCTGCGGACCTACCTTAAGGTGTGTGTAGCGGCGTTGGCCAGTCAGATTGCAAGAAGCAACGATGGCAGCGACACTTTCAGCAGACAGCAGAGGAAGGAATGGCTGGGGGTGGGGCCTGCCCGCGTGAATGCGCTTTTCTTCTCTGCTTTTGTGTTGATGGTCGTGTCGCTCAGTGAGGAGGTCATGTCGCTCGCTTCGCTTGGGTGGACGAAAAGCTCCAGCGGGCTTGTTTTGGCAGACATGGACCCTTGCTTGTGGGATCGTGTCTCTGTGTTTCTGCAACCACTGGCTGAGCGTCCATCAGCCGGCTCTGGCGTGCAGCGGCACGAGAGGCTACGGGGATGACGGAGCCCAACGGAGCGGCGATGGCCAGTCAACGGGCTTCGTGAGACACTGAGTGAGGTTTGGGGTGATGTAAGGTACTCTGTAAGGTAATTACAGACGCAGATGCAGCTTGGAGCCGCGCTTGTCTCCGTCTGTAGCTGCAGATGATGGTCATGATAGTGAAATGACCATGTTCTTGATTCGGCCTTGGCCTGGCCGTGGTCCTGGGCCGGGTCTTGCTTGGGCTTGCAAAAGTAAATATA
Source organism: Colletotrichum camelliae (assembly GCA_018853505.1). NCBI lineage: Eukaryota > Fungi > Ascomycota > Sordariomycetes > Glomerellales > Glomerellaceae > Colletotrichum > Colletotrichum camelliae. The sequence goes on along the minus strand of JAELVL010000002.1, from coordinate 6,836,504 downwards.
TCGATCTCACCCACAGGAGCCGTCCAATCCATCCCTTACCCTCGGCGCCTCGTGTCGTATATTTCATCCCTGTGTCCTCCTCCCTCTCGAGCCCTGGGAAATCTGAATCCTGTCTCTTGCCAGGACCTTGATTCTCTCCTCCATCTCAAATCATTTGCATCATCACCGGCATTCGAGGGTTGTTGTATTGAATACGACACCCGGCTTTCCTTCGCCTATCGTGAGCAGGGAGACGACATCGACGCCGAGACATCAACGTCGACGACGACAAGAACAACAACAACAATAACAACCACAGCCGGTCTGGTAATACGCAATCGAATCTATTCAACCCTTGTTTTCTCTAGACTTGGCTCTATTGTTCAATCTTTCCCTCTGGATCCTTGCCCTGTATTTTCCCCTGGATAATTCACGTCTGCACTATTGGACATTCGACACCCTTTCGTTGCTGTTGCTGGACACCAACACACTGCGATATCCCGCCCCACACCCACTTGCACCACCACTGCAGCTGTGCCTTTGCTTCAGCTCCCACGCCGTCAACAACCTTCGACCTCGCACTAGACCCGAGTCCGCCAAGGCTTCCTCTTGACCCGAGAACTGGAACAAGTTCTTGCATCTATTGGATCCGCATCATCATCACCGCCCCTGGAGAAAATCGACGTTTGTCAGATTCGCATCGCATCGCATTCACTCCGCCCTCGCGAGATTTCTCGACTAAAAAGGCAGACCACCTGCGCCGTCTGATCAATCACTCCTGGTCACCATCACCATCACCGGCATCGCTTAGGCTTTCTTTTGGTGCTCATCTGCATCCATTTTCCAACCCGCATCTCGATTGACACCTTACCTCGTGTTCCGTTCCGCCTTCGATTCTGCCCGAGAGCCTCGACCCTCGACGAACAGAAAGCGTGTTCCGTTGACAACCAGTCAGAGTCGCTTCCAACCTGGAGGACCCCTGCTTTCGGCACTCCATTCGCAGAAAGCAGCCTGCACCGCCTCAGCGCCCAACTGCCCAGACTCTACGGATACTCTGTCTGTAGCTGCCCCCAGTTCGCCAAGTACCGGATACCCTGTCCGCCGGGCATTTTTGATCTGAAGTCGCCGTACCCCATACACCCCACCTCGTCACTCTACCAGGTGCCGACCGCGGTGCATCTCCGCTACCAACAACCCACCACAAGGTGCAACAGTTCCGCAGTCAGTCAGGGAAAAGGTGGCTTCACTTCGGAAAAGCGCATAACCCAACGCCCTGCTCTCACGGTCCACATTGCGGCCAACCTTGCCGGACGTTGCTGAACCTTAGCGATACCGCATCACGACCTGCGTCATTCTCCCCAGCTGTTGACTTTATCCCCGTCGCATCGAGAAAGACTCGGCCAAGGTTCATCCCGCCAAGCTACGGAAAATCCAACAATATCTCCAGTCCTTCATTCAAACCCCATCTACCGGCGACACAGCTCGGCCGGACAAACCATTCACGCTCGCTCGCGACGTCCGAATCGAGACAGACAATCATTTCCCCGTCTTCAACCTGCTTCACGTTTCCGGTCTTCGGATCCCGGCCGAACAAAGCCCACCACCACTACAGTCGGCACAGCATCTTCAATCTGCTGCTGGCTTACACGACGTCCGCCCCGCGGCCCCGAGAACAATTAATCAACAATCGACACTCGTCCAACGCCCTCCTCCGCCGGCTCGGAAGCCCTGGACTGCCTACCTTCTTCCCTCTAATTGACCATCTGTAACTTTCGTACAGAGTACTCTACTCGCTGGGATCTTCGCATCGCACCGGTTCCGCTCTACCGCTCTGCCGCCGTCAAACTCACACACCCATCTGCCATCCGCTATTCCGTCGCGGCTGCACGATCCAAGCGTCAATCAATCAATCCAACCCAACTCAAAATCATACCTGGACGGCTCAATCTGTCCTAGACGGGCTTGACGCATCACTGGAGATTCCATAATCTCATCACACCGCGGCCGTGGCTCTTTCCCCCAAACCCAAACCCAAACCCAAACCGCCGTGCCCCCTGACTCGCCCCGTCGTTTTACTTGACGCCTTCAACTCCTCACCCGCAAACCTCTCCAAGCACTCGACGGGCGTGACTCGGATACCTCATCCGTTTGCAGACGTTCAGAAAACTCGAGCGCCTATCCTCCATTCGTCATAGAGCGCCGGGCATTTTCCAGAATCTCGGGACTTTCTCTCTCGCCCTTGGCTGCCAGTCGTCAGTCGCAACAATCGCACCCTCGTCCACCAGGTCGTCCGTCTGCTTCCAGCACCGCACCACACCTCCACGCTGTCACCGTCGTTGGCGTCCACTATCGCTACTTTCGCGATTTTCCTATTCTCAGAAAGGAATCGCCACTTGTTCGCCGTCGTCGCCGAACGACACGACCCCCGCAGCAGCAGCAGCATTCAATACACCGCCCACAATACACCAGCACAACAGCCTCTCTTTCCAGGCCTCTCGACTGCCTCGCTGCCGAAACATTGTCGTGTTCCGCAACGCAGAAAGCGCTCAACGTCCGAATTGCCGCCAAGAGTTGCATTCGAGCACAGTTCGTGACCAGTTCGTCACAGCCATAATATCGAGTTAATCTGGAGATTTACCTGGACTCGGAGTGTTGAGTGTTGCGCCACACTCCACCTGTCGAGGTTAAATACAGTACTACATCTGCAACTCCAGCAAGTCCAGTTGCTGCACCCGCACCGACGCTGCATCCCGCGAAATCCAGACCCCGGCCGGCCAGCCCGCCCCTGCGACTTCGCTTTTCTCGGTGCTGCTATATCGACACGCCCTCCACCGGCCAACTCGACTAAAAAACCAACCACCCCCTGCCGACCGTACCCAGGCACGCCCTCCCCCCCTTGCACGCCTTCCACACCCCTGCACCCCTGGGATCTACAGCATTCCAGCCCACCCCAAGCATCCAAGCCCCAGCAGGCACTTCCGTCGGCGTCCTGCTGAGACCCCCCTAAAAAACTAACCCCCTACTACCGCTAGCACTGACTAGTACCCCTGACAACCCGCCCACTCAGCCTCGTGGACCGCACGTCAGTGGGTGACGACGAGCTGCCCGCATCCCTCAGTTCCCAGGACCATCCCCAGAGCCTGGCCCCGTCACTTGCGACGAGGCACATGAACTTCGCCGCACACCACACCGGTACCCTCCTTTTCGTCTAATATATCAGCCCAGCCTGCCCTTCCTCACTTCTCTTGCTTTCACTTATTTCGTCACTCTTCACGACATCGACAGCACAAAAGGGACGCTTCCTTCACACAAGGACCCCTGCGACCATCAATACACACACGACTCTATCATCATCACCAACCACCTCGACCACCTCTCATATCCCATACACGCATACACACACAGTCACAATGGAGTCAAGGTCACACCTCACCCAGGCTGAGCTCAACGCCGCCGCCCTCGACCACTTCGTCTACCAACCAGTCAGCAAGTCGATGATTTCCTACCTGGCCGGCGCCGCCTTCAATGTCATCTCCTGCGACAGCGCCCTCATGCCTCCCGCTTCCGCCGAGGCCTACCGTCAACAACAGCTTCCCCCGACACCGCCAAGGACACCCGAGCCCCGCGCTGTCCGCACCGAAGACGCCGACCTCCCCACACTCGAGGCCTTCATCACCCAGCTCGTTGTCTCTTCCAACGTCCAGGTCCCGACACTCATGTCCACCCTGGTCTACCTCACCAGACTCAAGTCCCGCCTGCAACCCATGGCACGCGGTCTGCGATGCACCACCCACCGCATCTTCCTTGCCGCTCTCATCCTCACTGCCAAGTACCTCAACGACAGCTCACCCAAGAACAAGCACTGGGCCACCTACAGCCACGTCAACAACGACCTGTCCAACTTCGGCTTCAGCAGGACAGAGGTCAACCTGATGGAGAAGCAGCTTCTCTTCCTTCTCGACTGGGACCTGGGGATCAGCGAGGAGGATCTCTACCGCGAGCTTGATCCCTTCCTGGCGCCCATCCGCGCTGAGATAGAGGCTAAGCACGCCCGTCGCATTGCTCGTCGCCGCAAGCAGGAGGAGGAGATGCGCAAGAGGCAGGAGGAGATCATCGCCATCCAGGCCTACCCCAGCCCGCCGTCCTCGCGCGCCAGCTCCCGCTCGCGACAGGAGACTCCCGACCACGCTCGCTCATACAGCGGTGCCTCCATCACACCACCCGGCCTTTGCTACAGCAGCAGTTATGGCAGCTCCATCAGCTCTTACGCTCCTTCTGTCGCATCTAGCCGGTCTCAGTCCCGCGCCACCACCCCGCTCGACAACCCCGCCGAAGAGCCCTACATGTACGTGCCCAACGGCAGCTTGTACGAGTCTCCCGTGGAAGTGCACATCGAGCAGCCCGCATCTACACTGCCGAAGCGGAAGCCCCTTCTCCCCTACGAGATCAGCACCGAGGAGCTGCGCGACATGCAAGACGGCACCAAGGCGAAGAGGGCACGCATGGGACGTGGCATGTGGGGCCGCGTCTTCGGTGGTGCCGTGACAGTGCGGTAGCCTGCTGCATCGCACAACTTCTTTTCCTTTTGTCACAGCCTCGAGAACTTTTCACCTCTCACATTTTTCCTATGTTTGGAGTCACCCCAAAAAAGCATGGTGTTGGATTGCTTTATAGAGAGAGCACGGAAGGACAGACTTGTTTATCTTACCCGAGGGCGTTGGTAATAGGACGACTGGTACATGGAACACGGATTATGAGGACACGGCAATCCTCGGGGCATTTGCATATATGGAGTGGTGTTTGGGGCGGATTTCATGAACATGATTATCTTTTTCTTTCTTGTTGGTTGGGTTTTTGTTGTCATCCTCGCATGGTAGAGGTTTGGCCCCTGTGGGATCTTGGGAAGAACTGTTAGAACCGGTTCAGCAGTATCATATCAGTCAGAGCTCCAAAGGAGCAGCATACTCTTCTCAGAAGGTGTGCCGGAAATTCAAAGCGCGGGCACCAACCACACTGGTGCCCGTTTCCAAACAACTTTTTACGTGCCTTCCGCTCGCGCACATGCACTGTGACTTGATGTCTTCGTGAACGGCATCTGGCTCCTCCCGTCCCGTGTTTGAACCCCCCCGCTTGCATCGGGGTCTAGAACGGTTGGCTCTAGTGCACCTCGTGACGTTGGATGCAGCCGGTCGGTCGTTCGGTCGGGGTAGTGTCTTTTTTTTTTCTTCTTCTCCCCCTCTCCCAATCTTGTAGTGGGGGAGAGAAGACACTGTAGCGGAGCGCGCAGCGCGGTTCGCATTCAGCTTCACATGCGAGACATTTGCGGACGACTGCGGCCTTTGCAGTGCCCCGGGGCAGCGGGAACATCCAGTCATCTGCAGCCGGGAGGGGTCATTCTGGGTCAAGCCTTAGGGGGGGGGGAACTTGCCCTCTCGTGATCTTAGTTTGTTCATTCATTTTTCGCCATTTACCCTCCATGTATTTATCCCATGTGCAAAAATTCTGCAGTGCATTTTTTTTCTCTTTTTCTTCTTTCTCTCTCGTTGGCTGATGACGAGATGCGATGCCGGTGTTGGAGGGGTTAAAACCATTTGGTTGGTTCTCGTTATCGTAACAAAAAAAAAAAAAAAAAAAAAAAGATACACCATGACTACATCCAGAGTTTATCGCCCCCAAGTCATGATTCGCATCTTGCTTGGGGAGGAGGGACATGAGTCGGGTTCGCCGGGTTCTTGCAACCTTATAACATCATAGCTTGACCAGGGTGCACGCAGCACACGGAATGAATCAAGGCGGGAGGGGAATGGGTTTTACAAAACTTTGATGCGTCTTTGGTAGGTTCTTCCCGCTGCGATACTCTCTCTGCTGTGCAGTGGTGGTGGTGGTGGTGGTGGTGGTGGTGGTGGTGATGGGCAATGACTTGGGGCGGCGCATAAACCGGCTAGAGTTGTCTCTCCCTCTATCTCTCTCGCACCTTGGGCGGGGAGGTGCTCCCCGCTACGGCCGGATCAGGGACATCTCTATTTCACCTTGTAAGATTGGGCTTGCATCCGTCCGTTGAGGAAAAACCCAGCCATCCGGAATCCACAACAGAAAAAAAAAAAAAAAAACGGCAAGTTGGGTTTTCCAGTGGTGGAAAGGGGAGGAGGCTTGGGCTTGTTGTGTGTAGTAGGTGTGTGCCCAGACGCTTGGATTTTACAGTGACACATTGACGTTTGGATGCAGCTAAGCTGGCGGCGTCGCCTTAGCTCCCCTTCTCTCTGTGAAGGTAAAAGTCCAGCTTCCCCGAAAACCGGGGGGTTTTCCCCGATGTTTCTTCGTCTGCATGGAGTGTTTGTGTGTGCTGCGGAGGACCTCGGACATATTCTACAAAAGTAATCGCTTCGTGAACCCCGAAAGAAGAGGCTTCCCCGGGGATTTCATGGGGGGTGAGATTGTCGCGATCGACCGGAAGGGCGGATCATGACGTTCGGAATCCCCACGGAGGGGGGAAATCTCGGTTTATTTTCGCTGGCCTTCGTGTTTTCTCTACAAAGTAGCTGGTGTGTCTGCATATGTAACTCGCCGTTCCATCGTTTACCGTTAAGAGACCAGGAGGAAAGAAACAGAGTTTTCGTAACATCGAGATGCATGGCGTTTGGGCATTGCAGAGAGTTGCGGAATGCAGCATGCAGAACGCCCGACTGGTTTTAGGGGTCCAGAAAGGTGACGTCTAGATGTGTTGGGCGTGGAATAAAAGTTAGATGGCTGATGGCGGGGATCAGCTTGTCAGCAACGGTACACGTAGCGTGCGTACTTGGACATGATCCAACGAGCGGAGGCGGGGTTTGAGGAGGGGGACTGGCTACACCGTCAAATGGGAAAAAACGAGATTCTGCCGTGGCATTCACACAAAGGTGCATCCTTGTGGTTAGGATACATTCAGGTTGTTATCGCGGGCGCTGGTGACTGCGTTTTGGAAATGTCGGTCAGTTGGGAGGGTGTGTGTGAGCGCTGCCGGCGTGTGGTTCGTGAAGGATGTGGCTGGGGGCGGGCAGCAGGAAGCAGGAATTAGGCTCCGACCCCACGCCGGATCGTGATGCGCATGCTGGGAACTCCCCTCCGCGATTATCGGGCTGTTGTTATTCATGCAAGTGCGATGGCGTGTTTACGTTGTGGTCGTGATCGTGGAGGCCAGGCCTCTGGCTACGTGTTCGTGAATGGCAGGGTGCGCGCCTTGTGTTGGCCAGGACGGAGCACCTGTTGGCCGGCGGTCGGGTTCCGGGTGGGTCTCGCGGCCGGCACGGGGGCTGGGAGGTTGAGTCACAAGGTCGGGGTCAGGTCGCGGTGTGGCGGTCGGATGCTGCGGTCGCGCTCCATCTGCCAGTAACAACAGTGAGATGCCGATGCACACGGCAGTCTCAGTGTCAGGGTTGGCAGCGGAACGCGTGCCTCTCAGTGGCATTCGACGACGCGGTGTGCTGCACTGCTGCCATGAGCCATCAAACCGTCAGGTTTAGGCATTAGGTCAGCCCGCCCCCGAGTCTGTGGACACAGGCCGTGGAAGAGTGCTTGGAGCCAAGGTCAAGTGATTTCATCCCTGTCCGTTCGCCCGGCAGTCAGCCAGGCAGGCCCGCGACGCGAACCCGAGTGCTCCGGCTGTGCGAAATCGAGAAAGTGTCAAAGATGTTGTCTGCTGTGGGTTGGGTTGACTGGTGTGGCTTGGGCCAATAGTTCGTCGCCCCTGGGTGCTGTCTGAAGCGTTGCGAGTTACGCCTGATTGATTTTCGAAGCTTTGGCACCCTTGCGAACGTTGAGAGCCTGCTGCGCCGACTCAGCCTCGACCCGCAGGCCACCTTGCGCTTCGATTTCTTGGCGCTGGCAGACTCGCTTTCTGACCATTGCCATCATACGGCCCTGCGGGCTTGGCGAGGTCCGGAAGGCTATGAGCCTCTCAGCCTGGAAAGGACCGGCTGGCTGGCCATGGTTTAAGCACCGATAACGAGAGGATGCCGAGTCCTCTACGATGCCTATGACTAGATCATCCTCGAAGGAGTCAACAACGAGGTGGAAGATGGCTCCAGCGGGGATTGTCATGTCGCCGTGTTAGTCGCCGGGCGATGAGGACTCAGCCACGACTTCGGATGCACACACTAGGGAAACCAGCTTGACCCGACTGTCCGTCGTGAAGCTGACGAAGCTTCAAACAACGTGGAATCCGTCTGAAAAGGGGAAACAGACAGCGAAACAGGACAGCGGGAGGGAGTCGCTGCGTTCGCATGCGCGGGCTGAGTCGACTTTAGGCGGGTGTCTTTAGAATTGACACCGTTGACATTGTCATTGTCCAAGCGGTAGTGATCCAATCTCAGCAGCACAGGCTGCGCCGCTCCCACTCGTTGACAAAGCAGCATATCCGTAATATCCGTTCCAGAAACTTCGTTATATCGTGCCGTCGTCCGAGAAGCTCGCGTGGCGCCTGTGCTGTCTCGAAAGTTGTCGGTCGGCAAAACATACCGAATAACCATGTGCAGGATCTCCAAAGGCGTTCATGTAAGTGTCCGCAAATGAAGTCGACGTGCTTTCATAGCCGAGGATGATTAGAATGCCGAAAAGATTTGCTTCTTCCTCTGGTGCATCATCGTCTCCACAGCACCAAGTGTCAATCACAGGAAGGACATGGAGGAACAATGCCCCATGCAAGCACTCGCATCTGGCTTCATAGCCGGTTAGCAGCGACATATTGGCCAAATCAATGTTCTGCAGCTCTCATCAGTAGAGACAAATCTGAATGGATTGGCATCGCGTCCTCAATGATCGACAGGAACGGCGACAAGGGTCGAGGAGGAGGAAGAGGCAACAAGATCTGATAACCAAGGGTCCAGGTGATTGGGGCAATAGAGATCGAGACTGCGCTTAGCAATGCAGGAGAGACGTGGGTCATGCTGCAGCTAACAGCTAGCGCATTGCGGGGGGACGCGGCAGACGCTCCAGACGCCATCAGTGGATTTGCCACCTCCAATGGCAGAACGTTGATGTGCGAAGAGGGTGGGCAATGAGTCGAGATGACTCCAGATCTCTCCAACGTGGTGGTTCTGACAGCGGATGCCAGTGAATTGTAATCGGAAGGTTCATGTCGATTCCAGACCCAAGCGCGTTGCTTTGGCGTATCAGCGCGTCGCTTGAGGCACCAAAATGAAACCTGGACGGACCCATAGTGAGCAGATTACGTCACAATCTGCGCTTTTTCTGCGGGAAAAGCAGTGCAAGCACTGTGTCGTAACGAGTAGTGGTACAGTGCCGCAACTGTGCGGAAGGAGGCAACTTCGGTCGCCGAATGCAAAAAATCTGCAAGGCACAAAACGCGCACCCAAAAAAGGCAAGGGGGCACTCTGGTCAGCCAACATTGCAGAGCAGCACAATTGCCGCGGAATGAAAAAGTCAAATGGGCCAGGAAGGGGGAAATGACAGATAGCATCGCCGTGCTTTACCTGAGATAATAAAACCATGGGTGTCCTGCCTTTACACGCTCGACATTGACTTCCGTCGCAACTTCTCGGCTGGCAAGCAAGGGATTCCGGGCTTTGACCACACACCCTTTCGGCCACTGACAAGCACTTCACATTGCGCTGCGCCGTCGATCTATTACAACTACATCCACACACAGCATCGACTACCTCAGGCTCCCGCAGCTCATTGTGCGCCTCCCTTCGTCGCTGGTTTCTCCGGTCTTCTCGTCTGGTGTCGTCGTCTCCGACGCCTGGGTATTTGGCACAAGCTTAAAGTTCATCGCTTGGGACTGGGTGGGCCTGTGACCGGAGAAGAGAGAAGAAAAAAAAAATCAGATTCTGAATCGCCGACTTTGCGTACGCGCCTTGGCCACCGTGGATTCAAAAACAAATGATACTAACAATCTAGCAGGACTACAGCAACCAGGGGCGAGGCTACCAGAGAAGAAGACAGAGGGCGACGGACGACGGACACCGACAACGGCGACAGAAGCAACGATGAACCCCCGCATCACCACTTCATTCTTGCTCGCCAACCTTCACTGCCCGTCATGTGTGTATTCGATCCAACAGGCTCTCAAAGAGGCTTGCAGCCGTGACGTGATTTGGGTGTCACCCAACGTGGTGACCTCAGTCGTCACCGTTGAGCACAGGCACACCGAGACCCCCGAGGTCACTATCCGATGTATGGCGAAGGCACTGCAAGAAGCTGGCTTCGAGATCAGCGGTGTGACAACGACGGCTACCACCAGCAGTGACTTGGACGCCGGTCTCCTGAATGAACCGTCCGCGTGGCCCGATGCTGAATCACCGGCTCAGCGAGAGGCTCACCTGTTGAACTGCAAACAGTGCCGCGACTCCGGGGAATCTACCCCTCATGGCTCGTGCCGCTCACTCATACACGAATACTCGTCAGACAACGCCAGTGCCAGCGGCAGCGACACACGCCGGGGATCAGGGACAGAAACGCCTGGCAAGTGGAGAGCAACCCTCTCCATTGGGGGGATGACCTGTGCCTCATGTAGTAATGCCATCACCGAGGAGCTCAACAAGAAGGACTGGATCGACACCGCCGTCGTCAATTTGGTCACTAACAGCGCAAGCGTCGACATTTCCGATAAGGCGGATGCTGAGAAGATTGCAGAGACCATTGAAGACATGGGATACGACGCCAACCTCGACAGCGTCACAGAAGTCAGGCAAGAGGAGTCGGGTTCCAACCTGTGGAGGGCCGCCGTCGCCGTTGGGGGCATGACATGTGCCTCATGCGCCAACACCATCACCGAGCAGCTCAGCAAGAACGACTGGGTTTCCAAAGTTTCGGTGAACCTAGTCACGAACAGCGCTACCGTCGACTTCACCGTGGAGGGCAAACAGGACGAAATCGTCACCGCCATTGAGGACATGGGCTATGATGCCACGCTGGACAGCGTAAAAAATGTCAAGTCCGTGAACAAGGGCGCTCAAGAGCGGGCAGTTCAAATATCGATCCATGGCCTCTACTGCCAACACTGCCCATCCCGGGTTTCGCACTCTCTGAGATCTTTCAAGCGCGTCAAGGTCATTTCAGAGCCCACGCCCGAGAAGCCCGTCATCAGCGTCAAGTACACGCCCGACGCACCGTCTTTCACTGTGCGCGAGATCCTCTCTGCTATTGACGCTGCGGATCCGGCCTTCCGAGCTTCGATTTACCACCCTCCCAGTCTCGAGGAGCGGTCCAAGCTGATTACGCAGAAACACCAACAGCAGCTTCTGAGGAGAATCTATCTGACCCTCGTTGTCGCCATCCCTACTTTCGTCATCGGTATTGTATACATGAGTCTTATTCCTGATACGGATGACGGGAAGCACTGGTTGATGAAGCCGTGGGTTTCAGGCATCAACCGAGCACAGATCGCCTTGTTCATCCTCTCGACGCCCGTCTACTTCTTCGCGGCCGACGTATTCCACACCAGAGCTATCAAGGAGATCAGCAATTTGTGGCGTCCGGGCAGCAAGACCCCCATCCTTCGGCGGTTCTACAAGTTTGGCAGCATGAACATGCTAATGTCTCTCGGAACCACCATTGCTTATGTCTCGTCCATCTGCCAGATGATATCTGCGGCAATCAACAAGCCGGCGGAGATTGACGACACTCAGTTCTACTTTGATTCCGTAGTCTTCTTAACCATGTTTCTGCTTCTTGGTCGCCTCATCGAGTCGTACAGCAAGTCGAAGACTGGCGATGCGGTCGAGCTTTTGGGAAAACTCAGGCCGACAACGGCGATTCTGGTCACGAAAGATTCCATCGGGAAAACAACAGATGCGACTGTCGGCGTCGACATGCTCGAGTATGGCGACATTATCCGCGTGCCTCACGGTGCCTCACCTGCCGCTGACGGTATTGTTCTGCAAGGCGAGAGCAGTTTCGATGAGTCTAGCCTGACTGGCGAGTCTCGTCTTATTAAGAAGGTCCCCGGCGATGAGGTTCACGCTGGAACTGTGAACAAGGACTCGGCCATTCAAGTGCGCATCACTGGCGCTGCAGGCGCATCCATGCTCGACAGAATCGTTTCCATCGTTCGCGAAGGTCAAACAAAGAGGGCGCCGATGGAGCGCATCGCCGACATGCTGACGGCGTACTTTGTCCCGATCATCACCCTTATTGCAGTACTGACTTGGCTTACCTGGATGATACTTGGCTATGCTGGTGTCATTCCCAACCGTTACCTTGATTCTGGAAGTGGCTGGGTTGCCTTCGCGTTGCAATTCGCAATCTCCGTCTTCGTCGTGGCCTGCCCCTGTGGCCTCGCTTTGGCAGCTCCGACAGCCATTTTCGTCGGCGGCGGCCTCGCTGCAAAGCACGGCATTCTTGCAAAGGGAGGTGGCGAGGCGTTCGAAAAGGCGAGCAATGTCGACGTCGTCGTGTTCGACAAGACCGGTACCCTGACTGTTGGCGGCGAGCCCAAGGTTACCGACACGAAACTGTTCCTTGACTTGGCGGAGACCAATATAGAAAGCAGCTTGGTGTTGGCCACATTACGGGCAATCGAAGAGAACAGCAGCCACCCGGTTGCCAAGGCGATCGTTTCTTACTGCACGGCTCAGACCGAAGTCTGGGCAGAGGTGGAAAACGTTCAAGAATTGCCCGGCAAAGGCATCAGAGCAACAAACCGAGGCGATAAGCATAGCGAATCTTTCGAAATGATTGTCGGAAACGAGGCCCTCATGCGCGACTTCAACGTCGAGCTCGTAGAGCAGGTGACTACCCAGCTCCAGATTTGGAAGACCGAGGCCAAGTCGGTTGCTTTGGCAGCCATCAAGTCAAAGGCCGACTCGGATGCGCCTTGGACGCTTGTGTTGGCTTTGTCCATCTCGGACCCCATTCGTCCCGAGGCACTCCCCATCATTCGCGCACTCAAGGATCGTGGGACGCGTGTTTGGATGCTCTCTGGCGACAACGTTGTTACTGCCAAGGCGGTGGCATCTCGCGTTGGAATCAACCCCGACAACGTCCTGGCCGAGGTCCTTCCCTGGGAGAAGGCAGACAAGATCACCTATTTGCAAAACGTACTCAAAGCGCGGGTCGGCAGGTCGAGAGAGCATTCGACGAAACGCGCCATGGTTGCCATGGTTGGAGATGGCATCAACGACTCGCCGGCGTTGACCAAGGCCGATGTTGGCATTGCCATTGGCAGTGGCAGCGACGTGGCCATTTCGAGCGCCGACTTCGTACTTGTGACGAGTGATTTACGAGCGATAGTGACCCTCTTGGACCTGAGTCGCAAGGTGTTTGGGCGTATCAAGGTGAACTTTGGATGGGCCCTCATTTACAATCTTCTCGCTATCCCAATTGCCGCCGGTTGTTTATACCCCATCACAACATCCGGAGGACAGCATGTTCGACTGGACCCCGTGTGGGCCAGTCTGGCGATGGCTTTGAGCAGCATCAGCGTGGTTCTCAGCTCCCTGGCGCTGCGGACGAAAGTCCCTGGCTTTGGTTTCCGCCCGCGTGGACTTTAAGGTTATTATCGATCACCATCATTGTTGCCCGTCGTCGGGTATGTACTACTGTAAAATGCACTGAATAGCGCGGGGGCAACCCAATGTATAAGAAAAGGAATAGAGCACAGCAATAGCCTAATAGAATGAATCAGAAGAACCCGTCATCTCTCTCGTCGTCGTCTCTCGTCGTCCACTTTCGCAGTTCTTCTCATCATTAGTACTTTCTGCCACCTAACCTGTCACCAGCGCCATATTCAACTCATTCTGAAATCCTGTATAATCATTGCTGATAGTGATCAGTCCTTAGATAGATGAGTGGCTTGGATTGTTCGTTACGTCTACAGAAACCATGGCCGTGGTATTGGGCGGAAGTGGTGAAATCATCGGGGCGGGTACTGATGCCGCGGCCGAGCGGATACCGCACCGAGAACCGGCCGGTGAACCGACAGCCTGGAGACAAAAGGGTCCGGCAGTTTCGCGATCGGACGGGATTGCCACCGAGGAAGCAAAATCTGGGGCAAAGACCGCATTGAGGCTTGCAATTCCGGGACGAGGAGGAGTCAAGTCGAGCACGCAATTGAGGGCGCGACGCGGATTTGGTAAGCCAGATGTCCGGCCAAGGGACCTTTAGTGGATCCAAAATGGTGCAATGTGGGGCTGTTGCACATGTCTCCGGGGCGTTGATTGGCGCGCGATGGCGCAATTGTCCCCTAGTCAATTCTGCGAGCTTCAACAATTTCCAAACGCCGAGTTTCGCACGCCAACATGAGCAAGAACAGAGAGGTTGACGAACCGCAACTGGCGCATGAGCATGGCTGGGGCCCGGGAGGAGGAGCTTTGCTAGGTAATCTGCGGCAAAGGACTGGTAAGGCGAGCCCGGCTAAGGACAAGTCCCCCTTGTCACTCACTCTCTTTTGCTTTGCTTTTTTTTTTTATATTCCTTCGGACCCTGCTCGGAGTCTTCAACCTTGAGAGATACCTTCGTCTCTTACTTACCAATCCCTTTCCCTCTCACGATCCCAAGGTCCTCCTAGAACGAAGAAGCTCTCGTTCGGGTTGACGCAAGTGAGTCTGCTTGCCCTTGGTGAATCAATTGCTTGTTCGCGACCATTCTCTTGCGCGTGGTCCGGCTTCTCCTTCTGGTCCTTCGTCTATACTTGACCATCTTTAATCGCATCTTTTTTGCTGTGTTTACTCCCAAGTTTCTGTCGAGACAACCTCCAAAGATGCAGTTCAAGCAGCAGGAGAGCAGCGGCTCTGCCGCCGTTCTCGATGCCAAGTCTCCCGCCCCCGTGGCTCCCGTCAAGAAGGTCTCTTCCACCCTTCCCTTTGGCCAGCCCGTGGCCCTCGCCTCCATCTCCGGACCGACCTACGTGACTGCCCAGCTGCTCGTTCAGCAGGTCGCCTATCTTCTGTCCGACAAGATCTTCTCCTACTCTGCCCCGACTTTCGATCTCGATGTTGCCGCCAAGGCATGGGCCGAGGCCAAGGAGAAGAACATCCACGGCGAGGCCACCGACCTTGTCCAGCTGCAGACCAGGACCGGCGCCGGCGCACTCGCTCTGGGCTACATCTTCAGCCCAGACTTCGACCTGGCCAAGAGGCACCTGCCCCAGACCCTGCTTGCGCCTACCCTGAGCTTGAGGAACCTGCGCGCTGCTCTTGACCAGCTGAGCCTCCTCTACGGAGTTGCCTCCCCCTTCGTTGCCCACGTTGCGGCTCTCGACTACGATGCCACAAACGGCCTGGTCTCCGACTACGACACTGCTCTGCGCACCGCCGAGGAGCTTGGCCTCGGTCTGGTTGCCAGCTCCAGCGCCTACGAGACCCAGCACATGGCTCTCTTCGCGACCCTCATGGCTGCTCTTATGCCCACTCTTCACATCTACGACGGTGTAAGACTCGCCCGCGAGACTTCCCGCATCGTCGATGCGCTGAGCGAGAGTGGCATTGCCGACCTCTACAAGAACATCACATCCGAGTCCACTGGTGTTACCGAGAGAGCCGCCATCTCTTCCAAGGTCGCTGACCTTCTGGATGTATTCAACAAGCACCTCGACCCCACTGAGGACCATGAGAGCCAGCACACTGCTTTGCTTGCCACCCTGATGACCGCTCTTACCCCCAGCTTGGGCGTCGAGGACGGTGTCAAGCTCGCTAAGAAGACTCTCAAGGCCTCCGACCCCATGGGCAAGAAGGGCGTCGCCGAGACCTACCAGAAGATCTCTAGCGAGGTCCAGTCTCTGAACAAGAGGCTCGACGACGCCGGCAAGGTTGTTGAGCTCCTGAAGCTCTTCAACAACGAGCTCGGCACCAACTACGAGCTCTTCGAGTACTACGGACACGATGACGCCGAGAATGTCCTCGTTGTCTTCGGCAGTGCCGAGACTCAGCTCGCGAAGCAGGTCGTCACCCGTCTCGCTGCTGATGGTGCCAAGGTGGCCGCCATCAACGTCCGCGTCTACCGCCCCTTCGTTGAGGAGGCTTTCCTCGCTCGCATTCCCGAGTCTGCCCGCACCGTCTCCGTCTTGGGTCAGGTCAAGGACGACATCGCCGTCAACGACGCCTCTCTGCAGTCTGCTCTGTACACCGATGTTCTGACTGCCATCTCCTTCGCCGGCAAGTGGCGCCAGGACCCTGCTGTCAGGGACGTCAAGTACTCCGCCTCGGAGGCCTTGACCCCCCAGACTGTCGCCGACATCTTCGGCAAGCTCCAGAACAGCCAGGCCGAGTCCAAGCCTTTCCCTTCTCTGGTTCAGGCCCACCAGTACACCTTCTGGGATGTCGACGACTCTGCCGCCGCCGACTCGCCCGTCGTTGTCAGCAATCTGCTGTCCCGCGAGTCCACCAGCAACGTGTACGTTCACGAGTCGTTTGACAACCTTACCCAGGGTGGTATCGTCCGCACCGACATCCGCAGCTCCAAGAAGGCTGTCGAGGCTCCCTACGCTATCGAGGAGGCTGACGTCGTCGCTGTTGGTGACGAGAAGCTGCTCAAGGATCTCGACGTTCTCAAAAGCGTCAACGCCAACGGCAAGCTTCTTCTGAAGCTCCCCAACTTCAAGGAGGAGGACGTTGAGAAGCGTCTCTCCCCGGTCGTGCGCAAGCAGATCCAGGACAAGGGCGTTGAGCTCTACGTTCTCGATGTTGCCGCCTCTCCTGCCTTCGAGAAGGAGCCTCAGGTCGTCAAGTTCCTCTTTGAGCTTGCGTTCCTCAAGATCGCCCGTCCCGACATCTCTGCCGAGGAGGTTGCCAAGATCGCCCTCATTGAGGGCTTCCCCAACACCCTCGCTGAGTGCGTCGACGCTCTCGGCCAGTGCCTGCGCAAGGTGGAGTCCCAGGCTGCCTGGGCCGAGCTTCCCGAGGACGTCGTCGTCAGTGCTCTGCCCTCGACCATCAAGCCCAACAGCTTCGTCGCTTTCGACAAGGAGGAGCCCGAGGTGGAGTCCAAGCTCGTCGACTGGCAGGCTGCTGCCAAGGGTCTCGCTTTCAAGGAGGCGTACGGCACCCAGGCTACCCTGCGCCCCGAGCTGCCCGTCAAGACGTCTACTGTCACCGTCAAGGAGAACCGTCGTCTTACCCCCGCCACGTACGACCGCAACATCTTCCACATCGAGTTTGACCTCGGCGACTCCGGTGTCACTTACAACATCGGCGAGGCTCTTGGCATCCACGCCGAGAACGACGACAACGAGGTCCGCGAGTTCATCGAGTGGTACGGCCTCGACCCCAACGCCCTCGTCCAGGTCGCCGCCCGCGAGGACTCCAACGCCTTTGAGACCCGCACCGTCTACCAGTCCCTCAAGCAGAACATCGACGTCCTCGGAAAGCCGCCCAAGCGCTTCTACGAGGCCCTCGCCGAGTTCGCGACTGACGAGAAGGAGAAGGAGATCCTCAACGGTCTCGGTGGCCAGACTGGCGCCGAGGACTTCAAGAAGCGCTCCGAGGTCGACACTCTCACCTACGTCGACATCCTGCAGGAGTTCCCCTCGGCCCGCCCGTCCTTCCACGACCTCGTCCGCATCATCTCCCCCCTGAAGCGCCGCGAGTACTCCATCGCCTCCGCCCAGGCCGTTACCCCCAACTCCGTCGCGCTCATGATCGTCGTCGTCGACTGGGTCGACCCCAGGGGCCGCACCCGCTACGGCCACGCCACGCGCTACCTCAAGGACCTCCCCGTCGGCGCCAAGGTCACCGTCTCCGTCAAGCCCTCCGTCATGAAGCTGCCCGCCTCCCCCAAGGCGCCCCTCATCATGGCCGGTCTCGGTACCGGTCTCGCCCCCTTCCGCGCCTTCATCCAGTACCGCGCCCTCCAGAAGGCCCGCGGCGAGGAGATCGGCTCCATCCTGCTCTACCTCGGCTCCCGCCACCAGCGCGAGGAGTACCTGTACGGAGAGGAGTGGGAGGCCTACCTCGACGCCGGCGTCATCACGCACCTCGGCGCCGCCTTCTCCCGCGACCAGCCCGAGAAGATCTACATCCAGGACCGCATGCGCGAGTCCATGCGCGACCTGGTGCAGAGCTACATCAAGGACGAGGGCAGCTTCTACCTCTGCGGCCCCACCTGGCCCGTTCCCGACGTCACCGATGTGCTCATGGAGGCCATCAACACGGAGGCCAAGCAGAGCGGCAAGAAGGTCAACGCCCGCAACGAGATTGAGAAGCTCAAGGAGGAGGACCGCTACATTCTCGAGGTCTACTAGGCTGTCGCGCTTGAAAATATCTGCTGGATTTGCGTGTGTACATATAACCATCTACGGCCGTGGGCCCTGCGAAAAGTTTCTTTGATTACATAGCCGGTTGTCATACTTACGCACTCGTCAATTCTCTAAACAATTAGACTCATCGTATCATCGTCGTAAAATTTCTTTCCCAATTGGTGCTGCGCGTGCTTTCCAATCTCGCAATGCATATTTACGCTTTACTATATCCTAATCCACCAAATTAATGCGTCATAGAAGCCTCAAACAATCCCCTCAACTGCTCCCTCTCCTTCTGCAGCTCCGTCTCCAGCCCGGGGGCGAGCATCAGCACTCTGGCCTGCGGGATGGTGCCCTCGACGAGATCGTCCAGGTGCTCCGTGCCGAAACCGAGCTCCTTGATGCCCGCCGGCTGGTCGCCGAGGTCGGCGAGGAACTTTGTCAGCGCATCGGCCAGCACGGCGCCGGCGTCCTCCTTGCGCACGCGGGAGATGTCGACGCCGAAGGCCTCGGCGGCCGCGAGGTGGCGCTCCGGGTTGGAGGCGCCGGTGAAACGGAAGACGGCCGGGGCGGTGACGGCAACGGACACGCCGGGGGATGATGGGGTAGTTGACCTTGTAGCCGGAGTGCTGGTAGCCTGGGTTCTGGCCTGAGATGGGGTAGGACATGCCTGTGGGGGGGTTTGGTCAGCGTTTCCGGGACTCTTTGGTATGTTCAAGGGGTGCTGGTCATACCGTGGCAGAGATGGACTCCGGCGTTGCCGAAGCCAACACCGGCGAGCGTCGCGGCGAGGAGCATCTCGCTCTGGGCCTCAAAGTCGTCCGGGTCGCGGACGGCGCGGGGGAGGTATTTGACCGTCGCGCGCAGGGCGTGGAAGGAGAAGACGTCGCTGATGGGGTTGGCGCCCTGGTACGCGGGGCGGAGGATGGGGTTCTTGGGGCGGGGGACGCGCTCGTGGAAGGGGATGGCGGTCCAGGACTCGAGGGAGTGGCAGAGCACGTCGAGGCCGGAGGCGGCCTTGACGGCGGAGGGCATGGTGCGGGTGTTGAGGGGGTCGCAGATGCCGAGGGTGGGCTTGAGGTTCCTGTGGGCGACGCCGGTCTTGGCGCGCTTGGAGACGAGGTCGAAGATGGCGGTGCCGGTGGTCTCGGAGCCGGTGCCGGCGGTGGTGGGGACGGCGATGAGGGGCTTGAGGGGCTTGTCGACGGGGCGGCCGTTGCCGAGGGGCGCGTTGACGAAGTCGAGGAAGGGGGCGTCGGGGTAGCACGAGAGGTTCATGAGCTTGGCGGTGTCGATGACGGAGCCGCCGCCGACAGCGAGGAAGGCGTCCGGGGCGAAGGGGCGGGCCCAGTCGATGGCCTCGCGGACGGAGCTGTCCTTGGGCTCGACGCGGGTCTGGTTGTAGACCTTGTAGTTGATGCCCTCGCGGTCGAGGGCCTCGCGGACCTGCTGCATGGCGAAGAGGCCGTCGACGGTGGGGTCCGTGACGACGGCGACGCGTTTGGCGCCCATGTTGGCGAAGTCCATGCCGACCTCCTGGGTCGAGCCCGGGCCGAAGCGGATGGAGGAGGCGGCCATCTCGAAGGCGTACTCCTTCTGGGAGTGGTCGACGGGGGTTGCGAAGCCGCGGGAGGAGGTGCGAAGGGGCCGCGGGTGAGGTTTAGCGGGGAGTGGTTGTGGTGGTGGCCTGGGTTTGTGTGGCAGGGGCATGATGGCGGGTGGGCTTGGATCGTCCTCAGGAGAGAAACGGCGCGGGACGCGGCCTGGAGGATGTCGTGAGATGAGAGGTCGTGAGGGGGGGGGGGGGGGGGAAAGGGACTTACGTTGGGGATGACGCGGAGTGAAGGCGTCATTGTGGGCGGTTGATGTGTAAGAGTTGTTGATATACAAGGCGTAGCACTATGATGTAGATAGATCTTACAAGATTGGGTGAGATAGACGCCGGAGACGAGGTGTGAGGATCACGAACGACAGATGTGAGATGAGAATTGAGGTGAAGCTCTCGGTAAACTCAAGGTGGAAAGGGAGCGATGTCGGGATTCAGGTCCCGCGGCTCCTCCGCACAGAGCTGCCCGCTCAGGCTAGGCCTTGTTGGAGTGCCCATGGTCGACTGCGCCGGGGGGAGTGTTTGGAGGCGTCTTCCCCCGCATCGAGGCTCCACTTGCCGGCCGAGCGATCTAGATGTGGGGCCCGTTTGCCGAGGTACACTTACATGCCTCGAGTTCTCTCCCAAGTGCCCGTATTTCTGAGACTCGTTTTCCGTTACATATGCATCCCGAATGCATCTGCCTGAGGGTAGCGGTGTTCTCACTTCTTGTAGCCTGAGCTAAACATTCAGGCAGACGCTGGATAACAACGCGTGTTGAAGCAGTAAGACGATGCGAAACCCACTGACATCCACGCAAGCGGAGTACGTATTCCCCGGTAGGCAACACTTCCTTGCACGACCTGCCCGATGAAGCAAGCGAGAGCGCTCAATTGACCAATCGTTCACAATGGTTCATGATGATTCATCCGCCAGAGTGGAGGTTCTCGCGATCCTTCGTACGACGAGTTTGCGGTCATTGTGCAAATCGAATAGTATAAGATGAAGGCCATTGAAGGGGATTGAGAGAAAAAAAATAAGCATTCAGGTCATAGAGCAGCTCAACAGGCTTAATTATACCCCATTTAACTTACAAAAACATCACCATGTCCACTCAATCAACCCCCCGCGGCCGCATCCGCGACATTCTCCCGAATCTCCACCTCGGAAGCTGGCCGGCCGGCCCCAAGAACTCCATCACCGACATCCCCGGCATCCTGGCCTCCACACAAGAAATCCACACCGACGAGGGCGTCAACACCGGCGTGACCGTCATCCTGCCGCACAAGGAATGGTTCAAGGACGCATGCTACGCCGGCGTCTTCCGCTTCAACGGCTCCGGCGAGCTGACCGGGTCGCATTGGATCGAGGAGACGGGTCTGCTCGCCAGTCCCATCGTCCTGACGAATTCCTTCTCCGTCGGCGACTGCTACCGCGGCATCTACGAGTACTCCATCAAGAACTACTCCAATGAGAAGGGCGAGGTGGAGTGGTTCCTGTTGCCCGTTGTCGGAGAGACGTTCGACGGGCATCTGAACGACATCTCGAAGCTGGCCGTCAAGCCCTCGGACGTGGTCAACGGCATTGAGACGGCCACGGATGCTCCGGTGCCGGAGGGCAACACCGGCGGCGGCACGGGTATGATTTGCCATTACTTCAAGGCGGCACGGGCTCGAGCAGTCGTGTCGTCGAAGGATTCGACGGCGAGGGGAACAAGAAGAATTACAACGTCGCGGCGCTGGTGCAGGCCAACTACGGCAAGGCGGCGCACCTGCGCATCGGCGGGTTTCCCGTCGGCCGCATCCTCGAGAAGGAAAGGCCGAGTCTTTCGTCGAGGTCGCCAAGCACAAGGACAAGAAGGACGGCTCCATCATTGTCATCATCGCCACCGATGCGCCCCTGACGCCAATCCAGTGCCAGAGGCTCGCCAAGAGCGACGGTCGGGCTGTCGAGGGTCGGCGGGTACGGCCACAACCCGTCCGGCGACATTTTCCTCGCCTTCCACAGGCACCACATTCCCGTGCAGACCATCAGCATAGAGAGACGCGAGTCGATCCGTGGAAGGCGAAGGCTTGAAGATTGAGTCCATTGACGATACCAGCATCAACGG
Source organism: Colletotrichum camelliae (assembly GCA_018853505.1). Taxonomy (NCBI): domain Eukaryota; kingdom Fungi; phylum Ascomycota; class Sordariomycetes; order Glomerellales; family Glomerellaceae; genus Colletotrichum; species Colletotrichum camelliae. The sequence continues at coordinate 6,814,661 of JAELVL010000002.1, read as the reverse complement.
ACTGTTCGAGGCGGCCGCCGATGCGACGGAGGAGAGTATCTACAACGCCTTGTGCTCTGCTGAGACGATGACCGGTTTCTGCGACCGGACGATCGAAGCACTGCCTTTGGATCGGTTGAGGGAAATCATGAAGAAGTATGATTCTTAGTACTGTCTAGTTGAATGAATGTCTGCAGTCAATAATCGCTTTTTACCCATGAAAGAGTGGTCCCAGAGTGAATAACAGCCGCATCAATCAATCATCGCTCAGTTTCGCCCAACAGTCTGCTTCGTCACTCACCGCCACCTTTTCCTGGCCGGTCCCTTTCGGACGAGGTCAGCCCATATCGTGTAGCAGCCAGCACTTTTGATCGCCTGCAGTTGTTTCATTACTTGTTCCAACGCCCTGATCCACTCTTCCTCAGTAATCCGACCCCGGTACTTCATTGCGCAGTCAAGAAGAGGCGTCTCGGCATCTTTGAGCTTTTCGATGGCGACATAGAGTTGCACTCGTGTATTGACCCACCTTGGCCTGGCTGCCTCAGCCATGCGCTTGGTATCGTTGATGTTGTACGGGTTTGGTGCTTGCTGGTATAGGTCTCTCATCAAAAGATCGACGGCTTGGAACTTGATGAGTAAGTCATTCTGGAGCGTGTGCCTTGGGATATCGGTCAGTTTATCCATTCCAAACGATGATGACAGATGGGGGTATACAGAGGCTCCTAAAACTCCTTTCTAGCTTTTCTGGCCTGTTCTCTGGCCTCTTGTTCCCTGGCCTCCTGCTCTCTGGCCTGCTGTTCCCTGGCGTGCTCTTCTCTGGCCTCTTTGGCCTCTCGTCTTCTCTGTCTTGCCCTTGCCTTCTTGTTTTTGTGAGCCATCGGACCTTTACCCGTGCTTTGAGATGCTTTGATTGTTGTTTCTTATGGCTGATGTTGAGTTCTGTGAGGTAGGGGGAAAAAAGAGGTAACGGTAAGTTGTCAATCGAGCCAGGGAAATGGAAGGCATAGTGCCGACGAGTTCGGAAGGAACAGGCTCAACGACGACATCTTTCAGGGGGAAAGAGGCTGCCCTCCTAGATCCCCAGTGCAGGTTGTTTGGGAAGGCGTTGGCTTCCACATCTTTCAGGAGCTTCTTTCATAGATGCACTTTGGAAAGAGGAACCCAAGAATCGCCAATTTGGGCTAGGGGACCTTACTTCCATAAAGAAGACAGTAGTAGAGAAAACGATAGGGGTAGGGACAAGGATAACGACGATGGATGATGACGATAGACGACGATAGACAACGACAATAGCCGACGACGATAATAGATGACGACGAAAGCGACGACGATAGAAACGACGACGACGACAGGAGGGTAGAGTATAACTACAGGACAAGTAGTCGCTCTAGCACAGGAAAAAAGATGGTCTCGTAGGAATCTACCTAGGTTGGACTGGACGACGTTGGTTCCCGTGGAGGCTCAGGGGCTAGGCGTGCAAAAATACAGTGTGCGACTAGGAGGATCACAGTAGCATAACCCCTCCCCCACGTAGCGATTTTGGAAGTCTGCCCCTCCATCCGGGCGGTGAGTCAGGGCAATTGCTTTTTTGACTCAGTGTGCGGTACTACCCCACTGCAGCCAATACACTGGTCTGGTGCCCCACGTCCCGGCTTTGAATAATTTTGACTGGTACATCTTCGATCGCGAGACGCAGGATTTTGGTGAGTCAAAGCCGACCCCGAGGTGACTCGAAATCAACCTCGAACGAGAACAACAACCATTTATAGACACCGGTCTCTTCCCCGGATTTCATAAACTGACAAGGGAAACTCTTCCAGGCAAATACCCCGCAATCCGCAACCATGGCCGACTCCAGCCCCCCGAACCCCCCACCGAGCAGGTCGCCAAGCTTCTGCTTGACGAGGTCACCGGCGAGATGATCTCCAAGACCGAGCTCAAGAAGCGCCAGAAGGCCCGTGAAAGAGAGGCTCAGAAGGCTGCCAAGGCCGCCGCTGCCCCTCCCAAGCCTGCTGCTGCTAAGAAGGGCAACGCCGAGGCCGACGAGAAGAACCTCGACCCCAGCCAGTACTTTGAGAACCGATCTCGCACCATCAACAAGTACGTCTGATATCTGGTTCAATTGGATGGAAACACATGCTGAGCGAACTGGAACAGGCTGCGCGAGACCAAGTCTCCCAACCCCTACCCCCACAAGTTCCACAGTAAGTCCCCGAACCACTACGGACCACGGAAGAACGAATCTGACACGATCATAGCCGACTACGATTTGCGCAAGTTTGTCAGCGACTTCGGACACCTCAAGTCCGGCGAGAGCGACAAGTCCAAGGTTATCCGCGTTGGTGCCCGTATCTACAACAAGCGTGCCTCCGGAAACAAGCTCTTCTTCTACGATGTCCGCGGTGAGGGCGTCAAGGTCCAGGTCATGGCTCAGGCGCAAGAAGTCGCCGAGGGCACCCCGTCGTTCGAGGACCAGCACCTCCACCTTCGCCGAGGTAAATACCAGGATTTGGTACTTGGAGGAGACATAGGCTGACATGGTCCAGGTGACATTGTCGGTATCATTGGTTACCCCGGAAGGTTCGTGTCGCGTGACTTGGTAAACAGAAATCTTAGTGCTAACAAACACCCACAGGACAGCGCCCAAGTCCAAGATCGAGAAGGGCGAGGAGGGTGAGCTCTCCATCTTTGCGACGGAGTTCATTCTCCTCACCCCCTGCTTGCACACCCTGCCCGACGAGTACTACGGTTTCAAGGACCACGAGGAGCGCCACCGCAAGCGCTACCTCGACCTGATCATGAACGAGAAGAGCCGTCAAATCCTCATCGCCAGATCCAAGATTGTCACCTACATCAGAAGGTACTTTGACGACAGGGTTAGTTGGGTCTCATTTGCAATCTTCACGCTGAACCCTTGAAACTCACACCGCACAGGATTTCGTCGAAGTCGAGACCCCCATGATGGGTCCCATTGCTGGTGGTGCCACCGCGAAGCCCTTCATCACCCACCACAACGACCTGGACATGCAAATGTTCATGAGAATCGCTCCCGAGCTTTACCTCAAGGAGCTCGTCGTTGGTGGCCTCCACCGCGTCTACGAGCTTGGCCGCCAGTTCCGTAACGAGGGCATCGACCTCACCACAACCCCGAATTCACCACCTGCGAGTTCTACCAGGCTTTCGCCGATGTCTACGACCTCATGAAGACAACTGAGGAGCTCGTCTCCGGCCTTGTCAAGCACCTCACCGGCGGCTACAAGACCAAGTTCCACACCCAACACGGAGAGGTCTACGAGGTCAACTGGGAGGCCCCCTGGAAGCGCTTCGAGATGATTCCCGAGCTTGAGAAGGCCACCGGCGAGAAGTTCCCCCCGGCCGACCAGCTCCACACCGCCGAGACCAACGAGTTCCTCCAGAAGGTCCTCAAGAAGATGAAGCTCGAGTGCTCGCCGCCCCTGACCAACGCCCGCATGATTGACAAGCTTGTCGGCGAGTACATTGAGGAGCAGTGCGTCAACCCCTGCTTCATCTTTGGCCACCCGCAGGTCATGTCGCCCCTTGCCAAGTACCACCGTGAAATCCCCGGTCTTTGCGAGCGTTTCGAGGCCTTTGTGTGCAAGAAGGAGATTGCCAACGCCTACACTGAGTTGAACGACCCCTTTGACCAGAGACTCCGCTTCGAGGAGCAGGCCAACCAGAAGGACCAGGGCGACGACGAGGCGCAGCTGATTGACGAGAACTTCTGCATGTCTCTCGAGTACGGTCTGCCTCCCACCGGAGGATGGGTAAGTCTTGTTTCCTGTGCCACAGGAGAGGACCACGAACTAACAGGTTGCAGGGTATGGGTATCGACAGAATGGTCATGTTCTTGACCGACAATTACAGCATTCGTGAGGTCCTTGCCTTCCCCTTCATGAAGGAGGAGAAGCAGGCGGAGAAGAAGGCCTCCGCGGCGGAGGTTGTTGGCGTCAAGCCCGTCCCTGAGGAGGGTATTGGTAAGTCTCACTCAGCCTTTCGTCGCTAGCTCATACCTGACTGAACGCGTTGCAGCCCACAAGTAGAGGATCAACATATTAGATGATTGGATTGGTATGTCAGAGACGAATGATGTTGTCATCATTGCTAGTCGCGAGGGCACTCGAAGGTGCCAACGAAAAACAAAAGATATCCGGCAGACATTCCACAGTCTAGAGTTGAGCTTCTATTTAAAATGAAGAAAAAAAAAGTTTAGACAGGAGATGTGATGACCCAGACCTCAAAGGGTGGCCGTGATACGCGTTCCGCCCCTATTGCGTATTGCTACAGTTGTTATACATATCTACTTTTTGGTGTGTTCATGTGCCATAATGCCATAATGCGAAATCGCTGCCATAATGCAGGTATCAATGCTATTTTAACTCAGGAAAAAACGCTAGCCTTAGAGAGAACATGCTCTTTCAAGGCTTCATGTTCATGGCCTTGATCCGCTTCTGGACCATGGCGAGGGTGGACTTGGGCACGCGCAGACGGTGACCCAAGACCAGGGCGCCGGTCAGCAGGGCCAGGGCGCCGGCCTGGTGCGTCGCGGCCAGGTGGGTGGGGACGATGTAGATGAGGGTGCTGATGCCGAGGGTGGCCTGCAGGAGGACCAGGTGGACGGTGCCGAGGACGCCCTTCTTGACGTCCTTGGGGAGGGCGGCGGCGACGCGGCCGGTGCGGGAGTAGGCGAAGAGGGAGAGGATGGCGGTCAGGGTGGTCATGGCGAGGATGCGGTGGTCGAGCTGGACGGTGCTGGGGTTCTCGAGCATGTTGCGCCACCAGAGGTCGGAGCCGTCCTCCTTGCGGGAGTAGAACTTGTCCCAGAGCTCCTTGGCGGGAGGTGTCAGGCCGAGGCCCATGTAGGGGAACTCGTTGTAGATGAGGCCGGCGTCAAGGCCGGCGACAAGGGCGCCGGACATGGCGGTCGTGAAGACGAGGGCGACGAGAGCGAAGGAGAGGCGGCGGAAGGTCTTGATGGCCGGGTTCTGCAGCGCGGAGAGGGCCTTGGAGGCGGCGACGGGGTCGGCGAGCAGGCGGCGCGTGCGGAAGATGGAAAGGGCCGTCATGAGCATCCAGGAGTAGCAGACGAAGGCGGTGGCGAGGTGGGCGGTCAGGCGGTACTGGGAGACGCGGGGGTGCGAGCCGGGAGCGAAGAGATCGTCCTTGAGGCCGGACTTGACCATCCACCAGCCGATGAAGCCCTGGAAGCCGATGAGGCAGGAGATTCCGCAGAGGTTGAGGGCCATCTTGGGCGTGACGCGGCGCCGGGCGATGAAGTAGAGGGTCGGCAGGACGAAGGACATTCCGATGAAGCGGCCCCAGAGGCGGTGGGACCACTCCATGAAGTAGATCTTCTTGAACTCGTCTATGGTCATGTGCGGGTTGAGCAGCTTGAACTCGGGAGAGGCGCGGTACTTTTCGAATTCGGATTCCCAGTCGGCGTCGTTACGAGGGGGCATGGAACCGGTTACAGGACGCCATTCGGTGATGCTCAAGCTGATCATGGTGTTAGTCAAGCTTCACAAGACGTGTGACGAGGTTCAGGCATACCCAGATTCAGTCAACCTCGTGAGACCACCCCAGACGACAATACCAAAGACACTGACGGCGGAACCGAGAAGCCAGTAGGCCACCGACTTGGAGTTCGTCTCGGGCCAGGCGCTCTTCTTCACGGTGTCCTTGGCCGCCTCAGTGGCCTGCTGGATAATTGGAGAGGTCTTGTCGACGATGGCGTTGCTGCTGAAGCTCAGGGGCGCCTTGGTCTGGTTGAAGCATCGGGTCTGTTGCTGCTGCTGGGATCGTACGATGTCGAGGATTCGGGAGGACGAGGAGCGCCATTGCGGCTGCTGGCGCTGGCATTGCCTGCATACGAACAGCGAAGGCGACGCCTTGAGGGCGAGCCTCCGCAGTCCCGGTGCGAAAGACGCCATGTTGGGCCCGTGGGGTGGGTATTGCTTGCTGCGACGCAGTGGGAGCTGTTTGGTGATGCGCTGATCAGAGGAAATTTGGAGGATGGGAAATCGAGGACGGCTTAGTGGTTCGTCGCCGGCACCCCTCGGCAGCAGGTGGGACCACTTTTTTGTCATAGACCCTTGAAGACCGCCCGGCGCACGTAACGACCCTGGGCCGTTCTACAGAGCACAGTGCAGCCCGCGCGCCACGCTAATTGCCCCACTGTAAATTTCTTGTTGACCGCCTTTAGCCCACCACGGCAAAAAAAAGTTCCCACGGTCGTGCGCTGCACTCTCTCGGATGGGGAAAAAAGACGGGAGGACCAGAGCACACGAGTAGTCACTCACAGCAGCTTCTCTCGACAAAAGAAAACAAAAAAATGGCCGGAAGACAATCCCACGGACGGCCCCTGCTGTCGTCGAAGCAGCAGCCGAAAACCTTCCGCAAGTCAAAATCCAAAGCCCAGGCCAAGGCCCTCGACGCCTTCACGATCGCCTCGGAGCAGTTTCCTATCAAGCAGAAGAAGACGCCAAGGTTCCGGGAGATTGACGCGCAGCCCGACACTGGAAAGAAGCACAGGCGCGCCGAGGAGGACGACGACGACGAGGACGAGGATGACGATGGCGAGGAGCAGCCGAGGCGGAAGAAGGCCAAGGCCTCCTCCGGCGGCGGCGAGGGCGACGATTCGGACGAGTATGGCAGCGACAGCGAGGGCAACGAATGGCACTACGGCGTGAACGAAGACGAGGATTCGGAGCTCGACAGTGACGAGGCCTTTGGCGACAGCGACGAGGAGGATTTCCAGGGATATTCCTTTAGAGGCAGCAAGACCGCCAAGAACAAGGTTTGCAGCGACCTAGGTACACGGTCGGGGAAGCTATCGCTAACACCGCAGCTAGAACGACGACTCTGAAGAAGACGAGGATGACGACGAATCTCTGGGCGAGGACGCAATCGACCTCGCACAAGCTCTGGACGAATACGAATCCGACGAGTCCATGGAAGACCAACGCTCCGGCTCCGGGGGCTCAGAGTCCGACTCGGAGGCCGACAGCCCGCCCTCGTCCGACTCAGACGAAGACGAAGACGAGGAGGAAGTCGACCCGTCCAAACTCGGCGCCCTGCAAAAGTTCATCACCAGCTACGGCGGTGAAGATGAGGAGGCGGCCCCGACGAAGCAGAAGCAGAAGATCAGCTTCAAGGACCTCGGCCTGGCGGGCGTCAAGGACGCGCAGATGCGCAAGTCGGTGAAGCTCATGGCCAAGGAGGAGAAGGAGACGCGCCCCGGCGCGGGAAGAAGCTCGAGGTGCCCCTCGCCCGCAGGCAGCAGGACAAGCTGCAGCGGGCGGCGGCGTACGAGACGGCCAACGAGACGCTGGGCCGCTGGCAGGAGACGGTCAAACACAACCGCCGCGCGGAGCACCTCGTCTTCCCGCTGCCGCAGAACGCCGCGGACGAGGGGCTCGACAACCGCGAGCTGCAGGCGCTCACGGCCAAGAACTCGAGCAACGAGCTCGAGCAGACCATCATGTCCATCATGCAGCAGAGCGGGCTGGCGATGAACAAGCAGGAGGAGAACAGGATGAAGAAGGAGGCGGAGGAGGAGGGCCTGTCCAAGGAGGCGCTCAAGGACCTCGTCAACCAGCGCCGGCGGGAGCGCGAGATCGCCTCGCGCGAGACCAAGAAGGCGGCGCGGATCAAGAAGATCAAGAGCAAGGCGTACCACCGCGTGCACCGCAAGGAGAAGGAGCGCGAGGAGATGAAGCTGCACGAGGCCATGGCCGAGAACGGCGAGATCGACTCGGAGGCCGAGCGCGAGGCGGCGGACCGCAGGAGGGCGCTGGAGCGCGTGGGCGCCCGCCACAGAGACTCGAAGTGGGCGAAGCTGGGCGCGTCCAACAAGCGCGCCGTCTGGGACGACGACTACAGGGCAGGACTGCACGACATGGCCCGCCGCGAGGAGGAGCTGCGCCAGCGCAAGGAGGGCCGCGCGGGCCACTCCGAGAGCGAGGACGAGTCTGAAGACGAGGAGGACGACGAGGGTAGTGATGACGAGGATGATGTGGTGCGCGAGAAGCGCAAGTTGCTCAAGCAGCTCAAGCGCATCGAGAACGAAGAGGACGACAGCCCCGCGTCGAACCTGATGAAGATGAAGTTCATGCAAAAGGCCGAGGCGATGCAGAAGAAGGCCAACGACGAGCTCATCGCGCAGATCCGCCGAGACATCGACTCCGACGGCGAGGCCAGCGAGGAGGATGAGGTGACGGAGGTGGGACGCAAGAAGTTCGGCGGCGCGGCCAAGCCTGCCATCTCCGCGCCCGCGCTGTCCAAGAACAAGAAGAGCAAGAAGGCCGCCGGTGCGGTCGAAGACGACGACGACGTGCCGGACAACAGCGCCGTCAACGCGGGCTACTCCATCACCGCCGAGCCCTCGACGACGGGCTCCGCCTGGTCCTCGGGCCCGCGCAAGAAGTCCTCCTCCAAGACGCACCAACCCCGCGTGATGGACCTGGACAACTCCCAAGCCATGACGGCCTCCGCGCCGAAGCCCAAGTCCCGCTCAAAAGCAGCTGACGATGACGACGAGGACGTGGACTCCGACGAGGGCGAAGACGTCCACCTGCCCCTCGCGATCCGCGACATTGCGCAGATGGACAAGGCGTTCGCGGGCGACGACGTGGTGGTCGACTTTGCGCGCGAAAAGGCCGAGGTCGAGGCCGAGGACGACGACAAGATCGTCGACAACACGCTGCCGGGCTGGGGCGGCTGGGTCGGCGAGGGCGTCAGCCAGCGGGAGAAAAAGAGGCAGCAGGGGCGGTTCGTGACAAAGGTCGAGGGCGTGAAGAAGGCGGACCGCAAGGACGCCAAGCTCGACAGGGTCATCATCAGCGAGAAGCGCGTCAAGAAGGTAAGTTTTCTTTTTCTGTCCCTTGATTGTGTCAATCCGGTTGCTGACATGTTATACCACAGAACGACAAGTATCTCGCGACCCAGCTGCCTCACATGTACGAGTCCAAGGCGCAGTACGAGCGTTCGCTGCGTATGCCCCTGGGCCCCGAGTGGGTTACCAAGGAATCGTTCCAGGAGGCGACGAAGCCGCGCATCCTCAAGAAACAAGGCATCATTGCGCCCATGTCGAGACCAACGTTGTAAGAGGCATGGCCGGACGGGGAGAAACGGATTGGTTCATGTTGAATACGTTGTCTACTTTTATACTACACATAGACACCTCACGATTGTATCCGGCGAAATACCAGGTGCTACAGGCGAAATACTTCGAGACTATAAAAGTTATTTTTTTTTTTTTCATTTAATGCCCAAATGGGCGTTGTATATTGTGATGGAACACTAATACTGCGGACCTCGCGAACCAGTGTTTTCTGTCTTCGTGCCTTTGCAAACACCAATTTCTCCATTTCTCGAAGGAACGAACCTTGGATACCGCCCCCCTAGAAGCCGCGCCCGTTGAATATTGTACAGATGAGAGAGACACACACCAAGGAAATATGCACACACGAGAGCGATCTCTCTTTTTTAACGATAGTCTTTCGAACAGGAGCCTCGTCTCGCAAGACAGACTCAGAAATGTTTGATACTGGTATCAAAGTCAGCAACGCGCCACCAAGACGTCCCGCTGGGTATATGGGAGTCATTGGTCCTTGGCGAAGCTCTAAAATTTCAGGGTCCAGGTGTGTATGAAGCCACCTGACCCTTTTAAGAAAAACGTATGATTTTACTCATCGCTCAACCCATGACAGTAGAAAAAGCCTTGTCCAAGGCGTCGCTAGGGCTGACGTAGAAAGCCAAGGCGATGATAATGTAGAGGCCAAGCAACATGGCTCCCTCGAGGTAGTTGGACTTGCCGTCCTGCACGGTGTACGTAACGACAAGCACGGAGAAAGCAAAGGCCACAGTCTCGAAAGTCTCGAAGCGGAGAGTCATGGGCTTGTCGAGAACAGCCCAGCCGAGAATGACAAGGAAAGGTGTGACGAGAAGAGCGATCTGAATGCTAGAGCCGATGGCAACACCCATGGCCAGGTCCATCTTGTTTCGGATGGCGACAACCACGGCCGTTACGTGCTCTGCTGCGTTACCGACAATCGGAATGAGAATAAGACCGATAAAGTTTTTGCTGATGTGCGCGCTCTCGACAAGGTCGTCAATGCTGCCGACGAGATATTCGGCGCAGATAGCGACCAGGACCGTGGTAACAACGAGAACGGCGGCAGCGGCGATGGGACCCATGAGGGCCTCCTCAGGCTCCTCGTCGTGGTGGTGCTGAATTTCGGCATCGAAGAGGTTGGGGTGGGTGCGGAGCTGGAACCACAGGTACATCACGTACAACGTCAGGAGAATAATGGCAGTTCCGCGAGAGAGCAGCAGAATGCTGTGCTCCTTGTCGTCCGAATCAGCCTTAGACAAGGCGGAGTAAAGCTGTAGGTGGTGTTAGTTAAGGAGCGGGGTACATGCATATTCCGCGAGAAGCTTACAGTAGCAGGGATGACCAGCGAAGCCGAAGACAGGGTCATCAACGAGCAAGTGGTCTGCGCCGTAGCGGAAGCAAAGCTCTGTTCCATGCCTTGGCCCGTAACTCTGTCGCGCATGTTGACAATGCCGCCAAAGAAGAAGCACATTCCCATAACCAGAAGCAAGTTGGACAAGATGGAGCCCAACATGGACGACTGAACGACCTCAATCTGACCATCCTTCAAGGCGACAATGCTGACAATCAATTCGACGGCATTTCCAAAAGTAGCGTTGAGCAATCCTCCTAGTGCCTCGCCCAGCTTCACAGAGATCTGTTCGGTCGCAAATGACAAGACGGCGGCAAGCGGGATGATGGCGAAGAAGTTAATGGTGAAGACGGCGGTAGAGCTCCAGTTGCCCTGGCCTGCGACGATGCCGATAGGCACCATGACCAGGAGGAAGTTGACATAGTCTGTGGGAGAGGGTTTGTTAGCTACCAGGCGCAGCAACACCATGCGACTGGCGGCTGGACGACTTACTGCTGAGGAGAGTGACCTTGGTGATGTGCCAGGCGTAAGAGCCGTATCTCACGGCAACGTTGTCGCTGTCGGTGCCTGGAGTATGCCTTGGGTCGAGGAAGAAGCCGTAGGTCTTGTTTTGGTGGTGGTCATGGTCGGCGACGCCGTTTCCATTGCCGTTTTGGTCATGGTGACCGGAGGATTGGTTGCCGTTGAGTAGAGGCGATTCCTCATCTACCTCGCCATCGCGGGCATTGGGCTTGTTCGTGCTGCCCCAAGAGCGAACCTGTTCGCGAAAGTGTCTGTTGGCTGAATCGTCGGACATCGCGCCACCATATTAGCCGAAGCCCAGACCACCAGAAAAAAAAAAGCTGTATCTGTGATGTCGCGAACGTCGATAACAGTGTAAGGTATGCGTTGAGTGGTGAGGCAACCGGTGGTGAGAAACGAAAATAGAAGGGAAATCAAGGAGTGACGATTCGAGGGACAAGGCGACCAGATGTGCGCCTGGAAGGTGTGGCAGGAAAGAAGAGAAATGTCCAGTCGCAGGAGCAGGAAGCTGCGATGTTGTGGCTTGGAGGGTAGGAGAATGCCGGCGTGAGTGAAGTGCGTCCAAGACTGGAGTGCCAAGACCAAGTAGCAGGAGTAGCGCAGGCAATCCAGGGAGGTGCAGCTACCAGTACATGGGTGGGAGAGAAGAAAACGGGGCTTGCTGGGGCCGGTGATGGAGGAGGTGACGGGAGAAAAAGAGGTGAGCGAAGTGGAAGAAGTCAGAGACAAGGCGATAGTACCTTGCGGTGAATATGGCGCAGCAGGGTACTTTTTCTTTCTCTTACTTTTTCCTTCTCGACCGGATAAAAATCAAACAGAAATCCAACGCAACGGTAGGGACGGCAATGTATCTATCTGTGGAGGATAGCAGCAGGGTACTTACAGACCATGGCTGCGGACTGTGGTATGTACAGTAGCAGCAGCAACGGGAGTTACTATCAGGTATCGCAGATAGACAAGTTGGCTGTCACGAACGGACCGGATGAGAGTGCTGGGAGGCCCTGCTCGGCGGATGTGTCTATGTGTGTGTGTACTCAGCCTACTGTACCTGTGTGCAGTACGCAGTATGCGTGTGCCGCCCGACGGGTGAGTGGGGTAGAGAACGGTCGGTCAGTCGTGCGTGATCCAATGGAGGAGGGTTGCGCAGAGATGAGGGCACGTTGGGCCGCCAAGTCGCAAGGTATTGAGGGATCTGGTATCAGAGAGGTCGTGGTGTGGTGGTCGGGTCGTGATCGAGTCGAGCGTCAAGTTGTGTGGTGCAGTGTGGTAAGGTAGTGTCGTGCGCACTGGGGAGTCCAGACGTCCCTGACCGTAACGAGGAATGGTGTGCGAGCGCAATTGCCAATTGGCAGCCTTTGCGTAGATCTCAATAGGCAAGAAGAGAGGGTACAAGACGGGGTCCAGAAGCAGTGTTCCAGAATACAGATGTTGCTGCTGCTGTTGCAATTCCAATGTTCTTCTCAAGCTTCAGGTGATAGCCAAGAGCAATCAATTTTGGGGGTGGTGGACGGTAGGACAGCAGCTCAGACGCGATGCAGGAAGGGGAAGAACACAGCCCCCTTTTCTTGTCAAGCTATTATGGGGAAACGTGGGACGGGATGTCGTAAAGGTAGGACGAAACAAGCAGCAATTCAGCATTCAGCAAGAATGTGTCTGGTCTGGCTGGCTGGTGGTGGTGTGGAAGTCTGCTGGTTTCTCAAGTTTGGTGCTGCTACTTGCTGCTGGATGGTTGTCCAACAGGACTCGACCTGGAACCTGATTTGCTTGGCATTTAGATGGTATGGATCCCCAGGGAGGCCTCCGTGGAGAATGATGATGGGGCCCATGACAATGGCACACTGGGACATTGGGTGCCTCCCCCATGCATGCGGTCATGGAGCACACTGCTTCCCACTCCTCCTGCAGCACTGGACTGCACCTTACTAGTAGTCACTTCACTGCATACTAGAGCAAGCTCCCAAAGCTTCCTTCGGGTCCCTAGGTTCCTCCTCCCCCAACGTCATCAGCGGGCGAGCTAGTAGCGCCTACCTAGCGAGCAGGTTTCAGCAAGGGATAGTCGGCGGCGCCCAATGGAGATGACTGATGATGCCAAGCGCTGTGCTGGTTTGGCGTTGGGTTGCTTTACTTCGTCAAATTTCTCCGCTGCTTCCTGCCGCCGCCGCCGGCCTTCAGACTCTACTTTGTACCTTGCGGACAGCACCCACTTTCCTCTGCCAGTCTGGGATTCTCTCCCACTTTCCACTTTTTCCGCCGGCCGATACGGGAGAGAACCCAGGAAGAGGCGGAAACAAATCTGCTGCTTTCCATACGACAGGCGCATCTTGTCCTTGTCGGCTGTCCAGAGCCCTGGCAGGAAGTCCTCGCAAAGTGCCGGGCAAGAGAAGCTTATTAAACGTCACCAAGGTACGCGGCAACTGCCCGCTTCCCCTAGCTTGTGGGCACGATACCGTCATCATCGGACTTTTGCTCCCGTCCATCGTATCTTTGGCTCCCTATCGACGCATTCTCAGTCATCCACCCGAAAAGAAAGGAAACAGAAAACGACCATCCGTTTGCTTGCGGCCGCTCGCGAGCACCTAGGTCACAAGCAATTCACCCGCAAAAGGCCATTCGGCGTCGCATTCAACCTTTCTTCCCGAAGCCAATTTGCTGTACGGATACTTACTCGCCACCATTACCGCAGCAACCCCCAACATCGAACTTTGAAGTCGAAAACGCACAAGTTTAGGCTTGGCTGACAGTCCCTTTCCACATATTTCGTCTCGGCACGAAGCCGTTCCACAGCCAGGGACGATCGTCTTGACCTTCGGCTCAGGGGACCGGACGATATGCGACAAACAGCAGCTCGAGCTCCCCCGCCCACGTCCACGGCCTGAAGATACTAGACGGCAACAAAAAATAGCAGCAGCGGTGGTGCTCTTACCAAACACACACAACACACATCAAACTCGGCTGACCTCTTCAACCTCAAACAGGGACATCTCCTGGTCTCGTCTGAAGTTTGACTTTTCTGGGTGCTCCTGCGACTAATACTCCAGCACATGGCGCTACGTACCCCCCGAATGCCCACAATGATTGCTGCCAATGGAACCCTACGGATACAGTGTCCCAGTGGTTGCCGGGCGAGGCAAACAAGCTCCAGACTCGTGCTCCCTGCCAATGGCGAATGCTGCATTCGGTTGCCCTGCGAAACGCCCTGCCTTGGCTTGCTGGGGGCGGGTCTCCGCAATGACCACTCGGATTCGGAGCCCCATGTCCCGATCTACGGACCCCCCAGTTCCATTGCGAGTCCCGACAGCTTCGCAGTGAACTGAAGGAACCATGCCCCGGCGCGGACATGGACTTTGTCTGACTCTGATGCAGCCCACCCGCTCTGGACCCTTATCGAGCCTTATCGATAAAGCTTCGGCCCTGCCCTGTCCTGCCATGCCATCCGCCTCACTGGATCAACCCAAAGTCAATCACTCAAACTGGACGCTCTGTTCAACTGCACTTTATTCTTGGTTCATCGCCTCAACTATAATGGCCAGAGTACGCACAGCCTCGTCCATCTCGAGTATCAAACTCAACGCTCAAATCCTCGCATGAAGCAGGCCCGTCTGCCTCGTCTCTTCAGCCCGCCTGATCTGATGATCCAACACACGATTGCCTCAACTCTGAAATGCGGGGACGGGAGAGGGGAGACGGGCACGGAGGCTGGTCAGAGTGCATGTCTCCGATTCATTTGCAGACATCTCCCGAGTCATCCAGCTTCTCATGCTTCATGCATGTGTTTTTTCGACGCCGCCATCGTGCGCTGGCACTTTCACAGCCACCGTCATCTGTCCAATCGACAACTCCCCCACCCCCACTCATCTCCGACCAGTTCCTCCTCTCGAGTTGCCAACTTTGACACTGAGCGGCACTCACGGGACGCTGCCTTGGGCGCGTCGCAATATGCACGTGGCCTTCATGGCTCAGCCAGCACTAGGCAAACCAGAATGAAGCTGCAGAGGCTGCCTGAAGTCTCATTAGCACCTTGATGGTTCTCGTTCTCGCAATCAGCATGCGCCGTCAGATAGTTAGGTTCCCAGACAAAGACAAACCGGATACGCTGGAGTTGTTTGCGCCAAATTTCTCGAATCGACAGCGCCGTCTTCAGGGCTATCAAGAAATGATTGACATGGCAGATTTTTGACTGCAGAATTTTGCGCATCGGCCTAATTCACGTGGCCCCAAAGCGCCCGGGCTCACAGCGGCTCGCACTTCGTCTCATGTTGAGGCGGTCCCAGAATGTCATCTCGTGTGCCCCCATCGGCCCAATAGCTTGATGGTTGCGAGGCGGTCGTGACTGAGCCGATTGTGCCGTCTTCCGAACTAGACCACACCATCCCTATCAACCCGCTCAAACCGCGTCAGGGAAAGCTTCCAGGAGACAGCGTTGCCTCTGCTGTTCGTCAATGCATCTAATCAAGTTGCCTCGAAGGGCTGCAGAGCCTCACGGGTTTTCCAAACCTTGCCCTCAGCTGCACTTGTCAATAGCCTGACAGCTGAGGTTTGAGGCTGCATTAACGACCAACCCAGTCAATAGCAAGAACGACTCCGGCGGGAACCCCAACCATATGCTGTGTCTCTTGGGCGAAATGGGGAAATGTTTCAAGAAGTCGACAACAAGAGACGGACCCCGGAATCCGGATGCTGAATGCCAATGCGTACTGCGCACGTACAGTGCTGACCAACGGTGCGCATGGGCCGAACGCCACGGTGTTCGTGCCCTCCAACGACACACCAACGGCCATTCTAAGAGCACCGCACCCAAATGCGCTACATGCAAGTGACAAGTTGCGAAAACAGAGTCGATGACGGTCACAGAATCCAAGCCAGCCTGATTATCAAAAGCGGTTGCAATAAGCATTGTGGCGAGAAAAGCTTAGCCTTTTCGGCCCCCAAAGAAAAAAAAAAGGGAAACCAGGGGCCCGTGTTACGTAGATGGGTGACGCGTCATCAGAAAAGCCCCCCCTGGAAATTCCCATCTGACGGAATTTCGCATCTTTTCCCTCCTCCCCCGCGAATGAACAAAGGGGCGTGTAAATTGCAAAAAGAGAAGAAGGGCACCCCCCGAGCTACATCTAGCCAACCAACCACCTTCTTAGCTGGCCCAGAAATTCGGGACCGCTCCTCAGATTTCGAGATGCGGCGGCTTTTGGGTATCCATTGACAGCCGCAGGTTTGAATGCTTGGCGCAGCAAGCCCTCGAGATACTCCGTCTCAGGCGCAAAAGGGTATGAAGGAAACGAGACGTCAAGCATCATTGTGTTGCTGCCTATGATGTGAACGTTCAAGCACTCCGCGGAAGGTGGAGAACTAGACTAGACAAGATCAACTTCGCAACCTCTCCAGCGCGAGAAAAATGCGGAGCTCATCCTCCGTCGAAATGTACCTATATATGTCTCGCAGTGTCTGCTCGACCTCCCCCCAATGGTCATAAAACCGGCATAACTCATTATATGTCTGTGTCTCAAGTCTCCGCAGCTCGCCGCAATACTCTTCATGCCTCATCTTGGCGGAAGCTGAACACGGAGCAGTGTCGATAGCTCTTCGGATGGCGTCTTCAACGGTCCGCAGGTCCGGATATCGAGAGTGGCGGCAAGGGACCGTTTTATAAAGGGGTGGTTTGGAATGGAGCCTTGGACTGCTGATATTGGTAAGGCTGTTTCTGATGGCGGTGCCGCTGCGAGTGCGGACGTCCAGACTGGATGAGAGGAGAATGGGCGTACTTGAAGGAAAGACGAGCGCTGCTGCGAACCACGCGGCAGCGACCATTGGCCAATTTTTCGCGCCCGTGTAGTCAGTCTTTTTCACGTTCGGCACTGTGGAGGCGGAATGTGTGATGCCAACGACGTACCATGGTGTGAAGTGGTTGCCGGTGCTGAATGTGACAGAGACCCGCGGACGAGGGCGGCTGCCGTTGCCCACTGAGACTTTGCCAAGACTCCTCGTTTATTTGCCTTCAAAAGTGCTGAAGCCATGTTGAGCAGCAGTAGTTGTAGTCAAGGGACCGATAATGAGGCTGAGATTTCACTTCGTGTGCGGGTTTGAAGTAGCGTCCATCAAGAACGAAAGTTTGTTGCCTTTCATTCAACCCTGGTAGGTAGGAAAATGACTCCGAAGGCTGAGGTGTATCTCTTGCGTAGGAGTCTTGACGCTGTTATTCTTTACACCAACCAGGTGTCGGAGCCTTTGACTATTAGGCCACCAAGCAAGCCCAAACGTGGATAGTATTGCTCACTTATCAATCAATGCCAATAATGAAGTGGCCAAATGCAGAGACTTCTACTGTAGCGAGTACATCATAGATCCTGCCAGGGAATCGAGCTGTTGACTGACCCTCAAGAACTTGTTACTTCCCAGAGCGTGCTCGTCTTTTAGAAGAAGTCATCTAATGCAAAGAGCAAGAAACATCTCGCCATGTTAGCATGCGCTTTTGATCGATGGCACTCGAGAAGCCTGAAGATGACTGCACTGGCAAAATCACGAACATCACAAACAACATGGTACACAGTGTTATCAAATGAGCGAGCAGATTGCAAAAGAGCAAAGCATAAACTCCCATTCTCGATTCATAAAAGATACTGTCTAAGCGTATTGCGGTCGTTATTTTTAATCGTTTTCGTCGTTTAGGATTACCATAACATTTCTTCATACTAGGCGTGTTCATTCTGTCATTACTCATGCAAGCAGGAATTCGAATTTTGCCGCCCTCCAAAGCATCGTGTCTCGTTCCTAGGTCATTACTTGCATTCTGAAGGTGTCATGGGAGTTTAGATGCCGGCCATCGCTGGACACCATGTTAGCAGCAATCCATCAAATGAAAGAGACACCAACTTACCCGCAGCGTAGGTCAGGTACCATGTCAAGCTTGCGCCTCCATCGATCCAACCGGGATCAAAGTTGGGGCTGTTGAAGAAATCGAACGCAGTCTTCCCGTCGATTGTTGCCAGGTTTCCATACAAGATTCCCCTCCATCCGCCGACGATGCTATCGACGCGGCCGTTACTAAAGTACACGTCCCATTCTTCCTTGACGAAGGCCGGGGTACGGATGAAAGGCGACGATGCCAGGAGGGGAATCATGTGGATGCCCTGGATGTATTCTATGTTTGCGCCGAAGAAGGTTGTGTGGTCGACCTTGTTCTCGAACAAGATGCCGGCCACCTTGTTTCCAATAAACTGAGGTGGCTGCACGATATTGTCGCTTTTGTAGAGATAGTATGATTGGAGGGAGCGGGCGATGACGGCGAGCTGAAGATTGCCGCGCATGGCCATGGTAGTGTCACCCGAGGCTTCTCCCCACATCTTGATGGCATAGGCGGCCATCATGTCCTCCGAACTTGATTCTTGGTTCTTTTAAGTTATTAGTCATGGCATCTCAAACCAAGACAGGGTACTCACCTTTCCATCATACGAGGCATACAGGCCGTGTGCCCAGCTATGCCCGTGGTACCAGTCCATGGAGCGCCATAGTGGGAAGTACGTGTCTTTGGTGCTAGGATTGGCAACATCGCGCACCAACGCATTGACGTAAGCCTTGTTGGCTTGCATCCATGTAGGATCCAGGTGCGCGATTGCAGCGGCTGCGAGAATGTGGTAGCCATAATGGAAGTGGTGGTCGTTGTAGTATGTGTTGCCAAAGTCGGCACCGTCATTGCCCGTTACGTATGTTGCTGAGGATACAACACCTCCCCACGCGCCTGTAAAGCTATCAGCAAAAAGTGGCATTGTATGACAAGTCAAAACCTACTTTCGTATAATAGAGGAAACTTCTGCTTGTTGGTCGCAAATCTGGCAAACGCTTCCTTCAGCCGGGGAAGAGCTGACTGGGCCAACCCCGCATCTCCCACGACGTCGTTGATGGCCACGATCAAAATAGCAAATTTGGCCAGTGCCTTTCCACTGAAGTACATCGAGTCCAGATCTGACTGCGCACTCATATCCTGAGACACCTCTTGGGTTGCTATCCCGCGGATTATGGTTTTTGCTTGTTCAGAGATCGTGGTGAGAGGGCCTTTCTCGGGACTCCACGGGGCAAAGCCCATGCTGACGGGCAGGTTCGGCTCAACCATGGTCCATTGATCAGCCAGCACTAGTGTTCCGTTACCCTTGGTAGGGGTCTGAAGCAGGACTTGTTGAACCGCGGCCTTGGTCGTGGCATCGAACGACGCAACGTGATGCGGCAGTGCGTACATGGCCAGCTTTCCGTCCTGGTGTCCTTCCTTGGCAAACTTGAGGCTGTACGTGCCCGTGTTACCGTTCACGGAACCAGACAACGTGACCGTCGTAGGATAGACACCAGCTGCCAGATCAAACACCGCCTCGCCATTTCCAGGATCCTTGGCAAGTTGGATGGACCCGAAGAAGGGCTTGGTTGATTGGGCCATTCCGTTGTTGACGACCTGTAGGTCCAATTGGTCTCCCGTGGTGGCGTATGCATACAGCCGCCAGATCTTCCCGTCTTCGAGTTGGAACGTGTACTTGGCGACGCCGGCCTTTGGGTCTTGGGTCGCCCGTGTAACAGTCCGGAAGAACACTCCGGTGCGGATCACAGGGGTAGCTCCAGAGTAGTTTGCCGTCACAAACGGCATCCCTTGAACCAAAGGAAACGACACGGCAGGCACAGCTCCTGAATTGGGCTTCAGGTGGACTCTGGCGGAAAATGCAGTGACACTGTCCATTCCCACGGCCGTGTCTGCTTCAAGTTCTTGGGCACTGATGACCATGGATTGAATACCTACAGGGTTAATAAAATACGATGCCGCCCCGGAATCCTTGTTCGGGCCAAAGACCCGCTGATTCGCGTCGATATGAGAAATAGTCATGCCGTAGCTGGCGGCGGCTCCTTTCCCTGCACCCCATGCTATGGCGTACGGGTAAGTATAAGTTGGTGCCGTTTGATCACCCAAGAAGAAATTGGCGTAGAACTTGTTGGTCTGGAGCGGCCCGCCTGATGTAATGCCCTTCCGCGGAACAGGGTGGTCGCTTCGAGTCGTGATAGATGACGGGGGCGCATCCGTGCCAATGGGCTCTGCGAAAAGATCTCCTGATGCCATTGGTGCAGACGGCAGCGGCGCTACGACGGTTCCTCCTGAAGTTGGTTCAATCAAGGTCGACGGAGTCGGGATGGGATCCGACATCAAAGGGCAAGTAGTGACCTTGCCTGCGGTATCGAGATTGCTGTGTACGTCTCCGGTAGTTTGAGGAGTTTGACCAGTGAGTGATGGCAATACGACGACGTTTCCTCCAGATTGTGCGCTGGTGACGAATGGGGCGGAATTGGCGCCTGAAGCGGATCCTTGCGTTGGCTGGTTTCCTCTGGGAACCTGGACGGTAACGGTGTAATTGGTCGTTTCGGTAAGACAGGTCAGGTCGCGGCTATCGAGTAGCAAAGGACGGATGCTGAGTTCTCCAACAGCTCTCGGCTCTCGGTCTGCAAGGTGAAGTCGTACGTGTTGTTGGTGGAATAGGGCAAGGGCACTCTCGCAAAGGAAAACCTGTATAAGAGTCAGCCTAATGATCCCCATCTTGTGTTTGAGGCCCGCCATTGCGGGATAACAGTGATCTTATCGTGTTTGTGTGCGTGTATGAGTCTCTTGATATCAGGCCGGTTATGGCAGCTTGACTTTGCGAATGTCGCGGTAAAGGGGTAAAAGATCACCAGCAGTCGCTCACGCTTGTGTGCGAGTGTTCCGGTTCAAATATCCGGCCCACGAGGAGAGCCATTGGGTCAACAATGAGAGCCACCGACGAAACGGCAGCATCATGCCAGCGTCCTGAAGATCGAAGCCCAGAACTCGGCGGGGCAGCATCGTTACCGCGCAACAGTGGTGTAGGCGGGGGGCGATAGGAATGCAAGAGTCTCAGAAACAATGGGCAAGTCTCACCTGGTAGGAATGCTAAATAGTTTGCCCGGAAACTCGAAGTCGGATTGCAAAGGGGCGTGCTTGTGATAAGAAGAGAGTACGTTTCTAGGATATGAGGGATCGTGATCGGACGAGACAGGCAGGCGTTGGCGATGATCGTGTCTTGGTGATGCTGGATTCAGTATCCAAATACGATGGCCGGGAGACGTTGTAGGGCTGGGCGGAACAGCCCTTTTCAGAATCGAGACGGTAAGGAAGACTGAATTTCAGAAAAACTAAAAAGTTCAACTACGAGGAGGGAGACGTTGTTGCTACTTATGCCGCTGCTTCATGCCCGTGCAACATCATCAGATATTCTGAAGGGAAGGAAGTTTCGGCACACGACTAATGCTGCGAGAGCGACCCTCTTTGGCTGACGCATGCTTGCCCTTGGCGTGGGTACCCTCCGGCATCGAACCTGCCGGTTCATTGGCAAGAAGGGGGAACAGCCAATTGTGGTGATAGATGACAATTGACGGAGCAACTGGTCACTTGGCCTCAATCGCGATGGCATGCAACTTGGATTAAGACTCGTTAGCAGACCACACTCCTTCTTCAACAAGCCAGGTCAAGCGGGGTCGCATCGGGCCGTTCTGAGGCCATGACGTAAGGACACCATCGCCAGCATAAGTTGGATGGAAAATGGGTAGCATTTACAACTCCATCATCCTTCTTGAGCAGGTTGAAGTTGAGAAGTTGATTGTTTGTGTGGATGGTGTTTTGAAATTGAGTTGTAGTAAGCATGGTGTGACCAGGTCCCAAGCTCCAGATCAGCACCTTGGCTGGTCTTGGCGATCATAAGACTGGCGTCTCTCATGACCAGCTGAGGCCTGGTCCAATCCAAAGAGAGGAATGACTTATTCCAGAGGCGGCAAAAGTGATTTGTCCTGAGAAAAACTGAATTGTACAAGCAGTACTCATTGTTTGGTTCATCATAATCCGTACCATGGACCCAAATACATTTTCCGGGTATCAAAAGCAAAGCTAGCAACTCCATAGCACCATTTCCCAATCAAAGACCGAGGGCATTGTACTTGCCCCTCATGTTCTCGTCCAGAACATGTCGTAGTAGTGTAGAAGATGGTCCAGCGCCTCGCTCTTGTGCCTTCTGGCTCTTCCTCAACTTGTGGTACCGATATCGATTCATGACTTCTGCTTCGACAGCAGCCTTGCGTCGCTTCTCTTCCTCTTCGGCAGCCCGCTTCTTCTCTTCTCGCCTCTTCTCCTTCTTCCGTCTTCTTCTCTCATCATCGTCGCCATCCTCCTGTTCCCTCTTGCACCGTCGTATTTGCTTGTCTGTAAGCACCCATGGCTCCAGGAGGACCTCGTTTCGAAACTGCGTGCGCCGCTCCCATAATGCTACTTCCTGCTCCGTGGACCTTAGAACCTTGACCTTGTCAATCTTGATCTGCATCTCCTCGCGAAACGTTGTCAGGCCGCCCTTGATGTCAAGCACAGAGCCAACGTCAACGTCCACGCAGTCAGCCGGAGGCAGCGGCTGAGGCCTCAGGCCGAACTGTCCATTCGGCTGGGCCTGAGGGGCGGCGGCAGGTGTCTTCAGCACGACAGTGCATTCGATGCAGGCGCCGCTGCTGTCGTCGACCGTATATATGCGCCGGCCCGGGTAGTCGTCAACTGCGACAACAATGCCAACAACGCGGACCCATTTGATCGGAAGGTTCTTGTAGAAGTAGAAGTCCTGGACTGAACAGTGTGTTAGCTTAGAGGTGTGTGCAAGACTGCTGTTATGCGTGGCAAACGGACCTTCGTAGTCTGGGACCGATACTAGGCGATGAATGTCGGATACGTGCATCAAGCACCATGTGTTGTGGGTGGGAGAGAGCTCGAAGCAGTAGCGGGGATAGAGGCCCGGAGACGAGTCGCCCGTCATGGCATGGTTAGTGGAAGTCAAATTGCTTCAGCCCGGAGATGTTCGACCATTATTCTGTTGCGATATTGCGGCGAGTCGAGGGCGGTCAATCGGAACGGAGGGGACGCGTCGTGTTGAGAATTGTGTCTGTCATCGGCGAGTTTATTTTAATGAGGGAAGCCAGACTGCAGTTGGTTGACCTGGGGATGTCTTGCAGGGACGTTAGTGCCCCGCATTGTGGCAGGTACGGTGCAGCGTGCAGCAGTGCCTCCGCCACGCCACGCCTCACAGGGAAGACGGCACAGAGCAACAGGGCATGCAGTTAAACCTCTGCGATTTTTTGCCGCTGGAGAATGCGCACAAAGTAATGGATGAGCTCAGAACGATCTTCTTTTCGTGATATCAAGTTTACCAACTCCTTAGGCCCATATGATGAATCCCGACCAGCCATAACCTCATATCCAGTGTATCCCATACCCGGTGACGCCAGACCAAACATACGCTCTATCTATCGCCTCGACTTTCTGCCGCCCTTTGCAGGCTTGCTTTCATCAGCCTTGGGCTTCTTCAGACGTGCGGCTGCAGCCTGGAAAGCCTCCTCTGATGGCTCCTCCTCGACAGCCGCCCTCTTCTTACCCTTCTTGGGCTGGCTTGTCGCCCCGTACTTGGCAGCCAGGTCGTCCAAGAAGCCAGCACGCTTCGACTGGTTGCTCTTGATGAGCGCCGCAAGGTCATCTTCACCACTGTCCTTGCCCTTCTTCTTGCCCTTCCCCTTCTTGTCGCCAAAGAGCTTGTCGTGAACACCCAGCTCCTTGGCGTACTCCTCGGCCTCGTCGGCCTCGCCTTTCGCCGCCTTGATGCGGGCTGCCTTGGACAGCTTGCTCTCCTTGGTGTACCTCTTATACGCTGTCACATCCTCGCTTGCGATAGCTTCATCGATGATCTTGCGGAACCGCTCGTCGTCCTCGAGGACATTGCTTAGCATCACAGTCTCGTAGATCTTGTCCATGTCGCCCTTGGCTTGCTCGTAGGCAATCAAGACATCATCCTTCTCCTCGTCCGAACCCTTGTATTTCTTGGCAAATTTCTCAATGGCATCGGCGGAGATCGCATCGCGGAATTGTTCGCGGTAGTAGTCGGACCAGTTGAAACCCTCCGAGTCGATGATGGACTCGGAGGTAGACCCAGTCGTATCATAGCGCTTGCGCCGGGCAGGATCTGAAAGGATGGCGTATGCGAAAGCGATGGACTGAAATTTCTCCTTGGCCTCATCTCTTTGGTCGTCGGGAACCTTGTCTACAGGAAATCTCTCGTTAGAACGAGCTCCGGATGGTCTCGTTGAAGATCAAGTATTCTTACCGGGATGGTTCTTGAGCGCCGCCTTGCGATAGGCAGACTTAACTTGATCGGCCGTAGCTTCGCGTTCGAGCCCGAGAGTCTCGTACGGATCGATGACTGGAAGCTCGCTCTCCACGAGATCATCTGACGCAGGGGAGGACATTTTGGAAGAGTCGATGATAATGACAAGGTTGATTAGGACTGAAGAAGCTTTGCGACGCGCCTGGAGCTGCTGAAGACGCGACAGCTAAAGTGGTGGATCAAGCTTGTGCACGTGTGTTTGGACCACTTGTTGAGCCGTGCACAGAACGCTGCCTGGGATGATCGGCGACCGGCGAGTGCAGCACCGACAGCTTCGAGACCTCCGGTAACCCCTCCCCATCGTGCGACTGGATCGCAAGTTACCTCACCTTTTTTGTGTCGGAAAGCTCACACGATATCAGTGAAGGCACCATATTGCTGTTTGTGGCCTTGGCGTGACTTCGCCTCTCGCAGCACAGCAGTTTTGAGCGGCCCAACCTCGAGCCACGTTTTTTGTGCAGCATCTCGAATCATGACATCAGAGCTTGATGCCATTGAACCAGCGCCGATAGCGCCTGGCGATCACAAAGCCTACCTGCAGTATGCCCTCTCTCTGGCGAAGCAATCACCGCCAAAACCTACCAATTACCGCGTCGGGGCGGTGCTCGTCAACCCTGCCAGCAATACTGTCGTCTCGACGGGATACACGTTGGAGCTACCCGGCAACACCCATGCCGAGCAGTGCTGCTTCATGAAGCTGGCGGAACAGCACGAGGTGGCGGAAGAGGAGCTTGGCTCGGTGATCAAGACACCCCTCGTCCTCTACACCACTATGGAGCCATGTTCAGTAAGGTTGAGCGGGAACCTGCCTTGTGCCAAACGAATTCTTCAGCTGCGGTCCGTCATCAAGGCCGTGTACGTCGGTGTTCAAGAGCCCGAGAAATTTGTCAAGGACAACACGGGCCGGACGGCTCTTGAGAGGGCGGGCATCGACTTTGTTCATATTAAAGGGCTGGAAGGCGATATACTCAAGGTTGCGACGGCGGGACATGTGAAGACGCCAGCATAGGCCAGCTTCCTGACATTACGCCAGGCCGTGGCTGTTCGTTCTCACGATCGGGTAGTCAGACCAACACAGCACATTGGTGGCACTACATGCAACGGTCTGCTGCCAGTTCCTACTTGTGCAGATGACAGCGCGGGAACCAGCCATGGCGGCAAACGGACAATGTCCGCCTCCCAATTGACTGACCGTTGCATGTCATGCTGCCCGCCAGCTAGAAGTGGCTGGCTCCAGGATAATCGCCCTGCTGTGCAGGAAGGAAGCCAGAGAAGCGAAGTGGGAGAGGAAAAAGCAAGACCAAAGGAGCGGTGTGTCCGCAATGGGAAAGAGCCAGCAAGGAAAAGCAAACGGAACGATTTCGTCACTGGCTTGGTTCAGCTGGCGTTGCAATGGTCTACGGCTGTTCTTAACAGACAATGCCATGAATGCTGCTGGATTTTCATCATTCAGGCGGTTTCTCTGCAATTCAACAGCAATTTGCTCCAAGCATCATCGTGAGAGAACAAAGTCTGTTCCATCGTATCCACGTGCAGACTGTCGGGTGCAGTGAGACAACAACCATCAACTACAGCTTGAGCACGAGGTACCTTACCTTCCTGTTGCAGGGTGTAAAAGTTGTGGCGGGTTTCCAGGGACTTGGGCCCGATAAGGTGCCCGGAAAACAACCATCTGCCGCTGGAAACCACCTGGATCTGGGTGCGTTGCAACCCTCCTGGCTCATCTGCGCCAATTGGGAGCGTCCCTGAGCCAACATCAGGGCTGGGATTTGTGCATTCGCCCATGAGACGACACAAAAAGCTGCCTGGGAGACAATTGACATCTGTCATTGGTAGATCTGCCCAGGCCGGAGCCCAGCCAGAGCACATTGGTTTGCACAACTACCTTACTGACTGACGGTGGGCCTTTTTTCCACTTCCCTTTGGCTTTACTTTCCATGGGAGGTGCTGCCCAGTGGCTGCTGAGAGCATTGTTGTAGCAATTAGCTTTCCGTAGTTGCTGGCATGCATGCTAAGGTAGACACACATGCGAAGTGCTGTGCCTGTGAGCATGATGGGGGGTAGAGGTTACCTATCTTTGCACTGTTTGTTCCGTGGGCGGATGACGATGAAGCTTCGCTCCTCTCCCTTGTTCCCTTGTTCCCTCATTCCCACACACCTGATTGCTCTTTCGTGGACAGATACCAATATCCTCAATATCCTATCTTCCCTCCTGAACCAATCTCTATCTTCATCTCTGTGTTCGTCAGCATACCATCTTGCTCTCGTCCTTCCCTGCCCCGTTGTCCAGTGCCTCTTTAACTTTATGCTCCATTCCATTTGACCTCGTTCCCCACCTCGACTCGACAAGGGTTCGCTGTCCGTGTGCAAACATCGATCTCTGCCCGTACATCTCCTGTCCCGACGACATTCGTTACCTTACCAAGTCGCACTGCCATCGGAGCCTTACCATCAAAGTAGCTCCCGGCTCTCTGCATCCACCCTGTCTGGCCGGCCTCCGGCATCCTCATACTCGTTTGTCTGTTTGCCGTTTCTGGACCCGACATCAGTCTTCAGCAGCCTGTTTGCCGTCTGTGCTGGCGTCTGGCGTCCACCACCTGCTGCGTGTTCTCTGCCCGTGGACAACTATCATCCTCAGCATCCGCTCATACTTGGGACATAATTTCTCTCTTCCCTTTCCTATCACGCCCGAAATTTCTTGTTAGTCAATACCCATTGCTAGTTCTGAACGACACACGCTTTTGTTGAATCTCTTCGCGTCGACATGGCGGATTCAGGACGTGGAGGCCGCGGCCAGGGCCGAGGAGGTCGCGGCGGTGGTGACCGTGGTGGACGAGGTGGTGGTCGTGGCGATCGTGGTGGTGGTGATCGTGGTGGACGTGGTGGTAGCTTCCGTGGAGACCGCGGCGGTGGAGGTGGCTTCCGTGGAGATCGCGGCGGCGGCGGCGGCGGCTTTAGAGGAGACCGCGGCGGCCGTGGCGGCAGTTTCGGCGGTGGAGGTAGAGGTGGTGATCGTGGTGGACGTGGTGGTGGTAGAGGAGGTCGCGGCGGTTTCGCTCCTCGCCGTGATGCATTCGAAGGCGAAGCTTGCACCTTCTACGGGTACGTTGAATGTCTTTCAGCTCCATCTCAGTAACTAACACCTCCCAGACAAGGCTCCACCATCCGCCAGCCTGATGCCGACATCACCAAGCTCGAGGACAAGATCATCCAGAGCCATCAGTCCAAGGACCAGGCCCTCGTCAAGAAGATGAGTAGCATGAAGCTCGCCGATTCTAGCTCGGCCTCCCTGATGCCCCGTCGCCCTGCCTACGGTACCAAGGGCAAGCAGATCATCGTCTGGGCCAACTACTTCCGCCTGACCGTCAACCCCATGGTGCTGTACCGGTACAACCTCGAAGTCCGCAAGGGCGAGAAAGAGGACGTTCCGCCCGAGGAACCGCAAGTCAAGGCTAAGGGCAAGGGCAAGGGTCCGGCTGGCGCTGGTGATGGCGCTCCTGCGGCCATTCCTGCTCGGAAGCTCAAGATCATCCTGCAGCATGCCCTTGCAGAACTCAAGAAACTTGAGCCCGATGCCGTTTTCGCAACCGAGTTTAAGTCACAGCTCGTCTCGCTCAACAAGTTGAAGCTCGTTAAGAACCCCATCATCATCAAGTTCAAGAACGAGAACTCCAGCCGTGAGGAGACTTACAACGTTAAGGTCGTCGGCGAGACAGAGGCTCCGTTGGCTGCCATGGTCCAGTACCTCCAGACCATGGTCGACACGAGCGACCCAGATGAAGTGCACTTTCCCCGGTTTGCGACCTCCATGGATGCCCTTGGTGTCATTCTCGGCTACACCCCACGGCTGAACGACCAGGTCACTGCTATTGGCAAGGGCCGGTTCTTCCCGTGGGGTCCGGGTTCTGCCACAGCGCAGCTCGGCTCCCAAGATCCCCTCACAGCCATCAGAGGTTTCTTCCAAAGTGTTCGTCTCGGCACCGGCCGCACCCTCTTGAACGTCAATGTCACCCACGGCGTTTTCAAGACCGATGTCCGGATCAGCGACCTTTGCAAGTGGTTTGGCGTTAACGTCTTCGGCACGGGTAATGTCCGCGCACACAATGAAGCCAGAGGAACTCTGCGCACCTTGTCCAAGTTCCTCGCAAGGACTCGCGTGACCATCGAGTTCCGCACCGGTGACGGGAAGAACGTCATCGCCAAGAAGGCGATTCAAGGTCTCGCCTGCAAGCACGACCTCTCCAGGCCCCCTATCGACAGCACCGTCTTCTTCACCAAAGACTTTGCCTACGGCGGCCCCTCGGAGGTCAAGTTCCAGCTGGAGCCTGAGGAGGGCCAGACGACAGTCATGGGCAACAAGCCGCCTGGCGCCTATTCAGTTGGGCAGTATTGGCAGTGGAAGTACAAGCAGGCTCCCGACAACACCTTGCCGCTGGTCAACCTCGGCACGGCCGCCAAGCCCATGTTCTTCCCTGCCGAGCGATGCACCATTGTCGCGGGCCAGGCTGTTCGTTCCAAGCTTACCGGTGACGAGACGACGATGATGCTCGACTTTGCTTGTCGGTCTCCTTTTGCCAATGCCATCTCCCTCGAGCGTGACAGCGCAGCGGCCTTGGGCTTTGACGAGCCAATCCTGCAGCAGTTTGGTCTGTCGGTTGACAAGAGGCTCTTGTCCGTCATCGGTCGTGAGCTGATGCCTCCAATCGTCACCTACGGCAATGCCAAGACTCTCCAGGCTCGCAGTGGTTCTTGGAACATGAGTGGCGTCAAGTTTGCCAAGGCAGGTCCCCGGATCACTAACTGGAACTGGGTCCGCATCGTTGATACTGGAAACCCCAGGATCTCTACCGACGAGGTCGCAGATTCCGTTAGGCAATTCGTGGCATTTCTGAACACCAGCGGAGTCGCCATCGACACTCAGGCCCCGGACACTCCTCACCAAATTAACGTTGGGCGTGGCAATGCCACTGAGGACATCAGGAGAGCCTTCGCGGCTATCGATGATCGCACCAAAAAGGAGAAGGGCAGCACCAAGAACTTCTTCCTGCTCGTTATCCTGCCTAGGCAGGACACCACCCTCTATGGCGCCGTCAAGTCTCTCGCCGACACCCAGTTCGGCTTCCACACCGTGTGCTCCGTGGAGAAGACGTTCCTCAAGAACAACCCCCAGACTTTCGCCAACATCGGCCTCAAGTGGAACCTGAAGAACGGTGGCAATAACCATTTGGTCAAGGACACGAGCGACATCATCACTTCGGGCAAGACCATGATTGTTGGCTACGACGTCACTCATCCGACAAACATGCCCAACGACAAGAATGCCGCGCCCAGTCTTGTCGGCATGGTTGCCAGCGTTGACAGGGACCTCGGACAATGGCCGGCCGTTGCGTGGGAGCAGGGTGCTCGCCAGGAGATGCTTAGCGAGGAGCTTGTCGAGCATTTCAAGTCTCGCTTGGTCTTGTGGCGCTCGCGCAACCAGGGCAAGCTTCCCGAATTCATCCTCATCTACCGCGACGGTGTCTCGGAGGGCCAGTTCACCCAAGTCCTCACTATCGAGCTGCCCATGATTCGCAAGGCGTGTGCCCAGCTCTACCCGTCTGGACAGCGCCCCAAGCTGTCCATCATTGTGTCCGTCAAGCGCCACCAGACGCGCTTCTACCCTTCTTCTGACCAGAACATGGACCAGAAGTCGCGCAACATCAAGAGTGGCACGATTGTCGACCGCGGTGTCACCCAGGCTCGCTACTGGGACTTCTTCCTGACGGCTCATACGGCTCTCAAGGGCACTGCTCGCCCTGCTCACTACACTGTGCTCATGGACGAGATTTTCAGAGAGAAATACGGTGTCGGCACCGCCGCGGCGGACCAGCTGGAGAAGCTCACGCACAACCTGTGCTACCTCTTCGGCCGCGCCACCAAGGCGGTCAGCATTTGCCCGCCGGCCTACTACGCAGACATTGTCTGCGACCGAGCCCGTGTTCATCGTCCGGATCTCTTTGATGTTTCGGACGTGGCATCGACAGCCACGGGGGTGTCCCACGGCACCACGCCTTCGAACGTGATCCAGGTTCACCCCAACCTGAGAGACACTATGTACTACATTTGATGAGGATCATGAATAGGCAGCGCTGAGTTCGATCAACGATTGGAAACGATGAAAAGCGATTGATAGCAACGTTTTAGACTAGGTGTTACAGAAAAATGGATATCACGGAGTGTAGGTTAGTCACATAGCATACACAGATAGAAAAAACACAGCAGCATTGTGCCTGGAACTTGACTGCTCAATTGCATCACGGCGAGGTCGGTGGTTTCGGCCGAGCCCGGGGTTGAAGCCGGACCGGGGCCGATGCAATCTCATTGGCTTCATATTGACGTCAGTGGGGTGGGAGGGGTCCCAGCATGAGGGGCAGAGCTGCTACGGCGGGGTAGGAGCTGTTACCGTGCTGACAAAATAGCAGTGACGAGACAATGGAGTTTTTGAGGAGCTCATCATGCACTTTTTAATGTCCGAAGAAGGGCCCCATCTTTGAAGCTTCCCATCTCCGAGCTTACAAACCACTTCACCAGCTTCTATGAACTACGTAAGAGCACTTCAAAGACTGAAGCTTATCCAAAACACCCTCATTGCCAAGCCCTTTGGTAAGAACCCAGTCTCGCCTCTATTGCATGCGCCTCCTTGTTTCCTCTGACCTTATCTTATTTACGCTCAGGACGAACCAATCAATTCGCAACCATGGCTGCCACTACGGACGTCAAGAACTACAAGTTCAACCACTCGATGTGAGCCTCGCATGCCCAATCGTCTGCCTGTTTGAAGCTCTAACCGAATGCCAGGATTCGAGTGAAGGACCCCAAGCGCTCGGGTACACACTCACTCACAGTCTGTCCTCGTGTCTCTCACCCGCTAACGGCCCCGTCAAGTCAAATTCTACGAGACGCTCGGCATGTCCGTCATCAAGGAGATCAAGCAGCCGGAGGCCAAGTTCGACCTCTACTTCCTGGCCTACAACTCTCCCAAGGCCGCCTCCGCGGGCAACAGCACCTTTGACCGCGAGGGCATCATCGAGCTCACGCACAACTACGGCACCGAGGACGACGCCGAGTACAAGATCAACAACGGCAACACGGAGCCCCACCGCGGCTTCGGGCACACGTGCATCAGCGTCGACAACATCCAGGCCGCGTGCCAGCGCCTCGAGGACGCCGGGTACGCGTTCAAGAAGAAGCTGACCGACGGCAGGATGCGCCACATTGCGTTCGTCCTGGATCCGGATGAGTACTGGGTTGAGATTATCGGACAGAAGCCGATTGAGGAGACGGAGAGCATCAAGACGACCGACGTCGCTACCTACAGAATGGTGCGCGGGAGCCACAATTTGGGGAAGAGCTGGCGCTGACGAATAACAGAACCACACCATGCTCCGCGTCAAGGACTACGAGAAGTCGCTCAAGTTCTACCAGGAGGTTCTGGGCATGTCTTTGATCCGCAAGAACGAGGCCAGCGACTTCACGCTCTTCTTCCTCGCCTACGGCGACTTGAAGGAGGGCGAGAGCCAGGCGCAGCGCGAGGGTATCCTCGAGCTCACCTGGAACCACGGCACCGAGAAGGACGAGAGCTTCAGCTACCACAACGGCAACGACCAGCCCCAGGGCTTCGGCCACATCTGTGAGTCACGACGGAGCATCAAAACGTATCGGGAGTGAAGGCTAACATGAGCCAGGCGTCACTGTTGACAACATCGATGCCGCCTGCGCCCGCTTCGAGGACTTGAAGTGCAACTGGAAGAAGCGTCTCACCGACGGCCGCATGAAGAACGTCGCTTTCCTGCTGGACCCTGACAACTACTGGGTCGAGGTTGTGCAGAATGAGAAGTTCGCTGGCAAGGAGAACTTCTAAGTCTATGACATTCGAGCCACGAAAGCGCGATGGTAGGGGCTGTGTTTTGCGGGTGCGGGATTGGCGTTCAGTGAGAGACAACGGCGGGCGGATGAGCGATTGCATGGGTGGGTGAGGCATATGGAAAAAAGTCGAGGTTGTCTTCTGAGCCGTTCCAGGTGTGTAGCGTTAGGTCGCACTCATTCGGAGAACACAGGATTCCGAAAAAGAGGCTATCGTAAGCAAATGAAACCAAGTAATCACTCATTCGTGCGGTTCATATTCCAAATCGCAGTGAGCTCAAAGGGGGCGATGCTGAAGGATGCTGCAGGGTGAGCATGAGCTGTGACCCCTCACCCCCTGTCCGCAATGGAATCATGATGGAATCCCCTACTGATTCCATGCTGTGGCGCCAGAGTGGTGCATCCCGTGTGGCGGTGACACCCCGCCAAAAATCGTTGACGCAACACCATCCCGCGGTGGCCACAGGCCCTGTAAAGCCGCCCCGTCCCAGCATCCCGGGCCTCCGATTTGTCACTGCCTCCCCTCATTGGGAACATCATCCCGTCTTCAAACTGCACCTTCACACTTCGCGCATAAAACCTCACCAAGAACCCCACCATCATTTTCATTCTTACTTTTTTCCAAGCGGATCAAACTCATTAAACTGCACTCACTCGCCAGAACCCCAAATCTCTGGTGATAGTTCCGAAACCAACAACCAGCATCTGGGAGAGTCTTTGCAAATGCGATTCTCACCCTTCTTCTCAACCATTGTCTATACCTTCTCCAGCCTCACCCGTCCCCGCGTCGTCTCCGCCGCCGCCTGGTCGGTGCAGCAACCGTTCGTCACCCGCCCGCTACGCGCTTCTATGCCGAGTATCCCCTTTCTTGGAGCTCTGTTCGGGTCGTCTTCGCAGGACAAGATGTCGTATCCCGATAAGAGGACCGATGACGAGTGGAGGGCTGTTTTGAACAAGGGTACGTCAACCTCCTCTTTTTTGATTGTGTCAACAACCCACTCCACATGAGAATAGAAACACAGAGAGAAGGGGGTAAAAGAACCTGGACCACATCGCTAACTCTCACCCGAAAAGAGCAATTCCGCATCCTCCGCCAAAAGGGCACGGAGGCCCCTGGCTCCGGCACGTTTGACAAGCACTACCCCTCGGAGGGCGTCTACGCCTGCGCGGGATGCTCGACGCCGCTGTACAAGGCCAACCACAAGTTCAAGTCGGGCTGCGGGTGGCCGGCGTACTTTGACTCGATCCCCGGCGCCGTGGTGCGCCACGAGGACCGCACGCTGGGCATGGCGCGGACCGAGATCGTGTGCGCCAACTGCGGCGGCCACCTGGGCCACGTGTTCAAGGGCGAGGGGTTCGACACGCCCACCGACGAGAGGCACTGCGTGAACAGCGTCAGCCTGACCTTTTCGGCGGAGGAAAAGGGGGAAAAGGGGGAGGGGGCGGCGGAGGGCGGCAAGGCTGAGAGCAAGGCTTGAGTGATGAGGTTTTTGACCCAGTTGCAATGGGCTGGAGTTGAGAGGGTGGCTGGTATTACGATCATGGCTTATCTGGGGGCGTCGGTGTGCGTGGACAGATTCATATGAGAAGAAGAGTTTTTGAAAGAGATTCCAATCCGTTAAGCTCATTGCGGGCTCCGCAGGGAAGTATTCATGTTGCAAGACTTCAAGTTCTGAATGTACCATGTCTACTGTAGAACATGAGGTATACTTTCATTTCGACGCACCGTGTCTAAGTCTATCGTGAATGCATTTCTCGTATAGCGTGCAATCGATGCAATCGTGAAATGAGTTCCTGAAAATGCGTTCTTCCCCTCGTCAAAACCTTCCATTATAAATGCTGTCCGGCATGGGACAAAATTCGTTTCCTCCGCACATCGCTGCAACCAGCTTCGTCAAAGGGATATCCATAGCCGCCGGGCCGTAGCGGGCGACAGCTTCATGGCATGACTGCCTGTTTCTCTGCAGCATCTCTGCAATCACCTGCTGCAGTGTCTCGGGACGTGGGTCTTTGCACCATTTGTCGTAACCGTCATCGCCAAAAAGGTTCGTTTTCCACAATAGCATCGACTTTACGACGAACAAACCTGTGTCGTCCACGCGGGGAGCTTGCTGTGTTTCTGCTGAGATACTATCTTGAATAAGTGGACTTGTATATTGCATAGGAATCTCCTCATTCCGTGCGAACGCTGGCGGTGACTCCCTCGCATGAATATGTTCGAGATCATGGCTAGGAATCTCTGCGATGTGGTCGGTTGTGAATTCACCCTCACTGATCGAAACTGGTTCGAGAGTCTTCCGCTGAAATCCTTGGGAGGCTGGAGTGGGCATCCTAGGTAGCGGGATGGGAGTCGTTGAGATGCGCCTGGGTGGCACATCAGACTTCTGCCTCTTGGAGGTGGCATCTTCCACTTGATCTTCGAGACTTCTTTTTAGTTCTCAAAGTGATTTTGGTTTGCTTCTTCTCAGCCGGGGCGTTCCTTCCGGGTACCGGTGGCGCTGGCGGCTTCGATCGATCGGTGATTGTGGTGCTGCTGCCAATGTCGGCGTTTGAATCGTGACTTTGGTCTGTAACTTGAGATTGGGCTGGCTTTACTGAGGCTGACCGTCGGAAAGGGAGTTTTCGAGGTGGAGGAAGACCCTCTAAAGGATCAGTGGTCATAGGTCGTGGCCGACTAGACAGGAATTCCTCGACAGATGTAAGACCACCACTACCGGAGCTGAGCTCCTGACTCAAAACGTGCTGGAGTTGCGACGAAGATTGTGGTTGAACGGAGGCTTGGCGATGAGGCGGTTGAGAAAAGTATCCAGAAGAGGCTTGACTAGCGGCAGGAGCGACTGATGTGGCTCTACTCTCGCTAATCCTCGAGAGGGTACTGCTTGGTCTGTGTGCTAACCGAGACGGGGGATGAGGGCGAGACAGAGGCCGCGTGTGTTCGGCGATGTGATTTGAACTAACTGCCACCCTGTTACTGCCGATATATGATCCTGAAGACACGGGAGTTATGCTACTCTGACGAGAGTATCTCTGGTCTACGGCCGACCTCGACCTGGCATCGGAAGGGTGTTCGCTCATGCCTCGGTGAAACGGTCTAGGCTGAGACGCCGCCAAGCGGCCAGCGAATGGCTCTGGATGTCTGAACACGGACTGAGAAGTGCGTGGTGCCGGCTGAAGTGCTCTTGGAGGTAGGTTCAGATCCCCAAAGTCCTTCAAAACGTGGTCGAAATCTGCAGGAATCTTGAAAGCCAGGCCAACTTGGGTTTGGGTTGGGGTATCGTCCTTGTTGTTATGTTAGTCCTTATCTTTTATCACTGTCACTGTCACCGGTGTCGTCCGGCGTCTCTTGTCTTCGTCGTCGTCCTTACTCACCTCTATCGTTTCCCATCGGATGACGAGACGCAATGCGTGGTCGTCACGGCACAGCATGTAGTTGCGGTCTGGAAGCCTGGACCCATCGAAACTCCCAAAATTGAGCTTCTACAATCTTCTCAGCATTGAAGACCCCCATTAGGCTTTTCAGCTTACCAGTGAGCCCCCATGCTTGGGAACAACAAGCACATAATCCCTCTGTTGAGGGGAAGGCTTGTGCAACAGGCTCTGGTTGGAAAGCAGCTCCTCCAACTTCACGCCCAAGATGCAGTTGCCTTGGTCAGATGCAGTGATCCATTGAGGGGATATATGAGAGACCCTTTTCATGACCTGGGAGCGGCTTAGACCAAACTCCCAGCGGAGCGCCTGGGGAGGCATGCCCGGCGATGCCCGACGGGGAAGGGCGACGACAGCAAAAAGAGAGGACAAGGACGACGACTAAGGCAGGGAAGAACGCAGGCAGGTGAATGGGCGCGGCAAAAAAAAAAAAAAAAGGATGTTGAAAGATAAGGGAAATGGTTGGGAAAGAAAGAGCGAGGATGACTTACACCAGATATCCAAGCTTGGGGCAGTAGCTACCTGAGGTAGCTGCAGGGGTGCTTCCCCATCGGTCAAGCAGGATCGTGGGGGCAGGCAAGTGCAGCTCAGATCGCGCTAACCCCACTGGGGAAAGCACAGTCCACCAGCTGCAGTCTTATCAAAGCTCGAGGTCACGTGAAGATAAGCTCAGCAGCGACCGGGGATTTTTCCAACGTCCAGTCTGTCGCGAAAACACGGTTGGCTTGGTTGGTCCCAGTCTCCGGCGCATCACCGACCGATCGCAAAGGGCCCCGAACCTGCGCGACAGCACCACCAACCCCTCACCCATCGTGTGTTGCAATTCCAAAAAATCCACAATTAGCACCTGCACTTCAATTAAACACGCGTAGTTCAACTGCCGAAACACAAATCGAGCGCGTTTGCGACAGCTTCCGGAACCTCGAGGCTCTCCTGCAGCCTCACTGACTGTTCTGGATCTCCACACAAAGGAACCCCAAGACTTTCACACAGCTAGTTAGCTACCTGAATTCCTCCCACTTGTAGAACATTCTAACGATTCTTTGACAGGTTCCACCCCGCAAGGTCGACAATGGCGCCCTCGAAAGAACCAGAGAAGGAACCCGAAGTTCCCCTTCACCACATCAGCCGAACGCCAGAGTATGAGGATTTCATGAACAAGCTGAAAGCATACCACAATGAGCGCGGCACTACTCTTGAGGCTGAGCCCAAGGTTGGACCGGTCTATCTCGATCTGTTCAAGACCTACACCCACATCTGCGAGAATGGCGGTTACGACAAGGTGTCCGATGAAAAGCTAGCTTGGCGTAGGATGGCAGAGCAGTTGGGCATCCACTCTTCCAACGTTGCCTCGACGGCCTTTTCCCTGAAGGAAAAGTACTACAAGAATCTTGCTGCCTACGAAATTAAGTTTCATCATGGCAAAGAACCTCCCCCAAAGGATATCTTGGAGGATGTGTCAGCCAAAGGTGGCGGCCTGTTGAGCCGTACAAGGGAGAACTTCCGCGGCAAGCGCGAGAGCGGCACTGTTGGAGACTCTGCGGCGGCCTCTGGCGATGATGCCACCCCTTCTCGAGAGCGGCCGACCCCAGACGCCCCTGCTCCGTCCAGCGTCAGAGCCTCCCGAGGTTTACGTGAAGCCCCCCCTCAGAGAGTCATCTTCCAGCCAGACACCGGTCCGTCAAGGCCGACGCGCCATGCTTCTGGTCAGCAGCCCGGCCATGTGGGAACGCCTACTTCTGCGGGCCAGCCCGGTGCTCACCATGCCCCCCGCAACAAGTACAACACACTCCAGT
Organism: Colletotrichum camelliae; assembly: GCA_018853505.1. Classification (NCBI taxonomy): domain Eukaryota; kingdom Fungi; phylum Ascomycota; class Sordariomycetes; order Glomerellales; family Glomerellaceae; genus Colletotrichum; species Colletotrichum camelliae. The sequence goes on along the minus strand of JAELVL010000002.1, from coordinate 6,777,329 downwards.
TCCACTTCCTCACCAACCACGTGCTGCTCCAAGGGGACCAAGCAGCAGCTTCAACCCTGCCAACAGTGACAATACGTCACTGGCACTTGATAACTACGTCCCCAGATCGCTGCAGCCGCCGCAACAGCAGCAGGTTCTTGCCATGCGACCCGTTGAGACTCCCAGTAATAACCCTGGAGAATTCGCCCGGCGCCGGCAGGTGGCTCGTTCTCTTCTGGAGCCACCGCGTCGTACAGGACCCCATCCCGGTGGTATGTGACCCTCGTTGTTTTGCTTTACGCAACCTTGCTTACATCGTCTGCAGTTGGATTTGAGGGGCCGAACATCTATATCCGCTGCCTGATGGCTCTGCGCTCAAACATCTTCCAGGAGCAGCAATTTGCTTTGTATCATTTGGTCAAAATTTCCTACGAACGGCATGATAAATTCAAGTTCGAGGGCTTCCCCGGCCTCAGCGAAGGCTTGGTCGAAAAGGTTCTGGAGATTGGCAGTTACTTTTATGACATCAAGTGGAAGGTTTCTTGGACCTCTCACTTGGCCGCCGATAGCATCGAGATCCTTGATGGCAACGAAGGCACTGACGATATTCTCGAGCGCATCGATACTTTGGAGCCGAAGCAGCTCAACGAACTTATTGTCCCCGCAGAACTTGCCGACAAGATGGTGTTGATTAACGAAGCCGCCTTGACGCTGAGAAACATGTCGCTCCTTCGCGAGAACGCTGCGCACTTGGCCGATTTCCTGCCCATCAAAGACCTCATCTGCATCGTCTTGAGCCTCCCCAAGCACGAGTGGGTAGTCGAGTTGAAGCATGCCATGCTCGATATTGCCGAGTCTCTTACGCCGTACCTGGAGATTGACTCTCGAGATCCCTTGTACAAAGTCCTCATGTGGCAGCTTCGAGACTCCGACGACCGCGGCGTCATCCTCACATCTCTCCGCGCCCTTGGTCGCATTTCGATGAACTTCGAGGCCACCAACAAGCTGGACAAGGTCCCGTCTGTCGTTTTGACCAAGATCAGCGAGCTAATGCTGCTTAACGACGACGAGCTTATGGATGCTTGTCTCGATTTCCTCTATCAGTATACTGCCGTTGTCAACAACGTCGACAACCTTGTCAAGTCGCTCAACTGCGAGCATTTGGTCCAGCACTTGGTTCGCCTGCTCTCGCACAATGCCAGACGCTGGCAACACGAGACATCTCTCCGACCTACGATCAAGGCGGCCCAGACAGACGACCCTGCTGCCATGCCTGAAGACCTGCTGCAGGAGCTACTTAAACTGGAAGAGCCTGAGCGATGTAACCAATGGGTCAAGTGCTTCTTCGAGGAAGATAAGGACTCCTTTGTCACGCAGATCGCGGCCTGGCAAGCATATCAGACCGCATTCAAGGCTGCCTTGCAAGCCAAAGGCCAGCCGCTCATCACTCCGGCTGACTTTATTAGGAATAGCTGTTCTGTCTACAAGGGCTCGAAGGCTGAAGTCTGGCATGGTTCGGGCGCTCCCGGTGAGATGCAACAGAAGTTTATTATACACGGCATCCGCTGCAGGACGCAGCCTATGGGCCTTGACGGCAAGGTCTTTCTCCGTTGTCTCTGGGACTCGTCGAGCGGCCGACCGAACGAGAAGTGCGGCCACTTCTTTGGATCGAAGGAGACCATGTGGAACCACGTCGTCTCCACCCATCTCAAGTGGACTCGGAACGAGGAAGGCGCATTTGACAACAGCGAAGAGGAGCTTCGGTGTCAATGGGCCGACTGCACCAAGTACTCGAAGACCCAAGATCAAGCGCGCCGAAATGGGCCATCACCTCCAGACACACTGCTGCCAAATCTTCAACGGTATCGAAATCAACAAGAACAAGTCTCTTCCCGGATCCCAGCCCGGGGATACCATGGTCTTCCACTACGAAGAGACGGCCGCCATCCATGACGAGCAGAACCCCGCCGCGGGCCCGCAGGCTGCTGGCATCCCTCTCAGCGCGGTGCTCATCCTCCGCAACATTGCCCGCAATGTCGTCAAGACCACTGCCCAGGAGGATCTCCTCAAGCTGCACGAGCTTGGAGGCGAAGGCGGCGGCTGGAACGAGCGTCTGTTCCGCACTCTACTTCCCCGTCTTTACGAGATCATGAGCGAGAACAAGATTCTGGTACGTCGCACGGGCTCCACTCTGTGCTGGCAAACACGCCGTGCTAACATGTTTCCAGGCTCCCTACATTGTGTCCCTCATCCGATGGGTTGAGTCGGAGAGAGACTTGTAGAACATCATCGCGCCAAGGATATCCCTGGATGTTGATGGATAAGGCTTCCGACGATGGGACGACCATTGGGAAGTACCGTGATACGAGAACATTATCCTATTTATTATTTTGGGCTGGCAAATACCCAGGAGTTGGAGAGAGCGGCGGCCTCGGAACTTTTGCGATTGTGGAATTATTTCAGGCGTAGTTTACGTCTTTTTTCTTTCATGCTTCTCAGTCGACTTGGGAGGTTGACGGTGGGTGGGGGGGTAATCATTCGTCCCAGAGGAAGCATCCGACGCCCTGAGACGTCACTGCCTACGCTACTTGTATCTGTATGTAAAATAACAACGCGGCAATTCCGATAGGAAGAAAAGCAATGCATGTGCAAAGAAAGGTTCCTCGCAGCATAGAGTTGAGCTCATCTCCCGTCGCAAAACCCAATCGACGTCAACTTCAGTAGACACACACACTTCCGAGGAACCAGTTAAAGTTCATCTCAAGGTTGCTTGAACTTTTCCCCAAGTTCTACTGCATAGCATTTCCTGGCCTCCTTCCCAATTGCGTTTTGATGCGTGCCCCTCGGACATCATCCGCATATGATTGACGCTGGGAAAGGCACGGGCCGAAGGAAAGGAGAGGGTGGGCAGCAGACGCGGGTGTGGGTTAGTTAACTCGTACCTTTTTTTTACCGCTGCTCGCACGCAATGCTGCCGGATCGTGGTTCCCGGGGGCGGGAAGGGATCGCCCAGGGCATGGATTGACGGATGACGGATGGGACTGAGGGGTCCATTTCACGATGGTGGGCCCGCGGCGGAGCTGGAGCTTGAGCTGGAGCTTTTTCAAAGCTAGCGGGGAAAGGCGTGTTAGTTTATCGTGCGACTTGACGCTACGTCATTCTTGGGCGCAAAAAAAAACCCATCCACCATCATCACATGCTCTAGACGGTCTCACGTTACAAGCTCGAGGACAGGCGCCAAGATGTATGAAGTACGTGACACAAAGACGTGTCATGGATTCTATCCTGCGATCTTGTCTGTCTGTCTGTCCCATCTACCGTGGAAATCCAGAGTCCAAGCCTTGGACGTTTCTCTCTATCCTCTTATGGTCATTTCCCAAAGCCACTCAGACCCGAAACCCAGAAAAAAAGAACCGTGTTCCCCCATTCCGAATCCATGATTCGTTCCAAATGACCACACCTTGTTTTTTTGAGACTCCTGAAACTGCCTTGCCTGCTTTGAAAACAACACACTCGATGATGGGGGTGGAAAGCCAAAGTGATTAGGTGCCGTGTGACCCTTGGCGCTGGGGGGTATAGTCCCGGAATGTTGTAATCGACGAACGTAGGAGAACGTGTAGACACAAGGAAATCGGCACGAAGTCGCGGAACGCCGCGACCAGGACGAGGCGGTGGTTTGCGAAAGCCACGGGTACCAAATCTGCACGAGTCAGACGTACCGGAAGTGAAGCTCAGCGATGCCTCTCATCGCGGAGAGCAAATAGACGGCCTTAAGTGGCTGCGGGATGCAAAAGACGATGTAGTTGTAGACTGGTATGGTAAGCAACTTGCCAGATTCGTGCGACACCTTCTCGGCCGGGAAGCCGGGAAGATCTTTTCCCTTGCGCGCCCGCTTAGTAGCAGGTGTAGCCACCGTCGATGATGACGTTGGAACCAGTCATGAAGCTGGAAGCGTCACTAGCGAGGAAGACGCAGAGACCGTTGAGGTCGTCGACGGCGCCGAGGCGGTCCTGAGGGTCAGGGACTTCCAGATCTTCTTCTGGGCGTCGAGGGCGGGGACACGGTTGAGGGCAGTGTCCATGTATCCGGGAGAAATGCAGTTGACACGGATGTTGTACTTGGCCCACTCAGCAGCGAGGGATTTGCCAAACTGGATGACACCAGCCTTGGAGGCGTTGTAGCAGGACTGCTCCTGGGGGTAGTTGACGATGCTGCCAGACATGGAGGCGACCAGGATGATGGAGCCGGGCTTGCCAGCCTTCATCATGGCGCGGCCAACAGCCTGGGACATGAGGAAGGAGCCAGTCAGGTTGATGTCGATAAGGCGACGGAACATGGCGGGGTCGTAGGTCTCGGCCTTGATGTTGGAGCTGTTCACAAAGACGTATGTTAGTGGGGCTGCTTAAGCGAAAGGGGGCGATGTGATGTCGTGCACTCTGTGTGCACACTGCATTGTGGGGGGAATGACGTACTCGGCGATACCGGCAGAGTTGACAAGGACATCAGGAGCGCCATAGAGCTCAACCACAGAGTCGACAGCAGCGTTAATGGCAGCGCCGTCACGGACATCCACCTTAAAGAAGGTGACGGGCAGGCCGGTCTTCTGGTGAAGCTCAGCAGCAGACTCATCACCCAGCTCCTGGTTGGCGTCAAAGATGACAAGGGCCTTGGCTCCAGCCTCAGCGCAGGCGCGGGCCATGTAGTTGCCCAGACCACGGGCACCACTGTGAATTGAAGTCAGCAAATGATTCAACCATGGTTTTCGATGGGAATCCAAGCCAATTGGCCGGTTTGGGGGATAATTGGGAAGGAAGGGGGAAAGACCAATCTTACCCAGTGACGATGATGGTCTTGCCCATGACGGACAGCTTCTGCATCATGGGAGGCATAGAGTCAAAGGTCTTGCGAGTAAGAGGGACGACATTGTCGTTCTCGGAACAGGAAGGGGGGTCTCGGTGGGAGGGCGAGAGTCGTGCTCGCGGACGGGGATCGAGAAGTGGTCCGACTGACCAGTGCCCTTGGCGTCGGGGGCATAGACCGAAACGGGGATCTCCTTCTCGCGGACGACGTCGCTCTTGAGGGTGCGAGCCGAGATCGAGAAGGGACGGGCGACCTGGCTGCGGATGGCGACGCGGGGAGCGAGGCGGGAGGTAAGACGGAGGGCAGAGCGAGCGGAAGCCATTTTTGCTATCGTCGGTCGGGTTGAGTGAGGTAGGAATGGGGGAAGGGGAGCAAGATAACGATTCTGTAGAGGATGGTGGTGATGCTGCTTGAGGAAAAAAGTAAACAGACGTGAGAGAGTCTGTGACTGTTGATGTAAAGCGCGAAAATACTGGTTTGCGCAAAAATACAAGCTTGGTTGGGGAGGGGAGGAAGAAGACGGGAGTGGAATGTGGATGGGAGAAGGTAAGGTAGGCCGGAGATGTGCGAGCAGGAGCGCGTTCAAGTTGATATAGGTCCGAAGGGGGGGAAGGGGACTGGAGGCGTGGTCCGTGTAGGTAAGCTACCTAGGTCAGCCAGGCGTGGGTAGGTAGGTCACTGAAGGTGAAAAAGTTATCCGTAGGTGAGGTAGGGGAGGGAAGGAGGCAAGGAGGCAAGGAGGGCAAGACGGTGAGATCAGCTTGGGAAGGTACAGCTGGCACGCAGTGAGGTGAGGTGAGGGACCGGGAGGTGGACTGGATCGAACGGGGCAGCTACGGTGAAGTTCTACAGTGCAAGCTGGAAGGAAGGCGTGATGACCGTCCGCCACCGTATTCGTACCTTCCAGCAGCGGTTTCTGAGGTGAGCTCTCTACGGATACCTTCCATTACATCAGGCTTGGGACCTTCCTAGTCGACCAGTGTTGCAAGTGATGGACGTGGAGTGGGTGAAGTGTGAGTGCCCCCCAAAGAGCCCCGGTTTTTCTTTTTACCAAAAAAAAGTTGCCCAGGGTTTTTTTTTTGTTTTTTTTTTTTTGTTTCCGAGGTTGCAGCAGCTTGAGCTCCTGTTGGTGTGACTGACGGTGAATGGGATTGTTTCCGGTCGGGATACGATGGGATGAGATGGGCAATTGGGAGATCTGGACACACCCATTCGGAGCTGATGGTGTTGCCGCCACAGGGGTAATAGCCGTTCAGTTGCTTGGGACTTGGGGGCAACACCATGCACTGCGACATGCACCCGTGGGCGGGCATATCTGGAAATACAGCGAGCAAGGGGCCCTGGGCTTCTCTGCTGCAACCCAACCTGAATATGAACAGCCTCTTCGTGGTGAGAATGGGGGTCAGCTCAGCTCGTATCAAGTGTCTATAAGTACTTCTGCTATTCACTGAGAAGAGGCTGGCTAGCCTTCCGCCTGTAAGTCTTCTGAACAGCCCCTGGCAGCTTGCAGGCCGCAATGGATAGGAATCTAGGTAATCTCCAATTGCTGATACCGGGACCTTGTTCAATACTCGTGGAGACTGGCGGATGGCGGCACCTCTACAAATGGAAGTACATCCAACCTATCCGTGCCTACGTAGGTGAGGTACTCAGTAGGTGGAGTGCAGCGCTGCATGTCCGGTGGGTGGCGGCTACTCCGTCCGTCCTGCCCGTCAAGGCCGCCCTGGACGCTAATGCAGAACCCGCCGTAGCGCATTTAGCCCCCTGCAATTCCACCCTACCGTAAATAAGGGTAGATATCTAGCGTTTATCCCTTTAGATGCTGAAAATGGCTCAAAACGACCTGCTTAAGTGACATCAACCACTCGCAGGGGGGTTAATATAAAGCAGTATTTTGTCTAAAATCCTATATAAATTAACTACAACCTGACTAATAAAAAAAAAGAGATATTCCTATATAGATTAATATAGCAATTATTTTTTTAGGTTTTTTAGAAGTTACTGATCTGTGTTGAATTTTTAATTAACTACTAAAGTTAAAAATTAGTATTTTAATACTAAGATATAATTAATATACTAGTAAGTTTCTAACCTACTTTTTCTGGTTCTAACTAACTAGATATACTAGATTTTGCTTAGCATGCTTTTAGTTAATTATAGATTTTTCGACGTAGCTAGGCCTTAGCCGCCTTAGCTTTCTAATTATAACGTACTGAAGTAGTATTTATACTATACTTACAATCTTTTCTTATAATAATAATAATAATATTAGTAATAATAAGTAGACCTTACTACTAATAAAACAGATAAAGAGGAAGAAGATATATAATTTTTTCTAGTTATTTTATCTTATTTATAGCTAATTTTACTCTAAAGCTTGATTTAACCTAGTATTATTTTGCATTATAAAACCTTAACTCTAAAGCACTTCTCTCCTTACAGGGCACTCAAAAGCATGACTTTTTCAGCCTCAAACCTCTCTTATAGCACTTTCTTATTAATTAGCTTAATAGTAATATACTTAAGAATTATTACTATTCTACTTTTTTGAGGCTATATATTACTAGCTATATACTTATACTAACCTTCCTTACTAATAAGACTGCTTTTAAGATCTTTTTATGCTTCTTACCTCTCAAGGAAGTGACTAACTAAGCAAAATATACTAATTAATACTACTACTAGTATTAAGTTAGTACTAGCAGCCTCTATTAAAGCTTTAAATATAAAGCTTCTTACTATAATATTAACTTTGCTATTATACTTATTAAGATTTATATCTTTTTTACTATGCTAGTTTATATAACTATATACTTAGAAGCTAAAGTCTAATATTATTAGTTTTCTAACCTTTACTACCTTATTTACAATCTTAGTAAGTATATTTCTAAGGACTGATTTTTCATAATTTATTATAACTTTTAACTATAAGACCTAGAAGTATTTACTTTACTATAAAGTATTTAATAGAAGATTAATTTCTAGTCTATTCTGATTAAAAAGACCTTAATTTTGCTGTGGAATCTAGGCTTAACTATTTCTGTTAATAAGTATATAATCTACTTCTAGAGAAGGTTTTATAATATTGTTAAGATATTAAAAAAACCTATTAAAATTAGCTTTAAGTTATAAGTAGTTACTTAAGGTAGTTATTTTTTCTTTTAGATCCCTTATAGCAAAGCTACTGCTTTTAGTACTTCTTTTACTACTACTATTATAACTAAAAAAAGCCTTATTAGCATGTTTCTGCTGCTACTGCTAGAGGTATAAGTTTAAGCTGCAGTAGAGATAGTTAAAAAAGCTGCTTTAGCAGCTAGTAAGAAAGTACTTAACAGCCTTTAAGTGCTTAAATAGTTAGCGCTTACTTAGGCTGTTATTATTACTTTACTACAGCATCTATCTTGCTTTATAAGCTTTTTGCTAGCCTACTTATCTGCTTATTTTTATATTTTTACTAATAACTTATTCATAACTATTAACCTCTTTTGCTATTTACAGTAACTGCTTTTATCTGTTGCTAGTATAAATACTACCTGCTTAAACTCTGAGATATAATACCTTCTTACCTAACTACAGGTAAGCAATAAAAAGAGCGATTATATATTCTGGAGATCTTTTTATACTTATCTTACTATAGATAGTAAGATCTGCTAGTTTGTATTTAAAGATAACATAATAATGCTTTTATTTAATACTATGTTTAATAGCTAGGAGATTATTATTATCAGAACTTATTACTACTTTCTTCTTATATTAATTTCAGCTAAGACTATATATAAGCTTTTTGAAGTGCTTAATAACTTTATTAATAATTTAGAGGGTTTCTAAGCTTAGAGTAAGTGTAAAAAACTAGCTATAATACTAGAGAAGCCTTTTCCTATCTTTATAATTATTAATAAGTATAATTACTATATAAATAAGGTTGATATTAGTAACTAATATAGAGCTAACTATACTAGCATAGCTACTTAATATAGCTGCTGTAGTAGCTAGTAGTTTATAACTTTTAACTTTTTACTAGGTATATTAGGAGTTTATTACTGATTTTAGGGTTAAATCTACTAACTTATAGCTTTTATAGAAGTTGCCTTTATAAACTTCTATTTATTTTATAAAGCTATAAATCCTTTTTATTAGAAAGCTTTTAGTAACTTCAAATATAACTTTTATAAGTAACTTATTAAAAAGTTTAAGCTTACTATTATTAGAAAGTATTACTCTTTAATAGTTAAAGTTTTAAAAAGGCTTTTATATAACTATAGATAATATAAGAAGGAATAGAGGTGCTAGGCTTATACAAAGCGTTTTATAAAAGCTATATTAGGAGAAGTTAGTATTAATATACCTAGTTAGGCGTGCTGTACTTGTTTTAGCTATATTGAATATAATATACTGCTTTGCTAGAAAAGCGACTGCTAGGTAAGGTAGCATAGTGAGGAGGCCTGAACATTAGTATAGTTTACCAGATTTTTTCAGTAGTAGAGAGGGCGTGTTACCCCTGTCAGCAATATACCTCGTCTCTTATCAGTTATAAATCGAATTATTCAATTAGTTAACTACCCCTGTGGCTCGGTTTGAGCCATTTTCAGCATCTAAAGGGATAAAGGTACAAATACGTCACATTCCAATTGAGCTTACCTTAGTTGACGGGTCGCTGGGTCCATATCATGTCGTTCTCCTCCTCTTCCTCCTTGTTGTTGACCGGTCGCTCCAGATGCCACAACCAAATATGAGGTGCATGACAGGCCACCATGACAGTTAGCTGGGGTCGGGGCTCTGCCGTTATCATGGACCGAGATGGGACGAGGCCTCGCCGCTGTCGTGACATACCCATCGAAGCCTAGAAGGAAAAGCTTGAACTGAGAACTGGACTTGAGGCGATCCAGTGCTGCTCGCTGATAAGGAACCAAACACCATAATCGGCAGAGGTGGGTGCCCCCAGCCGTCTGCGGGAGTCGTGCCCCAGAGCGTCATGGTGGGCCGCTGAGTTGATTGAGGAGGGGACAACGACACATTGCACCTAGGATGTTGCTTGCTTGCTTGCTCGCCCATTGTCAGGAGACTCCGACCTCCTGGCACTGAAGGTACCTACTGCCCTGGATGCTCACGCCAGCCCACCACCCTGCTTGAGCCGGGCATGCTGATGTTGAGAATGTTAGGTTGCTGGGTTTTCTGATGTTTGCGCACTGTTTCTTCTGTGTCTGAATCTGTTTCTGAGGAAACTGTGTCTAGAGTCTGGGACCTTGACTCTGAGAGATGGCCTCGCTTTTGCAACCAACTCATGCCAATGGTAGCAGCACTGCCCTTCAACCTTTTCCACGTCTGTTGAAGTGAACCTTTCCACCGTTGGTAATAGAGAGTTGCCCTATTTAGCATTTCTCAACTCTGTCTGCCTTTTGACATTGTTTTCTCTGACTGGTCGGAAGGCAGCAGTAACGGCGGCGCGACAGAGGCAAATACCGCAAAGTACAAACGGTCAAGTGGCAAATAGCGGCGTGCCGATCGTTTTGCACGCCGCGCTAGGGACGCCTTACCTATGATGTAGACATGGATCTCGAGGCGCTGCTTCAAAGTGATGCATCTTGAGAGATCCGAAGGACAATCTGGTGGCCAAGACACAGTAAGCTGTTCAGCAAATGCAGACGGCTGGCACACTCGGCCGAACTGTCGCCGGGGACTATTTCTCAAGCATCTGTGGCGGCCAAGCTTTTCGGTGCCTCCCGAACCCTTCAGAGACTGCTGCAATGCAATTCTGAGCCGCGCGGCGAGTTTGCTGCACGAAGAGGCACTAACGCCGGCTCGTCTGGTAGTTGTTCATCTGTCTGTCTAAGATGTATGCAGCTTGCGCAAGTCTCAGATGCAATGCATCTTCTCCGATTTCGCTCGAGAGGTTTGATGAGCTTGTCTCTCCTTCCCATGTCCGCGACACGAGAAAGGAAAGGACACGGATGAGTGCTGGTCACATGTACTTGAAATATTGATTAGAGCAGGTCGGAATATGGGGAAGCCGGGTGAGGCGTGCGTAATTGCGCTCTCAACGGTCGGACATCTTCCAGATATTGAGTGCTTTTTTTAAGCACCCAAAAGTCCGTTCCGCACGCCAAAAGTCTCGAAACACCTTGTTTTGGCCAAGAACAACCACGTAAATGTGCCAACAGTAGCATCGGACAAGCTGGCAAGCAAGAATAGCAACGGTCGAGGTAGATCAGTGTCAAGCGGGGGAAAAGGTTGCACAACCATCCGGGGCGCTGGTCCATGAGTCTCACATCTAGTTGATCCCCAGGAACCTATTCGAGTCCAATGAGACGTGTTGCGTCCTTCTGGATCGTTCAGCTAGACGGCACCCGAATCGTTGGAAGTGTGAGATGTCGCCCTAAGCAATGTCGAGCTGCAGCGGGGCACGTGGCCACCGTTAGCTCCAGGCACCGTCTCACCCGACGCTGGATCCTGCTGGAAGCTCTGTGCTTTACACGACACATCTCATCCAGGTACGAGAAAACGTGGGACGGACAACTGTCCGTGTTTTGCGTGAGTTCCCTTGCCTCCTCCTGTATCAATACAGGGGTAGCTTTCTCCTGCTGAGCTACCTGGGCCTCCAGCCGCTCTTCCCAACACCGTTCCGCTGGTTCCCCGGATGACTCGCTAGGTAGGGTTGCACGCAATGGAACACAACGGCTTCGAGGGCGGTCTGGAATGAGTATTGAGAAGCTTGTCTGTGCATAGAAAAAGCATGCCATGGCAGTCACCGCTCAGGTCTAACTGCTCTCGCTCCGCAGCCGACAGTTTTAAATTTGGGGCCGGAGGGAGGACCATTGCCTCTGAAGGGCGTGAATGTGCTGTAGCTCGAGCATCCTTGGCGCTGTCGGTAGGCGCCGGCAGCAGGGGATGACGGCCGAATGTTCCTTAAACGTCGTCCCGGGTGCGTTGGCAGAATGCCGATGTTGGTAAGAGTGTGGGGGAAAGTCTGATATTATCTGGCGATTTCGCATTGCTAGAATGCATGCCTCAGCTGGGCGTCATGGGCAACGGCAGACGGTCGGTCAGGCCCTAAGCATGTCTCGTATCAGGGTTAGGAGCCAGCGAAAACAAGCGGCGAAAGCTGTCGAGGCATGTATGATGCATAGGCTAGGAGCAGACTTGTCGCTGGATTGGAAAGAGGTTGTGGCCAGGTTGCAGTTTCCATAGCAAGGATAGTTCCAGAATACTGAGAGACTGAGCACCGCGGTTGCGTTCCCGTTGCCGGTTGGGGGATCGTCTGGAAGCTGGAGGAGAGTAGCGACGCTCGGCGTGGAGAAAGGAGAAGGTGGCCCGTCCCTAGTTGGCGGAGCTATCGTGGGTACCCGGAAAAGGAGCCATTGGCGGCGCGTCGTCCAGCTGCTCGTATGGGAAGTGCTTTTGGCAACGTGTCTTGAGTGTAAGTCTGGAGAGCATTGATTCCTCAGAAGATGAGCTAGGCTCCGGTGGTGGTATGTTTGTGACGGCGGAGGTGGTGATGCCACGGCCGGGGTGTCTTATTGGAAGTCGGTCAGATGATGGAATGAGATTTTTCTGGGAGTTGGGTTGTCCAGAGGAACTTTGGCTAAGACATCCCTGACGAACGAGCGCATTAGCAAGGTGCTGAGCTGGCTGCGCTTGCCTTTCTTTTCGGGGGTAATAGTCATGGAATTTTGTGGTAAAACTTGGGAAGGGGGTAAGGTACAGACTAAAACCAAGGTAGGTACGAATAAACTGCGGGACACTTTCACGATGTTTTTCGTCTGGAGAAGGAGCGGGAGCTTGCGTGCTCACAGTGGATAGGTGCAAGAAGATCAGCTCCAGTATTCCAGCCCATTGTTGAGGCTCTCGTGGAGGCTACTGGCATCCCTGGTCGTCCCAACTGCCTGTTCCTCTAAGCTGCCCCAGCTAGAGCTTCACGATGCAGGCACCGCATGCTCTCAAGCGAGACTGACTGCTAAAATGGGAACGGGCAGTATGGACCTGCGCCTGGGCCAAGAACCTTAGCACCTGCCAGCAGCACAGACGACCCTCAACTTCCTCCCCTCTGCCAGAAATGTTTGGTTTCGAGGAAGGAGGTGAACTCGATGCAATCAAAGTCACGCAAGTACATACGGATGTTGAACTAATTACTATTACACACACATATCCACGGAAACTGTCCGCCCTTCTTCTGACCTCTGCCAAACCTTTCTGACACTCTGTCTTCTCCCACGTACTCATCAAGCGGTCTGTCCTTGACCTCCCAGGGACCTGGCAGGGATTCGTCTCCTATCCTTCCACGAGGCCTTCGACCTTCCAGCGTCTCTTCGCTGCAATGCAACCCTGCGAGCACGCACGTACCTATCCCCACAAATCCCGTCCGTCGACGGGAGTCTACTCCAAGACCAAAAGAAGCCAGACTGACTCCATCGTGACCCGGCATCAGCCTGCCACCTCCACCCCCGCGGCTTAGACGCTGTAATGCCGTCCCTAGCGTCGAAACATCGTGGCGGTCCACCATGGGATGAGCATCAATTTTGTGGGCTTCTAGGCCGACTGTGGACTCCTACCATCATCTATCCGTCGTGCTCCCCAACATCACTGACCTCAAGATATCGGTGAACCGGAAGACCGATCAGACGCCAAGGTGACTTACATCACAGAATTCGAATCACCAGCGATTGGCAACGGCTTTCTTGTCTCGGTCTAGCTCGGCTCCGCAGTTCTTGTCAGATGATATTTCTGCATGTTAAAACTCCGATCGACCTGGGTCAGTGTGTGACTGGTCAAATTGCAAACCGAGTCAATATTCATTGTTAGCTCGACTCCGAAAAGAGACGTTCGAAAGAAGTGACCGGCGCCGTGATCCGCAGCTCATTCGTCCGCCGCCGGGCTTCTTGGGCCTGCCTCACGAGGCAGACGGTCTCAGCTGTCAACGAACTCGGCATGCTTAACAGATTAAAACGGTGCTCTCGCAGATGGCGCTGTCGATCCTCAAAAACACACACGCTCTGGCGCACTCCACCGCCATGACTGACTTACGTAGTCCGCATTGAATTCATTGCGCCTTCTCCTGAATCGTTCAGGGTAGCAACTTTAGTGGTTTGCATCACCATCAAAAAACGAACGAGCGTGTCCACAACACGCTGTGCAACACCCACCTCCATCTCGGACGAATCTCCGAAAACCGTGGACACCCCTCTGAGTTATTTCCAGCGGGATTGCATGTCCCCGCGTCATTTCTCAAAAGTCGGACTCCTTGGATCCACTCGATGGCGCGGAAAAAAAAACGTTGTATTGCTGTAACTCTCAAGAAAACCAGACACAGACAGATGCGGTGCTTTGCCGCCCTACAGACGCATCAACCAAGTGCTCGTTGGTCACGTTGTCTCTTCAACACCGGCTTTGCTCTATTAATTTTCGATGATGGACCAAGGCCGGAGCTGAAAATAGGCGGTGACAGCAACAACGCCATCGCATTTGCCCTCTTGCAGGTACCCAACCACTCCACATCCGTTCTTCGCCAGGATGTTGGATTCTTCACCGCGACTCCATGCAGACTGCCTCCTCAAGATACTACTCGTTCTGGCTTCATTGACAATGCAAGACTAGGGTACAACAACGTTGGCCACCCCACGCTTGATCAAGCGGTACAGAGGTGTGTGTACGCCTACCCTTCGTACGGTTGGAGTTCAGAGCAGATAACAGGGAATAGGGAACAACACAAAAGCTCGACTAAGCGGGTGGCAACCTTCGCACAACCCCGTGTCGCCGCAAAAGGGAAGACGAAACAGTCCACGACGGGTGAAGGGCTTCTCGAAGCCTGCAAAAAGTCAGGGCCTCCCCGTTACCGTGGGAGTCTCGCCGGGGTACCGTGGCCGAGCGTGGGCGCCGTGGGGGCGACCCCCATCCCGCGGCGGCGGCGGCTAGGTTTTCTATCAAGGAAGTTTCAATTCTTTCCTTTCATTTCTTTGTTTGTGCCTGTCATTTCTCTCAGTTGCGATTTTCGTGCGCAGAACTGCTCTCTGCTCTCGACCTACACATGTGTGATTTCCTGCTAATTGGAGCTCCTGTCGCGGGTGCGGACATGGAGGTTCCTGGGACACTCCCTGTCTTCCGGCCGAGACTGAATCATGATGGACGTGTTGCTGCAAGTTCCAGAAGACGGATGCAAGAGCATGACCAGCGCCACCGCTCAGGAAGGGGGGAAAACCAGTATCGGCGTGGTGTTTCTCGATGTGACGCTGACTGACTCTCAGCGCCTCTGCCTGGTGTTGCGTGCCATGCAGTCGTACTTCTCTCCCGGCCAATCCTCGCGGCGCAGACATCATGGTATTGCATTTTGGCTGAGGCATTCGAGGCAAAAGGATAGATGAGCCAGGACGAAAGACGGTGTTTACAATAAAGACAGTGGAAACTGATGGAAGGGTTCTCATGGCAACTCACTGCTCAAAAGAGGCTTCGCCAGGTCAACAGGTGATATACGCTGGAATGCATCGAGACAAGATCAGGTACGGTCACTCTTTGTCAACTCGTCGGGAAGGCACAAACATACACCACAGTCCAGACATGGTTAAAAGCAAAGGTAGATCAATCCAGTATATGTATTGCCATTTTGGGTGTGTTATATATGTGTCAATGTGCCTGGTAACATGGTATTCTCCCAGGTATCGATGATGATGAGTGGCTCTCACACGCAGCCCGAATACTCTTGCTATAAATCTCTTACCACTGCAGCTCTCCTCTCGCTGCTTCTTCGTGAGGCTCCTCGGACCAGTCCATCACGAGTGCTCTCAGCTGGTTTCTGAACTCATTCAGCTCAGTTGTTGTATTTGTTGTGCCAAGCTCGGTCCCCGACTTCTAATCCCGGGGTGCACGCGAGCTGAGGCCCTCCTGCACGGCAGCCAGGATCAAGTCCTTGGCCTTCTCAACACCCTCAGCGGTACCGATGACCTCGATGGCATCCTCCTTGGCGTCGTTGCGAGGAACGTTGATCTTGCAACCGCTCTGCTTGCGGATGGTGTTGACCTTGCTGCCGCCCTGACCAATGACGTAGCGGTAGGTCTTGGGGTCGGGAAGGACGAGGTAACCAGTGGGGTGTTCTTGCGGGCCTGCTCGATGGCGGCGGCGATGGCAGCCTTGGCCTTCTCGATGTTCTCGGGGGAGCCGCGCAGGACCCAGGGGATCTCGCCGTCCTCGCCGGCCCCGGTATCCACAACCTTCCAGGAGTGGGCATCGGCAACGGCGTCCTCATCGTCGGTGATCAAAGGCAGAGCACCGCCGTTGCTGCGGCTGGCGCCAGCACTGGGCTTGGCGGGCAGGGCAGCGCCAGCGTGATCAACGGAAATCTGGTGGTTGTTGCGGAGCTGGCGGAAGAATTGGCCGTTGTTGGAGATGGCGTGGTGCAGACCACGAGGGACCTGCAGAGTCTCGCCCTCCTGCTCCTTGACGAGAGAGGCAATGTGCTCCTTCGCCTTCTCGACGTTCTCGGGGCGACCAGTAATCTTGACGCCCGTCTTGCCGTCACCCTGGCGGGGAATGTCGATAGACACATTAAGCTGAGACTCGAGCTGACGCTTGGCCTCTCCACCGCGACCGATGAGGGTTCTGTGCTTCTCGGTGGGGACATCCAGAATCTCGGTGACCTGGCTGTCCTTCTCCGCGACGATCTCCTCGATTCTGGCAACGATCTTGCTGACAATGTCCGAGCGGCCCTCGATCTTGATCGTGTTACCATCAGCCTCCTGCTTGGGGAACTGGATGGTGCGTGCAAGCTCGCGACGATCGTCAGAACCGCCGGCCTTGACAACGATATCACGGAGGGTGGCGCCTATCAATTGGTTAGTTTAAAGAAACGAGATTCAGGTTAGGTTGAACAATCTCACCTCCAGCACCAATGAGAGACTTGTGGTGCTTCTTATCAACCTCAATGGTCTTCACAACGGTGTCGTTGAAAACATCTCTCTTCTCCTCGAGAGCCTTCTTAGCAGCAGCGACCTGAGACTTGGTGCCCTTAATCTGAATCTCGACGGTCTCGGCATCACGTCCGCTGGGAATGTCGATCTTGGCACCGGTGATCTGACGGAGCTCATCCAGCGCCGCGCCACCCTGGCCAATAATTGACGGGACCTGCTTCTGCTGGACAGAGACGGTTGCCGTGAAGGAGGTATCCTTCAGGTACTGGAGAAGAGACAGAATCTCGTCACGAGCCTCGTCCGCTCCCTTCTTGGGACCGCGAACGATAACCTCGTCGGGGTTCTGCACGCGCTTGGGCTTGCCAGCGTCGCTGGCAGCGTCGTTCTCCTCCTCATCCTTGTTGCTCTTTCCAGAGCGGGGGAAGAAGATGAGAACCTTGTACTTGGACTGCAGGCGGTTGGTGACGCTTCCTCCAGAACCAATGAGCTCTCTGTGGAACTTGGGATCGACCTTCAGGACGTGAGTCACCTCATCGGCGAGAGTGCGACCAAGGGAGCTGATGTGGGCCTTGGCGGCCTCAGCCTTAGCCTTGGGGCCCTTCAGCTCGACCTTGCCATCCTGAACCTGAATCTCGACGTCGAAGCGCTCGCGCAGTTCCTTGATGTTTGAGCCGCCCTTGCCGATAAGGTGGTTGGCGTACTTCTGAGGGAAGTCGAAGGACATGGTGAAACCACGCTCCTTTTCATCCTCCTTCTCCTGCTCGACAAAGGCGTTGACCTTGGCCTCAAGGTTCTTGACGGCAGAGGCCGGGCCACGGAGAGTGACAACGGTGCCGACAGAGGAGACGCGGATGGGAATCTGGTCATCGGCACGGTTGGCCTGCTCCTTCTTGATGAAACGGCGGAGGCGCTCGTGGAACTTCTGGGGAACATCAATAGAGGCAGAAGCAATCTGCTCCTGCTTGTTGATGATGTCGAGAATCTGCTTGCGAGCATCCTCCAGGCTCTGCTGGAAAGCACGGATTTCGTCCTGAGACGGGCGGCCAGTCTTGATCTGGGGCTTGGGCTCAGGGGCAGAGGGTCCCTCAAAGACCAGGAGGACAGGGGCGTCGATCTCTCCGGCCTCAGGAAGGACAACGTGGACACCGTGGTTGTCTCTCATGCGGGGGCTAACATCCTTGTTCAGGTACTGGTGGTAGAAAGGGTCGACCGGGATGGGCACGATTCTGGCAGGCGGGATTGCGTGAACAAGCTTCTCGATGGCCGATTGAGCCTGGAGAACGTTCTTACCATCACGCGCGTACAGCTCGTAAGGGGACGCGCCGTTGGCACCGAGAGGAGTGTTGATGTGGGTGCTGTGAGCCCTCTCGATGTCGTCAAACATGTCGCGATGTCTCAGGAAACGAGTGACGTTGCGAGCGTGGCTAGAAACACCGCCAGGGGCACCCTTGTGGAAACGGCCAATATCGAAGGTGGAGAACTGCATGTTCATGGCTCTGTCCATGGCAGTCTCAACACCCTTGCTGATCTGGGCAGCAGGGCCAATGACGGTGACGGAGTCGTCATCCTCATCAGTGGGCAGCAAGATGGTGCACCCCGTCTCGTTGAAGAACTCATCGAGGGTCTCGCCACGGCGGCCAGCGATGAACTGGTGGCGGCCCTTCTGAAGACTGAACTGGTCGACAGCAAGCTGCTGCTGCAGCTCCTGGACGCGGCGCTCGATCTCAGCACGGGCAGCCTGCACAGCAGCGCGGTCACCGGCCAGCTGGATGTGGTTGTCGCCGGCAGGGACAAAGACGGGGCGCTCGCCCTCGTTCACGGCCATGTTACGGCCGCGAGGAGCCCAAATCTGGTGAGGAGGAACACTCATCTGAACACCATCGGTCTCGTAACGGTTGACATGGCTGTTGCTGGGGCCCGCAATGAAGGGGTAGAACTCAGCAGGGATACCACGAAGCTTGGTGCTGAGGTTGGCAGCGCGCTCGCCGGCAATCTTCATGATCTGGTCGCGGGCAGAAGCAGCAGACAAAGCGTTACCCTCGACGAGGACATCGATGGCGGAGTCGTCATCCTCGTCAAAAGTGGCACCGTCCTCGACCTTGGGGAGCTGGACACGGGCACCAGACTTCTCCTGGATGGACTTGATGGTGGAACCTCCCTTGCCGATAATGTGGGCGCGAGCAGACTGGGGAATCGGGACCTTGATGGTGGTCTGTTCAGAAAAAAGTTAGCTTGAGCTTTGTGGAGAAGAGATCTAGGTTTCGCTGACCTTGGTTCCGATCTGCTGGACAAGATCCTTGAGTGCCTGTTGAGCAACGTCTTGAGGACCAGTAGCGTCGAACTTGAGACGGCCGTTGGTGGCGGTGGACAGGGTGATGTTGGCGCGCGACTTGCGGTTGATGTCCTTCATGATGTCCGGGATGGGGCGTCTGAGCTGATTACGGGGGAGGATGAACTGGGGCTCCAGAACAACCGTTTCCACGTTGCGGCCGGGGATCGACATCGAGGGGGCAGCATTCTTGGGGTCAGCGACACCGCCCGAGGCGGGGGTGGAAGAGCGAGAGAGACCGTTGGCGGGGGTAGAGACGTTGCTCTTGGCTCCCCAGATGGGGGCGACGTTGGGGCTGCTCTTGGGCTTTCCGGCGCCGAGCTCGGGGAAGAGAGTCTGATCGTTGGGATCAATCTTCTTTCCAGGGACGGAGGTCTCCTTCTGCTTGCCAGCAGCCTTGGATGATTGGGGCTCAGCCCAAGAGGCGGAGTCACCGGCATTGCTCTTCAGGGGAAGGTCCTCGTCAGGAACCTCCTCGACCGTGGGGTGATGGTCGACGTGAGTCTGGAGCAGCTTCTGAGCAGCCGAAGGCTCAGCGCCGTTGGCGATTGTAGAATCCGTAGAGGCCATTGCGAATAGTATCGATCAACGTCGTCGGGTGGTTGGATGGGATGATAGGGGTTGTGTGGGTGAATTCGGTATATCTGCAAGGGGGGGAGCACCAGTTAGCTCGGGACGTTGGTCAGACGGCGACGCAGCAGTGTGCAAGCTGCTCGGCTTTTCCAAGACTTACAACTGAGGATATACACAGCAGTTGGGGACAAGACCAGTAGAATCAGTCTTCCGATTAAAGAAGGCCGAAGCGTGTTAAACCGTGGAGCAGCAGATAAACCGAGGAGAGTAGCTTGTTGCTGGCTTAGAACATTGTGACCCTGACCGGCAACAATGAACAAATCCAGTGGGCGAGACAGAATCGGGGGAGGGACGGCGAGGGCGAGGTTGACAGAATTGCAAATCCTGCCAATTGATGGTTGGGGGAGATGGAGAAGTCAGAGGGCGAGATGGACTCGAAGCTCGGATGGGCTAAAGGGTGAGGTGGAAGTTTCTCGACTCCACGATGGTGTTCAATTGGGGATGGAATTTCTGGAGCTGGCAGGGATCCTTCTTCCAGAAAGGTTCCGCCTGCCAGTTGTGCTCTCCACCTTGAGCTGCCCCACACTAAGCCTCAGCCACAACCTAAATTGTTAAGGCGTCCTCGCACCGGCCAGGTGGCATTGGAGGCTTAGGTAGACTGTTGGAGTCGGCCGTTGGACTCTCGGCACAGTTGGTGAGGCCAGCACATTCCAGAACGCCTTCTCATTGGACCTTTGAACCACACCGCTGAACCATCTGGAGCCAGCTCCGGGAGCCAGCTCCGGATCACGTGGGGTTCGGCTTGACTCAAGCCCACCGCTATGCTCCGCCTGGTCTCCCTGGCCGGGCCACATGGGGGGGCTATCGCCGGCCCGGAGTTCGGCCCGGGGCACGATGCTCCGAGATCTAGGGGTCCGTTCGTCCCGAGTTGCTCAAGATCGTGGTTTCAACGACGATGGCATCCGTGCGTCTCATTAAACATCGTGAACAACTTCAGTACAAATCCCGCCGAGGCAAGAGCTTGACTAGTCCGGTATCAACGCCCATATGACTTTACTTCGACTCTTTGTACTTTGAGGAGAGACCGCATATGTTGTGACGGGCACTTAAAGTTGAATTGCCCGTAAACCACAAAAACACAGAACGGAATTTTGCATGGACAATTGGATGCGGTTAAGGGTGGCAAACCGTCCACAGATTGGTTACAGAGAGAGGACGGAGGCCGCAAGAGACAGTAGGTACTGGGATCTAGGCATTACCTGATGAATATTGGCAAACTCCTTAGACTAGTCCCCCGTCACACCTTACCATTGATATTCCCTTGAATAACTCGTAGTAACTCAATCCACTTAACGTAGGGTGGTTTGCAATGCCCAGTCAGGACCAGATCACCGCACCAAAAGCAGCCCATCAAAGGCTCGCCATAGGAAGCGTCCATGTCCACGAGACCACACCAGGTCATCTCCCTACGTCGTACACAGCAACACAGCGCTAGCCAGCGGACCTCTGCGAGATTCCCGCAACTTCAGTCCTGTAGTTACCCGGGCACTTTTGCATTGGAAAAAGAAAGCCGTCGCTGATCAAAGCATCCAGAGGCGAAAGACTGCCCCGTGGCAGACTGCAGGAACCTACACAGCCTTGGCCAATCAACAGAACCACACACTCCCATTGCGAAAAGTTAGCTGAAATCTGGCAACCGTAGGAGCACACTTCCCCGCTCGCTGCGTGATGGTGGTAGACAGCATGGGCTTGTTCGCTCGCAAAGCCCTTCACAACGGTGAGCCTGGGGTCGTGAGCCGTGCCAACTGCTAGTTGGCAAAATCGACATCATCGAGGCGATTGAGTTTCCAGCTGTCGTCACAGATCGCGACTGACTGCTGCTCAATGCAGGGGCAAATGGCTCATTTGAGAGGCATCCTGCAGCCTGCAGGAACAACGGCAAGGGGGCTTTTGGCTTGTTGCAGGCACAAACAAGCATCCCACAGCTGTGCTACGTGGCCAAACATGGCCAGCGAGAAACACCCCATGGCTGGCAGCTTGCGACTGACAGCCTCTCAAAAATACCGTCTCAGATCAAGCATTCGCTCGCAGGCGTTCTGGCACTCATCAGGTGAGCTTGGGGGGGGGTAGATGCGGACGAATCCCAAGGCGTCCAGAACGAGTTTGGGTAGCACGATGACCGAGACGACGACGGAGACGCTAGAAACGGGTCAATTCTGCCTTGAGCAAATTCGTTGAACACGAAGCTGAGCACCTGGGTAAGAGAAAATTGGGAGACCAACAAAGCCGCCATGCCCTTTCGGGCCGGGGGGACCTTATCGCTCTCTAGCACATCTCATCGTCCTGCGTGGAGAGGAGACGAACGCCTGGTAGCAGTCGCCACGGGGTTCTTGATCGACTTTCATGGTGATGTGGCAGAGATGCATGCATGCGCCGCAGCCAGACTTTTCAATGCGAGCAAGAGGAACGATTCGCTGTCATGACATGATTCATGGCTAGCTTTTTTGAGGACCCGGCAAAAGCTCTGCTAAGCCGTCGAGCTCGTGTGCTGAAAGGGATGATCCATGAATAAAGGCGCCTGTCAGACATAATCGCGGGGTCTTCTGAGCAGCAGCTTTTGGAGCAAAAGTTCGGCGGCAAACCTCGGTAGATGGCCGTTGCGGCCCTGAAAGCTCGTCGTTCGGGGAAGCCGTGTCTTCTGGCGGCGCAATTTCAATGATCGGGTTGCCGTTATTTGCAGAAATGCCTGGGCAACTAGGCCCGCGTCACATGTGGGCGATGTCAGCGAAATCTGGTTCGCATGTAGGCTCGTGAAGTAGGGATGGGACGTATGGCTTCATCAGCGCCAATGCCAGCGGTGGAACAACCTTGACCGAAGGTGGCGCCCTCCTTTGAAGACGGGTGGGTGCTCATGATGGCAGGGAGTGATATGAGATCGGGGACGGGGCAGGCCGTGAATCACTGGCGAAGTTGGACGAATCTCGCGTCCCGATGGTGCGGATGGATGGCTTCATCTCGTTGCAATCCAGAACTGGGACGCAGCAGCGAGTGGGCTTTGGTCTTGGGCAGCGCGTCCCCCAAAGGAGGAATGATGATGGCATTTGGCGCGAGTTCCTTGGTGGCATCCCCGTCTGGTTTGTTGTCGACCCTGGTACGGGAACGGGACCTTATTTTACTGGTGTAACGGTCCCCTGGTGCGGTGCAGTGCGGTGGACGCGAAAGAAAACGGCTCCCGCCGCCGTCGCTGGGCGATTGCAGGCCGGCGTTGGCCCGTTTCGTGTCCTCCTATCAGACAGACGCGTTGGCAACTGTGGCCCGCGCGAGCGTGTGAAGCTGAACGGTTCAAGCGTGCGCAGAGTCAGACACACATTCAGCATGCAGATGCAGATGGGCACGGACGTTGGGGTTGATGACGGGATGGGACGGGATGCTTTTAGAGACGTTTAGACAACCTCAGAGAGTGAGAGGTGTAGGCACAGTACTTACGCCGTACCTAAGGTACCTACCTAGTTTTGGGATGGAGGTTGGTGGGTGGGTGGGTGTGTGGAGGGAGGAGCAGGTGTTGCATGCTGCTACCTTTGCAGTGAGAGAGCTCTGGGAGCGCGGACGTGAGTGTCTGGAAGAAGAGGAGAATTCAATGCCGGCGAGGATAAGACGCAGAGAAAAAAACCAAAGACTGGCGCGATGAATGAAGCATTACCTGGACCCTTTGTGGAGCAAGGAAGTCCAAGTGCCCGATGGTTTGAAACAAGATGTAAATTCCCAAGGGCAGGCCCGCCGGCCCCGGTGTGCACTGGCATCCGCCGGGCCCTAGCACTCATTCACTGGCGCTGGACCTAGGACCTTGGACCTTGGACATGGGCCGAACGGAGGGACGTTCCGTACTAAAGTGCCATACTATTATCATGGACGAGAGCCTTGAGGTGAGGGTCTTGGTCTGCTTCACCTGTGGCAGGTAGGTACGGAAATGGATACATACGCTAGATGATGGCGCTCACCTGAAATAGAGACAGGCGTAAGTAAGTAGGTATGAAGACGGAAGCGAATTGGAACAGAATGGAACGGTTCGGTGTTCTTCTGGACCTCCAATGGCTGGCGGCCAACGGTCGGCCTAAGGTAGGTAGCCTGGTAAGATGCTTTTCACTTGTTGGTCACAGGTCAGCGAGTGGGGAAAAGAAGGAGCTTGGAAGATTCCGAACTGCTTACGGCCTGCCTTTGAACATGCAGGAAACAGACTTTGGTTGTTTCTCGCCGGCACAGGCTGAGTTGACTGCTGCATGTGCATGTCAGCGACAGCGGGCATTGAGCTTAAGATACAGGTACCCCTTAGGATAAGGTAAGGCAAGCAAGGCAAGGCAAGCACGGAGGATGCCCAAGCTCCCACCTCATCCACTGATTGCACTTGCCTCAGTTGCTCTACGAATATCGCAATCGGAAGGCAAGAGGAAGCTCAAGATATCGAGGCAAGGGGGTTCTTTCCCATCCAATGGCAATGACAATTTCATTGTCAGTCAATGGCAGGAGCGTTGCTCATTACTTGCCTTGCCTTACCTACCTACCTAGGTAAGGTAGGTACGTCTCGCAGCGTGCTTACCTTCCTGGTACTTCTAGGGCCGTTCATCTCGGTCAACCGCTGCTCAGTTCACCAAGTCTTCATCCCGTCTGAGGGAGGTACTGCGTAATAAGCGTCACGCCCCATTTCCCATCTCCCGTCCCTCCTCGTGCCCCAGTACGACAAAATCTCTGTTCATACGGTTGCAATCACCAGCAGAGACTTTGTCGCAACAAGAAACCATCTCCCTGTCGGCGTAATTAAGGTCAGCTCAAACAGACTATGGACTAAAAAAAAATTAAAAAAAATTGAAGAAGCTCAGCCAGAAAAAAACAAAAAGCAAACGCCTTCATCTCGTCTCTCGGTGCTTTCCCCTCCCTCTAATCACCCCAATCCCGACTCCCCCTCCCCCTCCCCTCTTTTCCCAACTTCCCCTCCATGTCTCTCGGAGCTGGCAGCTGGGGGCGCTCTGCGCTCAAGGTCGTCCGTCGCATAACAACCATCACATCATACCGGCCTTGACCTCAAACCAGAATCGACCATCATGTCCGCTGTTGCATGCACCATTTAGCCTCTTACGCCCGTATGTACCTACTTATCTTCACACAATGGCATCCGTACAGGCTTAGAGTACAGATACATGTCTGCTGTGCCGGAAGTTGCCTTTCTGAGGACATCTGTACCTAAGACGGGCATGCAGTCTGCCGTCACGGCGCACATACGTCAACCAGAAACGAATCTCGGTGGCCAATACTTTGCCTCACTTGCTTACAGACTTACGAATACCGACCTAAACAAGGGCCTGTCCTTGCGTCCTTACGAACCACTGTCTGCAGACTGGCTCGCTGCACACCAACTGGCCGGGTCCGCGGCGTCTGAGATGATCCCAAAACTCCAGCCATTGAAGTCGCCCATGTCCTGCCCTGTCCTATCTTGCCCTGCAGTCTCCTTTCAGTGTCTTGGCCCAGCCCAGATTTAAGACCCTTGGTGCCTCAGTCTCTTCCTCTCTCTCCACTGACACTGGACCCTCGCCGCAGCCAGAGACCGGCGACCACTACATCGACCGCGACCGTAACGGCGACCCTGACCACCCTTGGCCGTCGGAACCCTGGCCTCACCGCACCGCATGGCGCACTACCGTAATTAGGTACTCAGCATCTATTCTGGGTACGAGTTTCTGTAGTACGATGCGCCGCCGTGGCTACAAGCACGCCCCTCCTCCTCTGCTTCCACCTCTCCTAGCGCCCGAGACCCGGCTTCACTTTTGTTCTGTATTCAACTAGAGGCCTTTCTCGATTCGAGTACCACAAAAGATGCTCTGCGACTTTTCGGTGTTTTCTTAACCTTCTAGGCCAGTTCGTCCCGCCTGCGGTGGAGCTTGTGTTTCGCGCCTAGGCTCTTCTTTTTGTGCCTATCCGTAGTGTTCCGGGACCTCTAGCATGGAAGTGAGGGGCAGTCACCCAACGAAGGGGATTGTGGTGGGCTGTCCTTGGAAAACATCACACTGTGCGAAGTGAGGGCGGGAGCACTCCCTCATGGCATCATCTCATCTGTCCACCACGTCCAACACCCCGGACGGCCTACAGCCCCGTGTGGCTCCTAAGGTAGCCTCATCGACTCGGTTTTGGAACATTTGCTTCTAAGCGAGAGAACAATGTCAAAGAAATGGTGCGTAGAGCGAAGAAGAAAAGACGCCAGGTAGCAGGCGCTTAGAAACACAAAATTTCTTGACATTCATTTCCGCAGGGCCTGACAGTCCACCTCGGCCGAGATGATTTCGATATTGGCCAAACAAGGTGAGGTGCCTTGGACGACTTTGTAACATATGGCAGAGACGGTGGTGGTGGTGACACACACGGCGCGCGGCGGCGGCTCCTCCCAGATGACCCCAGATGACGAGATGAGATCATGAGAGGCACGTTGCAATGTGCAACATCTGGAGGTGGTATTTCACGCAATATGGTTTCTTCTTCGGCAGCGGCACATGGAGGAGGTTCCAATATCCAGCCCAGCCCAGCCCAGCTCTCAGCAGCCCCGTCCGTCACCCATCCAGCAGGCGACCAGTGAGAATGGGCGGGCTGGTCGGCAACTCGATTCGTCTTTCCCCGTCACACACGTCTTTGGGGCCGCTCGTTGGTTCATCGAGTCTTATACTGAGTTTCCGTCTGTCTTGGATTGCTTGCCCTACTGTTCCTCACCTCGGAATCAGTCCCCAGTGGCACACATCACGTACTGCGTATGTACTGATATCCAGGCGCGGGACGGAGTGCGGCACACTGTCTTACTTGGAAGGTGAGGTAGTGTTCACAGATGCATGCCTTAGGTAAGGCGAGTAGGTCGTGGTGTGTGTCCTTGGGCAGGGCTCTCTCTCTGTCGTCTCATAGCGCAAGATGAAGAGAAATAAAAATAAAAAGAGGGGATACACTTTCGGGGCAATTGGAAGTGTGAGCCTGTGAAGTGAGTGCGAGGGGCGGGCGGGGGGGGAGGAGAGGGGGAGGCAGACGTGGAGTCGTCGGTAGGTACGTACCCTTGAGGTACCGTCCATCTCCCCACCACACCAAACGGCCACACGGCCACACGGCCCCCAGCCTAACGTTAGCCCAGGCCTGAGTCCCGTCTCCGTCCATTCATCGTTCCGTTTACCCACGCCCAATCCCACTCACACGCCACGACCAGTGAGCGCACGGTGCAGTCTCCCATGTGCCCCTGCCCCACCTTTGAGTGAGAGAGTGTTTTTTCTTTTTCTTTTTTTTTTTTTTGGTAGTGGGAAGATTGAAAGGAAGGGAGCTGCTAAGGCGAGGATAGCGGGTGACGACGGGTGGAGAGAATGGGAAGAGACAACCACCACACAAATACGTACACTCACACACTCATGCTGATTGGTATTGCTGAGCAAGAGACAGGCTGTGGCAGCCAATCCAAAGACTTGCTGCAGATACCGATGAGGCCGAACTGGCCGCATCTCTACCATCCCGTTCTTTCCTGGCCTGTCATCTTCCTACGTACCTTGGTGCTGCAGGTTTCCCAGAGCAGAGGCCCAATCCTGTAGCCCAGATAGCAAGAAAATTGACCCCGAAGCAGTGAACTAGGCTGCCCGGTTCAGAGAGGTCATCCCCGTACTCATCCACCAAAAAACAACAACACAATAACAAGCCAAGTCAACAACGAAGCAGAACCCACACAGTCCGGAATCCACCCTGACTCCATCCAAGCACAGCCAGCAGCCAGTGACAGCCACACTAGCGTCACAGCGAGCCCGGTCCGTCACTCAGTGCCACTGCCCACTGTCTATTATGTACAGTACCGCCCAACCAGCACGGAACAGATACCGCTGTGCCTTACCCTGGATATGGGGTTTTTTTTTTGGTTTTTTTCCCCCCCCTCGCCGCTGCCTCTTGCTGCCGGTGTGGTCCTGTTTCCTCTTCTGTGGCGTAGGGGTGTGCGTGTGCCCAGTGTGTGTGTGTGTGTGCTGGCTGGTATCCGTACCGCCGGCGCAGACAACTGGTCCTGAGAAATCCAGTACCCTCAGTTCCTTGTTGATGACATTGCTGCTACTTCCCAATCAATACCACGTAAGGTGCGCCGTACATACCAGACGCCATACTTCAGACGCCCAAACATTAGACACCCTTTCCCGGTCGAGCGTCCCAGTCCCAAATCCTGGTTCCAGGTTTCCCAATCCCAGTCCCGTTCTGTCGAAGGAAGAAACAGAAAAAAAAGAAGAGAGGAAAAAAAAAAAAAAAAAAAAAAAAGGCTACGTCTACATTACGGATACCTGACACCAGTGACCACCGGCCCTGACTGAATGAGTCCACCATCTACCACCACCTAACTTACCTCCCGAGCACACGCACATACAAGGCAGGGAAGGCCACTGGACAAGGCCAACAGGCTTAAGGCACACGAGGCACGAGGGGGACGACGCGAACAGCATCGCATTGTGCCCGTACCGCATATTATTATTATTTTTTCCTCCTCACACACCCTCCTACAATTCATACCCTCTTTACACCTCTTGCACTATTACCATTGCCGCCGACTGCTGCCGCCGCCGCTTCTGCTGCTCCTGCGTAAAATATACACACACAGACAGCCCGACGACACAGCTAAGCAAAGCAAAGCAAGCAAGCTACCTACCTACTACTGGCGACCGACGGCGTACCTTTCATTACTGCGTCTGTCTGTCTGTCTGTTACCTGCCCTTACCTCGCCGGACCTATCGTACCGTACCTTACCCGACGTTTTTGCTGCCCGCCGCCCTGCTACTGCTGTACCGCAACCGCAGCGCCAACCATCCGTACCTTTCCCTTTTCCTCTTACCTTCGCTTCCCAAGTCCCAGGCCGGGTCCCCTTCTTTCTTTCTTTCGACGACGACCACCACCGCCGGGTTTGGTTTTACTTTTAGACTTTGTAGGGGTGTATCATGGACGGCAGCCAGAGCACATCCACGTCCAACGGCTCGTCGCAACGTCGCAGGCTCACCAAGAAGCCTCCCCCTTCGTACCATACCCACACCCGCTCGTCGAGTGGCCTCGATGGTGGCATCGACACCAGGTCTCTCCAGAGCAAACGCAGCTCGACCAGCTTGAAGCGCGCTCCTTCCGCTCCACCTGTGCGGACGACCCCCTCAAACGCTGCTTCAGCTCATAGTTCTCCCCGTCACCTCCCCTCAAGTCAGACGCACCTTCCCAATCCCTCCCCCGTCCTGCCTCAGGGTCAGTTCGCCGCCGCCAACAACGCCAACGCCAACTCCCTCTCCCTCTCACTCTCAAACTCACACTCACACTCCGTCGCTCCTTCCCCAAGTGCTGCTTCCTTTCATAACGGCATTAACCACCTTCACAACCACCACCAACCCGCCGTGAACCTGAACCCGAACCCCCAGTCCGCGTCCCACCCAACAGCCCAGGTGCAGGCCCAGGCCCCGGCGCAGCCTCAGACCTCCTCCTCCTCCACCTTTCACAACGCTGCTTCCTCCTACGCTGTTCACCCTCACCACCAGCAGAACTTTAGCCACCAAAACAACAACAACCACCTCCTCCACCACCACAACCTCCTGCACAACAACTTCTCGACCAACAACACCAGCAGCTCCTCCACAAACTCCAACAGCAGTCCCGTCGGCATCGGTGTCGGTGTTGGCATCGGCATCGCACACTCCAGTGATTCCTCTGTAGCTGACCCCAGCGCGCCTCTCTCGTCGCAACCCCACGACGAGTTCATCGGCGCTCCCTTCGACGGCGCTGCGGTCCTGAGCCGCATCGAGCAGACAAAGTCCCCCGTCGCCCAGTCTCACCCGCTGCCCCTCCCGCACTCTCACCAACAGCATCAGGCACCCGCCGCCTACCAGCGACAGAACGCCCCCACGCCGCTGCTCAAGTCTGTCACCGACACGCGCATCACAAACAGCCCCCGACTCCGACAGTCCCAGAGCTTCACGAACGATTCCTCCTCCTCAATGATGAACGAAAAATCACAAGGCGGTCGGGTGATGGAGAACTCAATGATCAGCCCCAAGAGATACTCGGACGAGGCAAAGGAGCCCCGTATGGGCGTCCTGCGCAAGAAGTCGGGCTTCTCTGGCTTCATGAACAGCCTGGTCGGCACCCCAAAGAAGCCTGTCATCTCGGCACCAGAGAATCCCGTCCATGTCACCCACGTCGGCTACGACAGCTCTACCGGCCAGTTTACTGTCAGTCGCCCCCCTCTCCCCTTCCTGCTCCTGCCTCTTTTTTTGCGAATCGCTCCTCAATTCTTCAATCGTCTTATTTTTCTGCCTCTCTTTTTTTGATTCCCTCTCGCCTTCCTCTTTTCGTCCCCGCCCCCTCTCCTTTGTCCCGAGTCTCGTGTGGCTGACGTGTGATTGTTCAGGGTCTTCCGAAAGAATGGCAGAGATTGATCAACGAAAGTGGAATTCCCGAGAAGGAACGCAGGGAGAACCCCCAGACCATGGTTGACATCATCACCTTCTACAAGGAAACGACCGAAAAGCCAGCCGAGGATCAGGTTTTGGAGAAGTTCCACGATGCAAGAGCGCCTGATTACCGTCAATATGCAAATGCAAGCAACTCACCGTCGGGTGCCATGTCGCCGGGCATGTATCCGCCAACAACTTATATGGGTATGTCTCCGATGATCAGTCCACCTGCGAGCCCTAGGTTTCCAACTGTCAATCATGAAGGATCTTTTGAGAACCCCCGCCAACCGCCCCCCGTACCAGGAGTCGGAGGCTCCAAAGGCCCCGGTAAAGATGTGAATCTCATGCCCAGCCGCCCGGCCCCGAAGCCCCCCGTCAGCCTCCCGATGAGGTCTGCTCCGTCGCCCTACCCCGCCAAGGACTCCGGCATTGGAATGTCTCAGCCCGGCGAAGACCTGCCCCCGGTCGCATACCAACCGCCCAAGGAGAACGTTCCCATGCTCCCCGAAGAGCATCGTGGAGAGCACCGATCCCGATCCCGATCCAACTCGCGTGTTGGCGCCTCTCCCGGCTACGTCCCCCCCACACCTAACCCTCAAACTGCCCAGGCGAACGTTTACCAGCAGCAACTCATGCAACAGCAGCAGGAGCAGGCCCTCGCGCAGGCACAGGCCGCCATGACTGGCCAGGGCCAGATTAGCCGGGCTCCCAGCAAGAGACAGCCCGCCCAGCAGCCGACCCCTCCTCAATCGCAGTATCCTCAAGGCCCCACGGCAAACGGTCCCGGCCAGCGACAGCAGGTTGGCGTTGCTGGCGCTCCTGGCTCCAGGCCCCGTCGCCAGAGACAGAGCACCGGTATTGACGTCGTGGCCGCCCTCAAGCGCATTTGTTCCGATGGCGATCCCCGTGAGGTGTACAAGAACTTCAACAAGATTGGCCAGGGTGCTTCCGGTGGTGTGTACACGGGCTACGAGCGAGGCACCAATCGACTGGTGGCCATTAAGCAGATGAACCTGGAGCAGCAACCGAAGAAGGACCTGATTATTAACGAGATCTTGGTCATGAAGGATAGCTCGCACCCCAACATTGTCAACTTCATCGACAGCTACCTTTGCGGAGGCGAGCTCTGGGTCGTCATGGAGTTCATGGAGGGCGGCAGTCTTACGGACGTTGTCACCTTCAACATCATGACCGAGGGACAAATCGCTTCCGTCTGCCGAGAGACGCTCAAGGGTCTGCAGCACCTGCACTCCAAGGGAGTCATTCACCGTGACATCAAGTCCGACAACATTCTCCTGTCGATGGAGGGAAACATCAAGCTGAGTACGAACCTCCTCATTCCATTGCGATGCGCGGAAATACTGACGTCGAACAGCCGATTTCGGATTCTGCGCGACAATCAATGAGGCCCAGAACAAGCGCACCACGATGGTCGGCACGCCGTATTGGATGGCCCCCGAGGTCGTCACGCGTAAGGAGTACGGACGCAAGGTTGACATCTGGTCCCTGGGTATCATGGCCATTGAGATGATCGAGGGCGAGCCGCCATACCTGACTGAGTCTCCTCTGAGAGCATTGTGGTTGATCGCCACCAACGGCACCCCTCAGATCAAGGAGGAGGCCCAGCTGTCACCAGTTTTCCGTGACTTCCTCTACTTTGCACTCAAGGTGGACCCTGAGAAGCGAGCCAGCGCGCATGACCTCCTAAGAGTAAGTTCCTATCCCACATTTCCCAAAGACGGCATACTAATTTCCTTGTAGCATGAGTTCATGAAGGGATGTATTGATCTCGCTCAACTCTCACCGTTGGTCCGCGCCGCTAGGGAAGCACGTCTCGCAGAAAAGGCTAGGAAGGGACAGTAGGGCACCTTCGGCCATGCGTCCAGAAGCATCTTTCGGCGGTTGGCTCATCGACATTAATCACGACCTTGACGACAACCACAAGCCTCCACAATTGGGCTGTCCTTACCTGTGCATTGAGATACCCCAGGAAGTTTTTTTGTTTGCCTTGGCACAAACAACTTGATGCCTTGCATCTACTCACAGCACGCTTTCGTTCAATCTGGAACCAACCCCACCTGGTTCTCTTTCAGATCTGCTAGAAAGACTAGTGCATTGAGTGCGCGCCATGGTTGGCAGACTTTCGAACCCGATCATAACTCTACTTGCTTTCAAGATACCACGTCAGAGACCAGCCCAATTCGGCATGGACTCTCTGGCCTTTTTTTTTCTTTTTCCGACGACTTATGCGCGCATCCCATCCAGCATCAGCACTTGTTGGCGACCAAGCAAAGTCTCTTTACTCATGGTTCTTTCTGTTACGCATTACATAGAGGCGGCCACGATCATGGACTCGCCAGCTTGCCTCAATGCCAGGCCTTTGGTTGTATACGGACAACCCTCTCATCTCATTGGATTGAGACATCCACTTTGGACCAATCATGTTTCCGTGGGGTGGTGACAAATGTCACCTAGGAAAGTCGGTCGCTGAGAGAGGAGATGAGACGATGAATCGCATGATCTGATTGGCCAGCGGGAATGGGCGGCCAACTCAAATTTCTCGGGGCAGGCAGGCAAACCCCTTTTCAAACCTGTCGTGTGGGATTTTTTCTGTTTTCACGGAACATCCGAAAAGAAAAAAGGGATCGATTTTCAGACGAGACGTCAACGGACAGATACGAGAGGCCAGGTTCGCCGGCTTTCATTTCTCCTGGTCCCATGTGTCTCTTTTCCCACACAGGGGGGGACTCTCTACAGGTCGTGCACACAAAGAGGATCAATCACCGAGGAGGTGGTTTAGTCTAGACTCGACTAGGTACAGGAATGACCCCATTCAGGCCGAGCAGGCCGATGAAAGTTAAAATATGAAGTTTTCGTCCCCTGCGTGATGTGTGATGTTTAACCCGCGGTACTCCCTTATTTCCATCGTTGTCGTCCTCGTGCCTCGGGCGATTGGCTTCCTCCTGGCGGCGTCTTGATCTGAGGTTCTAGACCTCAGCCTGCTGAACTCTCATACGACCCTTGGGGATAAAACTTTACCTGATGGGACCCCTATTGCCACTAACGGCTTGTATTGGTCTCGTTTGCATTAGTAACGTGCATGAAGTGTGGGTTCGTGGCTTATTTGGGGTGGCTTGCTGAGGTTTTCTCGGGAGGGGGGTTCAAGGCTTGGTCTTTTGTTTTCTTCTGGCTCCAAGGATTTTACATGCTTAGCATTGTTCTCCGGCCTTTGTCTGGCAAGTCGGGAGGGCAGAGACGGAACAAGGGAGCTTGTTTGCTTGAAAGGGTGGGTGGTAGTAAACAAAGGGGAGGGAGGTTAGGAAGGGGCATTGTTCTACTTGCGGTTTGGATGAGGGTGGTTTAATAAATCGTTTAGGACGGCAAGATGGCGGGGCTGGTTCATTCAGTGGATGGATTACCATGGAGATTGTGAGGATGGACGAGGTAATGGTGATTGTCAACGACGGGATTGCATTAAGCCTCCCAAGACCTTACGGTTCTTGCGTAATTTAAGGGCGAGGAAGAGGTCACTTTTTTTTTCTTTTTCGTTTCTCTGATTTCGAAAGAAAGCATCTGTCTTGGTTTGATTGCCATCCGTGTTTCGAGCTTTCAACTGGGCCAAGTTGCTCTCTACGCTCAGCTTTTTTTGGTCCAGCTGGCTGTGCCAACAAGACCGAAAAACAGCTCACGAGGCGTTTTCTGTTTCTACATGTGGTATATTGCCAGCCTTTCTTAAGGCCTATTTCTCTTTCCTGGTGTCTGTCTGCAGCGGGAAATGGTACAATGGTTGCGTTGCGGTGGGGTTTTCGCAAAGGTAGGTAGGTGGAGTTGAGAAGCAATAATGGCCTTTTCAAGGCACTTTTCTTTTCCCGGCCGTCATCGAGGGGCTGCTGAACATGACGAGACGGTGACCAAGTGTTAGTTTGATTCATTGTTTCCGTCGCAATTGGGGGCGGGGAGCAAGTCCAATGTCAGGAGCTTTAGGATGCCTACCTCCCATCGGGTGTTGCTAGCTGATCTCGTGTGTGTTCATCGTCACGACGTTATATATGTTTTGGCTGCGATGGGATCGTGCGCCTCGTGATCCTTCCTTCCGTCCTTTCTTTTCCCTTGCTATTGACAACTCGTTCTCGGCAATCTGGGAAACATCCGGGGTTTTCCGGAAAGGTTGTCGGAGGCAGCATTCGTCTTGTCTGCTTACACCAAGCTCCTCGCTGCAGAAGCAAATACAATACGGGAATCTTCAACTCGAGTTTCAGTTTTATACGACTTTCCTCATGTCAAATAGTAAAACGCGGGAAGTGGCGAGGAGTCAAGCAAGCCCCGTTTGTGTATCATCATTGCTTGGTGACTTGATCACACCGAATATGGGAGCCGAGGGGGCAACATGTAGCTTCCTTGTCGACAATATGACGGGTACATATTCGTGCAAGAGGCCTTTGGCGTAAGCAAATGCCTTGGGAATCATTGCATCAAGAACCTCGGCTGCGATTTTTCGTATACACAAAGAAGGAAGGCATCCAAACCAAGTCCACCACCACCACACCTCAAATCGTCGAGGTTCCAGTTGTACGTTGAGGGGGCGAGCGCATCAGCGCCATGCTTTCATATTATCAAAAGGAGCCATTCGTATGTTAATCCCTTAGCTTTCCATAGTAGCGTCTTTGGACCTGCCCAATTCAACATGGCCTATTCGTGACGTGCGTCCTGTCTGACTGGCCCTCGTCGGACATTATATGTCGATACAACAGACGATACGGTACGGATGGGGCAGTCAAAGAAATCATCAAGGCAGTCTTTCCGAAAATAACGTCTCCGAAACGCAACTCGTGGTTGGGGCCTTGTCACCGAGGGTTCAACCGAAAACTGCATCAATATCCTATTCTAGAGTGCCTCAGTCCCGTATTTGAGCTCTGTACTTTTAAGTATTCTGTCGGGCCACGAGGTCACAAGAGCAGGTATCTGTATGGGACATCATTGGCCACGAACAGCTGGAGAATTATCTGCTACTCAGCTGCTGATTCACGTGTACGGAGTTGCTCACATGTGTTCCATTCATAAGCAGAAAAAAAGATGGGTAATAGTACATGCCGCGATACCAACACAGGCTTTGAATGGATCCTGGTCTCCTCATCCTCGCTTCCCAACCCGGACATTCCCTTCCGTTTGCTATTACTCCGTCCATAGACACCCAAAAAGCGCAAATACAACGACTGGACTGCCTCCGGGAGAGTTTAGTTCTTGGGGAAGGCCGCCTCCATACGCTGCTTGTACTTGTCCTTGATGACTCTCCTGTTGAGCTTCTGTGTGGCGGTGACGAGGCCCTGCGACGAATGTTAGCTGGAACACGGGCGTCGCAACAAGCTATCTGGTTGAGACTTACGCTGTCCGGCGTCCACTCCTCCTCGACGAGAACGACACCACCGATGATCTCGAGACCGGTCAAAGCGGCTTTGCGGCCGGCGCTGACGAGGTCCTTAAGAACGGCATCGACGACCTTGGAGTTGGTGTGCATGTCGTGCTCGTCAACGCCCAGCTTCTGAGCCTCCTCGGCAAGGACCTTCTCGTTGGGGGCGATGACGGCGATGGCGCGGGAGTGCTCGCCGTCACCGTAGACCATGATGTTCTGGACATAGTGGCTGCCACGGTAGACGGACTCGAGCTTCTCGAGAGCGATGTACTCACCACCCTGCATTGACAAGGTTCTTGACACGGTCGATGACCTTCAGGTGGCCGACGGAGTCGAACTCGCCAATGTCGCCAGTCTTGAACCAGCCATCCTTGGTAATGGCCTTGGCCGTCTCCTCCGGGTTCTTGTAGTACTCCTTAAGCACGGCGGGACCCTTGATCCAGATTTCACCCTGAGGCGGGGTCGAGTCGGTGGAGTAGTTGAGATCCGGGATAGACACGAGCTTGACATCAACGGCGGCAGGAATGGGGCCGATAGCAGTGGAGGTGTATTCGAGTGGGTCGCCGAGAGCGCCGTTGGCGGCCGTCTCAGTCAGACCGTAACCAGTAAGCATGGGCGCGACGGTCATGGACAGGAAGTGCTTGGTCCCGTCCGAGATGCCGCTCGCACCATTCATAATAAGCCGGAGACGTCCACCCGTGAGTTCGCGAACTTTCTTAAAGACGATGTTGTCGAAGATGGTAGCAAAAGGCAGGCCGTACTTGACCATGAAGCTCTTGTAGTTGAAGGCGCCCCAGAAGAGGGCCTTGACGAAGATGCTTGAGCTGTTAACCTTTGCAGCAACGCCCTTCTTGACCGTCTCCCAGACTTGGGGCACGCCGACGAGTGCGGTAGGACGGAACTCGCGCATGTCACCAGGAGAGTTCTTCATGGACGTGTCTGACAGGGTTCGAGGGTTGCCATAGCCAAGGGTACCGCCGATGAAGAGCACGAGATTCTCGAGGACGAGCTCAAAGATGTGAGCCAGGGGCAGGTATGCTAAGACGTACTCGGCGCTGCTAACACACTCCTCGACACAGGTGTAGAGACCAGTAACTAGGGGCACAGTTAGTGAACTTGCTTGTCCAACGTGTAAAGAAGCTCAACTTACTCGCCGCGACCATGCCCTCGTGGGTCATTGGGACACCCTTTGGCGTTCCAGTCGAGCCGGATGTGTACATGATGCAGAAGAGGTCTTCGGGCTTGGCCTCTACAGGATCAACAGGGTTATCCTCGCCCAGCTGGCGCACCTCCTCAATGCTCAGGAGCTTCACATCTGGGTTGGCCTTTTGGAAAGCCTCGACCTCACCACCCTGGGTGAAGATGCAGTTGTCATTGTAGATGACGAACTTGAGGTTTTCGGCCTTCTTGATGCCCCCACTTGCCGTCTTGAGCAGGTGAGGGTCCAGGTACATGGCATCTGCACTGGACTCGAGGAGGGAGTGCTCGACACCGCTAGCACCGAGGGTGTCGTATGCGGTAACGATGGACATGGACTGCGAACCGCAGGCGTGGGACAGGGCCATCCAGTTGGCGCTAGGTTCCCAGAGATTTAAGTTAGCCTCTTCTCTCAGGGACGGTTACTGCGGTGGTGCTCGGGGCCGTGGAAAAGGCGGGACGGGAGGGGGATGGGGGGCTCTCGGACGTACGAAGTAGTAGCGAAGAGATGAAGTCTGCTCTCTTTGCCCAGACCCAACTTGCGCAGACCTGAACCAAGCTGCAGGACGTAGGAGTAGAAATCGGTATAGGTCATGTAGGAGAACTTAGACAACTCAAAGAACTGCCACTCCTTCTCGACCTGCCTGACCTCGCCGTCAACGTTCTTGGGGACCATCTTCTTCTCCCTGTGCAAGTGCACGAGCTTGCGGGTGCCAACGGCGGGCTCGTTAGGGTAGACGCGGGCGCTTCTCTTCACGATATCGTACATTGTGTGGATTTCGGGATGGGGCTGAGTGCGGAGGGCATCTTTGGCCTTCCAGTGACGGCGGGGGAGGGTCTCGCCCTCAACGCGCTCGTAACCGGGAGCCTCGACTGTGTAGGGAGGTTTGTGCACCGGGTACAGAGGCGCGATACGCGTGGTCCACGACATGTTGGCGGTGGTTGTTACTGCTGCTAAATCGGATAGCGGGGGAGGGGATTTGACGAGGAAGAAGCCGGCAAAGACGGCGGCGACGACGACGAGAACGGCAGTGGTGAT
This sequence comes from Colletotrichum camelliae, assembly GCA_018853505.1. Classification (NCBI taxonomy): domain Eukaryota; kingdom Fungi; phylum Ascomycota; class Sordariomycetes; order Glomerellales; family Glomerellaceae; genus Colletotrichum; species Colletotrichum camelliae. The sequence continues at coordinate 6,739,582 of JAELVL010000002.1, read as the reverse complement.
GGACGGAATGGTGGGAGAGATTAAGACTGGTTAGAGCTGCTGGCGAGCGAGCGGGATAGCGGCGACGGCGGAAGAGGGCGAGGATGAGGGATTCGGAGGGCGGGATGACGGTCAGACCGAAGGGAGTCGAAGCGTTACTAAGTAGGTGGCCGGAGGGATTGGGGGAGGAAATCTGGGGTAAGACGCAGGTTTCCGAGTGGTTGAGGCTTGCAAGGCTGGAGGGAGGGAGGGAGAAGCTTGAGGAGCTAGGAGTGTTCGAGGAAATGTATGTAGCGCGAGTCTCAAGGTTGGGGCTGAACCTTTGGAGGTTGTGGCTGTTTCGGATACTCGGTTTCTCTTCTCTTATCGTCGGTGGTGTTGCTCAAGGTGCACGCCGAACCTGAGCTGTCGGAGACGTTGCGGTGCGGCCTTTTGGTGCGGGCAGAAGCGCAAAGTTAAGCTGTTGCGAGAGAGAGAAGAAAAAAAAAGGGCGACGGGCCTTTAATTGCGTCACAGAGTATTATGGCTGGGCCTACTACCTTGCAGCAGTCGAGCTGTATCCGTAATGCTGCGCGCTGCTGTGGATGGTGGTGGTGGTGGTGGGTGGGTGGTTCAGCGAAGGGAGATCCGCCACTGGCTGGTACGGGTACGTGGGCCCCCCCTACTAGCTACCTTACCTAGGTGCCTGCCTACCTTGCGGATACAGCTATCTGAGTAGGTGCCGCAGTATCTTTTATGCTCCCCTCCCAGCTCCAGGGCCCGTTGAACCAACCATCCATGCCCGCGGACAGGGAATGCTGCGCCGCTAGAGGGAGCTCCATGCAGGACGTCGTCGGCGAGATACATGCCCTCCTGCCGTGGGCGCCTGCGAAAACATCTCGGCCTGCAAGTACAGAGGTGCCATTCAAAAGTCCTTGCCCATGACCAGAAGTAGCTGTGGGCCCGGAAGATCCTCGATACTTACGATCCCCTAGAGGTACATACGTTATCAGATAATCCGATCAGATAGGGGCTCACAGGTAATCCTATAGGGGCTCGAGATTGAGATTATTCCGGATCCTTGTACTCCTAAGTACTGATAACGTTGACGGGGTATTTCTGGTACAAAAGTCTTGGCATTTCGGGCAGAAACTTTTGAATGGCACCTCTGTACTCAGAAACTCGCCGATGCCTTGGCTGCAGCCGCATGCTGAGGCGCTTGACGACGTAACACGTCAACACCCAACCGCAAGTTGGGGAGAGCTCTGTCGACGCAGACTGGCAGCGAGTGGCAGTACCAAGGTATGTACACCTGGGCTGACAGAGGCACGGAACCTGCGGACACGACACAGCGTTGACCATGGCCATGAGGCATCAGGTGGCAGGTTGAGCAAGACTCGTGGCCGCGTACACCACGACCGCGGCACAGCTCCCAACGACAAGAGTCTGTCACCGTCACAGCCGCCATCCACCATCTACCATCTCTGGGGTTTCCAGTCTAGGCAACCTGTCCGTCTCGGACGACTCTCCTACCAATTCCGGGCGATGTCTCGGCGGCACGAGATCACGTCTCAGCCGGCCAGCCCTCCGAAGTAAGAGGCAAGAGGCGGAATGGTGGCAGCAGCAAGGAGGGAAGCTCCAATGCTGAGATGGCTCCTCGATTGGACCAGCTGCAGCATCTATCTAGTCAGCCCTCCTGCCTATCCCCGAAGCCAACGCTAGTGTGCGGATAAAAAGAGGGGGGAACATGGGGCTGACTCTGCACTTGGCAGCTTTTGGAGCCTTGGAGGGGAGCCAAGGCGATGCGGGATCGGAAAACAATTGCGACAAATGCCATACGCTCTCCAACTAGTCAGTCAGCAACAGCAACGTTCTTCCCTCCCCAAGCACCTGCCTACTCTCAAGTCTCAACAAGTCCGTCCCTTGACGTCCAATGAATTGTTTCCTCCCAGAACTTGTCCCCAACAGCACTCAACAATGCAACACCCCATTTTGCACATTGCCTGGGCATACCAGCCAAAGACTTTTGGCAGAGATACCGCAAGCACATGAAAATGACGCCGGCTTTCTGTCATCAGGATCGGCAAGGGTTCTGGACTCGATATGCCCGGCCAGCCAGGATCACAGCAGGGGACTCAGTTCCAATCAGCGGCTCAACCCCCCGATGAAGAAGACCGATCCACACGCTCAATATCCAGACGGGCATTGTTTGATTGTGTCCTGCAGATTTTTGACTCTCCTCGCAGCAGAATCGCCGCATCCCACTCGCATCGCAACACCAGCACCCCCGAGAGACCACGGAAACACGGCTTCAACTGTCCTTTTTCGCCCTGCCAACCCACGCTTCTGGCTCGGCGCCACTCTCCAGCATCGCTCAATAACGGTCTCTCGGAGCTTGCTGCCACACTCACGTGCGAATACCGTTCTCTGTGGCTGACACATGCAACGCGCGAGCACCGACAACCGAGGCGAGTGCGCAGAAAAGAGGCTCCTCGCAGGGCACCCGTCGTATTTGACCTGTCCACCGCTCCAGGAACCCTGCTTTGTTTCTGGGTACGGAGCCGCCGTTGGAAACGGCGTTTCGTTGCTATTCTCCGGGATCCATCCCACCATGCCATGCCATCAGAGTTTGGTTCATCGCACATTTTCCAACGGACCGCCCGAACACCTACTTCAAGTCTCAAATTCTTCTCATTTTCCCTGCGTCTACCGCTGCGTCTACCATAACCAACGCTGCTGAGGTTATTCCCACCTTCCCAGCTTCCCGACACTGCCGACATATGTCATGCTGACGCCCCCCAATCCTCCCGAGCCGAATCGTGCGCCTGAGTCAGCTTCGCTCTTCAATGTGATTGATGCGTGCCCTCGGACTGCATCAATCTTCCCTGTGGCGGCCGGGAAGCTATGGCCAGTAACCATAGCAGCAACAGCCGCCAACCGCCCAGCTCGGAGCTCAGGAAAGCGAACCTCCGACTCGGGCTGTCGCGACGACTCAGGTTCCTGCTACAACTTCGTCTTCAGGGCAGTCGCGAAATCAACAAGCCTGACGATGCTATACCGTGCGAGCGCCAAATAGCAAGAAACCAGCGGAAACCGTGGAAACCAAGTGGTTAACCACCTACGACGCGGCTCAGCGTCGACTTCGGGACCGCGCGGTGAGAGTTCATCGTGTGGCAGCCGGTCGAGAAGCAATTTATAGCATCATCCGGCCTATCGCAATCTTGGGTCTTCACACCCTAGCCGGCCGAGCGATCGTACTAGACGGATCGGACGACCCGGCTATGAGGAAACCGTCTCTGCCTTTGTCTTGTGTTTTGCAGCCGGAGATCCACTCGGGAACCCCAATCCGAAAGGACAGGCGTGTGAGCCATGTATGTGTATGCGGCATCATGAGCCTTGGATTGGCAAGGCTGGGGCTCAATACGCCAGCTTTGGCACGTGTCCCGGATCGCCAGCTTTGATAAACACGCCTGGCACGTCTCCCCAGCGTCCGCCACCGTCATTGAGGCTAAGCGGGATCTACACAGCTACGCTGGGCTAACGGCTTTTACTTTGGCCCTAAAACAGCACCGCTCGGCACTCTTCGTCCACACACACCCCAGGACCAAGGCAAGGGGCCGTGTGTTAGCCTCATCCTTTCTCGGCTTACTCTGTACTGTACTACATAGAGTACGAATGAATAGTAAGGTAGTCTTGCAGACGACTGCACTCTGCGGACACAGACCTGTGAACCCCTTCCGGCGGCGCTGCCGGGCACCCGCCAGCCAAATGTCGACCTCTGCAGCTAACGGCCATCTCAATTCTAGAATGGACTTCCCCCATCGGACACATCCTATAGTCCGCCTCGTGTGTCTCTCCCTACCGGCCAATGAGCCATCACCAACCGAGGACCTGCAGGACCGCTCGACCATGAGCACAGCTCTCGAAATATACTCGTCGTCACCACTGTCACAACAATGAAACGCCCCCTTCTGCAAGCCCCGAGCGTGGAGCCCAGAGCCACAGCAAGAACCGCATGCCGTGTCTCTCATTGTCCCAGAGACAGTCCCAGCCCGGCAGCACCACATGGACCGCTCATAGACGCCCAAAGACACGCCAAGCGTGCGCACCTCCGACGTGCCATTCATTGTATTAAGATAGAGTTACGTCGCAGCCGCCCCCTACGAGATGAACTCCTGTCCTTTCTCTCGTTTGATTTCGAGAGGTGACCGGCGCCCAACCAAAACGCTGCCTCTCACTTGAAGCAATCATGTCGGGGTTGTGTGGTATCCGCCCTGAAGGGATCGTAAGTTGTCTTCCCTTGCCTGGCTAGAACCAAGGATCGTACAGCTAACACTTCATACAGGTGGCCCATTCAAAGTTCGGCCCTCTACCATCATCGTGTTTTTTCGACAGTATCGTGGTGCCTTTGCCAGCATGGATCCGCATCATTGTCACGTTTGCACTCTTTCACTTTGTCGTTCCCGTTCTCGTCGTGGACAAGATCAAGCGGTATGAAGTAAAACACGAATGGCAGAGACACGCCCAACTGTCGTTCTATTACTTCACCATCCTCGTCGTTTTCATGATGGAGGCCATGGAAATTGGCAGGCTGGCATCCATCAACTTTGGCGTTGGCCTGCTTCCGTTTGTTTTCGCGGGCTGTGGTGTCTGCGCCGTCATGCAATCCACTCGGGGATTCCAGCGCCGTATTCGCAACTGGCAGCCAGCCAACATCATCTTCTGGATCATGAGCATCGCCGTCACCTCCATTAAGTTTGTGACCATCGTGAAGGCGGGACAAGCCAATCCGCAGGCTAGACGTGCCGGCTCTGACTACCCGACTACTCACCAACTTCAGGACCTTGGTGTTCTTATTGCCTGCTACATTCTCCTGCTCGTCAACGAGATCGCCCTCATGTTCCAGAAGACTTGGGAGGAGACGGTCGACGCCGAGAACATGAAGAAGCTTCGTCTCGAGCGCTCCATCAGCGAACAAGCCCGCTACGATCTTACCCGCGCCATCGAGGAGGGCTACTACCCGTCCGGCGTCACCTACCTCACCCTCAGGCTGGAGGGCGAGTCCGCAAGCGACAAGGATGTACCGAGCAAGGAGGACGAGCTTAAGAAGACGGCCAGCCACAGTGCTTCCATTGCGGGATCGTCTTCCAGCGCCAGCGAGAAGGGCAAACGCACCATGGACGATCCGATCGAGCCTGTCCCCATGATCCCGCCGAGCTTCCGAAACAGCGAGCGGTGGTCGTCCGCCATGACCCTCAAGGACGCTGCCGCAAGTGACGACCAGCTCAACGAGAAGAACGGCTTTAGCAAGAAACGCGACACCGCCAGATGGTCGGCAATGACTCTCAGGGAGCCGGCGCCCATCCGCGACCCCAACGACAAGCGCGGCTCAGGATTCGGCGGCGCAAAGGCTTCCCCTACGTTTGAGAACATTCAAGAGACGGAGGCTCTGGAGGGCGTAGAGCCGGTTCACCGCTATGCCGAAGAGCGGGCCGCCCAAAAGGCCCTCCTCAGCGAGGCCCCGTTCTCAATCAACAGGGACAGCCACCAGCCGCCTCGCAGTCCCTCCGAAGCACACCGATCCTTCCTCTTGAAGCCCGCCAACCCCAACCCGCACGGGGAGCGGTGGTCGGCCATGACGCTCAGGAACGACGGCACGACGCCGCCGACCAGGGAGGAGCACCAGCCCATGATGTCCTCCGCCAGCACGCCCGAGAGGAAACCTTCCGGCTCGGGCGAGAGAAACGCCATGAGGCGGTATTCTGACTGCTCGTCACGGTCCATCCGGCGGTTCTCTGCGCGCAATGATCTGAGGGAGGCTGCGGCCACAGCGGCTGCTTTCGTGGACGGGGAGGATGTGTCTATGGGGTCGCCGACGGAGGAGACGCATCTGCAGCAACATCAACCGCCTTCACCATGATGAGTGGAGTAGCATCGATACCAACTACCAAACTGGTATACACACACACACACACACACACACACACAACTTTCCTTAATATCTCTTGTCACTTTTTGGAGGGGAATTTGTAATTTTTCTTTGGATCTTGCAAAAACAAGCAGGCGAGGCGCCATATCTAGAACGGATAGGTAAAGGGGTTCTTATGAGAGGTGTGGGAATAGTGTGTATAATCAAGACGAACTCCTCCAAAACAATCCCCAATATCCCGTGCTGTTTTGCAATGAGCAAGTGAGCATGTGTGGTCCCTTGAGATGCCGCTGGCGGTGTTTCTGGCCCTCTTCCTTTGATAATGTATAAAATCAGCATTTCGCTTCAAATTTACGGCATCATCTTCCGAGATGGTTTCTTTTCTTTTCTTCTTACAGCAGCTGATCCACAAAAGTAGCAATAAATGCGCGTCCATGGAATTTGACGGCGGATTAGGACAATAGACAGGGGAAAAGCAATAAAAACGGTAGTTGCTCTAGAGAGGATGTCGTGGTTTGGGGGGGGGGGGGGGGGGGGGCGTGGCTTTTTGTCCAGCCAGCCATTCCCGTATTGTGACTTGCGGCGCTAAGCCTGGGGGGGTGAACCGCGACGCTGATTTCGGTGGTATTTTGGTGTAAATCGATAAGGGCGTCCGGAGGCGTTTTTTCCTCTCTTTTCTTTTCTCGACGGCGGGCGTATTTATGGCGTTTTGTGTCTAGTTAATTAGTTGTCCGGGCAAGGCATGGCCGCCAGTGTGGCGCGGGATGGGGGAAAAACGTTGGAGCGGGAGGTGTGTGGATTTTGACAAAATGAGAATAGGGGGGGAAGGAAGCAGGGCCGCGAAGGAAGGTTTGACAGGGCGAGTGAGGGCGGGAGGATGGATGGATGCGATATTTATTAGATGGGCGATTTGGGGGCGGAGGGCGGGCGATGGGTGTGAGCATGCATCGTCTTTTGATGTGTTGGTGAGAGAGCTTCCTCGCATGTGGTCTTGTTTTCTTTTCCCCCGATCTTTTTAGAGATCCATGGATGGAAATAAGCCACCGGGAGGTACGCGGCCCGAAGGAGGGAGGCCTGCCTGCTCTGGGAAGGAATCGTGGCGCGGTCCGTAAGCAGAACTGTTGTTGGTAGCTTGAGTTACCAAAGTCAGGCGGCGCATTCTGATAAGTCAGCTTCCTGTTTTTTTTTTGGTCCAAGTTGGTTGGACGGGATTGGAAGCAGCTGCCTATCTAACTTCCTAGACATTGCAAGTTTTCTTTCTTTTTGGTGTTGTTGTGCGTGAGTGTGGCGTCAGTTTATTGATTCTCCCATATTTCATATCTTGGCATTCGGGATCCTTGACCCCCCTTGGGAGAGAGAATGAGTGACGACGTTCTGAGCCGGAGAAGGGACGATGAGGAGGAGCCTGCGGAGGAACAACAACACCGGCAAAATCACCGCTCGACCACGACGAGTGAGAATGACGAGGCGCCGAAGCAGCGCCGGGGCGGCGGCCCGAGGAAGGGGCACACCAAGTCGCGGAACGGGTGTATCGGGTGCAAGAGGCGGCGGGTCAAGTGCTCGGAGCGGCGGCCCGAGTGTGAGGGGTGTCTGCGGATGGGCCTTGTTTGCGAGTGGGCGTGGCCTGCGAAGAGGGTTTTGAGGGGCGCCGAGGGGAGGAGTGTGAGATGGGCGGCGGTGGGGGATAGTAGTAGTGGCGACGGTGAGGATGAAGAGAGGGAGATGGTGATGGTGATGGGGATGGGGATAGGGGGTCCGTCGCCGCCCGTGTTTGGGATGGAGGACTTGCGGTTCTTTCAGCATTTTATGCTGGATGCCGTCCCGCCTCTGCCTGTCGGGGGTGGGGAGGTTTGGAGGGGTGTTGCGAGGATGGCGCATGAGGTGAGTTTTGTGTGTTTCTATACGGACTGTGATGATTTTCTTCCTGGTGGACTGACAGATGGGAACAAAGTACGACTTTTTGATGCATGCGGTATTAGCCCTCGGCGCGTCGCATCTTTCTCTTTGTAGTACTATGGGCGGCAACAGCAGTAACTCCTCCTCCTTGTCGTCGTCAGGGACGGGCGTGATGGAGCGGCAGGCGTTGGGGCACAGGGTGCGGGCGATACGCGCGCTCAACGACAAGCTGTCTGGCGGGAGGCTGAGCAGGGTCGACGGGGACGCGGCGTTTGCGGCGATGATGGCGTTGACGTTCCAGGCCGGCTACATGGTTGACGGGATGGGCGACTTTGTGGCTATGGTTCGGGGGTGTAAGTCTCTCCCTCTGTCTCTCTTTATGTGTGTATATATGAAGCTAACATGGAAGTAAAAAGGCCACGTCGTCGCCGACAATGCGATGCCTTGCTTCCCCGACTCTGCGTTCCGTGGGTTCGCGGGCCCGGCCTACGTCTCGGGCTTCCGGTCCCTGCTGCAGCCGGACCACCACTCCGGCAGGACCTCCAGGCTGGAGGACACCAGAGAGGAGGAGACGCGGGAGGTTCTGGACGGGTTCGTGGACAGTCTGCGGGACGTCGGGGCGCTGTGCGGGAGCGTCTGCGAGGTCGAGTACCTGGCTGGGATGAAGAGGGTCGTCGGGCTTGCGATTGCCGGGTCCGAGGATGGTGAGTGTTTCTGACCCTGTCTTTTGATGGAAAATGAGGAGGATGTTGACCAGAGAGCAGCGTACCTCGAGTTCGCGGCAATGTACAACCGCCTCGGCGAGATGAGCAGCGACGAGTTCGTGCGCTTCAGCGCGCCTGGGAACCACGCCGCGCGGATCCTGCTCGGGCATTTCTTCCTGCTTGCGCAGGTGGTTGAGATGATCAACCACCGCAGGGGCCGGAGCCGCGAGGGACGGTTCCGGGCGAGGGTGACGCTGGCTTGGTTGGAGGGGATCGAGGAGGGGTTGCCGGGGGAGCTGAAGGGGTATCTGGGGTGGCCTTTGGAGTTTGCGAGGGGGCGCATGAGGAGGTTGGATGGAGGGGAAGGGGGTTGTGTTGGAATAGGGTTATCATGAGGGTTCGTGGGTGGAAGATGGGTGGGATGGATGGTTGTCGGGATGTGTTCAACAGAGTTGTACGGGACACCAAGATGAATTTGGGCGTGGTCGACTTACATCATTCTGACTAGTCTCAAAGGATCCGACATCAGCAACTCGCCAGCAGCTGAATCAAAACATAGAACTAGACTTCAGATGAGGATGGCACGGCATCTCCGTTCATCAGGGAGGTTCACGACGGCCATCGAGTGTCGGCCAACTGTGGAGATAGATAGACTTGATGAAATCCCATCTCATAAACTCTACCATCTCTGACCGGCTTCTGAGCAGAAACCCAGGGCGTGCATGTTCTTCACCTCAAGATGCTGGATGGGCCCCCATTGAAGATTGTTCTGTGTCCGGACGTAAAAGAACGTTCGCCCCTTGCGCAGAGAATACAGGCGCATCAACAGGTTCGCTCGATAATAACAAAGTACTACTCCACCAAGACGATGCTGGTCTGGGCTGCAGCAGGACATGACGCGGCTGTAAATTCACTCATGTTCTCGGCTACGCATCTCACTCAAGTCATTCACCGCGAGTTCATGCCCAAGACTATAGCGATCCCCTGAAATATCCGATTCTCATTCCAATGGAACTAATGTTTTGTCATGACCTCATCTCCGAAAAAGAGTAAGAAAAAAGTATCCTGTCCGTCCCCAATGTGACAGGCAAGATAAACCCTCCCCTCCCCTTCCAAAATCGAACCAGACGCCATGCTTTGGAAGAAGCGCTTGAAGAAACTCAAACTGTAGAAAAAAGACAGGGTACATCATTCCATGCTTGGCAACCGCCCGCCGTCATTCAGTTCTATATGAGGCTTGAAAAGCTCCCCACCCCGTTCCCCCTTTCCTGCCCCGCCGATATTCCCGACACATGTACATATCTTTGGTTTCTTCTTTTTCACCCCATCTTCCCCAATGCTCTCTCTCTCTCTCTCTATTACAACGTCTTGCGGGAAAAAAAATCATCGTCTCGAGGATCGACCTTGCTTTCTGCGGAAGAAGACGAGGTACGGCACGTCGGAGGTGCTCTTCTTAAACACTTCGCGACTGGCGTCGCCCCCGCGGCCCGTGCCGTCGATGCGGATCGGGGTCACGCGAGCGTCGTTGATGCGGTGCCAAGCGTGCGGGTCGGGGTTCTGGGGTTCGCGGACGTAGGAGTAGTAGTGGCCACTGGTGATGTTGGTGCCGGTGTGGATGATGACGGCGTAGCATTCGTAGTCGAAGGGCAGCTCAAACTTTTCGTCGAGTGGCGGCCCGACGGTGTTGCGTTCCTCGGGCGGGATGAAGAACTGGTCGAGGTTCAGGTTTTCAAAGTCCCATGTGATCATGTCCCGCTTCTTCTGCACCTGGCCAGTCGAGTCGTAGTCGAAACGTCGGAAGCACACGCACAGCAGTTCCGGCAGACGGGCGAGCGCGATTTGCTTTTTGCCTCGTACGTTCATGTTGCAAGTATCGCACTTGTAATCGTCAATGACCTCCGGCTCGAGGTATGACCTCAGGCAGTCTTCGATCGTTTGTGTGTTGCTGTTGATGGGCACCGAGATGAAGTCGAATGTCGCAAAGCTGTAGGTGCGGTTGTTGCATCTTGAACACACCACGGTCGAGAGTTCCAAGCCACGCCAGTACCTGTCGACGATGGACGAGTTTGTTTTCAGGTAGTGACCCCACCACTCGTACGCACCCTGAAGCATCGACTTGCCAACCTTCATCTGAGGGAATGCTGAGTTCTCGTCGCCAACCCGATCTCTCCGCATGTTAGTCTCATCGTGAAGGTAAGCCATCAGCCAGGACATGAACTCTTGAGCATCCTGCTGTCGGCCGCCACCAAACTCGTCACCCTTGTCCTTGAGCCGGCTCTTTTCACAGACTGATCGAGAGTAGTCCTAGGAATGGTCAGTACAGCGCATAGCCTTACGGGCGAGGGGGCTTACCATGAGTGTCTGTGCCTTCATGGTGGCAAACTTGCCGGAGTCCATCCAGTGGAACAGGTTGGATAGGATGCGCGACATGAGCTGAGGGGGGTCGCTCTTCTCATCGGGCTTCTTCGGGACCTTGTACGTGTTTTGCCATTCAAACGTGGCCAGTTCCTTGCCAAAACCAGGCGACATCCGCAGGGCTTGGATAGAGCTGTTGGCGTAACACCAGACACCGGGATTGTTGAGACCTGTAATGTGGCCATCCTTGACTGCGCCAACAGATGGAGAGTCGGGGCGGGCTAATGGGCCTTGCTTGAGGTTTCGAGTTTGCGCTGGGAAAGCCAAACCTTGAGCCTCATGATCATCCTGCGTTTGCGAAAGACCACTGTAGCTGGGACGAGGAACGGCTGGAGCTGGCCGGGTGGGTGGTGACGGAAGATCAGAGTAGATATCGGCGTGGTTCTGGTAGTTGTTGTACGTGGGCTTTTCAGGACTGATAGGTGATTGCATGGATTCTTGCTCAGCCGATACTGCTGGGAATCTCCGCAGAAACTCTTCGGTGCTGCGCACATGCATGAACCCAGGAGACCGCGCAGTCTCGAGATCTGCATTGTGCAGCGTCTCCTCCCAAAGCTTGACCTCTTCAGGCTTCAAAGGCGTGACTTTGTATTGCCGGTTTGGCTTTGAGATGGAGATGGAAGGCTTCAAAGGCGACCGAATCCTAGGGGCCCTCGCAGCACCAGCTGTCTGGGACGTGGCCAAAGCAGCCCTTCCCATTAGATCTGTCCATGCATCAAGGCCTCCCTGGAGCAACTTCGGGGGATTCTTCAATTCCTTTCCATAATTGAAGTACGTTAATGCGCGCTGGAGTGACAGCAGGGCAGCTGCGTCCATATCAGGAGAAATGTATCGTGGGATAGCATCTGAGTCCTGGTCGTGGAAAATCACCAGGTCGAAAGCGTCCCTCCTCTCGAAGTGGTGGTACTCCTGTGCCGGTGAGAGCACCATGCTTTCGGCGATCTGCTCTGAAGAAATGTTCTCTCTAAGTAAAATATTGGGTTCAATGCAGATAACGGCTTGTGACAGAATGTGGCCCTCGTCGAAATCGTCGCGACTGCGGACGTCAATGATTAGAACTTGGAGTGTTGCTGAGCCCCTTCTTATAAAACTCATTAGGTCTTCGGCAGTGATGGTGTCGCCCTCGGGGATCGTGATACTGGGGCGGTGAATTGGAGCAGGAGCGGCATTAGGCTGAGGCTGGGGTTGAGCGAAGTAATCGGTCGATTTGTTGTTGGCAAGGACGGTATTGATCGCGGCCGAGGAGCCCGTTCTGCTGAACAGGCCGCGGGGTGTACTTGACGGCAAGGAGGCTGCCTCATTAGACACGGTTCCTCTGGCCGGGCTGTAGATGGCGTCCGGCATCTTTGGCAGGTCTGGCAGACTGGTCACTACTGCCACCTTCGGTTTCTCGGCCGGTTCGGGCATCGCCCTCGGTCCAGCTGGTCTCGACGGAACGAGGGGATGTGTTCGTATGCGGGGATCTTGGCCAGGCAAAGCTACCGGTCCTCTGAGGTTGGCGAAGCGGGCTGCCAGATCCTCGGCGGCCTTGCTCTTGAGGGTCGGCGTGCCAGCCCCCGAACGTATCACATTGCCATGTAAAGATTGGGGCTTCGGCTGGACAGCAGGTTTCGGCTTCGGTGAGCCATTGACCTGTGTACCGGCCTCGGCTCTCGTGGGACTCATCAGCGGTGCGCCCGGCTGGCCCTGGGTGACATGGGTCGGTTCGCTTGGCCGTTGACGATGGAGGATGGTCTCGAGTTGGTTGGGCGGACGCCCGTTCTTTGGTTGTCGGTGATGATGTCGGCCTTGATCTTTTCGAAGGCTGTATGCTGTGACTCGATCTTCTTCATGAGAGCAGAGTAGATGCGGCTCATGTCTCCTTGGCCACCCCTCACGGCCAGAGCATCGGGTGCTGAGGGACATATCGAATGGCAATCAGGGAGGCCTTCAGGTACTCCTTGAAAGCGAGGTCTGGTCTGCCAAAGTCGCGGAAGGTCTCGGCTTGTCGCATGGCATTGTCGCCCCTCTCGAGGATCTTTCGCAAGGGTAGCTTCATATCGACATCGGGGGAGGCGGAGGTGAGGTCGTCTATATGGGGTAGGGGTTGTTTGGCGCCGCGGCCGGCAGGTCCCCCGTCTCCGCCCATGGCGAAGGAGTGTAGAGAGGTGCCGTTGGATATGGCGGGACCGCCGCCGCCGAGGACGGTTCTGGTGGCTGAGGAGGCCGTCGAACTCATGTGAACGAGGAACGGTATCTGGGGGATGAGTGTGGAAGTTGGATCATGTCGCTGCACACGCGGCTGCTCGGTCGGTCGCGGGAGAGGCTGTCGTGGTATGGGCTGGCAGATTCGCGGAGTGGCGGTGGTGGTGGTGGGAGGATTCGGGGCAATCAAGGTACGGAGGACGGGACTCGGAGTTGACGACGATCGGCGGCGGGATCGTCATGGGTGGCAGGTGACGGGACGCTTTAGTAGGACGTAGGAAGCGCAGCTGCAGGGCGGGCTGCAGTGTGCATGTTTCCTTGAATAGAGCCGAGGGCTTTCGGGGGGTTGAAAGAATGGCGGGAGGAGCGAAAGGACGGCTTTGAGGAAAAGATAGGTAGAATAGAACAGATTTGTGGTGCCGTATGCTGTGCTGCCGTCTTGTGAAAGGACGATGGTCCGTGGTGGAGGGCAGCCTCGCTGTCGTCGTCGCCGGGCGCTAACAGTTTCAACAATGGCAAGACATTGTGGAGAGGGAACGGTACCGTTGCGGCGGCTGTGTTTTTGGGGGGCGTTACGGTATCTTATCCGAGAGGGCCGGTACCCGTCGACATCCAGTCCAGGGCTGGGCAAGTAAATGCTGCGCTGGAGGACAGTCGGGATCACTGACGCATCCGGCCTCTTGAATGCTTCAGGCACTGGACTGCAATGGAACAGGCGGACAGGGCGGGCAGGGTAGTCTGTCCCCCAGGGGCTTTCCCCCCTCTGTTCTCTTCAGTCTCAGGGTATCACACCTGACTGTCACTGAAGGAGGGCGGCCGGGCGGCGGGTTCGCCGTTGATTTTACTTGGGTGCATGCATCTTGGGCGGCAACTTTGAGTAAGGTAGGTAAGGTAGAGAAAGCTACGGATACATTGGCAGGTGCTAAAGCTGGCATGACTGACAACTCATAGTGCCGCGCCACAACCAATATAGCTTGGCTTTCACCTAAATACCCACCCTCTATTTTGTTTCTTTGCCGGGTATTACAAGGCGACAAATGCAAAAATGCATTACAATGTGAAGGAGCTCATGTCAAAGAGTGCATTACCCAGAGATGCCCAAGTCATGTCCTTACAGCAAGCTCAATGCCAAGGCCCGCAGCAATTTGGGCAGGTTGGCAAACCCATGCGCCACAGTTGGCTCCACCGCCATGTTCCCAACTTCGTCATCTCTGGGGAACCCCCCAAAACCAAGTGAAGTCCCACGCCCTTTGGGCTTAGCGCGGAGATTTCCGTCCGTCGATTTCCATGTGAGTACGTACCGCGTAGTCAGCAGCAGCACTCGTGGCCCGCGACGACACCTGCAAGGCAGCCCTTTACCAATCCCCATGCATCCCTGCTGCGGAACCAGAGTCGCTACGTAAGTTTAGGTACCCGTCCTGCCCGACTACGCACTGAGCCAACGTAAGGTAGCCACCTCCAGGCATCGAAGTACCTCGCCATATCCAGCCCGCCTGCAAGCTACCTCCAAAGCGACCTGAGGTGTGGGCAATCGGGCCTAGCCTGCTGCATCTCCAACTGAACGAACCATACGCACCATCCCAGAGACCCCAAGGCTAAGGCTGTTGCATCTGGGCCAACAGACACACGCACTCCAAGCTTTCCTCTGTCGCTCCTCCATCAATATTCCTACGCGCAATCCATTCCACCTACGCCTCGTAACCCCGTAACGTCGGCATCGCGACCCCATACGAACCACGCACACATAGATAGCCCGCCGACTACGATCGACATTCGCTTGTTTGCACTCGCCTCCCCGCCCATCCCGCATACCGTACCCAGCCTTCAAGATGATGGGCTGGTGGTCCAGCTCGGCCAACACGGCCCTGGACGAGCAGATCGAGAAAGCCACCAGCAGCAGCTTGTACGACCCGATGCCGATGCTTCAAATGACTGTTCTAACGCTGCAACAGGGAGGATATCGCTCTGAATCTCGAGATCTCTGATGTCATCAGGTCCAAGACCGTCCAGCCGAAGGAGGCCATGCGCTCCCTCAAAAGGCGCATCGGCAACAAGAACCCAAATACCCAGCTGAGCGCCCTTAATGTATGCCATGCTTTCGCTGCTGCCTGCTCTTGTATACATAAGCTAACCCGGATGGCAGCTTACCGACACGTGCGTCAAAAACGGCGGCACCCACTTCCTTGCCGAAATCGCCTCGAGAGAGTTTATGGACAACCTGACCTCGCTGCTCCAAGCCGTCGGTCCTGCCGCTGTCAACCACGAAGTCAAGCAGAAGATTCTTGAGTTGATACAGTCCTGGGCCGCTGCTACCGAAGGCCGCCACGAGTTGGGATACATCGGAGAGGTCTACAAGACACTACAGAGAGAGGGCCACCACTTCCCTCCCAGGGTCACCGTCTCCAGCAGCATGATCGACAGCAGCGCTGTAGGTTTTCTGTCTGAATGCCGTTAAATTCGCCCACGCTAACAAGTCGCAGCCCCCCGAGTGGGTTGATTCAGATGTCTGCATGCGATGCCGAACCCCCTTCACCTTCACGAACCGAAAGCACCACTGTCGCAACTGCGGTAACTGCTTCGACCAGCAGTGCTCGACCAAGTCGCTGCCCCTCCCCCATCTCGGCATCCTCGCTCCAGTCCGCGTCGACGATGGCTGCTATGCGAAGCTTACCGACAAGTCCAGCAAGGGAGGCGCGCCTTCGCCACTGCCCCAAGACCGATCTCCCACCTACCCTTACAAGACCCGCAGCACGTCTGCTATGCAGCCGCGCAATGCGCGCGTTGACGACGCATTCGATGAGGATCTGAAGAAGGCGCTGGCTATGAGTCTGGAGGAGGTCAAGAACTACTCCAAGGGCTACGTGCCTCCCACCACCAACGGCCCGGATGCCAAGGTGAACGGAAGCTCTGCTGCCCCGGCGAACGGCGCAGAGGACGAGGACGAAGACCTCAAAGCTGCCATCGCCGCCTCGCTGGCCGACATGGAGGAGCAGAAGCAGAGACACGCCGCTGTGTTGAAGGAGCAAACGTCGAGCGCTGGACCCTCATCGACTGAACACTTCTCCTTGCCCAAGAACGACTACGAGCTTACCCCGGTCGAGGCCGAGAACATCAACCTCTTCGCGACCCTCGTCGACCGCCTGCAGACACAACCGCCTGGAACCATTCTGCGTGAACCCCAGATTCAGGAGCTCTATGACAGTATCGGTACCCTGCGGCCGAAGCTCGCCCGCACCTACGGAGAGACCATGAGCAAGCATGGTGTGTACAGCCCTTTGAGTCCCCCACCCCGTTTTCAGTACTAACGCATCCCAGACACCCTCCTGGATCTCCATGCCAAGCTTTCCACTGTCGTGCGATACTACGATCGTATGCTCGAGGAACGGCTTTCCAAGGCATACAGCCAACATGCGGTCGGGGGAGGATACAATCTTCCTCCTGTCCGCCATTCAACTGGCTCTTATCCTTCACTTCAGGCTAGCGCCCCTGGTGCTGCCGAGAACTTTTACACTGGCGAGCAGCGAGTGGACTATGGTCACGCTCCGCCACCCCAGGCTTACCCTCCTCATCCTCAACACACTCCTCAGCCTCAGTACGCGACGTTCGATAAGCGAGCTTCGGTGTCTGGGCCCCCAACTGGCGTATACCCTCCCCAGGAGCCTCAACGGACAGACAGCTGGAGGAGTGGAGGTGCGCCCGCGCCCGAGCAGTATGCGCCTCAACCTTCTTATCCCAGCGAGCCTACCCCTCCCGCAAACCACCAAAACCAACCCGCCGCGACACCATCCAACGATCCCAACGCCTCTTACTACTTCAACCCTCAGCAACCCAGTGCGCCCCCGTCCGCGCCGCCATCCGCCGACCCGAATCCCTCTCCGTACCCCAACCTTCAGCAGGCGGTGCAGTATAGGCAGTCTGTGTCTCACCAGCAGACACCCGTCCAAGCACCGGCCCAGCCCGCTCAACATACACAGCAGCATCAGGCTCCGCCCCAGCAGCAGAGCTACTGGCAGCCGTCAGTACCCCAGCAATCAGCGCCGCAGCATTGGCAGGGTCAGTACAACGGCGGATATACCCAGGAGTCGTTCCCGACTGCGCCGCAGCACGCCCCGAAGCAGCCGGCGGTGGAGGAGAGTCTAATTGATCTTTGAGGAGGATGCGGTCCGATTGCATGCAGGTCTACTACATAGGTTTCGGCGTTTCAGGGACACAAGAGCAAGCCGAAGTAACTCTTTGCATTATTCGGGCTTGAGAATGAGTTGTAAAATGACATCTTTGTTGGACACGTTTGCATTCCCTTGTCCTGCTCGTTGCCGGGAACAATAATCTGTGATGTGGCGTTGTACCAATTGGCAAGGTGTCATAAGACTAATGTATTCATTTGATTGACAATTGTGTGTGCTCGACTCCTTGTGTTCCTACCCTTGCGTGATTCTCTCTTTCTCGATTCCTCTGCCGTAAATGACCGTAAGTCAAGCTTTGGTGCTTTGACATCAAGGCCACACTCATCGTTGGGCAGTCAAAAGGCTGTCGAATGATGTCAAGGTGAGTGTCCCTCCATATCCCACACTTCCCTTCCCTGACCATCTTCCACGCCGGTTTCGCATGCTCATGACAGTCCTCGTCGCCACCCAGTATCAAGTCTCCAGCTGGTCGGGTTTCTGAACGACCTCCGTCATGACGACGCCGCGACCCTTCTTCAAGCGCCGCGATGCCGTCTTCCAGGCCTTCTTGCAGTCCTTCACAGCGAGATTGTATTGGGAGCGGTTCCACTCGTCTATCTCTCTGTATCGCATGACCTCGCGGTATTCACGTGCCTGGATTGTGTTTAGTGATGAGCATTCTGATAAAGGGCAATGGTTTGATGAATGTTGTGCGACATACCTTCCAGTCGACCTGGTCAATAGGTAGGTTCCAGTCTTCGTTTCGGAGGTCGGGGTTCCTGGCGTTGGTATCAGCATTTGCTTCTAGGTTGTGGGCATGATGGATGTTTAGTTACTTGTATCCCGGGAAGGCGGGGATGGGTTTGAGGAGGGAGAGGTTGGTTCTCGGCTTGCGCTCGGGTCCGGGCTTGCAGGAGGGCTGCTTCTTCGTCTGTTCCTTGATCTTCTGTTGCTCGACCTCCTGCTGCTCGACCTTGGCAATCACCTCGCCAACGTAGTCTCCGGTTTCTTCGTCGTCTGTTTAAATAGTTACTTAGTCTGACAGAACCAGTCGCATTGTTAGCGTGGCACTTACAATACAAGGCCAAGGTCTTGGGTCCCACACGGGGCACGAGATTTCCGTCCTTGTCGTAGTCGAAGTGAGAGAGGTGGTAGATGATGGGAGTGCCTTCATGTGGATACTCTCCCCAGCCTTCGTTCTCCTCGTTCTCCTCGTCGTTCTCCTCCTCCCAGTTCTCGTTCTTCTCCTCGTCGTTCTTCTCTTCGCCGTTCTTCTCCTCATTAGTCTTCTCCTTCTTCTTACGCTCGCGGTCGGCGAGCGCCTGCGCCTCTGGCTCGGGGAGTTAGCTAATTTGATCCGCCGTCGTCGGGCGTCGTAGATACTTACGAATGCGAGCGAAGTATCCAGGCGGATAGTAAGGGACGATGCGGTCTGCGTTCTCCGCAAGGTAGTTCAACTCCTCCTCGGAGATGTCAGACATGGTGGCGACGGCGATGAAGGTGATGCTGATCTGTGTGTGTGGTTGTGTTGGTGTTGAGATGGAAAATCTGAGGAGAGACTGAACGAAGATGGGGTTTTCAAGATGGAAACAGTGAAGTGAGTTGAGACAGAGGTTCACTGAGAAGATGCCTAGCGGTTCAGGGTGGGGTGGGTGATGGGTGGGTGAATGGTGAATGTGATGTTCAGAGTGAAGGTGAATCCGAAGTGAGAGCGGAAGTCTGGGCCGGTGTGTTTACATTCAGGCTGCCACAAAACTTTGCCCGCCATACCACATCAGTAGGTAGTGAAATTTCTTCAGAGTCTAATTGTCTGTACTGACTCCGACCTCGCGTTTATTCATGATGTTTCGGTTGGATGGTTACGTGGTAAAAACTCATTAACAACGTTATGCCGCTTTGCAGTCGAGTGTAGGTTAAGGAAGAGAAATGCTGTTTGACAGCAATGCAAAGTTGGCACAAATCATACCTACACACCAAATAACACTCAATGTATTTCGGCCTTCTTAAACTCTCACCGGGCCTCCTTGATACCTATTTGAAAAGGGTTTCAGAAGTTGCTCGACACCCGACGTAGACCTCTTGTATGTATAGGGCGCTTGTTTGCAATCCTTCCCCAGGCTTTGAGATTTTGATATCGGTGAAGGCCTTTATATCACCTATCCGACAGATCTATTTGAGAGGCAAGACTGGTATCTCATATCCCACTTGCCTTGTTTGGCATGCTCCTCTTGGACTAGAATACAGTCAACACAACAAGCTTGAAGCAACCATCAAAACTTTTCTCCTTTCCATCTTGTTTGTTTGAGCCACGGAATTAATTGTAAAGATTCTGTCCAACCTCAAGCCTACCTCGAGGATCAAATCCATTGTTACTTGGGTCACAGAATGGGTCTCCAGCACCATATCAAAGGCTGACAACACGTTTCGATCATCTGCGGTAGTGCATTATCATAGAAATAAACTAGTTGCTATTCAGACTTGAAACCGAGCACAACTTACCCCCACGTCTGGCACCTTTATACTGAGATATTCTCAGCTGAGTGTGCGCGACGGACAAACAAAAACGAGGGCAAACATAGATGGGACCTGCGACAGGTTCCGAGGTGAAGCTCTGTGGATCCCCCGTGGTTCTCGTTAATAGAGCGAGAATGGTTTATCGCGAGTCTTCTACTTCATCCCATCATACATACACCTTGGGCTTCTAATCACTTCCAATCCGTCACAAATGAGTATTGTAGGCCCAAGTTTGCCGGAGAGTAGTGGACAGCTCGCGGATCAGTTCTCTATCACGATAACACCGTCACTATCCTCACAGATCTCGTCATCCTCCCATGCTTCGTCGTTATACTTTTGGGCCAGAATTCGGGTCTTCTCGCTTAACAATGGAGTCTTTTTCTTCGCTGGCATAGCTGCCTTCTTCGTGGAGGGGGCCGGAGTCTTCGCTTTGGCCGGCACGGAGATCTTGCTCTGTGCCACAGCGGTGCCTTTCTCTTCCGTGGACACTGCAGTGATCTTCTTCGCTGGAACAGCGAAGTTCTCCGCCTGCTTCTCTTTAGGGGGAGCGCGGCGCTTTCTCTTGAAAACAGCGGGAGTTTCAACCCTGCCAGATGCCGGTGATGTTTTCGCCGCAATGGAGGCCCCCGTCTTCGCCCCTTGAACAGCCTTCTTTGCTGCGGCGGTCTGCGTCTTGACCGACGGAGAACAAGTCTTAACTGGCTTGGGCCTTTTCACCTGAGCCGACTCATGGTTTGCCTTTCGCTTCTTTTTAGCTGGCTCGGGGCTTTTCACGCTCTCTCCGTCATCACCATTTTCTTCCCCTTCATCGTCGTCATCTTCGTCGTCGTCGGCATCTTCGTCGTCGTCGGCATCTTCGTCGTCCGTACTGGCGGACATGTATTTTCTCTTCTTGGAAGAAGTCTTTCCCTTGGTTGTTGCCGCCGGTGTCTTCTTGGTAGCAGCAAGGCCCTTCATTTTACCCGCGATGTTGGTCTTCTGTTCTTTGGCTGCGGTGCCAGGCTTCTTCTTTGTAGCCTCTTTCTTCGGCTTGGCTGAGGCGGAGGCGTTGGATGTAGTAGTCTTTCTTTTGGCCAGTTCAACACTCTTCTCGACAGGCTCGGGTTGCTTCTTGATCTTCTTCTTAGCCGGAATAGAGTTCCGTTCCTTGGCCGTCTCAATGCCGTTCTCTTCTTCGTCTTCCGTAGCGCATTCGGTGCGCTTGCGCTTGCCCCCACCTCTTCCCGAAGATGTTTTCTTCTCGTTTGAAGCATCAGAGGTCTTTTTGTTGACGGATGCAGTGTTCCTCTTCGTTGATTTGGCGGGCTTCTTTCTGCGCCGGGTCTTCTTGGCTGAGGTGGCAGAAGTAATCTCCACAGCATCGGCCGGCTCCATCTCGTCTGCCGAGAGATCGGATTCATCTTCCTGCTCTGTGGAGATCTTTTTGATAATGGTCGACGAATCCAGACGATTCTTCCAAGAGCAATGCTTCGGCTTGGAGCCGTTGGGCCCACGTTTCCCCCTCCTCTTCACCGTAGCTGTACCTGCATTAATTTCCGCCAATTTTCTCTCCGACCTTACCTTGGCACTTTTTTTCCCACCCACACTAGCTCCCAATCGCGTGAGAGTTTGTGCTCTCATGGAAAACGGCAACTGGGGGTCTGGCTCCTCGATATCCAGCCCCCCTTCATCGCGGCCCTCGTCTTTACGGAGTTCCTTGGTTTCGCTGCATGCGGACATTCCCCAACTTGCCTTATCAACAGCAAGCATGACCTCTCTCCGATGGCGTGCCTATGATGTTAAAGAAAAGTCAGCCATTCTTTCCTTGTTTACACCGAGGGTCGTTATAGCCTAAAGCGTCTTGGGACGTGAACCCTGTTGAAGGGGTTAACGGCAGAAATGATGCAACTACCTGCAGGTCGACGAGTTCAATGGGCCTCGTCCAGTCGTCATTCAGTGTCTCAGAGTCTCTGCTTTTGATCAGCTCCAAGCTCGCAGTTCAGTGATGTCTTCTTGGATGTACTCACGTGATTATAAAGCTTCTGTGAGCAGGAGCTGGCATGAGCACTGCAGTCAGCCTCCGCACCAAGAACAGATGGTGAGGGTGATTAGGGGCGGGCTCACGCTCGGGGATTGGAGGCATTTCCTTTATCTCCTCCACCTTCTTCAGGTGCTCACCCGCCGCGAACGCTTTCGCGCCTGTTCGGAAATCAGTCAGACTTCTGTCTACAGCGTCCTGTTCCACGTACGTAGTCTAGCGAAGGTTCCGGGCGTCTGAATAGGTGCTAATATCAGAGGATGTCTTTTTCCAGACATTGTAGCTGTGTATGTGTGTAAGAATGGGAAGAGAGGGGAGAGAGAAGGAAGCAATGGGCAGTTGTAAACATGACACAAATATAGCTGGTTGTCGAGTAAGGTGAGAAAACTTCAAGGCAGCGATGATAGGTGTAGTAAAATATTCTTCTGCCTTCCATGTCCGGGTTCCATGTTTTTCGTCCACAATATCTGACTTTTTCAAAGATAAGTCTCATGTCTTTACGAACTTGGTAACGTATCTTGATTTCCCCTGAGATCAGACAAAAGTTTCATTGTGATTGGTGGTTTCTAAGAGTTGAGAGAAGGAGCGAAAGATTAACTGCGTTCTGTGACGCTACATAATTTTCACGTTGTCTAAGTGTAGGCAGGTTCTAGAATCACGGAGGCCGTGGTAGAATCAAACCTTCAGAACACACCACGAACTAAGAATTTCTGGCTGATGGTAGTTAACTGCGTTGTCTCGAGCCAAAGCTCAAGTGCCTCCTCTGACATAAAAATAGTATTCAGACGGTGTCCGCGACCAGATGGAATACCGCTCTTTATTAAAGCCCTACTTGCCTGCACGCAATATTTTCAACCTAGAGTTGAGCAAGATTGGCCATCTTAACCTCGCAGCTTAATCGCAATGTTTACCTGTGGTACGCAACATAGATCGGTCACAAGATCATAATGGGCACTTCAAAATGGCATCTTGATTCCTGCAACGAACAAATGCCAGCGGAGAAAGTCAAAACAGAAATTTGGAGCAGTATTTAGTTGTATGAGCCACACAAATCGCCTATTATTCCGTGGCCTTGCTCTACTATGAGCGATAGAGAACCGTCACCCTACGGAACCCTCCTCATCATCTTCGGAAATGAGCTCCGTATCAAACTCATCCTCAACTTCAGTAATGTCTGCCTGGTCTTCCTGGTTCCTTCTGCCAAACAGAATGAAACTCAGTCCCGTGGGGCCTGGCAGAATCCGAGCCTTCTCTACAAACTCACCCTTCCTCCGGTACAACGTGATGGTTTCCCAGAAATCAATCTCTTTCCATAATTTGTACCCAATGTTGTAAGTGCACCATCGACGGAGACGAACACACATGTCGCAAGTGTAAGGATGTTCTCCAGGTGCCCACACCTCTGCACACCGGATAGTTCGGCAAGTCTTCCCTTTCTTTGTTTTCCCCTTGAACTTCTTCTTCCCGCTTTTCTTCTTTTTCCCGTTCTTCGGGTAGTCATTGGAGCGGTCTTGCATGTGGTCACACACTCGGAACCGAAGCTCGTGTTCTGTCGGATGGTTCTTGTTCCACCAAATGTCGATTTTTGGCTGGTAAGATTAGCATACACTCTCCAAAGTGCAACATGTTGCACCATATGGCCCAGGAAGGGGAGGGGGAGGGGGGCTCGGTTGAAACTTACCAGCCAACAGGCATCACACATATCGTATCGGTTTTGACGAGACCAGTAAGCGCCGTGATCGTCATGGAAGACACCTTTCTTAGGTATGGCAATGAGACAATCTCGCCCGTACCTAACTTTGAGCATTGCCATTGTTTCGTCGAAAGACAGAAGACGTGGCCGTTTCATGACAACTGGCTCCGGGTCCGTCACTCTCAAGACGTGGGTGTCCACGTCAAACTCAGCCATTTTGACCCTGACTGAGAAAGGCTCAATGAGGTCCGTACGCAGACCATCTTTCGCCTTCTTCCACTTCTTCCACTCCCAAGACAGAAAGCTGGCACAGATTGCAGTCGCAGTGATGAAGTGTCTTTCCATAGACCTTCGCTCTTGTTTCGTGCCGTGGAACTCATCCAAGTCATCGAAGAAGGTAAACTTCTCGAACGGAATGAGATACCTGGTCTTCCACTGGCCTGTCTTCCGGCATTTCCATTCGATACGGATCGCAACTCGGTTCGCATGATGCCATAAGTCGAAACCCCCGATTTCTGTCAACGCAGCCCAGGATTCGGGATGAATTGCCGTCTCTTCGTACATGATCTCAACGAATGGAGTGACCAAATCGCCCTTCTCCAGGCCCCATTCTTCCGTCTGCTGTCTGTAAGAGTGCAGCGCAAGCCTAAACTCCCGGGATTTCTTTTCTCGGGACTTGCCGGGGTTTCTGAGCGTCATTCTGCTGAAGAGAGGAACTATTACGACACCTATCAGGGATTTTTCTTGTTTCTTTGTCAGCGGTCGTGATTCAGAGCCGGTTACGACGGACTTCTCGTCAACCGCGCTGTCCATGACACTCTCAAGAATATCATTCATCTCCTTCTCGTATGGCGCTGTACCCGCTCTGCCGCTGGGCTTTCGCAACCTGTCGACTCGAATTCTCCGTGGCTGGCCGGTAAAAGAGTATTGATATGGTCTACCGTCCTTCCCATATAGAAGCTGCCCAACCCACAGAGGTGAGTCCTGGCGAATGCGTTCAAGCATAGGACTCGACCAGTTGAGGCCACCCAAGTAGTCGAGGATCAGGTGGATATCAAAGTCTTTAAACTCTTCGTAGTTCTGAGTGATTTCGTCGACTATGCGTTCCATTGCCTTCGCCAGTCCAGCAGACCAAAGGGCATGGGGAACACCCACGTTGGATGGTGCCTTGGTGAGCTTCGAATTGTACCGGCTGAATAAAGCGATGGCTGTCTGCTCCGCCCACGTCAGGTACATGTGTCCAAATTTGCTGAAGACATCTCTCTTGAACCTGATGATGGGAAACCAGCCCCACTGGCTATCCTCGTTCTCGTTCAAGATCTTGTTAGCACCTCCGTAGTGATTCTTACAGACTTTGGCCATCTCCGCCTTGGGACCGAGGTAAACGCCATGGGAGATGGCTCTTTCTAGTCCCTTCTTTGTTTGGCCCCAGTAGGTAGAGCCAGCGATGCCATCGACGGTTTTATACCAATAAACATTGACGTAAACGACATACTCCCTGGCCAATTCGATCTTCGTTCTCCGAGTCAATTCTTTGTGAGAATAGACCTTCGTTGTCAAGTCCATTAGCGTAGGAAGTCCGTTCTCGAAGAGTCCGAACGTGTTTGCGTCTTTGAATCCTAATAGTCGATTAGCGTAATTGAGCGCTGGTAGAGGGAAATGCTTTCTGAATACCCTGAATCATGCTGGATGCGAGGAATGACTTCTCTTGTTCCAAGAACTTCAGTTGGTCTGAAGTCACACCTGACTCCATCAAGTTCGGACCTTGGGCGATGATGGTGTCGAAGAAACACATGAACAGTCGTTCCAGACGGCTGGTTCCTCCGGATATCTTCGCTGGCTCAAGATGCGCAGTCGGGCGCAGCCCTTCGATGGTGACACCAGACTCGATGTTTTTGAGGGGTTGGAGGCGGTCTTTGGGGACCGGAACGAAGTGTTCGTAGTCCTCATTGACTGCCATCGGATGCCATCCATCCTCATCGCTTACCAATGGCTAAAAGAGAACGAAACCTTCATGGATGTCCTTCGGATCCTGAACATAACCTCGGATCCCTTGAGGCAGCAGTGCAGCGAAGGGTTGTGTGGGCTTCCACTGCTGGACCTCTTCAACGGTGATCTCCTTGGTTAAAAAGGCGATGTACCCTTCATCGAGGTCCACATCCTCCATTATAGACGAAGGAGAGAAGTGCTTCGGTTGGCAAAGGCAGCAGAAAGGTAGACGACAAGAAAACGAGCAGTAGAGGGCCACGATCCAAAATGTAGCCAATATCAAGGTTTTTCTGGCCGTGGAAAACACAGAGAACAAACGAAATGAGTCAAGGATGCGTTCCTGAGGGGTAAAGTGCTGAAGGAAGATGAAAGCACAGCCAGGCAAGATGATCTCTTATAGAGGCCGGAGCAGCACAATTGGGTATGGAAGCCGTTGCCCATTGCCGAGCAGGCGCCAACTGGGACGATGAAGAAGAAACCAATTCCCCGCCAGCATTGAAGTGGAAGGAGATAGCGTCTTCCGGTCAAAAGATTCCTTGGCTGCTCACCAACCTGCATACGGAAATCAACCTGCATACAGGGGCCACCTTAATGGAACAAGTACCTGTTGAATCGGTGCAGCAAGCGCTCAACTATGATGCCTGTTGCATCAACTCCTTTATTTTGCTTCCGCCAGTGGCGGTTCGAAATAAATCTAAGCCCTCTTTGAGAATCCATTGCATGTCAGACGCGCCGCGTTGTACTTTGCAGATGCCCCCCTCTCAGATTCATACTGCAGCGAGCCTAAAGCAGTGAGGGCTCTGGTCATCCATCTTCAGAGTTATCGCTTACGATGCTCATGTGACGTAGGTTGTCTTTTGAATCTACAGAACCAGTGTGATCATGTTAATTGGGAACTCACCCTTTGCTTCAGGAGTACGTAGAGCATTGCCATGGACGCGTCGATATTGAGTCTGGATTTCATGTCCTTGAGCCACAATTGGAATGACAAGAGTCAGTCCAATCTTGGTTCAAGAAGACTCCCCGCGGTGGTCTGTATCGCTTCTCTCCATCTTACCCTGGCTGCTTGGAGGTGTTATCATTTGCATGTCAATGATCGAGACGTGCATCCCCGCAGCCCAACCGTTCCGGACGGCAGCAGAGACCCACATCCACCGGACGCCGCACCCGGTGCCGTATGTGTCACAGTGGAGCCTGCCGCCAAAAGCATTTCCCCTTTCCGAAACCCCTGCCAATGCCCAGGCTCATCACAGTGCATCTATGAAACCATTCCCAGCATGCTACGAGCTTCCTTTGTGTTATTTCCGGTCCTTCATTTTGTACTATGCTTTCTATAACAATATGCCGCCTGTATGCAAGTTGCGCATACCTCTCTGTGCGCTGCGAGCTTCCTCTCCCGTAAATCGAGTCATTTCCAGAAAGCACTGCACCGCGAGCTTTCCCGCCATGATGCCGGTGGGAAAATTATCCACTTTGGGCGTACACTGGCTGTGCAGTGGGCGTGGCGGCGTGGAATTTCCGCGCAGCGCAGCGTCCACCCAACCAAGGAATTTTCCCGAGATGGGCCATTACGTAGTTGTCCTGAGACCGCGTGCTTTTACTATTGGATCGTGAATCACGTAGTCATCCACACCGAGCACCGGAGGTTTAGTAACGTTTAGAAAGTGAACAAATAAACCACATCGCCATCTTTTTTCCTAAGCCTTCAAGGTGTTTGTTTTTCTCACCCCTGAACTTTACCCCGCCTGTCTCACCAATATCGACCCCTCCATTAACAAGACATCCTAACACTTGACACTTCTCGACATTAACAAATTCATCAACCATGCCTGTCCAAATCCACCTCGTTCGCCACGCCCAGGGCTTCCACAACCTCAACGTCGAAAACGAGGCCATCCGCGACCCTCTCCTCACAGACAAGGGCAAGCAACAATGCGCTGACCTCCGCGCCGCCTTCCCCCACCACTCCAAGCTCACTCACCTTGTGGCCTCTCCACTGCGCCGCACCCTGCACACCTGTCTCCTCGGCTTCGGCCCCGAGGACGGCCGCTTGGGCAAAGTCATTGCTCTGCCCGAGGTCCAAGAGGTCTCTGACGCACCGTGTGACACCGGCTCCGCCATCCCTGAGATCGAGGGTGAGTTCGAGGGCAAGGTGGACTTCAGCCGGGTGCCGGCGGACTGGACGGAGAAGAAGAGCCCCGAGAGCAGGTGGGAGCCGACACTGAAGAAGCTCGAGGTCAGAGCTGCAGAGGCGAGGAGGCTCTGAGGGAGATTGCGGGCGGTGTTGAGGGGGATGCGCAGATTGTCGTCGTCACCCACGGAGGTTTCTTGCACTTTTTGACAAACGACTTTCACGGAGTCCCTGCTGGCAAAGGTACGTTTTCTTCATGACGTTCATGAGAGCTGGTGCCGGACGGTCTTGCTAATGAGCTTGCAGCCACTGGGTGGGAGAACACCGAGTACAGATCCTACAACTTTGCCGACAGCACCGGCAAGGACGACAAGGCCCTGTTGACCGAGACGCAGGAGAGCTGGAACCGTCGCCAAGGCGAGAAGACTCGCCCTACGCCTGAGGAGCAGGCTGAGCTGCAGCGGGTGTTCTACAGAGACATGGAGCCGTACCTGAAGTACACTGCTGAGAGAGGCTGGATGCAGTAGAGGGGCTTAGAAAAGATGAGTAAAATTCGGATAGAGTAGACGGCATGCATTGGCATAGACCAGACACGGCAAATGACTTAGAATACCATGACATTGAACATTGAATCAAGAAATCGCTGGCAACATCTTCATCCCAGGTACTCGTTAAATCCATAAAGGGTGGAATGCCAGCTGGGGAAATTCGAGGACTGGTATTGGTCTCGACATTGGGGGCTCTCTATTTGCATAGTACAAAGCTTGGTATAATCTCAAACACCACTGACCCGTCTAGAACCTTTTTTCTGTTCATCATCATTTTTACTTTAAATCTTTAAAAGTCCTCCTCGCCAGATCCGGCGATGATGACGTTGTTGACCTTCAATACCATTCGGCATAATTGCGTCGCCAGCATGAGCTGCTGTCTCTTGCTGATGAGGGGGTCGATAACGAAGGCGTCCTTCATGTCGTTGCTGCCACGGTTCATGCAGTCAACACCAAGCTTTCCGCGGTCAGCGGGGCTGGCCTTGACCTGCTGGCTCTTCACCTCGGCCAGGGTGGCAATAGGGTTGAGACCGCTGTTCTCGGCCAGGGCCATGGGAACAGCGTCCAGGGCCTCGGCAAAGGCACGCATGGCGTACTGCTCGAGACCAGGGGTCTTGGTGGCGGCATCCTCGACAGCCAGGGAGCAGGCGATCTCGGCGGCACCACCACCGTAGACAACGCGGTTGTCCTTAACCAGGTTGCGCACGACGCAGAGGGCGTCGTGGAGAGAGCGCTTGGCCTCGTCGATGATCTGAAACATGTTAGTTGAGGTTGTCGCTCAAGGACCATCTAGCTTACCATCTTGTTGCTACCGCGGACGAAGACAGTCACCGCGCGGGTGTTGGCGCACTCCTCAATAACCAGCATCTTCTCTCTTGTCGTGCCAAAGGTCATCTCTCTAACACGGCCAGCGGTACCGAGCTTCTCGGGCTTGAGGTCCTCGAATCTGGGCACAATGCGGCCGTTCGTCGCAATGGCCACCAGCTCGATCTCGGGGCCACCAACCCACCTCACGGCAGGGAGCTCGTTCTGAAGAAGAAGGTGGTTTGCCTCGTCGTCGAAACCCCATTGGCAAAGTGCCAGGTTGGCGCCAGCGTCCTTGATCTGCTGAATCATCTCGATGAACTTCTCCCTCTCGTAGTTTTTTGGAGCTTCTTGAACTCCTCGACGCTGGTGATGTCGAGCTTGTGCTTGGTCTTGGGCTTGGGGGCTCAAAGGCGCAGGTAAGGATGGCGATCTTGGCATCCTTGACCTCTGAGGGCATCTGGGGGGGAAAAGTCCTTGTCGATAATGACACCCTTGACGAGCATGGAGTCCTCCAGAGCTCCTCCAACCTTGCCGTCGACCTTGATCAGCTCGAAGTCAACGTCTCTACGCTCCAGGTCGGCAACGGAAAGGACGGCGTCCACTGCGATCTTGGAGAACTGGTCGTGCGCCTTGGAGACGATCTTGCTGCCCAAACTTGTCCGTGCCACCTTCAACAGGTTTCCTGTCTCCTCCTTTGTGAAGTCGATGGTGTCTGAGATCTTGTCAAGCTCCGATACGGCGATGTCGCAGGCCTGGTCGTATCCGTCGGCGATACGGATGGGGTGAATGCCCTTGTCGATGAGCTCCGCCGCCTGCTCCAACAGAGCTCCGGCAAGAACAACGACACCGGTAGTACCATCACCAATCTCATCATCCTGAGACTTGGACAGCTCTACCAGCAGCTTGGCGATGTGGTTGGAGATCTCCATCTGTTGCAGAATCGTAGCACCGTCGTTCGTCACTGTGATGTCTCCGTCGGGGGAGATGAGGATCTTGTCGAGACCGCGGGGACCCAGGGAGGTCTTGACGATGTTCGCGACCGTTCGGGCGGCGAGAATGTGGTTCTTGACGGCTTCGTTGCCATATTGTCTCTTCTTCTTTCCCTGACTGCGGGGTGTGAGCTATAGCTTCGTTTTTGGAATGACGGCACTTTGCAAGACGTACTCTCTGACGACGATGAAAGGACGGCCCTGTTCGTCCTTCGTCACGACCGCTTTGTGTCAAATATCAGTATGGTACTCGGAGATCGCAGTCGCTGCGTGGCTTACCGTTGGCCATATCCAAGTCTAGATACTTTTGTTAGCTAAAGTCAATATTTCAGGGGCGGACTGCTACATACTCAACGCCATGGTGAAGGTCGTCGCACGTTACTGGGGGGGTCGGGATAGAGGTGCGATTCAACTGGAAGTGACGCCGGGGAAATCGAGGTATCGGGGGTTGAGGGGGGTTGAGCTCCAAGGACCGGGACCTGGTGGACCAAAATTTCTGAATAATTGGTGGTGCCTGCCATACTGGGGGACCCGCGACCAGAAGCTTCGGTGGTCGGCGCTGGGATAATCCGGGAGCTCACCGCCTGGGGCGGCGGCGTAGCCTGGCTCGGGCCTGCCCAAACACCCTACTGCAGTGCTTGGGTGAGTGCATCCAGGTGCCAGCCGCTGAGGTACCCCGCCATGGACGTGTTGCCCCTCCATGACAATGGCAGGCCCCACGCATCCCATCTCCATTACCAGCACAAGTGCCGTCATTTCCAATCTTTCGGAGATACCTCTCAGGTCGCAATCCAAACCGCAACTTTTCCCACGAAAAAGTCAGCGCAAGCCGGCATGCAATAACTATTTCTTTCTCCGGTTACGCATCCTCGCTTTAAAAACGTTCGATCTTCCCTTTCCACTCTCTGCATCCATCTTCCTTCTTCAACCCACCCTCAGAAGAGTCATTCACCACATCCACCCACCATGTCGCGCCACCAGGCAGTACGCAATCTCGACTACGAGGAGGTCCTCGATGAGTATGACGCAGACGACTACGAAGATGAGAATGAAGGCGAGCAGCTCAGCGCAGAGGACCGTCAGGCCATGGCCGAAGGCACTCAGTTCGTGCGCAGCTCCCTAGGCTCTGACGCCAACAAAGTCACCACACAACAAATCCAGGATGCACTCTGGCACTACTTCTACGACATCGAAAAGTCGGTGTCTTACCTCAAGAAGAAGTTTATCGATCCGCCCCCGAAGCAGGAGCCTAAGAAGACCAAAGATGGTGAGTCGATTTAGTTTCCTATGTTATTTTCATCCTTCTGCTTTTTGTCAGGCATCGGCAGTAGCAGACATTGAGTGTTCGGCAGATGGCATGGGTTTATGGTCGTGGGACGACGAGGTCTTGGATGGTGCTGTGTCCGATTCGCATGCAGGGTACCCAGTTCCCAGGATTGCCTCCTTGACTGCCGCAAGCTACTTCCACGGGATCTCTTGGATGGGCGTTCCCAAATCTCGGCAGGCTGTCTTGACTCCTCCTCAACCCCTTCCCGGCGGTCTGCTTGGTGGCGGGGAGGGCCCCAAGCTCTCCAAACTTCAAGCACTGGCAGCTGTGCGTAAGAAGAAGACGGATGTCAAGAAGACGGACGACAAAGTCGACCGCGCTGAGAAGCGCATGTCTTCCTTGGCAATCGCCGAGCCGACATCCAAGGAAAGTGGTTCGGGCCTCGTAGCGAAACGGCAGAAGCTATCTGGAGAGTCGACACCTCAACCTTCGGCTACCTCTCAACATCAAACCCCATCCTCGGACACGCCATCTGGAATGGACGTCGACCTGGCGCAGGAAACGCCAGCGGGGAATGATGAACTGACCCAGGATGAATGCTTCGTGGTACCATCAACGAGACCGTCCTCCTTTGCTCAGACGCTCTTCGGACCAGGCCAGGACACTGCCGCCGCCTCCCAGACCTACAGCATGCCGTACACGGCCTCGTCGTCCTTCGTGCCTAGTGCTTTCACCCAGCCAAGCCCTGATGACATCGTGCTCGCTGCCCAGGCGAAAGGTTCGCGATTTGCGACAACACAGTAAGACGCTAACTCTAATAACTTTTAGCGGGCAACAAATTCGACGCCGCTGCCGCCAAGAGCGCAACCAAGAAAGTGGCCAAATCGAAGGCCAACGAGGCTCCTGCTGGTGAGATGAAGCAGTTGCAGCTTGACGAATCAGCAGCACCCAAGAATAAGAAGCTCGACGTGCTGAAGGAGTTTGAGAAGAGCGACAACAAACGAAGTGCAAGTTTCGTCGTGGTTGGTATGTACTTCTCGCCTCACTTTCTTAAACTGTGCCTAACATATTACAGGCCACGTCGATGCAGGAAAGAGTACCCTCATGGGTAGGTTATTGCTAGAGCTCAAGTTTGTTGAGCAACACCTGATCGACCGGTATCGTCGTCAGGGAGAGAAGATTGGCAAGGCATCATTTGCTCTTGCTTGGGTGATGGACCAGAGAGAGGAGGAGCGCGAGCGAGGCGTCACCATTGACATCGCCACAAATCAGTTCGAAACCGACAAGACACGCTTTACGATCCTCGACGCCCCAGGACACAGGGACTTTGTTCCCAATATGATTGCTGGCGCCAGTCAAGCAGACTTCGCAATCCTTGTCATCGACGCCAACACGGGAGCTTTCGAGAAGGGTCTGAAGGGACAAACCCGAGAGCATGCTCTGCTTCTGCGCAGTCTGGGCGTGCAGAGGGTCATCGTCGCCGTCAACAAGCTTGACATGGTCGGTTGGTCCAAGGACCGATTCGATGAGATTTCAGAACAGGTCACCGGTTTCATGAAGGGCAACGGTTTCCAACTCAAGAACGTCACCTTCGTCCCCATTTCAGGACTTAACGGCGACAACCTGGTGACAAGGCCAGAAGACGAGGCGCTGTCATGGTACACAGGGCCAACGTTGATCGAGGCGTTGGAAGACTCAGAACCAATGACGAGAGCGCTCCAGAAGCCATTCCGCATGTCGATATCAGAGATTTTCCGGTCTCAGCAAAGCCAGCTGACTGTGGCTGGTCGGATAGAGTCCGGCACAGTACAGAACGGCGAGTCGCTCATCGTGCAGCCCAGCGGCGAACCGGCCTCAATACGATCGATCGAGGTGGACTCTGAGCCTCAAGAATGGGCGGTGGCCGGCCAGAGCGTAAATATCGGTCTGTACGGCATCGACCCAATTCATGTGCGCGTGGGCGACATCATCAGCACCAAGGCAGCACCCATCGACACAAGCGACACCCTGACAATGAAGGTGCTGGCATTCGACCACTTAATGCCTCAGCCAGTGGACGTTCACCGTGGTCGCTTGCACGCTGCCGGCCGAATTGAGGCTATTCCGGCCGTGTTGGACAAGGTCACAGGCGCAACTGTCAAGAAGAACCCGAAGATCGTGCAGCCTGCCAAGGTTGCGCGGGTGGTCGTCAGGCTGGAGTCCAAGGTGCCTTTGGAGGCAGGACAGAGAGTGGTCTTGAGAAGTGGTGGCGAGACAATTGCCGCAGGGCTGCTCGAGTAAACGGTGCAGAATCAAAAGAAGAAACGTGTCATGGTCACGAACGGTATGGTATTTGCGGCATTTGTGCGGAAAAAGGACGCGATGCATGGCGTGCGAGAGCGAAACGGGTGCTAGTTGAGGCTCCATTAGAGTTGAGCGCTGAAAATAGAGTTGCCTGCAACTTCTGTCTGAGGGCAGCCAATGAGAACATGTCTATCCAAAGAGGAACACAGTTTGAACACCTTGCAGGAACCATGGAGTCTGATGCCAGGGCCAGGGCTATCTCGTCCCAAGTGAAAGGATTGCTGACATGGACCGTCAGCTGTGATTTGCCAATATTGATATGTGTCCGATGTCTGCCTACTCGTCAGCATTTCCCCCGAGCGACTTGTCAACTTCGCAGTATGCTGAAGTGGCTCCGAGGTTTTAGGCTACAAAGAAGCGACTGGAGGGAAATGACGCCGTCGTGCTCCATCCCAGGCGCGCCCCTCTCTCGCATTCGACCGTTGTCCACGCCCCGTGGCCCTCTCGGGAGAGCATGGGCCAGCAGCCAAAGCTCGACCCCTGCTTTTTGCCCCCTCCATTTGCCCCCCTCATCTCAGGCAGAAGACGGGATGGCACTGCTTCAGGCACCTTAAGTGAGGTAAGGTACTCGCATGTGCGCCTTACAGCGAAGGGCAGGCAGCTCAGGGGACAGGCGGCAGGGTAACATAGAGTGGCCCATCTCCCATTTTCCGCCTTGCCGCCGCGCCGCCCCCACCGTAAGTAAGTGGTGGGAATATTCTGGAAAGGTTTGGAGGCATTGAATTGTGTTCCGAAATGGGCGATTGTAGTAATCAAGTTGAGGCCACTCTGTTCGTATCTGGGTCGGAAGCTGCTTTGTATGTAACCAAAGTCAGGAGGAGGCAAACGTGAGAATAGATTTGATGCAACGCATTGAACGGGGTCTTGTCATCGGCCTTCCATTGTTGGAAATGCGCTGTATCGTGAGTCACTTTCCCGCCATCCAGGTTCAGACAAAGAGTCAGTCGTATTTGGGAGACATTGCGGCGGCGTGGAAAGCCAGAGAAGCAAGCTGGCAAGCACCTGCCAGAATGAAGAGGAAAGGCCACGTTCAAGAGTTTCCGGCCGTCCAGGGGGGGCACACAGACTCCATCTGCAATCGAAATCTCCAGAATCGCAGCCTTCGTGGGGCAGAAGGGACCCTGGTACAGTGACGGCAGCCAGCGCGGCAGCGGTGAGGCGCTTGCTTTGACTCCCGTGGCTAGGGGAAGGCTTCATACTGTCATTTCTCACTGTGCTTAGCCAACGGAGAGTGGTCTCCCGAGATCCACTCTCGTCCCTAAATAGCCGCATTAGCGCATCTCGATACAGCTGCACCAAGGGACCACACAGTGCTGAACCAGCGCAAGCACTCCTCTAGAAGGAAGGTACCCCTGTCACGTGTGGCGCCTAGCAAGAGGAAATCTGGCCTTTTGTGCAATCTGGACACCTCAACTTTTTTTTTGGAGGAGGCCGTTCATAAAGGCAGCTATCTTTCCCTTCCACCACCACTCTTCCTACCCTCTCCAATTCAACCACTGCAAATCACCTCAATTCCATTGGGTGTGTCGCTAGAAGGTAGAATCCGGAAAACCTTCCATCGCGCGTCTTTTACGGACATCTTTTCTTCTTTCAATTCTACAGCCAGCTGCAAAGCTTCGATTCGCGCACCTGGGGAGCTTCACAACCCCGACTCCAACCACCATGTCGAGAACACGCAACTCGATGGCCTTGGGCTTCGGCCTCTTGGCCTGGATGTGTCTCCTCTTCTCCCCTCTGGCTTTTGTCCAGTCGGTTCAGGCTCAGGACACTGAGAACTACGGCACTGTCATCGGTATTG
Organism: Colletotrichum camelliae; assembly: GCA_018853505.1. Classification (NCBI taxonomy): domain Eukaryota; kingdom Fungi; phylum Ascomycota; class Sordariomycetes; order Glomerellales; family Glomerellaceae; genus Colletotrichum; species Colletotrichum camelliae. The sequence continues at coordinate 6,704,237 of JAELVL010000002.1, read as the reverse complement.
TAAGTTGGGCCCACTTTTCCACCAAACATGGTACAACATCACGACGAAGTCACTTTCATGATCACAACATCGCTACACCGCAACAATAACTAATAGATCTATGCACAGGACCTAGGCACGACTTACAGCGCGATCGGATTGATGAAGGCCGGAAAAGTCGAGATTCTGGCCAACGATCAAGGTTAGTTTCGTCGAAATCGGACTTGAATTCGATTTTTGGCGGATTTTAGAACATTTTGACTGACATGATGGGCCAACAGGAAACCGTATCACCCCGTCTTACGTCGCTTTCACCGAGGAGGAGAGACTTGTCGGTGACGCTGCCAAGAACCAGGCCGCGGCCAACCCCCACAACACCATCTTTGACATCAAGTGAGTTCTTCCACGTTCGCACAACATAGAGCCATGCTGACAAGGTTGCCAGGCGTTTGATCGGCCAGAAGTTCTCCGAGAAGGCTGTCCAGTCCGACATCAAGCACTTCCCCTACAAGGTTGTTGAGAAGGATGGCAAGCCTGTTGTCAAGGTCGAAGTCAACGGTTCCCCCAAGACCTACACCCCCGAGGAGATCTCTGCCATGATTCTGGGCAAGATGAAGGAGGTCGCCGAGTCCTACCTGGGCAAGAAGGTTACCCACGCTGTCGTTACCGTCCCTGCCTACTTCAACGACAACCAGCGCCAGGCTACCAAGGATGCCGGTGTCATTGCTGGTCTTAACGTCCTTCGCATTGTTAACGAGCCCACCGCCGCCGCTATTGCCTACGGTCTTGACAAGACCGGCAAGGAGAGCCAGATTCTTGTCTACGACCTTGGTGGTGGTACCTTCGATGTCTCCCTTCTCTCCATCGACGACGGTGTCTTCGAGGTTCTGGCTACTGCTGGTGATACCCACTTGGGTGGTGAGGATTTCGACCAGCGTCTTATCAACTTCTTCGCCAAGTCCTACAACAAGAAGAACAACGTCGACGTCACCAAGGACGCCAAGGCCATGGGTAAGCTCAAGCGCGAGGCCGAAAAGGCCAAGCGTACGCTCTCTTCTCAGATGTCCACCCGCATTGAGATCGAGGCTTTCTTCGACGGCAAGGACTTCTCTGAGACTCTTACCCGCGCCAAGTTCGAGGAGCTCAACATGGACCTCTTCAAGAAGACCCTGAAGCCCGTCGAGCAGGTGCTCAAGGATGCCAAGATCAAGAAGGAGGACGTTGACGATATCGTTCTCGTCGGTGGTTCTACTCGTATTCCCAAGGTTGTCTCCCTCATTGAGGAGTACTTCGGCGGAAAGAAGGCTTCCAAGGGCATCAACCCCGACGAGGCTGTCGCTTTCGGTGCCGCTGTTCAGGGTGGTGTTCTCTCCGGTGAGGAGGGTACTGAGGACATCGTTCTCATGGACGTCAACCCCTTGACCCTTGGTATTGAGACCACTGGAGGTGTCATGACCAAGCTTATCCAGCGCAACACCCCCATTCCTACCCGCAAGAGCCAGATCTTCTCCACCGCCGCTGACAACCAGCCCGTCGTCCTGATCCAGGTCTACGAGGGTGAGCGTTCCCTGACCAAGGACAACAACTTGCTTGGCAAGTTCGAGCTCACTGGCATTCCCCCCGCCCCCCGTGGTGTCCCTCAAGTCGAGGTCTCTTTCGAGCTCGATGCCAACGGCATTCTCAAGGTCTCTGCCCACGATAAGGGCACTGGCAAGCAGGAGTCCATCACCATTACCAACGACAAGGGTCGTCTCACCCAGGAGGAGATTGACCGCATGGTCGAGGAGGCCGAGAAGTACGCTGAGGAGGACAAGGCTACCCGCGAGCGCATTGAGGCTCGCAACGGCCTTGAGAACTACGCTTTCTCCCTGAAGAACCAGGTCAACGACGAGGAGGGTCTTGGTGGCAAGATTGACGACGAGGACAAGGAGACCGTAAGTTTACCCAACTCTTCACAGACATGTCTGCGGATTACTAACTCTGCTTCCAGATCCTTGAGGCCGTCAAGGAGACCACTGACTGGCTCGACGAGAACGGCGCCACTGCTACCACCGAGGACTTGGAGGAGCAGAAGGAGAAGCTGTCCAACGTTGCCTACCCCATCACCTCCAAGATGTACCAGGGTGCTGGTGGCGCTGGCGGCGAGGATGAGCCTCCCAGCCACGACGAGCTCTAATTTCTTAGATTTGTTGTTGATTCGTTCGGGATGAAAAAGAGACTACCCAAAGATTCCATCATGCACTTTCGTCTCTGGTGTTGGCAGGTTAATTGGCGTCGGCAGCATGGAGCATGACTCCGACTTTGTGTAAAACATACACCGCATAAATGAGACCCATTGAACACATGATTCTGTTCGCAACGTGATGCTGAGTGTTTCTGATTTGTTCCTGGCCTCATCAGTCGTGCTGTACCCAAATTACGGACTAGAGATCGTCGTCTCTAGCATTTCACCCTAGTCGGACTTGTCATTTAGCACCCCGGTTACTAAAACTATGCAGCTTCCCACACGGTCTTGATGAAAGTGAAAAGTCGCTGTGGATCATTCCCCACTCTTGTTTTCGTAGTCCTTCTCGTCTTCGAGGCCCTAATGCCTCGAACCTGACCCATCCTGATCCTCGTACCGACTCATGTCAACTCACCTCTTGGTTTGTTCAATATCCCGTACAGTCTCAAGGAATACTTTGGTAGGGGCGATAGACAGGGATGCAAGTGAAGAGAAGTGAGAGTTTAGGCGGTGTTTGACGAGTGATGACGGAGAGGAACCGAGGAGGCCTTCGGACTGAAAGACTACCGAGGCCTTTTGCCCAGCTTCTTTGATTATTTCGCCGTGAAAACGAGGGCAGATATTTCTGTTGCTGTTCACGTTATGCATTTAGACAACTGTTTATAAGTTCGTGCGAGGGTCGTAGCCGGTGCCGGGCTGGTTCTGTGACTGCTTCGTCAGAGGAACGGCATCAAGATGGTATATGTATCTGCTGTCTCTGAGCAACTTTTCTGGGGCCACCATCCAAGGGAAATCGTCTTGTTGTACACTGGTTTTTCGCCAGCTTGGTACTTCGACGGCGGCGAGATCCCATCGCAATGAGACGGAACCATGCTTCGCTTCCAAGACAGTGGTTTATGTGCGTTCAGGGGTGTCACCTTCCTCGTGCTTTGTGTAATACGAGCACACATACGTGACGGGTGATGATGAGAGATGGTGACTATGCAGACGGGCCGGCGGGAAGATACGTTGAGTAGGGTCACATGCCTTGGATACTCGCTAGTGGTTAAGGTATTATGGCTGAGGAGCTCACGGCCACGAAAAGTTGACGTTCATTGTCCGTTTCAAGGAAAGCCAGAGTGTCGTCTTTTGTAGTTTGATAAGTAAGTGGCGAATGTTGGTGGAGGGTTCTTAGGGTATAAAATGGGTTGAGTTAGGATGGATGTTGTTCGTCAGGCAAATCATATCCCGGACCTGTAGTGTTGAAGACTGGTAAGACCCAATCTGTTTGGACCCAGCCGTTACCTCTTGTAGGCAGTTCGGTTTTCTAGCGCGCTCGAAATTCATGTTACCGACATCTGGCCAGGATACACCACCTGGTAGCGCAGGAATAGATGGGCGTCGATGAGGACCGGAAGAAAGACAGGTGAGGGATGCTTGGTTTAGATCCGCTCATGATTAACAGGTTAGCGGGCAAGAGTTATTGACCCTTTTGAGCCTGTAGGAGTTTGTAAGAGCAACCCTCGAAATCACATTGAGGGCCTTGAAGATGCTGCATGGGCACAAGGGTCCTATATACGGATACCTTTCGAATGGACCGAAAGATATTGGCTCCTTCGACTTAGAGACCCTGGTCATTAGGTACTAATACCGGGGGGGGGGGGGGGGGGCTGTGGCGTACATGTTGCAAACTAGAATAGAACCGCTTCGCGTTTGATGTCATTGCGAACAGATCAGGTACGGCATCAATGCTTCCTGTGATGTCTGGGTATAGTGTTGTGTGACGATCACAGTACGCGCCAACTATCGTGTATTTCTGGTGGAATACAATCAGAAGAACGAATGAAGGGGGAATGCGCCGGATGACACCAGAGGAATGTTGCGTGTAGCAGTCTAGAGATGGGCGTGGTCAGCGACGACTTCTAGACTGCTGAGAGACCGATGCCATCCCTGCCTTCGATTGATCCAGGACCAGCGTATGGGAGATTGGTGAGAGAATCAACACATGAGTAACCTCTGTATTTTATACATGACTGAGAGCGAAGTTAACTTGAGCGGGTGCGGATGAGGAGTGTTGCTGGCCATCATCCTCCTGCTACGTGTACCGTATCTCGCTATAAAACCTCTTACTGAGAGCAGTGAAGTGGAAATTCACCAAATGCAGGACCTCTTGTTCAGTATGGATAGCCCTGGGGGTTGAACTTGTTGAACTGAAAAGCTTTCCAAAGGTAGTGGCATGTGTCAAGATTAGTTCGAGGGACTCATCATCACACTCGATTCGCACACACAGCGGCTGTCATACCTCTGTCGAGATGGAATACATGGGGGATGATGAACGACATTCATTGGAGCTGATGGGCAGCGCGTCAAGAGACGAATGGGTGTCACTGAGACGATGGGGGTTTGAATGCGGCGGAAACTCGTTCCTTAGGGCACACCAATGAGTCGCACGAGGCAAAGGATTCTGCGGCTTTGCTTTCCGCAGCTTGATTGGTGACGTTGTGCGTTTTATGAAGGCCCGATCTGGTGACAGCACAGAGCGTGCCTTTTCATGGATATAAAGACTGGACATGACTGTAGTCCAGGTCTGCAATAATACCGCAGCGTTACTACCGCATCAATCTTTTCGTTGTGGTTACTATGCACAAGCATGAGGACATGGGGGTTCCCCTGTGAGTAGACAAAACTTTGTCCAAAGTTAGCTGGAACGGTCGCTGCATTTGTGGGATAGCGTCGTTGTGGCCGGCTTATTCTACGAAGAATGAGGTCGAGATAGAAAAAGTCGATGGTGTGAAGGCCCGGGTGAGGTCTTGACTGGCTAGCTGCCTTCGATGAACGACGAGCAACAAGGTACGTGGGCGAGAGGATTATTCCGAACGTTCAAAGATTCAATCTGCGCTTCCGTGGCTCTTATGAGTTACTCTGGGCTTGAGGAGTGGCCTATATAGTTGCAGAGCTAACTTGGTCATGTGCTTCTCTGTCATGCTTGATATAAATTTGGTTGCCAAGCGGTTTGCAAAGGCCCAGACAGCCCAAAAGAAGATACGGCGGCCACGTCGGCGGCCGCAATCTTAGGCGTCACCATCACTGAGTTTCCAAGATGGAATGGACGGTCAGATTGAGCGTATCATTCATCCCAATAGCTGACGTTTTGCAACCTTCTTCCGTGTATTGCCTAGAGTGTATGTACGCAAAGAGATGATGCTGGACAAGTCCAAGGGGTAGGCAGGGTGTCAGCGTACTTGAACAGGGACTGTCAGCTGCTAAATTTCATGACTTGACGCTGGGACTGCTATGGCCGAGGCAGGGCGATGAGGCGGTTAAGAATGCCATCTTTGGCGCTGTTGAAGAGAGTCTTAAAAACGGGTTCCTGTGGTTCTACAGGTTTCTTATATGTAACCATCCAATACAGCCACCGTGGAACAACGTCACGGAAAGGTGGCAGTACAGCCGTTTTCTACGACGTGTTCGTGATCGCCGCCAGTGATTCATACCCAAGACTATCTCCTTCTCATGCAAGGTCGGACTAACCTGCTCTCTTCTCGAACTTTATTCACTATACGCCATCATTCGACCGAGCTGGGGGGTTGGGGCTCAACCTCCATGGTCGAGCAAGACTAGGCCACCGGGCAGGAGAATCGAGGCGAGTGGAACTTCCACCATAAGAGGGAGTTTCGGCACGACCTTCTGGCCAAACCCGTTCCTTTGAAGAAGTTCATCGCTAAATCCCCAAGCTGTCTTTACAGGATCCCGGGTAATGGCCTTTCGGCCAGTTCTCATGAAGCCGAGAAGCAACTGAACCCCAGAAGAAAGTCACAAAGAAGTGGCCAGGTTGACGGAGATTGGTCCAACTAAAATATTGAATCTGTTAGCTGCACGATGCAACTGACGTAGACAGGCATTAACCCTTGCATGAATAATTATTCTTCGTCTGAATAGCTTCATCCTCTTCCCGAAACGCCCTGAACTTCCCAAACCCGCTTTATCTCCTCCTCGACCGTCGAACTGACAGCAGGAGCCTCCAAAACCAGACCGTCGTTGGCAAGCCGGTCGGCATCCTTGTTCAGCTCGCGCCGAACGTGCCAGAACTGGACTGTGACGCCCATCTCGCGGAGTTTGTCGATGTGCTGCCTCAGCAAACGCCAAAGCGCTGCGTTCTTTACAGGCCCGCCACCCGCCGTCCGATATCCGTTCGTCACCCATTTCGCCATGTAGGGCGGCTCCCCATTCTTCCCGCCTGCGATGGACTTGACGACGTACTCTGAGTCTGACTTGACGATGATGTGTCTCAACTTCTGGGGTTCTCCGTCCGGCTTTCTCACGCCTCCCTGATCGGTGTACCGTTGGATACCACTCTTGGTGAGAATCGTCGCGCCATGGAGCGCAGAGATAGCGGACATGATTTCAGCGATGTTGTTTGTGTGTTTTCCGCCCTCGAGAACATGGTTCGGAATCCGAGCAGCCATGTTGTTGGGGTTCCCAGGTGCGAAAAACACCCCGTAACCCGACTTGGTTGCCCTGCTCGTGCCGTTTCCAGGGCATGCTCCGTCGATGGCGATGACGAGGGGATCCCCCTGCCCAAAACCGCGCATGTGAGTGAAGCCAGTTTGGCTATCGAAGAGCTCCTGATTGGAAGAATTATTTTGGAAGAAGGCTCCTCTCAATGAATCCGGGGGACGACTGAGAATCGGGCCTGACGCCTTGTCCCGTTGGTCAGATTGGGGCCGGCTCCCATATTTTGGTGCGGCTTTTGCAGGTCGATCGGTTTTATTGCGCTTGTATTGCGATGCTTGAGGCCGCTGGTATGGATGGTACATGATTCCAGATCGTAGAATTGGCTGTGAACGATGATGATGGTGACTTGCGCAGATTTGAGACGTGAATTGGCAAGGCACACGCGGATACTGTGCTGTGGGTAGCGGTGGTGTCTCCTGAAAGATGGCGGACGTGCACCCCTTTCCCCCACGTTCCTTTGTTTGCTCTTCGCCAAAGCAGGAACATTCCATATCAAACGGATTACCAATAAATTTATCGAAAATTCATCCCAATTGCAAATTTGATATTACAAAGTGAATCATAAATCAGGGCCACCGTCTCGTTACGCTAATGTCGTCAACCTGAGATTCCCAGATGCCGTGCGACGCGCGCATTTCCGACCGTCTGATATATCATCACGCGAGACTAGGAAGACGCGACTAATAAGCTTCGGGCGTATTTGTCGCGTCATCGTTGGCAAGCCGACTTCTAACCGTAACGCCAACCGGACGCCCCCGTTCTCATTCTCTACCTCTGGAGCGTCACGGGTTCGTCGTCGAATCACTGGCGAATCTAGTGAGTTTGACCTTCGTTTCCTCCTTCAATGTCGTTAGCCACGTCTGACCCCTTCTGAGTATCAAGAAGCCTCACGACACATCGGTTTGCTTGAAATGAAGCAAAGAAAAAAAAAAACTCAATTCAAAATTCAGCTGCATTTGCTAACCCTGAAAACTCCATGGCTATCCGTTCACTTGAAAGAAGACGCCCCTAACCTTAGCATGTGAACACTGATTCACATCTACGCCTTTTTCTCCAATACTACGCAACTTTCCGGCGCTGCCCTTGGATCCATATCAAGTGAATGATCACAAGCCGAATGGCGCTGAAGCTCGTCCGTCAACCACTCGGTATACTTCTCGTCAGGGCTCAGTTCTGTCGCACATGGCATGCCTCCGGCAATACAATAAGCCTCGTTATTGTCGCTTTCCGGTACAAGCCACCAATCCACCCTGACTCCCATTTCGCTTAGACCTTTCAACTCTCGCCACAATGCCTTCCAGAGGTCCCTGTTCTTGACCGGATCTTGGTTGATCGTCAACCACCCGTTCTCGCGCCATCTCCACATCCAAGGTTGCCGGTCCCGTTCTCCGCCCCCCATGCCTCTGGCAACGTATTCGGACTCTGTTTTAACTATGAGGTGTTTTACAACACACTCATGTCCATCTTCGTGCTTCGGGCAGCTGCAGAACCCTCCCTCGGTGCAAACTTGTCTCGAGATCTTGAGACCTGCCAGCGCGGCGTGGAGCTCCGCGCGCGGACCGGTCAAAGTGCCGTCGGATAGGAAGCGTTCAGCGTTATTTGGGTTTCCCGGGCCGAAGTATACGCCAACGGTTGAAGTATCGTCTGAATAACGCGGGGCGTGGAGTCCTTTGACTGCGACGACGATGGAGTCGATATGAGCTACATCTACATGGTCTGGGCAGGCTACGTGGATGAAGCTTGTGGCATCGTCAACTACCTCGAAATTGATGGTGTGAGTATCGAGATAATTGCCAAAGACAGTTGGGAACCTGAATGTGCGTTTGTAGGTTCCCACCGCCCTTGACAACGCTGAACAACAGTCCTGGCGGCAATGCTCTACTTTTAAAATTGTCACTTGTCGTCGTCGCGACATGTATTAGAATAGATAGATGTAGATTAAGATACATAGGGCTTTATTTTCGTCTTACTTACTTGTAAGTCACGGTTTTCTTGTATTACATGTATCTCCAGCGTAAACTTGACAGTGAGAGAATGGGCGAGAAGCGGAAGCATGGCGGACCAAGATTGATGCAAGTATGTCTTCCGGACGAGGAGGATTTATATAATACGGACGACTTCATACTGAAAGCTTCCGCCGCCCAAGCCGTGATCTGATCCTTTGCTCCTGCCCTAGCAACCTCCAAAGTCAAACCCTATAACCCATGAAAACTTCCAACTTCCCCGCATGGTGTGAGCTTAGTATGATGAGAGTTTCCAGTCATAGGGCACATTTGAAGACATTAGATGAACCTTTTCTGGGGTCCAGACCTGCCTTGGAGCCAACCAGCCTGGCTCACTGAAGCAGACCTCATATGCGACATGTGATGATGAGCAAAATTTCTGCGAAGGACGAATCCAGATCAACTATTCTGAGTTGATCTGGAGGCGAGATATGTGAAATGAAGAATTATTAGTGCCATCGTGACGACTCCGTCTCATGTTCTGTCCACTTACATGCTGCTAGCTGTTTACCCAGAAAACTTGTAATGAAGATACTTTCAGTTGAAAGTAAACAAGAACAAAAGTACGTCGAACCTGCTAGAAGCTTCTTTTGCAGTAGGAAGAACGGTTTTGGACACTTACAAATCGTAGATGGAAACAGGTTGCAGTGACGTTGCGTGGTTGGCCGCATGAAGCAGGGCAAGGGTCCCTTCAAACCCCAGCAGTTGTCTTCGTAGGTGCCAGTTTTGGGGGAGCGCTTGCATGCTAACCGCTCGGAAGCCACCCTCAATCCCGCCAACGACCGCCAACTGAACGGCAACCTTATCTCCTACCTCCACGAACCCCTCACAAATACTGCGACGATGAGAACATCAACATCACCAACGTCGCATCGTGGTAATGGTCTGCATGAGATCCACGCAGCAAGCCCCAGTTTTCTCCAGGTAAATCGAACCCGATCGATCGCGGAGTTCTGATTGAAGGAAACCCCTCCATGTGATGCATCGTCGCACTGAAGAAAAAAGCAATTATCAGCTTGCGCACGCCGCCGTTGCCGACAATGAACGAGAAGAGACCGGCACCGCCAGGCCCGGGAGACTTGTCCACGGTTCTCGCGTCATCACATGGATGAGATGTATATAACCTGGCAGCTTCTCATGCCCCGCGTTGATGAGATCAAGTAGAACCTCATTCTGTGGAAGACTCACCCTCTCGCCTCCTAGGAAACCCTCCCAGCCGATCTTGGACGTGAACACAGGACAAGCAGAAAACATGAGCTTTCCTGACCCGCGCACGAGGATCGGGTTTGCCCGTTACTTCCAGGCCATCCAACGCGGTGTATATGGCGAATCTGGCTGCGCATTCCAAGGCGACTCGGGCTCGGACTCGGGAGAGTCCTGGCCGTCGGTCAACACGTCTGACTTCTCCGCCGAGTCCGACGATGATGCCCTCACAACCGATTACGAGGATGACTACCTCCTGCGCACCGGCATCAAACCGCGGCCGAGCTCGCGTCCCAGACCACCGCCCCACGCCCGGGTCAATAAACCCGTCAAGGAGGTGCGTCTGGCGGTCCAAGGCATGAAGGACGCCGCCCTCATCTTCGAAGATCCCAAACTGCAGCACCAGCCTGCCTTCTCTTCGTGGGAAGATGAGTTGGGACCGGCTAGAGTGAAAAGACGCGCGTAAATTGCTGCTGCGCCGCCAACGCCTGGCCGAAAGCTTCCGCCGCAAGGAGCCTTCGCCCTCGCCCTCACCATCACCCTCGACCCCAAGTGACTCGGAGATGGACGACTCAGAAATGGATGGCTCTGATTTTGAGGAGATCAACCAGCTCTTCGCCGAGGCGCTGCGGCAACACGACATCGCCACCGGCATGGACCCGGCAAGCCTCCGCCGCCAGCAACAACGTCGTATGCGCGCAGAAGAGCCACAGCCACAGCCAACATCGCAGCAGCGCGAGCAACGACGCAGGGCCCTGGCAGACATGGAGCGTCTCGAAGAAGAGGAGGACCGACGTCGTCTGCTCGAGAAAGAACGCTTCAGACAGCTGCCGCACAACGACCCAGAGAGCCGACGGAGACTCCTCCGCGAACCCGGGAAAACGGAGTTTCTCGAGATGCGGCGCAGATGGTATGCAGGCGTCTGCCGTCACAACGAAAGGGAGGCGCGACGTCGTCTGGTCGAAGCGGAACGCTTGAGTCAGCTGCCGTACAGCAACCCCAAGACCAGAGAGAGAATGCTCCGCCGACTCCGCGAAGCCAGAGACGATTTGGAGTGGCACAGGGTTGACGAGGAACCGAGCAATCCTCCACCTCAGCCAAGCACGCAGCAAGCTCGACTCGGAAACGCAGCCGACCACCACCACCAGACTGATGCGGGCAACAGCCAAACAACAGACAACATCGGTCGCTCGCCTCCGCAAATCCCTCTCCCCTCCCACTTCACACTCGGGAGGATCCCAACGGCCCGGTCTCCACATCGAAAACGACATCCCCAAGTGCGCAGCGTTGCACGAACCCTCGATCACCGGCCCCAACAACTTCACACACATCAGACACATCTGCAACCTCAGAAAGCCTATCACCTCGACCCTTGTCGTCTCAACCGCAGTCCACGTCCCCAGAAACAAAGCACCCACGACGGTGGTAGTCTATTTCGGCCCCTCCAACCCCCACAACCTCCGCCTCACCCTCCCGCCGCCCCAGTCCCCACGAGACTCCCAAAACGCCTACCGCGCCTCCCTCTTCGCCCTCATCACAGCCCTCCGCGCAGCCGCCCCCTTCTGCCAACCCCCATCCTCCTCCTCCTCCTCTTCCTCTCTCCCCCGTCCGGCCGAGCAGACGACCCACCTCATCCTCCAAACACACTCCTCCGCCTTCATACGCCACTTCTACGGCGCGACGACGACCCCGACCCGCGCTAGCTGGTCTACGGCTGGGCATTCAACGGCTGGCGCACCTGGTCCGGCAGCCCCGTCTACCACCGCGACCTCTGGATGACCCTCCTCAGCGACATGGACTACTTGGAAGACGTCGCCGGCCTGGCGTACGTTGTCTGCCGCCACCCCTCCGAGTGCGGGTTCTGGGACGTCCAGTCGGACATGGCCTCTGAAATCGCCAGGAGACAGCCGCTCGGGGGGACGACGAGGCCGTGGAAGGGCGCCATCTGTGCCGCCGACGCCGTCGTGGACGTGGAAGACGAGGAGTTTCCTTACTATTATAAGTTTGGCTGGGTCGAGATCTAGGCGGTTGAGAAGGGCGACGGTTTCTGTTTTGCACGTGTCCGAGTTTTGGCGTGGATAGTACATAGGCGAGGTGGTTTTACTTACTTTCCGTAGCACGTGGGACTCTCTCGTAGAGTAATGGCAGCCAGTCCTTACCACATACGAAGCATGGCTCACCTCACACCCCTCTTACTTCCACCGTGAACGCTGAAGACTGGATAGAGTGTTGTCGTATTGCCGCGCCGAGCACCCTGGCCGGCTGACGAGACGAGGAAAGAGACGGATAACAGCTGAGAAACAGCTAATTCCACTAGCAGGTCAGGCGTTCTGCTTTGCAGTCTACCATGTGTCAGTGTATGTTCATTTTCATAGAGAAGCATCAGCGAAGACTTACCAAGCTACTCTGGACGTCACCTCACTGAACTCGACTCAAATGGACCAGACATTATTAATCATGATTTGATTTTTTCAAAAAAGGAATGAACACATAGCATAAGTCTAATCTAAAGGTTATCCGTGAACGTGTTTGTTGCCGCCGTCAAGATATTTCGCGCGCGTGCCCTCCTTGGCATTGCCGCCTCCTCCTTTGTCCCCAAGCGGTTGGGGTACATGTTTGATGTAGATAAGCGGAACGAACAAAACACCATACACGAGAGGACGGCCCATCCCGTCTCTCGTCTTCCTCTCCCCGATGTCGTATCTCTCCCTTTTTTTGCTCCTCCCCGTGGCGGGGGTAAAAAAGAATATGCTTTGCAGTCCGTGGGCCATTAACGAACGCTTTTTCTGTGTGTGTGTATATAACAAAGAAGGTTATAACATCATTATACAATCCAAAAAAACAAACAGGCTCCGTGAAAATGTGTATAGGTAAGTGAGAGAACCGGCCCTGAACCCAACATGACAAATTGGGGCGGCGACGCCCCGGGGTATTCGTGACTTTTTCGCAAAATCAATCGCATCATGCTCCCGTTTAAGGCTTCGAGACCTGCTCCTTTCTGAAGAACTTGAAGAAGAGGATTGGGATAACCATTTGGAATCCCAGGCAGATCCAGAACCACCAACTCGCAATACCAGGCATCAGGCCCTGGGAGAAGTCGGGGAAGGTCGTGTTGGGCGACAGGGCGTTGGGGCTCGTCGCGCGCGCAAGCATCGTGAAGGCACTGCCCACGATTTGAGCACCGATGAGGACGGCCAACACGTGCTGGCGTGTAAGTGTCGCGAGAAGCATCATACCCAAGCCAACGCCCTGGATGTTATCCAAAAGACCGAGCCAAAGCCACAGGCAACGCGAGAGAATAGCGGAGCCAACGGGGCCACCAGCCCAGGGGAGGTACATGCCCATGCTGCTGGTTCCCCAAAGCATCTGCGCCCAGCGAGGAGCGCAGAGACCGATGGCGAAAATAGGCAGAAGCCACGTGTGACTCTCGGAGAAGTAAGAGAAGACGTAGAGGATGAGACCCCAGAGGACGACGAAGAAGCCCAAGGCGAGGAGCACAACTCCCCAGCCAGGGATGAACTGGGAGGCAAAGAGGAAACCCCAGTTACGTCCGTAGGGAGCCGACAGCCAGTAGTTCTGGATAATGATCATGATGAAGAAGACCGGGACGAGCTTGCGGCGGATGAGGGAGATGTAGAAACCGGGGATGACGTCGGGAGCCTGGCGGTAGTAATCGGGAAGACCCAAGAACAGAATGACACCGATAGCCCAGAGGATGCAAGCAACGGGAACGCAGATGATGACGGACTTGGGGATAGTCGTTCCGTCCAGGTAGGCCATGGGAGAGGTCTCGGGGGTGTGCGTCAGGGATCCCCAGTACCAGAGCATCAGGGAGTAGACCTGGGCAACACCAGCAACCGCAAGGGCACGCATGATCCATTGCTTCGTGGGAGCTCCACCTTCATCACCAAAGTTGAGAGCGAAGGCTAGAGCACCAGCACTAGCGCCAGCAGCATACAGAGCGGTGGCGGCATCTTGCATAGCAGCGCTGGCTTGCCAAGGGGACAGCAATGGCGAGACACCCAGCAGGAGGAAGGCCAGGCCGAAGAAGAACCAGGGAAGGGAGAGGGCGTAAACGGACTTAGTCATACGGACCAGGATCCACCAGAAGAAGGACGTGACGAGATAGGTAGCCGCAACAATGTACAGCTTGAGGGGCGTCTGGTTGGTGTCACCAGTGAGGAGGACGATTTGGTACGAGTTGATAGAGATGACCTGGGCGAAGGAGAGGAAGAAGGCGTAAACAGGCCAATCGCCGATGCGGATAGACAGGATCCTGCGGTTGTTAGTGTCGATATCGAGAATCAGGGTGCTGGGCACTTACTTCTTGAGACCAGTGGGTGCGTTGTAGTTATCACCCAACAGGAACTCATCGTCCACGGGGCTGTCGTCGTAACGAGAAGCGCCGGTGAGACCACTGGGAGTGCGGCTGCGGCCACGCTCGCCATCCATCTTGGCACCGAGACCAGCGCTGGAACCAGGGCGACTAGGGTTGGGACTTCTTGAGCGGCTTTGGTCTCTGCGGCCAAGCTTGGCATCGCGGTATCTGGCGAACCACTTCTTCTCACTCTTCTGGAGGTAGTTCTCAATGCAAAGGTCGTTGATGGAGTTCTTGGCGGTAAGACTGTTAAGCATTTGCTCGAACTCGTCGTAGAATTCGCCGTTCTTGTCCGTGAAGTTTTGGTCGACGTTCATCAACTTGAGATCGTGGCGGTCACCAACGACATCAGGCAAGGACAACTGAGAGCTGTTGCGCTGCTGCTTGTAGAAGCTGGGCTGAGGGAGAGCCAAGTCGCCAAAGCCAGGAGTGACGGGAGAAGTTGCATCGTTCTGGGCGCGGATGGCAAAGCTGTCTACACTCATCATACTCTCACGGCCACCACCAATAGAGCTTGAGAAAGAGCTGCGACGAGAAGAGGGGATGCTGTGCCAAGGAAGGTTGGGAACAGGCAGACCAGGAGATTCGGAGATGCGAGGGCTGGCGACACGAGTAGGCGGGGGAAGAGGAGACGTGGCTCTGGAACCGGTAGGCGTCAACTCAGCACCGTACTCACTGACAGCAACGCTGGAGCGGAGGGAAGAGTCGGTCAGGTTGCGAATGCCGCCAGACTTCTTCTGCTTGGCAGCCTCCTTCTTGTGAACCTTGATAGAATCGTTGTAGAGGGTATCCAGTTGTCTGATCCATTGGGCGACGGGGAAACGCTGCTTGGCACTCCACGCACGCATGAGAGCTCTCTTCCTCGGCTTACACTTCAGGGCGGATTCGATAGCCTGCTTGAACTGCTGAAGCATGTGGGCAGGAGTCATGGACTCAACCGTAAACCAGAAACCGGGCATCTGACCAAGACCACCGACACGAGCACCGACACCCAGAGCTCCCTTACGACCAAACTCGACGGCAACGAGGCCAAAGGGCTCGTCACGAGAGGGAATAAGGGCGAATTCGGCACCGGAAAAGATGTAGGGAGGCAGCTGGGTGAACTCGGGCTTGCTGAAAACACGCTTGGGATACTTCTCCATAAGCTTAGCGAGCTTCAGAGCTGCGAACTTTCCGTAGAGATCGATGACGGGACCGATGCAGATAAGCTGGGTAGAAGGGTACTTCTCGAGAACGGTGGGGAAGATATCGGCGATCAAATCGACACCCTTTTGCAACGACCAACGACCGACGAAGACGAACAGATCAGCATTGGGGTTGACCTCAAGACCAGCCCATTCCTGGGCTTGTCTGCGAAGAGTAGCACGGTTGGCCTCGAAAGTTTCGTCAATCTTGATATCATCCGAAGAGTTGGAGATGTCCTCCTCGGGGTTCCATTCGCCAGTGTCGGAGGGATCGGGGTTAGGCAGTTGACCAATGTTCTTCAAAGACCAGAAAATGGGGTAACGAGCCAGGGAACGATCACCATACTTCTTGGAGACACCAACGGCACCGAAGCCGCGCTGGTGTATACGGAGGTAACTGGCAGCAGCGTGCAGTAAGTTGAATGCGGAACCGTACTGGACGTAGTCCTTGACAACCTTCGGGGGCAGGTTGAAGACGCTGTACACTTCCTTCTGTTCCTCCTCGGTTCTCATAGGCCACATACCCTGGAACTCGGCGTTGTGCAGAGACAGACAGATGGGAATAGTCTCAGGAAGGAGGTAGAGGGGAGCGGCGGCACCGTGGTAATCGTTGATGTGGTAGATGTCGACGTTGAAGCGGCGGATAGACTCGGCGATACAGCTGTTCCAGGCGCAGTACAGGATAGCACTCTCGAGATCGTCCATGCGGGCAATGTACGGGTCGGCCTTGGTCTGTTGGCGGAAGATCGGGGCATCGAGAATGACGTAGGTGATGTTCTTGTGGACGTGGTAGTAGACCTTGACCTCGTAGGATTCGCCCATGACTTCGACAAACATCGGCTCGGCCTCGTTCTCCAAGGGGTATTCGACGTCGCCAACGACGGGGACAACCCAGATCAGGTCGACGTGGGTCAGGGCTTGACTCATGAGCTTGGCCATGACACCAAGACCACCGATCTTAATGCTGACCTTCCAGTCGTCGATGTTGTACTCCATGGTGGCGATGAGGACCTTTCTGCGGGGAACACCACCGGTGACCGCACCGGCAGCTGGCGTGACGAGGGGAGATGGGGGAATCTGGGACATCTCGAGAGATTTGCCTTTTTCTCCGAAGTTAATGCTGGACTCATTCCCGAGCTTGAGTGGTAACCAACCCTTCTTGGAGAAGCCTGACTTGTTGATCTTGACTTGGTAGAATCCCTTCATGTAGATCCAGCCAGCAAGAGCGGCCAGGACGATGGGCATGAGACCCAGGAGGAAGAAGAAGACAATCTGGATCCACATGTTGCCCTGGGGCTCAGCAGAGATGTTCCAGTTGGCGTCGTTCAGGACAAGCTTGTAAGACAGATAAGGCATGGGGGGAGGACTGGTCAAATTGACCACGTTGTCAGACAAGGAACTGGGGGGGAGACGATCAAGAACTCCATCACCGTTGGGGTCGCCATAGATGAACGAGACATCGGGCTGGTTGTCGGGGTTGATACCCCACAGGTTAAGCTGAACCTGGGCAGGCCATTCGTACATGAAGTGAAGCGCCCAGCTGTTGTCCGCAACTTGGTCCATCAGGTTGGGAAGACCAGCGTCGTATCCCCACTTGTTGAACGGTCCGTGGAGGAAGACGTGAGGCCATCGGCGAGCGTACGGGATGTCGCTGCTATCGGAGTGCTGGGAGAAGGAAGACGAACCCAGAGGCTGACTCCAGTATTGGACAATCAAGTGCTTGCCCTCCCACTTCTGCAGGTCGGTTCCCTCCCAAGCCTGGTCAACCATGCGAGAGTTGGCACCGGTGTAAACTTGCCAGTTGCTCCAGCTGGAGCCCCAGTTGGTGCTGTAACGCCACTTGTTAGCACCGGCGGCTGAGTGGTTGATGGTGTAGACGCCGTTGCTCTCCTTCATCAGAGAACGGGAATAGTTCGCAGTGGAGGGGAAGATGATGGGGTTGTAGGGCTTGCCAAAGCGGACAAGGAAGTGATCAGTGGCATTGGTTCCGTCGTTGCCGGCCGGGTGGTCGAGAGTGATCTTGATGATGCCATCAGGGACATTCTGGAGATTGGCGGACCACTTGTAAACAGAGGGAATGGCGCCAGTCCAGGACTCCTTCTCAATGGGGTCCATCGCCGCGCAGGCAGGAGTATCGAAGGTGACGTTGGTCTTGGTGTTGCCGTCAACATTGACGTAGGCGCTAATGGCGTTGGTCACGTCGCTGCAAGTCATCTCGGTGGAAAACTTGATGGCGATGGGAACCACACCATTGGCATCGGTGGAGTCGATCGGGTAGTCGTGGCCAGGCTCGAATCCAGTGACCACAGGCGCAATCTTCAACCAATCGCCGGAGGGAACATAGGCGCGGAATTCGAAGGGAGTCATGGTGATGGAGCTCAAGCAACCGGCCTTCTTGGTAGTGCCTGTGAAAGTGTTCGTCTTGGACGAGCTCTCGAGAGTGATGGCATCGTCGCTGCCGAACAAGTTGCGAACCTTGCTGCTGGCGTCGAAGGGGGCAATAAACGCGTCGTCGGAGTTGCAGTCGAAGGTGTAGGTAGTCTCGTTGGGGCTGTTGTGGTAGACCAGCCAGACCGGGTCGCTGGTCTTGCCAGACTGCGCGCTACTGAGGTAGTCACGGGCTACACTCCAGATACCAGTCTCGGTCGCGGAGCCACTGCCGTTATGAAGAATGTACTGGGTCTGGTTGGCCAGCTGCTCAACGAGCCAACCACCTTCGAGGACGGGGTACTTGTCGCGGAAAGAGAAGATGCGCTTCATCCAGTTGCGCATGGGGTGGGAGGGGTCGCGATGGTCGTAGGCGACGGTCTCGTCCTCACATCCCTTGCGACCCTTCGTGATGGGCCAATCGACGTAGACAGAGTTGTCGCCAGCATAGCAACCGTGATACTTCCAAGCCTGAGCAGCAGAGAACGCCTGACGGCCGAAAACGTAGTTCTCTGCGGTGTTGTCCAGGACATAGAAAGCCTGCTCCTCACCGTAGTAAACGAGAGGAGCACCAGGAAGAAGCAGGGTGGTAATGAAGTAGGCGAGGAGCATTCGCTCGGTACCCAGCTCAATCGCAGGCCAACGGAAAACATCCTGGTTCGTAACTCCGTACAGGTGGCGAGGGTCGAACTCTCCAGTATTGGCGTTGTAGAAATCGTTTGTCAGAATCATCTGGTTCCAAGTCTGAACCCAGTCGGTGGGAAGATCGTAACCAGCCTCAAGATGGCCGCTCATACCGAGGAAACGGGTCATGAAACGGTAGATGGAGTAGTGGAAAGCACCACCATCGAGAGCGCTCTTACCATGCTCACGAATGAAGACGCCAGAGTTGGCGGAGTCGTTGGACTTCATGTTGGCGGCAGTGGCAAGCTCCAGGGAGTTGGCCACTCGGGGGTTCGGCCACGACCAAGGTAGATAGAACCCAAAGTATTACCACTGGTGATTTCACCGACGACCATGAAGTTTTCCTTGCCGACCTCCTTGGCGCACTTTCGCATAGCGGTACTCCATTCAGCCTGGGCGTCGACGGTCACCTGGACAGCCTTGTCGATACGGAAACCATCGATATCCAGCGTCTGAATGGTCATGCAGGAGTAGAGCTCGAGACGCTCACGCACCGACGGGACCCACTCACGAAGACGGTCCTGCACGGAGGCGAACTTTGCCAATTGACGCTGCCAATCAGGGAAAACACCGAAAGCCTCAATGTCACCGTACTGGTCGAAATCACTGTCGTAGCAACCCTTGAGTTGAGCGGTGACGTTTGCCGCGACGAGGCTGCCATCCTCGAACCAGAAAGCCGGGTATTCACAAGACTCGTTGTAGGTGTTGCCAATGTCGAAATCGAGGTACCTGCGGGACGACTTCCAGACAACCTTGTGTTCCTCGGTCAGGAACGGGGTGGACGCGTTGAGATAACCCTCGAAACCAATGAGATCGCCCATGCTGTATCAAAGTAAGTAACGGTAATGCCGGAGCGAGGGGGGGTTCACTCACGTCGCCATTGTCTGGTCCATGACAACGTACATCCCCCTCTTATGGATCTCGTCGATGGCTCTCTGCCATGCCGTGATGTTGCCGAAGTGCTTGTCCAAGAGGGTGAGATCGAGAGGCTAAGGAATCGTTAGCTGCCGCGTGCCGTCGCCTTGTCGCGTGTGCCATACCGAGTATGAATCCGCCTTCCATGGGTCGTTGATGAATGGGGAACCAGCAATGTAGAGACCCTTCACTCCAATACCCTGAATGTAGTCCAACGTGTCGATAAGACCCTCCACGTCCCCTCCATGACGGAGCTGATTGCTCATAATATCATGTTCGAATAGCGTGCCGTTGGCATTGTCGTTATCGGGGTCGCCATTGACGAAACGATCGATGAATAACGTATAGAATGGGAAACGCCAATTTGTTGGTGATTCGTGGAAGGTGTGGTTTTCTCTCTTTCCCGAGTATAGGTGTGGATCTGTTGCTTCTCTGTTGGTGTTGAGGTTGTAATCGACTTCGCTGGCGGTGTACTTGAGTCCGGAAACGAGTGTTGTTGATGCAGTAAGGAGTGTAAGTGCCCAAACCTTTAATGAATTAGACATTGTTACTCGAACTCGCCGCTGGGCGAGTGAGTCAGGCGTACAAAAAATAGACAGGAATGAGTGACGAATTGAAGAAAGGAAGGAATGTGGTGATGTTTGGGAGGGAGGGAGTGTGAAAGGCCGCAAAGCAGACCAGCAAGCAGCAGAACGAATGACGAGTTAGACACGAGACTAGGCCGTGGCACTGGGACGGATGGGAAGAAAACTCGGCCGTCAACACCACGTTGGAACAGATGGGAGAAAAAAAAAGGGGGTAATCTCAAGGGAACCCAGGTCAGCCCAATGCCCCAGGCTGAAGTGCGGAAAGGGGGATCAGGGAGTGGCTGGGGCCGCAGAAGCGTCAAGTGTCCATGAAGGATCTATCCATCCGCCTCGCCTCCCAAGGCTCCAGTCTCCAGTCTCGTCGTCTGGGCGGGCAAGTCGCGGCGCGGTACAGAGTGCGGTGACCACCCCTCAAGGCCGCAGGGCGTCGATTTCGTGATGAGAGATGGGGCCCCTTCTGCAGGAACGGACCAGCCGAATCGTTAGCCCTCCCTCCTCTCCCCTCTCGAGCTCTGAGAGGTTCCCGCCAATGGCCAAGTTCTCTCAGAGGTCCCCTCCATCTTGGGTGATGGGCGACCCAACCAACCCCTCTCTTGGTACCAATAGACATTGATACAGCGGCGTGTTGACAGGGCCCTCTCTGCGTCCTGGTCGAGAGTCCGCCTGTGAGAGGAGAGGCTCGGAAGCAGAAAGAGCAGGTACAGGAGGTACAGAAGGTACATGATAATGTGGCTCCGGGGGTGGCCTGGGGCTAATTCTGGCTATACGAAGTTTGGAATATGGATATGCATCAGCGGCAGGCTCTTGCCTGTCTGGCGGCGAACCATGAGGGCGATGGGAGATTGACAGGCTCCGTGTTGAATTACCATTTTGGACGAGTCCACAATAGAGAGTGGCCAATACGGTGGCCCCGAGGTCAGCGGAAACAGGGATGGGGGCTGGGGTGCCAGGATAGGCCGGCACGGGCTCTCGGTTCTTGTTGGTTGATTCGGGCGAGCTCCGTCGTCGGTCGAGGTATCCGCTGTCAGTCGGGCCCCCGGTCGCGTGGGTGGATGGAGGACGTGCTTGCCTGTATCGAGTCAGTTTTAGTTTTGGCTGGTTCCCCTCTCTCTTCCCAAGAATACGAGACGTTGGAGACGAGCCAGGCTGTCAGGACGGATCATCCATGCGCGACAAGATTATTCGGAGCCGTTGATTTCCCAGTCGGGAATAACTGAGGCTCAAGGGCCCATCAACAAAGAGCACGGTGGAAATTTGACACTGACAGACGCCAGCAGGACGCCGGGCGCGCGGCCTCTCTCGCGGTGTGGCTGTCTGGCGTGAGATGGGCGGTCAGTCGAACTGGATGGGTGATGGGTTCATCTCAAGTGGCATAAACGTTTATGCTTGGGGCGGACAGGCGTCGACGGTGCTCGGCAGCACTGTGATGGTGTGTGGTGCGTGTGTTGAGATTGGAAACAGTCGCGCCGTCCAGTGAGGTCTGTCTGCGATGGACGGTGGACTGAGCCAAGCCAGAAACAAGATGGTACGCCCGTTGGATCATGATTGTGACGTCGGGTCGCGTTGGCGGCGCAAGGCTAAGATAGCGTGCTGCTGGGCTGCGGCGTTGGTCTTGGTGCATGCAGTGTGCAGTGCGCAGTGCAATGTGTGCCTGGCAGCAGAAGGATGCAAGAAGGATGGGATGCGCAGGGCGGCAGAGGGGAAAAAGCAAGCCGGGCCGACCACTAGCAGAGATGCGTGGGCGACGGAGGCACTTTCGTTAGGACGGAGCGCGAGGCAGACGAGGCAGACGAGGCAGACGAGACATGGCGAGAAAGGCGGGTGTGGATGGCGGCTGGCAGAGAGGTGCCCTGTCGTCGAGAGAGAGCCGAGCCACACCTGGTGGGGCGGTAGTGGATCGCTATCGGGGATCTCTTGGCCAATCCTTTTCCGCGGTGCGGACGGCATCAGCCACAGATCGCAGTGTGGCCACCGTTTTCTAAATGATCCTGCAGGACCTAAGGTTGGTTCTTCCTCGCGCGTGCCACACGACAGCCACAGATGCCGGGATGGCGTCCCAAGACGTTCCATTGCGATCCACAACGCCCCCATCAGCCCCCACTTGGGCACGAGGAAGTATCCTATAATGGGACGAGAACTGCCAGGCACCCCCGACACCGCCGACCGGGTCCGTTGCTGCTGCATCTGCACCTGTCGACTGGGACCAGGGCGGTAGTAGTTTCTGGGTGCGACAAGGGGGCGCTTTTTGCTCTCCAGCGTGTCAGCGTCCACCGGGTGCCCTGTGTGGTCAATGATTGGCGGCGCAGTCCAGGAGCGCGGTCGAAGTGGCGGGCGAGTCAGGGACTCTGGAGAGCCCTTCAGGGCTTGAAAGTCTTGGAGCGGGTAATTATGGCCACTGGTCCTGGGCTGACGGTGCTGGATTCTGTTCTGGGCGCGCTGAAACAGGGCAAATTGGGGTGCAGAAGCAGAAGAAATCATTCAGAAGCTCGCCTAAACCAGATGCCTGGCCGAGCTGAAGTCCAGACGCCCTCCTTTTCTTGGTGGCGTGCCCTGTCTGTCAAAGGAGCCCTGGCACCTGGTCATGTCTGATTGCCCCGGCTCGCCCTGCGGCGGCGGCGCGGCCTGTTGCCGTCAGTTTCTCTTGAGATCAGTCAGACCGCTTACGCCGCGGCATGGCACGGCGGGTTGAGGCGGAGGGCTGAGGCGTCTGGGAGCTCCCATGTTTTTGAGGTTTTCAGGAGGTCTCCCAGGTCCCATCCATCGTGAAGAAGCCCCGTCCAGGAGGTCGCAGAGCTGAGCATATCCGCCACCCGCGCGTCGGAGGGGGATGCCCCGAGGCATTTTATAGAGTTTGAAGAGCTTGCTGAGGTGCCATTGAGTTTGGGCGAGGTTGAAGAGAAGGGAATGGAACCGTGGACGGGGAGCGGACGTCTCGCAGAATTCGGGATGCTGACTAAGGAGACGGGAAGAGTCCCAAAAATTAAGGTACCTCAAGATACTTTGTACATTCCATTCTGCCATTATCCGTACCTACCTTACCTCCACGTCTCTCACCGACATGCCCCAGCACACCCTCATTACTGAGCTGCTGCAACCCCGTCTATTGAACGGTGACCAACCACATGTCTGGCTCCCTTTGATTTGCTTATCGCTCATCAACAGGTGCAGCGCCCGTCGCGTCGGCGTCGTCGTCGACCATATCGCAGTACGGTACAGTACATACGTACGTCTCGTCGTCATGTACGGATGCTCCATGCGTGTACTCGAAATAAGGCCGTAATGGAGGCCGTCAGAGTTTTGCTGGATGGACTGGACTACTGCTGGCTGACAACCAGGAACATGGCCGTCGACCCGTCAAGCTTCTCCTCCCAAGAGGACCAAGTAAACAACGACAAGCTTCATCAAGCTTATTCGTACACGCCAACACGCCAATGTCAACAACAAGTAATTGTCATGCTGCAGGAACAAGCGCACCAAGGAAGAAGCTACCAAGGCCGCACCAAGGAAAGCACTTTCTTAGCGGGAAGGAAACGTTCTCGTAACAAAAAGCCCGCCAAGTCGCGGCGCCAACGCCAACATCAACAGCACCAGCGCGCACTATCGGCGGTCCCTCAAGCTCCCAGAGCCACTGCCGAAATCCAACTCCCACGATCGTGGTGCCACCACGCCCAATCGGGAAAGGCCCCTCCATGTCTACACACACAAAGTTCCAAGGTCCAGTGTCCTTCCAAGGCCGCACCGTTGGCGGCGCTGGCGGGCCTCTTGGCAGGGGAAGGCCGCCTTTTCGCTCATTTTCAAGCAGGCTCGTCCATGCAGCTGCTTCCATTGTGCATTGGCATTTACAGTACAGAGTGTACGTACCTGCTGTTTTTCGAGATGTGCACAGCTTCCCGTCCAATGACAGCGCGCAGACGACCTCAGTTGCAATTTGTTCCTCCTGCTGCGCCGCCGACCACAGACAGTCTTCCATTTTTTCCTCACACCACACCACCACCACTGCACTGGACACCGGCACCAACTTCGATGTGGCCGCGGAAGTGCTGCTGACCACCATCAAAAATCTCTTTCAACCGCAATGCACAATCAGCACCTTAACTGAGCCTCTGCTTGGCGCCACGAGTGTCTCTGTCTCTCCTTTTGCCAGTCTCTGGTCGGTCGGTCTCGAGTGAGAAAAAAGGACGATGGAGGGCGGACTTCCACCGGGTCTTCTAGTGCTTCCACGCATTCCTCACCACCACCACCACCACCTCCCCCCGGCTTGGCTTCCGTACGCAGTATCGTATTCCCCAGTCCTTTCTTATATATCTCGCTTGGGTTCAATTTCCCCTCGACCACTTGTTGGTCATGGGAATCGACCATTTTAGCCCCCCCAGAGTGGGCCTCTGCCATCCCATTGCCAATCCCATTCGATCCGAGGCATCGACATTGACGGACACCACCCTCCTCTGCCTCGTGCTCCCACCGGATCCGTACCTTTGTCTCTCTGCCGAAGTACTGCCTGGTATTAGTCGCTGCCACCATCACCTCTTGTTCCCCTAGTGCCTCTGTACCTGCAGCAGTCAGGAACCGTGATCTCATTCAGCGCCCATCTCGCACGAATCACCATCCATGATCCCGTCACACATCCCAACTCTTCGGTCTGTTGTGCCGTGCCGTCTCTTCCCCTTCTCCGCGCAGTCCACGGCAGAGTCACCCGCGGATCTCGCATTTCTTCATTGGCTCTGTCTTCAGGTTCCCCATAGTCCGTGGTTAGTGGCCAAGGGAGTTTCATTCTGCCCTCCTCGTGTTTGCTGTCAATCACTGTTGTGTATGGTCTGCCAATGTCCAATGTCCTGCTTGACGCGCTTCGCCCCCCTCTGCCAACCCGTCTCCACGCCTTACCACCACCAGAACCAGTCACTCGTTTAATCAACCCAGTTTTCCCCTTCCCACCCCTTTTCCCAATCCAGATACGGGTTCCTAGGTCGTCCGCTGCTCTCCAAATCCATTCAAGGGACTCCCATTCGCTCGTTTCGTCCGTCCATCCCGATTCTTCCTGTCTCTCTCTCTGTCTGTCGATTCCCCAAAACTCTATATCGCCGTGTTTCTGCGCGCGCCGCAATCCTTCCCGACCCAATTCATTCCTTTCTTCACGTACGTCCGCAACGCACGTCGAATCACCAAAAAGTCAATCCCTAATTCACGCCTTCAAACGGCGCAGTCATTCGTTAAATTTTATAATTCAAAAACCAAAACTCGTTGTTCAAAATGCGCACCTCAACTTTGGCTTGGGCCGCCGTCACGGCCCTCAGCGCCCTCGCCCAGGCTGCTGACGTCGAGGAGTGGAAGTCCCGTTCCATCTACCAGGTCATGATTGACCGTTACGCTCACGACGATGGCTCTACTGACCAGACTTGCGAGCTTTACAAGTTCTGCGGTGGTACCTGGAAGGGTCTCATGAACAAGCTTGACTACATTCAGGGTAAGACGAGACGGCCCGCAGACTCATATCGCCATCATCATCATCATCATCATCATCATCATCATCATCATCCCGCATCAGCTTCATATCGATATGCCCAATAGAGTTTACACTCACCGAGACTCACCTTGACCCAATACTGACAATGATCCTCAGACATGGGCTTCACTGCCATCCAGATCAGCCCCATCGTCCAGAACATGGACGACGACACCGCTGTCGGTGAGGCCTACCACGGCTACTGGTCCCTCGACAACTACGCCACCAACGACAAGTTCGGCACCCAGCAGGACTTTAAGG
Organism: Colletotrichum camelliae; assembly: GCA_018853505.1. Lineage (NCBI taxonomy): Eukaryota > Fungi > Ascomycota > Sordariomycetes > Glomerellales > Glomerellaceae > Colletotrichum > Colletotrichum camelliae. The sequence continues at coordinate 6,678,398 of JAELVL010000002.1, read as the reverse complement.
ACCTCGTCAAGGCCATCCACGACCGCGACATGTACATCATGGTCGACGTCGTCGTCAACAACATGGTCCAGAAGCTCGACTCCCTGCCCCCCAAGCTCGACTACTCAAAGTTCAACCCCTTCAACGACGAAAAGTACTTCCACCCGTACTGCAACGTCACCGACTGGACCAACAGCACCGACTACCAGGACTGCTGGCTTTACCCCTATGGCGTCGCCCTCGCCGATTTGGCCACGGAGTCCACCGCCGTCGTCACCGAGTTTGGCAAATGGATCAAGGAGCTCGTCTCCAACTACTCCATTGACGGTCTCCGTATCGACGCCGCCAAGCACGTCAACGATGACTTCCTGCCCGGATTCGTCAACGCCTCCGGTGTCTTCGCCTTCGGTGAGGTCCTGACCGGTAAGACTGAGGACTTCTGCCGCTACCAGACCAAGGGCCTTCTCCCCGGCATGCCCAACTACGTCGAGTACTACCCCCTCAGCGCCGTCTTCTTCGGCGGCGACCTCAACGAGCTTGCCACTCTCCGTGGCGAGGCCCGCGACGGCTGCACCGACATCTTCGCCCTCGGCTCCTTCACCGAGAACCACGACACGCCCCGCTTCGCTGTCTACGATGAGGACATGTCCCTCGCCAAGAACGCTCTGGCCTACATCCTCCTCACCGACGGTATCCCCACTGGTAAGCAAGCCCCTCATGTCTCCTACATGGTGGCATATCACTAACACACTCCAAAGTCTACCAGGGCCAGGAGCAGCACTTCAACGGCAACAGCACCCCCTTCAACCGTGAGCCCCTCTGGCAGTCCAAGTACGACACCTCCGTGCCCCTGTACCAGCTCACCTCCACCCTCCTCGCTGCCCGCAACAAGCTCCAGTCCCTCGATAAGTCCTTTGCCACCACCGCGTCTGAGCAGCTTTTCGTCGAGGAGACCCACCTGTGCCTCCGCAAGGGCCCTGACGGCGCCCAGATCGTCTTCTGCATCACCAACAAGGGCGAGAAGGGCGACACCTACCAGCTCTCCGTCGGCGGCTTCAACCCTGGCGACCAGGTTGTCGAGATCACCACCTGCGGCGAGTCCACCGCCGACGGTACCGGAAACGTCACCATGTACATGAAGGCCGGCCAGCCCCGCGCCGTCATCCCCTTCGCCGCCCTCGGCGGCACCAAGCTCTGCCCCAACGGCACCACCGAGGCCTCCAAGGCCGCCGACAACCAGAACAGCGACAGCAGCAGCAGCGCCGCTCCCGCCTCCCTTGGCGCCAGCCTCGGCCTCATCGTTGCCTCCGTCGCCGCCGCCGTTGCCCTCATGGCATAAGCAATAAGCTGCAGCTTCATTTGAAAAAAAAAAAGAGATTGTCGATCGTCAAATGTTTTGTTCACATTTGAAAAGAAAAAAGGATGACGGGTGTACTGCGAGCCAGACCCAAAAGGACCCATGTTTGCTTTTCCGTTTATATCAATGACGCCAGTTTCGCGAGGAGTTTGGGATAATATCAGGATACCGCAACGAAGGGGAGAACATGCACATACATCATACATACCCACCCCCATGTCAAGTTGAATTTGTTTCTTCTTCATAACGCTCTGTAATTATCTCATACCCGCCCCGGCACCTCCTCCCCATTCCCTCGCAAAGTTGAGAAGGCACTCATGCGTCGTTTTTTTGTGGTCTGGTGAGTATAATGTATTCTCTTATCTGTCTCGCACATGTAATGTCTCTCCCATGACAAAGGTGTACGCAAGACATGATGTCTTACATGTAAGTAGATTTTCAGCAAGGGCGCAGGTTAAGTTTCGCAGTGATACCACACAAATATCTACCAAATCAAGATTCAATATCATAAAAAAAAATCAGTCCGATAAATTGCAGCCATCAACACGTGAAGCCATCAGCAATCTCGAACTGTGCAGTTCAGCACGGTCCTTAATCATGACTGAGTGAGTGCATAATCCACACCCAGCAATCAGTAGCCGGCCTCGGCAACACGGACGGACGAACCCCGGACGTTCCTCCCCTCCCGAACGCATAAAAAGCAAAACCTTTGCACAAAAAAAAAAAAAAAAAAACCAATCCCATTTGTCATAACAATTCCCATCCTTTCCTGTTCTCGGTTGCTACCGTGATCGGAGTCCTCCGTAAAAGACTGGGCCAGCGTCTCCGTTGTAACTTGTGCAGGCGAGAAATTCCCCCCTGGCTTGTGGACGGACAACACGTGAGTGACAAAAGTTAAGAAAAAAAACCGTATCGTTTAAGTGTAAAACGTGGGGCCTCTCTTGCCTAGCTTACCTTACAGATAACCGGGGATAAGAATAGGGGCTTTGCTTTTTTATTTTTTTACTGTGGTTCTTGTGGTGGACACTCGGTTTTTCAATCTGTCACGGTGACACTTCGGGTCGGACGAGTCTTCGGGCAAGTCGGGAACCCAAAGTCCCCTGCCCTGTCCACAGCGAGACCACAGACCACACGGCGGCGCTCCCTTCCCCTGAAAAAGCCTGTGGGCACTCTGGCCGTTGTAGCTATGTAAATGCGTGTACCATTTTGTACCTTGCATTCGGAGACGGTCGGCGGCGTGGAGGGGAGGGAGGAGGAGGGGGGTGCCAAGTTTACCTTATTATGCCATGTCACCTCAACCCACACAACCAGGATTTTGCGGGCCAACCACCCTTCACAATATTTTATGGGAAAGGGCAGGCGACGTTCTTCGAACCGTTCAATACGAAAAGATCGGCATCTGAGGTTTTTGCTGCCAGAATCGACGTTGGTTGGCCCGATAAACAAAAAAGAAGCGCGAGATGGGACGGTTCTCATTCGGTGCGTGATAGCGCCGGGGACGATAACATCCATCACATTGGCATAAACTGCAGATCATCGCACAACACACACAGAGACCAAAAAAACCCAATCCGGGAATAAGCGTATCAATTCAGTAAGGGGAGCGCGCAAGGGGGCCGCGGAAGTCAGAAAAACGGTTCCTTCTTCCGTCCTTTCTCTGTTTCTCTCTCCTTGCATCGGCTCGCGTCGCCTCATGTTTCCCCTACGCGAACCAGAAAACCAAGGACAAAAAATAAAACGCCGAGAGAGCAGATAAGCCCCCCCAAACGCAATGCAATCCTGAGTGACTCCCATGATCCATCCGGGGATCCCCGTTTCATACGGCAGTTGATCGACTTTTTGCTGGGCCCATTGGCCACCGTCGCCCGACGCCGCCGCCGCCCGCGTCCGCGGGAGCGCGGGAAGGGGGGTGGGAGCCCGTTCGCGCCGCCGTCTGCCTTACTGCTTCGACGGTGGGGGGGAGCACGACACAAAACAGATAATGCTCAAACAATTCGGCATCCGAAAGGCAATGAGTTTGCTGAGGCATATCTTCTGCTGAAGGAGTATAGCGCCAAGTGTGGGCTTCTTCTCTTCTCAAATAAATCCCATCGTGGTTCGCGCCCAAAATTAGATATCAAAGGGCACGAACGGGGCCTAGAACGGATGATCGCGATGTTCGCTTGCTGAGCTCTCTTGGCTCCATAGGTATCTTGGGTGCGACGGGTGGACGGGCCCCCGCTCCACTATTGGATTGATGAGATTGGGACATTTGCCAGAGAACATACATACGTATTGAAATGTTTGTGCGAAATGTATTGGATTCTGAGACCCGTGGATCTGGGCCTTGGTTATTTCTTTTTTTTTGTCCCTCTTCCGAGACGGATTGCCTTCGATCCTTCTTTTAACAACTGCGGGTGACTTGTGTGCGTGCGCGGCTGATAAGACAAACATAAGCCCAAGAGCAAGGGGGTAATCCAGATGGGGGAGAAGAAGAAACAATGAAAAAAAAAAAATTGAAAAAAATTTGCCCATCTTGACAACCCCCCGATTCCTTACCCACGTCTGCAGCCACATGAGCTCCCAAAAGCTCTAGAGAAGGAAGCGTGAAGAGCTCGGACTCGGGAAGGGAAGAGAAGAAGCCTTACGTGCGTTTCTTCCTGGCCCGTGGTCCCGGCAATGCAATGTCGCTTTACCATCGTCAGCGCGTGCGCGCCCTACCTTTTGAGATCTTCGCTGGGGTTTGTTTGCTTTCTTTTTTTTTTGGTTAGGATTGATGAGCAACGCTGTTCGGCCGGCCGCGCCTGCGGTCTGTATTTCTGTGGTTCTGTGGTTCTGTTCCCCCCCGTCCGTCCTCTCTCTCTTGACCGCCGTCCCGTTCACTTTCCGATATTGAACAAGGGCCGCTGTGCACACACAGACATCCCATCTCCCGAGGTACATACACTACGCTGCAACGTGCTGAGATGGGGGAGGATGGATGGGTTAAGGTGCGGGACCAGCGACCACCACCCCCATTCAGTTTACAGTGGGCTAAGGTAGGAACGCGGTATCGCAGTGGAGTTTCCGGCGTTCGTGTCCGGCCTGTTTTGTTTCTGGAAGGCTTCTGTCGATCCCGCGGAAGCTCTTTGACCTCCTCTTCTCCTTTCGCGGTGTGTGTGACATTTGCCAATGAACATTGACGTTTTCTGCGGGTGGGACCTTTGATATTTGTAAACGAGGTTGATGAAATGTTACGATTCTTACTCATAGAAAAAAAAGAGAGCGATCGGCAGAGATATTGGTTCGCTTTTTATGGGGTACTCTCTGCCTTGTGGGCTGGGCTGCGCTTGATCAAAGCTCTCTCTCGTAGGAAAATGTCCGACGAGTCCGAGGATTTTGAACCAAGAGGCGGTCTGGACTGGGCTGGCTTTGGTTCAGGGGGGCTGGATGAGCTTGAGGGAGAGAGTCTTGGGTGATGCCAGCTGAGACGTAGAGAGCTGGTCTTGGAAACGGTTGTGGCTGGATGTTGACTTCACGTCATTCCGCTGCGAGATTAGATCGTAATATTCAGGTTCATTATTATTGTGAAAGGAACAAGCCGTGATATTGTCATCATCGTAGCTCTAGGGACTGCCCGTGTCGTCGTCATTCATTGGTGCATGGGTACCGAGACGGCATTCCTCAGCCTCACTCACAGCTGAATACGTTCTGCTGAGCCTCAAAGAAGACACCCAACTTAGTGAAGGATGGCACGGTTGGACAAACTCATCGTATTTGTGCCACTGGAGCAAGCCGGATATATCCAGAGTCGCACACGTCCAGGCTGCCGGTCTCCGCGTTGCGCGAGCCATCCAGTGCTCTAACCTTCCCGCTCTCAAGTTGCACTGCGGCCGTTTATTGCGTGATACCAAACTCAATTAGCAAAACCGTTGCCTTGAAGTCAATATAAGCATGGCTCGGAAAGTTTACAGAGACGGCATTGCCGTTTGCGGTTATCCTTCCGCACGCGGTCTAGTTCCATGCCTCAGTTGTGTCTTTGCAACTATAAAATAACCACGTCTCTTTTTGAGAATCCATGTCGGGAACAAATGAAATACTTCGGCACTTGGAACCTCTCTTCCACAGAAGCGCATCTAACTTTGGCTCTTCGAGGGTTTGGGATATCGGTATTGTCCCCTGCGGTGATTGAATACCCAGGCTTCTGTGTGTCATCGAAAAGCGAATACAATGGCGTAAACGTGATAATACGTTGAGAGCGTCAGAGTTAACGAATGGATGTTCCAAGTTGATAAAAAGAGTGACTCGACCCTTATGATCGTTATATTCGAGGGTTTATACCAGATAGTGAACCACTCAATTCCATTCCCTTCAAGGCATCGTCCGCCGACGCCCGATTGCGGTTGCTGGATCATACCTTTCTTAGGTATTTGACGTTAGTCTTATATACTGCAACCATTCGAGGGAACCAGCTTTTATCAGATGGTATCATCATTCATGCGAAATGATCCCACTGCATCCTGAAGGTCTCTCGCTGCAGTCATCGTCGCAACCGCCTTTCTTGGCATTGTAGCTAATTGCAGCGCGTCGCCATTCGGAACTGGCATCAAGGAAGACGGGACACGAACTGCGCAGTATAAATTTGGACTTCAACCAACTAGAACATCGCCAGAGAGATAATCATTGCGGTTGATCTGCCTTATGAATGCATTTGTGCGAAGAGACAGAGGACCTTGGTACCTGCATGTCACGCCGGCAACCACGACGAGCTTGCGTCGTGGAAAAGCCATTGGTGGCCGATGCCGGTAATTGCTGATGAATACGAGACGAAGGATGAGGAACAGAGACGATGAAAGAGGAGAGTTTATTCGAAGCTAATCAGATCCGGTCAATATTTTTTCCTCTCCACTAGAAACAAGAACATCACGCAAGTTTGTCCAGACGTCCAACAGCTTCTGTTAATAATGAGAGCTGGGGAAGGTCTCGGTTAAACCACCCCAGAAAAACGCTTTTGATAATATAGGATGGTATTTGGTTTACTTCGGACTTTCCTCGATGTTGAAACGCCCATCCATTGGCCATGGGTCTGGATTCTTCTTGGTTCTAGCTCGGTCAGCAATCTCAACTGGATTCATTTTGAGGGAAACTTACTTCAAGTCTACACCGGGAGTCAACTTGGCACTCCCATACCGCAGAAGCTTGTAATACCACGTGTTCCCGAGTCCTACAACTCCAATCCAAGACGCCATCGTTGCCATCTTCTCTGATCTTGGTCTTCTGAGGCGAGCATACTCTTCCAGCGCGGAGGAGAACCCATCTTCTGTTCCAGCCTCTGCCTCCGTGGGCGAGCAGTGCTTGAGAAGCATGCTTGCAAGCACAGTTGCGTCTTCAATGGCGAACCCTGTTCCCTGACCGCTAGTAGGCAGCATCAACCGCGCAGCATCGCCAATGAGAACGATGTTGCTGTCGCCAGCCCACTGAATTTCATCCTCCTTCCACACACGCTGCCGCAGAGGAGTGTGAATTATGCGGTCCGAGCTATTGAGCATCGTCTCAAAGTCGCCCGTAAAGGGGTGTTTGAGGCGCATGTGGCGGCGGAGGATCTCGGCCGTTGCGGATGCGGGATATTGGCCTGGCGTTATGGCTGCCAGCCACGGCTCCTGCTCTCGTTCCGTGGCTGACGGAGATGATGGCGTTGGCGCCACGTCAGTTTCCGATTCCAGAGGTGCAGGGCTTGGGTCTGGTGGTGTCGACTCGGGCAGGATGAGATCCCACCGAAACATCCTCCCCGGACATGGTCCAGTAGCCAGGAATCCCTCCTTTAGGAAGATGCACTGGGACTCCGTGAACGGACGCTCGGGTGTGTGCGTTGACGGCATCTTGTCTGCTGAAGAGATACCGTAGATGCCGGTTGTGCCCATGAAGTCAGGAAGCCACCTCTCCTCCGCCGTTTTTGGGTCTTTGAGGTTGAGAAGGTGTCGACGAACCTGAGAGTAGCCACCATCAGCGCCGACGAGGAGGTCAACTTCGATGTGTGTGCCATCGGCAAAGTCCACACGAGTCTGCTTGCCTCCAGAGGGAGAAACCGCCTCAAACTGAACCGCCTTCTTAGACCACTTGACCTCGCCACCCAGCTGAAGCACGCGATCGATGAGGAGAGCTTGCAGGCCTGCTCGCTCAAAGTACATCGCGCCTAGCTGGAAGTCATGAGACCAAAGCCCGTTTCTCGCGGTCTTGAGATGCGACAGCTTGCAGCCCAAGGTGATCTCCCCGAACCAGAGAGCCAGGTCATCACACTCGTGGCCGTGTTTCTTGAGCGCATCGCCGAGACCCAGGGAGAACAGGGGATGCAAGCCATTCGGGAAGAGGCCGACGGAGGCGCCGGCGCGTTGAGGATGGGATGTAGTCGAAGAAGAGGATTCCCATCCCGGTCCCGGTCCCGTGCCGTTGGACTTGAAGGATGCGGTCGGGGTCGGAGCTGGGGGTGGAGACTGGTCGAAGAGGATCGGACGGAAGCGGGTGCGGAGAACGGGGTGCGTGAGGAGGTGGATGGCGAGAGTCGGACCGGCGATGGCGGCGCCGATGATACCGATGGTTTTCGGGGCCGGAGTCGTCATAATGTGGAGGGCAAAGCGGACAGGTGCCTTTTCCTCCCACTTCCACGAACACAAGAGAGGGCAGTCAGGACAGGGTCGGCGGAGAAAGTCCAAGACATGTCGTTGAATTTATACACATTCCTGATCCGCAGGATCCCCCCGAAGGATCAAGACAACCCTCCCATCCTACATTCCATCCCATTTCCCTGCTTTGCTCCTTACGGGAGGAGCACCAAGATTCATAGCGCGACACGGGAGCCATCATCCATCGTTTGAGTTCCGGTCTAGCATTCCAATCCGCTCGAGGGCGCCATGAAACTTGCCCAATCCGGGCTGGTGGAGAGCGCCACCCTGGGCAGTTTTGACGCCGTAGGGCTGCATCCTTCGTAAAAAAAAGAGCAGACGCACGGGCCGTAAAAAAAAGTGAACGTCGCAAAATTGAAGCTGTAAATGTGGAAGGCGTGATTTGAGCTTGGCGTTTTTCGTTCAGGTGTATGTCAGAATTGTGTAACGACCATACCCAGTGGATGGCGGGCTTGGGCGAGGCAACCACCGAAAGATGGTACAAGTTTTAGTAAGTTTATCGTAGTAAACTGGAAGGAAAACTCAGTTCGTAATCTTTGAGCAGCGGAAATTTGCTCTTGACGCCCCAAACTGCAGTGGACTCGACCGCCACACTACCCCGTCGGGCCTTAGCGCTTAGTTTCGCCCAAACTGCCAGCAACCAATCCGATATGGTGTAGTGGCCAACATGATGCCCTCTCATCACTGAGAGGTTAGGCATAGCCCCGAGTTCGATTCTCGGTTTCGGAACATTTTTGCATTCTTTTGCAACCTCAACACACCACCTGTTTTTTTCTTTTTGCACCCGCTCGTGTTTGTTTTTGCGCACGCGAGCGATGCAATTCGACGGGACCTGCTCTGTACGATGGAAAACTCGCGTACGATGGAAAACTCGCGTACGATGGAAAGTTTCTTAGTGGAGGATGGCGCATGTTTGGATGGAAGACACTTTTCTATTTTTGACGGAAGTAAGGGAGGCGTCTTGGGAGTTGCTTCAAAGCTGAACCGCCACCCTCGCAGACACTTTCAATTGATTGATCCTCTCCTTTTCCTCTCTTTCGGCTGATACTCTTTTTTCCTTCTCTTTCGGCCAGCAACAACCCACCTGTAAACGAGCCGACATTGAAGAAACGACCGACGATACCCAAAGGAACACCCTACAGCATTGCCGATGGCACCGACTTCGTTACTGGCTGTGGTATGCCTATTAGTTTCAACAATACATGCCTTCTGAGTCCCATTTTTTGATCGATTCCCCCCGCTGCCCTGGCGACCTCCCAACCTTCCCGACTGCGAGCACCGCAAATACGGCTCTTTGGGAGTCGGTCCTGAAATCGAAGTCAGAGACAGCAAGTCCGGCTTCATTCATGCGAGCTGTATGTTTCGTGGGCATGCCCACTCGGATTCCCTCGTCATCGCGGTGGACGGCGCTTGCCTGCGGAATGGGAGTGGCGCGACGACATCGTCGATTGGAGTCTACTTTTGGACCGGGGAACGAGAACAACCTGAGCGCGAGGATCCCGGATGAAGCTTACTGGCTTTTCGGGCCATACCAACAACCGCGCGGAGATCTACGCAGCCATCGCTGGACTCATATTTTGCAAGAACCCTGTGCGAGTGGCGTGGGCAGCGTGCGGAGAAACGTTCCGTGAAAGCGGCGTTGGAACGACGGTGGATTGTGCGGCTGAACGGGAATGCCGACAGGCTGACGCGTATTGTGATAAAGTCGGATTCAGCCTACGTTGTCAGCGCTGTCGGGGGAGGAGACAGGGGAGAGGATGCGCACATGAAAAAATGGATTTACAACAAGTTTCTAACGGCTAAGAAGCAAACGGTGAAGAACATGATGCTTTGGTCCGAGCTAGGCCACGAAACCATCCATCTCCACCAGATGGGCGTCACGGTTCAGTTTGGGCTTGTCACCCGACATATGAATCGAGATGCGGATAAGCTAGCGAATGACGCCCTACGGGAAGGACTCTGGCTGCGTCCGGAATGGGTGATTGGCAAGTATCGCGATTTTCCCGACAGGGAATTACAAAAACAGTCTGCATCGGTCGCAGCTTCATCTCTGCTTATCAAGTGGCAGCTTCTAGACTGGGCACAGGAGATTCCCATAATGATAGAGCTCTTGGTTCGGAACGAGACTGTAGACTTCTTTCGAGAAGCCTTCGAAGCAAAGGATTCTGATGAAGTGAGTATTCATCTGTGGTCTGTCATGTCCCGTAACTGACCATAATTCATTTCAAAGATATTTTTATATAGGTGATTGTGTCTCACAAAGTTGAGGCGGGCACTGGTCTTCCTAAGTCTTTGCCGTGCCTGAGACCTATCGGCGGGCCTGAGTCCCCTTCAGCCTTCCACTTTCCTGAGAAGTGATCATCAGGTTGTTCTCAAAGACGCTGCTTGAAACCTCCCGTAGGTCTGGTAGTGAATTCTTTCCAAGAAAATGGGTTGAAACCTAATTTGGTGGTGTTTCTGATTTGCAAGCCGAGAAGTTTCTCGACTTAACCCTCCGGCCCGAACTGTATAAGACCCATGAGATTATCGAGAGCGAAGTTGTATAAAACTTGTTGTCCATCTCATCCTTCAACCGCTTTCCGCACTCCCTGGTCAGCTGGTTCGACAACGCCCTCATCAATTTCGAAGTCAGAAAACTCGATCCCCAAGATGGCGGCAACAAACCCTTCGTCCATCTCCGCTGCCCCGGCTACGTTGACAACTCTTTCTTCAGCGGCTACCGCGCCTGCCACATCGACTCTCTCATCGTCGCCATCTCCAGCATCTGCCGCTTCACTCGTTCCGGTGACGTTGAAACCGGCCATGGCGTCTACTTTGGCCACGAGAACCCCCACAACGTCGAAGGCCACATCGATGAGTGGGACGACTTCCGGCCGAGCCCCAGACGCGAGCAGCTCCGGGCGGCGATCGCTGGCCTCGATGCCGTGAAGCCCTTCTGCGAGCACGGTGGCCAGTGGGGCTCCGACGACCCCGAGCAGCCGCCGTGCGTGGTCAAGCACGTTATCTTCAAGACTGACTCGAGGGGCCTCGTGGAGACCGTGGAAGCCGCTCGGAATGGGGAGGACCCGCTTACGCACGACTTTGTCTGGAAGGGGTTCGTGACTTACTCTCCGTTGCAGTCCCACGCCGTCTCGAACAAGGATATGTGGGACGTTCTGGTGGAGAAGCTGACGGAGATGTTCAACGCGGGTGTCGCGGTTGAGTTTTGGCTTGTTCCGCCCAAGAGGAATGAGCAGGCGGCTGCGTTGGCAGAAGCTGGATGTGATATTTGCACAGATTGAAATTTGCACATGAGAGGGTCGGGGAAAGTTTGTGTTCAGGTTGAAATTGAGAAAATTGATTTGTATTACATCTTATGCAGACTACTAGCCACAAACCGGCAGATCTAGATTGGAAACATGGCTTGGACTACATTAAATGCTTTCACATCCTCCTGTGACGAACTGTGGCAGTAGAGTTGCTGCTAGGCAGGGGGAGGACCTCAATCACGGGGGTCTCGTATATCTCCCAATTATCCGATGCCTTGGGGTTGCCGAATGGGACCAAGGCAGCGATGCGCATCCTGGAATTCAAGTCAGACACTTGCAGAGCACACTCTTGCAACTGGGAATACTTACTTGTACTTGCCGGGCTTGATTTGAGAGCCGTCAGCCAGCTTGCCGAGCCACCAGGACTCATACGGAGAGTCGCGGGGCTGGTACTGCAGCGGGTAGGAGAAGGTGTTGTTGACGCTGTCGGTGGCGGGGTCGAAGTTGGGGTAGTTGACGGTGTTGTAGACGTCGAAGGAGGCGACGGAGCCGATGTACTTGTTCTCGCCGACAACGGGAGGGTAGGCCCATTCGCGTTCTTGGTACGATGGCTCGTAGATCTGGGACGGTGATTAGGGCACTGGATCTCAGGGTGAGAGGGGAATGTGTTGAGACTTACATCCCAGCGCAGTTCGCGGGTGCCCCAGGTCAGGGCAACTTGGAGTCTGACAAAGTCCTGGGCGGCGAGGGAGAGGTCAAAGGTGAAGCTGCCTCTGTGTTAGGTCATGTAGTCCCGAGTTGGAAAGGCAAACGACTCACCTTGACTTCTCGGAGATGAGAGTCCTGTTGAGGCCAGAAGCAATGCGGGGGTAGCCCATGGAGGTGTAGAACATGTCGACAATGTCGTGCTTGATGCTTCCACCGACGCCTGTATGATGGTCAGAAGAGGGGATATACTAGCATACCAGGGGACATACCATAATAAGGCACGGAGAGGACATCGCCGTTGCTGGCACTGATCAGGACCTTTCCGCTCCAGATGGGAAGTCTGGAGGAGTTGAGGCCTTGGGGGATGTCGAAAGAGAACCTAATTGTAATGTCAGCCTACCAGCCTTGTGCGATGGCAACGACGAGAAACCCACTTGGCAGTCTTGGTCTCGCCAGGTCCAACCTTGAAGGTCCCAGACGGCAGACCGACAACAGCATCAATCTTAAACGGCTCGATCTCGATAAAGTCCTTGATGCGAGGAACACCGATGAGCTCGGGGTTGGAAGCGGCCTCGGGGGTCCAGTACGACTCGAACCCGCCCGCAGCCTGCACCTGGAACCGGTACTCCAGCTCCGTGGTGCCCGTGTTGCTGATGTCGACCTCGTGGTACCGCGACAAGTGGTTCGTGTCGTTGAGGGCGAACTTGGTTTCCCCGGACAGCTGCGAGGTGGCGTTCAGGACGGCGACGGCGTCGATCAGGCCGCTGCCGACCTGGATCGGCGGCGCCCAGAAGCCAAAGTCGCGCGTGGTGCCGACGGACCAGGGGACGGCGCGGCCGGACGCGATGATGCGGTTGGCCAGCGTCTTGGCGAAGCCGGCGCCGTGCACGGAGCGGCCGCCGTGGGCGGAGATGTACAGGGCCGCGACGCCGGCGACGTAGGGGCACGCCATGGAGGTGCCGGACAGGTCGCGGTAGCGGCCGCCGACGAAGGGGGCGAAGATGCGGCCGCCCGGGGCGGTGACGTCGGGCTTGAGGTCGAGGTCGAAGGTGCCGCCCCAGGAGGTGAAGGTGGAGGGCTTGCCGCCGCCGGCGTTGTACATGGCGACGTAGTTGCTGTTCTGGTCGAGGGAGAAGTCGGCGGTGACGTTGCCGCCGGCGATGTACGTCTTGACGATGGCCTCGCCGGCGTCCTTGGAGAGCAGGCCCCAGCGGCTCTGCGCCCAACCGCGGCCCGAGTGGCCGAGGACGGCGCGGTCGGTGAGGTAGAAGAGCATGAACTTTGCGCCGCGCTCCTGGACCCAGCGCTGGCGCTCCCAGTCCTCACAGCCCTCGTCGAAGCGGACGAGGGGGATGGTGTTGTTGAAGTCGATGCCCTCGGCGAGGGGCTGGCAGGCGTCGTTCTCGACGCTGATGTTGAGGGTGACGGGCACGATGGGCCAGCCAACGATGTCGGCGGGGAAGAGGTCCTCGGCGGGGCGGTAGCCGAGGATAGTGCGGTTGGACTGGCCGTCGAGGTTGAAGGTGCCGGCGAACTGGCGGGCGGAGACGATGGAGGCGTCGGCAGAGCCGATGGCGAGGACCTCCTTGCCGGAGGCGCCGCTGCTGGCGAAGAAGGGGCCGACGTCGCCCGAGTTTCCGGCGGCGATGGTGACGACGACGCCCTGCTGGACGATGCGGTCCGCGACGAGGGCCCAGGCGTTGTTGGCCCAGCCGCCGGTTGAGCCGACGGAGGCGGTGATGATGTCGACGCCGTCGGCGAAGGCGCGGAGGAAGGCCTCGATGAGGACCTCCTCGCCGGTGCCCTCGTTGGGGCCGAAGACCTTGTAGGAGTAGATGGTGGCTTCGGGGGCGACGCCGGTGAACTCGGAAGACTTGCCGGCGACGATGCCGGCGACGTGGGTGCCGTGGCCGACGGAGTCCATGGGGTCCTCGTCCGGCTGCCTCTCCTCGCCGGGGTAGGGCCAGTAGTTGTCGTCGCCGACGAAATCGTAGCCGGCGGCGACCTTGCAGCCGGCGCCGAAGCAGCCTCCGAGGGCGGGGTGGGTGTACTCGGTGCCGGTGTCGACGATGCCAACCTTGACGCCCTTGCCGAGGATGCCTTGCTCGTGGAGCTTGTCGACGCCGGTCATCCAGTGGATGGAGTAGTTGAGCGCCGCGGCGTCGTCGCTGAAGGAGTCCCCGGTGACGACGGGGGCGAGCTGGATTCGGCTGGAGTGCCACGCCTTGACGACGGGCAGGAGAGCCTCGAGCGAGTCGGTGTTCTCGCTGTCGGACTCGACGGCTATGCCGCTGAAGATGGACGAGTCAAAGACCTTGAGGACCTTGCTGCCCGCCTTGGTCTCGATCTCCTTGACGAGGGCATCTTTATCAGCTCCCTGACGGAGGTCAGTATCATGTCACATCTTGAAAACGCCACTCTGCAGACGACTTACCTGTTCAAGTTCCAAGATGAACTTCTTGGGCTCGACAGCAGTGTCGTTAGACGGACGAACGTTCTCGTCAACAGCACGGCGGGAGATTTTGGCAACACCCGTGCCGGCCAAGGCCAGCGCGGACACAAGCGCACTCGCAACACGCATCGTCGGCTAAAAGTAACCACAAAAACGAATGACCACACCTCCAAAAACGAGCGAAGAGGATCTCAGAATCCGGGCGATCGAGCTGAGTGCACAACGCCTGACCTCTCTCTGCTCTTCTGCATCATGAGTTGGCGAAAGCGGCCTTTTATGAAGTAGTCTTGGTCAACCCGGTCCGAGTCGGAGCCCGGGCAATCAACCCTCCTCACATCCGTCCTTTTGCGTGATGCCATGTTGCGTTGACGATTTTCTCGTATCGACATCGACGCGGAAGCGCGACCCCGGCAGCTTTGTCCCGTTGCGGCAGTCGACGAGGTGACATCTCCACTCCCGAGGGCACCTCACCGTGGAAGCCAAGACTCCAACCCGCCATTTGCGATGTTAGGGGGTCTTGTAGCGACCTGCCGTCTTGAGCTTGGTGGTTATCTGCACGCAGCACCGAGGAGCGCAAGTCAATCTTTGCTCGCGATTGTTGGGGATATTAATATGCACGGGAAACCTTGCGCTGGGCGCATAGGTGCAGACGGCTTCGTATTTGGAGGGGTCTTTTGGCGCGTTCACCGGTATTCGGAGCCGGCGGGATGGGATGATGATGATGAGGTATGTGAGATCGGGAGGATATGGGGGTTTTGCGAGGTCTTCGGGTTATTCATGGGCGAATATGGTGCTCGATTGGCGCCTCGGAACGACCTGTGGAAGGTCATATTTGTCTTAATTCAAACACATTCTGAGAGCGAAAGCGAGTCTGGTGATGATAAAGGTAGCCCGTTCGTCAAGGATTGGTCCATTGGAAACTCAGCACTAAGCGATATGGTGCTAGCTATTCGATTAGAAAGAAGAAATGCGCCTTCGACTTGAACGCGTTAGTTGAGAAGTCATTTGACCATTCGATTAATTCAAACTTCGAGTGGTGGCTGCGATGAGAGAAGACCATGTTTGCTTTTCTCGAAAATGAGGAGATTCCGTGAGCCGGCAGGGGTGATCATGCCCTTGCAGCTCTTGGTGTCTTGGCAGGAACATCTGACAATGTTACGTACAAAAGATGCCGACTTTTCAATCTCGATGCTCTCAATACCAATAAGATCATCGATGGTCTGCAAAAGTTCGAGTCGGCGGCATTGGAGAGGTTGCTGACTGCATCTGGGAGAATAGGACGGAATCTTGGCATCACGGCACGGTGCTGGGTGGGAGGCGACACTTGTCAGACTCCTTTACCCCAAAGCTGCCAAAGCCTGGCTCTTCCAATGGGGTATTTTGGGGATGACTCCCTCGGAACCGTTGTTCGGATGCACACATCCATCAGCCAGAGTCCGAGGTGAGGGTTGCATTTGAGGCGCGATCCCCGCGTTTTCGTTTCTTGGTTGCTGACGGCTGAATTGTTGTTGGTTGCGTTTTCGGAACGGAGCTTTTTGGGACTTTTAGAGAGAAGAAAAGTCTGGGCATTGCGACGTTATGGTGTTTAAAAAGACGAAGGACTTCCTAGGATTCCAGTGGAGGAGAGAGGGGTCCGTGAGACAGGTAGCTTGATTGCGAATCTTCTCCCGTCATGATGCTTCGATCGATTGTGGCACTTGCAGGCGTCCTCGCGATGCTGGCGGTGTCATCTGTCGTCGCGAGACCGATGCTCTTGGAATCTGCGACGATTCTCGAGAGAACAGAACAGGTGCAAGATTCCTATGACTATGTCATAATAGGAGCTGGTACGGCCGGATTGACGGTTGCCGACCGGCTGAGTGAGGACGGGAAGAGTCAGTGACGAGGCTTCTTGGAAGATGGGGCGCTGCTTACGGTCGACATAGACTCTGTGCTCGTTATTGAGTACTGCCATCTCAGTGAGTATTTTGCGTTGAGATCTGCGACTTCCCCCCCCTGACGTTTTCTTAGTATCGGACGAGGTCATCGAAGCTGGCAAGGGCCGCAACTTCAACGACCCAGGCATCCAGTATAACATCACCTCGGTCCCGCAGCCCGAGATGAATAACTGAACGCAGTTTGTGTGGATAGGATGCTGCGTTGGAGGCAGCTCTGCCATTAACGGAATGGTGATGGTGCGCGGGACCAAAATAGAGTACGACGGCTGGGCGGAATTGGGAGGGCCGGGCTCAACTTGGGACTGGGACGGCGTCTTGCCGTATTTCAAGAAGGTTGACACCGTAAGCCCACAGTTAGGATGTGCTGTAGTCACTGATATTGACTGCAGGCCGTCCACTTCACCCCTCCTGAGGAAGAGCTCGCTGAAGCGTTCAACATCACCTGGGACCCGGAAGCCTGGGGCATGGAGGAGAACACCAAGATCTTTGCCTCGTTCCCCGAGTACCAGAACCCGACGCTAAGTTTGTGGAATCAGAAATTTCAGACGAGAGACGAAAAGCTGACCGGTTCGCAGTCCCGACCTACCAAGCCGTCAAGAAGATGCCGCGGATGGAGGTGCCCCTGGACGGCGCCGGCGGCGACAACGGCCTATTCTGGTTCCCCTCATCCATCGACCCCAAGACGTACAGACGATCGTACTCGCGAACAGGCCGCTACGACGGCGTCGAGCGGTCAAACTTTGAAGTGATTACGCGGCACAAGGTCCGGAGGGTGCTCTTCGACGGAACCGCAGCAACCGGGGTCGAGTTCTTCTCCCGCGACGGCGACGCTCGCTCCGTCACCGTCAAGCCCAACAGGGAAGTCATCATCGCCGCGGGCGCCGTGCATACCCCGCAGATCCTGCAGCTCAGCGGCATCGGGCCGAAGCCGCTCCTCGACGAGGCCGGCATCCCGGTCCTGCTGGACATCCCCGGCGTGGGCCAGAACTTCCAGGACCACGCGTACCTCAGCGTCGGGTACGAGTGGGGAAAGAACGGCAGCGGCCCCAAAGGTCCGGAGGTGCCGGCGAACGGCGACCCGTGGAGCGTCGCGGCGCCGAACCTGGGCGCGTGGATCGGGCTGCCGACCATGACGGCGGAGGGCTTCGAGGACATTGCCGCGCGGTACGAGGCGCAGGACCCGGCCTGCCCGCGGACACGCACCCGACGGTGGTCGCGGGCTACGCGGCGTTCCAGAAGCTGCACGCCAAGCTGCTGCGCAGCAGGAACACGAACATGATGTGGCTCCCGCTGATGGGCGGCGCGGGCGGGATCGTGATGAGCATGCACGTGGTCAGCCACGGGACGATCAACATCGACCCGGCGGACCCGGTGGCGGAGCCGGTGGTGGACTACCGCGCGCTGAGCAACCCGACGGATCTGGACGTCATGGTCGAGGAGATTGAGTTCATGCGGAGGTACATGGACAGCCCGGACTTTGCGGAGTACGAGCCGCGGGAGACGTCGCCGGGGAGGAATGTGACGGGCGAGGCGCTGCGGAGCTGGATCCGGGAGCGGTATATCCCGACGAATTTCCACCCGATTGCGACGGCGGCGAAGAAGCCGCTGAAGATGGGCGGGGTGGTTGGGGAGGATCTTGTGGTGCATGGGACGGAGAGGTTGAGGGTTGTTGATGGGAGTGTTATGCCGTTGTTGCCTGGGGCGAATACGCAGCAGACGGTCTATATGTTGGCTGAGAAGGTAAGCTGTCTGTGGTTGTGAGGACTGATGGGTATACTGACATTGTGTGAACAGGCGGTTGATTTGATCAAGTCTAGGAATTGAGACTGTCTGGCCGTTTGGATGTCAATGTGAGCTCAAGAGCAGCAGGCGCACGCATGCAGTGCCAATAAAAGCGATCGGTGCTTGTAAACATATGACTTTCCAAATAGTTTCTCTGCCAAACAAACAAAATCACCGCTTGTTTTCTCTCTCCTTTCGCCCGAAGCTAGATAGACATGCGTTTTCTCTGTTGCCGCCACGAACTCCGAGCAGATGACCATGATCCCTCAACCACGCATCCCATGCGCTAGTACACATTTATGTTGCAAGCCGCTTCTTCAAACCCATACTCTCCAAGCTTGAGAGCCGTATCAACTTGGATGCGCCTGAGCCAATCCAGGGGGACCTCTGTATCTACAGACGGGCAAGGGGGGTTTCCCAAGCCCACATTCGCCAATGCGTCCGCCTCTAGGTTCTGGTCTCGAGAAACATGCCAGAACTGAACCACAGCACAGCGGAGGCTGATTTCTACCAACTGACGTAGATCCTGCCAAAGATGGCAGTGTTCCAAGCCTACTCGCAGACAGAAGGCCGCCGTGCTTCCATTTCGCATATGGTATTGCCGATGTACTCCGACGCGATCTTGATAACGACGTGCTTGAGTGTAGTAGGTACCCAGCCGTTTGCTGCATATTCCGCAGGTTGGCTGTGGTCTACTAAAGGGACGAGGGCACCGAGAGCGGCGATTACGGCGTGCAGCTCAGCGCGGTGCGTCGTGTGACGCAAGAGCAGTTTCTCGCCTCCCTCCCCAACGCGGTACATGGTGGGCACCGCCAGACTGAGGTTAAAGGGGTTGTTGGGGCCAAAGTAGACGCCAACGGCGGACCTGTTCGGAGTGTTGGCCGATGCACTACTGACGGCGATGATCAGAGAGTCGCCATGGGAGGCATGGTGAAGGGTGGCGGGGTCCGGTCGGTGGCATCGAAGATGGACGAAACGGCCGCCGTTAGGGTCGATGGCGGCACCGGGTGATTCGAGAAAGGCTAGGTCGCCTTGGTACACATCCATGTGCGAATCTGGAAACCGAGACGTAATCTGGGCAGGGTTCTTCTCAGGCACGAAGCAAGTCTCATGGTCTGAATGGGAGGTGATGGAAGTAGAAAGCATCATGTCCGTTATGTGGTCCAGAGGGGCCTGTGTTGGTGGCATCGTGAGCCCTTCCCAGCAGATCTGTCTGCGTATGGTAGCAGAAAGAAGAATGTAAGATTGATCGGAAAACGAGCTTGAGACTCAGAAGTCTGTGAAGAGTGAGAGATGTAATAGAGGAGGGGCGGGAGGGTAGAGGGACAAAAGAAGACCCTGTTCCCGTGCAAACGAGCTTGAATCAAAAGCTCTGTCAGAGCTCCGTTTGCACGAATCCCGCGCCAACCACTCAGACAACCTCAAGTGAATCATTCCGGTTCCTTCTTCACCGCCGGGAAAGGACCATAAGCGTTTCTGAAGATTGATAGCATGTCCTCTGCCGCAGCCCGTCTGGAATGCCTCCTCGCCGCGAGCTGGCGAGCCTCCTCGTTCTCAGCCTTCGGCACCAGCCAAAACTCAACAACAGAGCCCAACTTCTGCAGATCCCGCAGACGCTGCAAAATTTCCTGCCAAAGGTCAATGTTCATGACGCTGAACCTTTGGGCCGTCTGGAAGCCGTTTAGCATCCACCTCTCCATGTACGCGGACTGTCCCTGTTTGCCGCCTCCGACCGCCTCGACGATGTAGGATGAATGCGACTTGACCACGACATACGTCACCCTGCACTGTTTGTCCACGCTTGTGGCACTACCCCAATGGCCCCCCTTCTCGCAGAACGGCTTCACGGCATCAAGGGCGGCGATGGCGGCGTGGAGCTCGGCGCGCTGGTTCGTGTGCGGGTGGGCGGGTCCATCGTCGACGCTGAAGCCTCTGTTCTCGGGGCGCCTGTCGCCGAAATACACGCCGCAGGTGCTGCCGCTTTTCGGACAGGCGCCTGCGGTGGCGACGATAATAGAGGACCGGTCTGGGGCGGATGTTCTGGGGCGGCGGATGTGATGGAATCCACGGGGGCCGGCGATGTCGAGGTTGTCGAGGTTCCTGTTGTATTTGATAGAGCGGGACATCGGGAAGCGGCCGAAGATGAGGTCTGCTCCGGGAGGACGAGTCGGAGGCGCGCCAGGGTGGCGGATCATGCGCTTTTTGGTGTCGTGGACGCTGGACTGGCCAAGACTGTCAGGACTGTTTCTTGGGCGCTTGCGTGAGCTGCTCCCGTGGGGAGGAGTCCCGGGATCCGGCTTAATAACTTGACTAGAAGACATTGGTTCTCGTGAATCCGTTAACGGATGAGCATGTGCTGATTGCCGGTCTGTTCTCGGGTCTCCTAATCACTTGAAGCGACGTGAAGCGTAGAAACCACCTCATCCACCGTTTCTCGAGTAGATAAGATGAACCTACCCCGCAACTCCGTGATGGCGGGGGGGCTTTGAACTCATTGGATCGTCACCGGGACCAGAACCTATATTGCTTTTTCTGGGGTGCCATTCTCAGCGCTCACCGAATTTCACCGGTTATCTTCTTCGGTGAGGCTTGCTAGCGATCGGTTCGTATGTGAGGTGATTTTGCCATGTCTTGAGGACGTCGTGAGTCGCCCGACTATGCTGCGTCGATGGATGACTTGGTTTAGCAGTTGTCATTTTTTGATCTTTCGCAGTTTTCTTGCCGATTTTGACGTTCCTTCGGTGTAAGATACATGAGTGTAGAAGGTACGAAGCCCAGGAAGAACTGGAGAGGGCAAGAGCTCCTGCTCAACCAATTGCTGGGAGCGATAAGATAAGGACTCCAGAAATTGTTAGTGCAGCAGCTCGTATTCTCCCCTTCTCCCTCCACCATCACCAATACGCAAAACGACTTGAATACGGTCAGGTCAATTCAAGACATCCGCCGTTAAAACCTCCGGCTTGGCAACAAACAAAACGCTTCGTTCGCCCGGGTCTTGTCAGAATCTCACCGTCATGCTTCCTACCTTTTCCTGCACGCTACTGCAGCGTCGACGATCACCGGCGTCAGCACCATGAACCAACGACCTCCCGACCTCACCAAATGACAGCTCATAGCTCTCGGGTTGTGCGAACCTCCCGACATCATCGCACGGCTCGGTGTTCATGCCTTCACAAACTTCTCGGGGTCGGTTCCTCAAACCGCCAGGCTGACAAGCATGGAGATGGATTTCCCTGACTGATCGTGCCGGAGAGCCGACCGCCGCAAGGATCACCGCATTTCCATTGAGTCTCAAGAAGAGATGAACAAACATAGCCACGTCCGGGTTCAAGTCCGCGTACACCGTCCGAGCTATGCTCACCCAAAGCTGCCAAAACCCTCGGATTCGCATCATCCGTACGCCCCGCATTCGTATTCTGCCATCTCTCAGCGGCTCCCACCCATGGCCCTAGCAAGAATTCCCCGCAATGTCCCGCGGGCACCCCCTTGATCAGCGCAACGAATGCCACAAATCACTCTTCGTCGCACCGCCCTGTGGCCGCTGCGAGTCCCGTATTCGGGACCGCCCGATGCCCTCATAGGCTAACTGCCCAAGGGGCCAGGGGAGGAACCCCCGCAGGTCGTAAAGGACCAATTTGCTCGCATTCTCTTAAACTCGCTGGGCCCCTTGATTCGAAGTCGCTCGTTTCCTGAACCTCCCCTCCCACGGTACTACAGCTCGTATCCGAATCCGAACCCGTCTCTCGCCATCGCCGTTGACGGACGCCGCAACCTCACTTTCCCTA
Source organism: Colletotrichum camelliae (assembly GCA_018853505.1). NCBI lineage: Eukaryota > Fungi > Ascomycota > Sordariomycetes > Glomerellales > Glomerellaceae > Colletotrichum > Colletotrichum camelliae. Next base: position 6,656,512 of record JAELVL010000002.1, on the reverse strand, counting down.
GCGATCCACCAACGAGAAGAAGGTCATTTCACACACCGCCCCGTCGGTTAGCGACAATCGTTGAACGATGGAGAAGCGCACCCGACGGCTTGGGCACAAGAAGTCGAGGAACGGGTGCGTGCGATGCAAAGCCCGCCGTGTCAAGGTACGATGAACTGCGTATGCGCAGAGGAGGTGTAGTTCAAGCAAGAAACACCAGTTTGGAACACCAGAGAGTGAGATGGTTTTTTGACGCGCGTTCTTTTCTTTTCCAGTGCGATGAGAACAGGCCATGCCATCGCTGCGTCGCACACGGCGCGCATTGCAGCCTCCTGGACCCCCACCCGGCCGTGACGGCGCCTCTCACGCCGCCGACGACGACAACCTCAAAACTGCCGGGAGTAGGAGGATACGTCCCGATACAAGTCTCGCATGAGACCGCGCCGACGCCAGCTCCAGCTCCGGCTCCAGCTGCTGCTGCCAGCGATGTCAGTCTTACACCCACAGCAGGTGAGTATTCAACAGGATGAACGGCGATCTGCAACCACCCTCCTTAGGTGTGTGCTGCGCGCCTGTCGTTCATGTCACCCTCAACGTTCCGAGGGGCGCTTGGCTAACGAGCAAACTTTCATTCGGGAACAAAGTGAACAGCACGTCACCATACGCAGGCGACCCGGCACTTGTCGACCCCCGCAATCACCAACACCACCACTCCGCCTCCTCCGCCGGCTCAGCGGCCCCGGATCCAGGGTTGGACCTCCTCTTCTCGGAGGATTGGCTGCAGAGCCTGCGGTTAATGCACCACTACAGCACCGTGACATGCAACGCCCTGCCGCGGAATGCCTGCACCGAGGAGCTGTGGAAGACGGCTATACCCGAGATGGCATGCTCCCATGTAAGTCTTGTTATTTTTTTTGCCTTTCTCTGCCCACTGCCCACTTCCCCGGGATGCCCCCCTCCCCCTCCCATGTGTTGGTTGGTGGTGAGAACTCTATTTCGATATGGAAAACAACCCCCTGACAACCTCCATAGAAGTTCCTCATGCACGGCTTGCTGGCCGTCGCGGCGCTGCACTACGCGCACGTCCACCCCGCCGAGCGCCGCAAGTGGGATCTCATCTCGGTGCACCACCAGAACCTCGCGCTGCGCTTCTTCGCCGCGCGCCTCAACGACATTGACAAGTCCAACTGCGAGGCCTACTTCTTCCTCGCCTCGCTCATCTTCATTGTCAGCGTCTACTCCGTCGCGCATTCCGAGACGGTTGGCCGTGCCGTCGGGCTCGGCGACGTCGCCCAGTCCTTCCGCTTCCTGCACGGCGTCAAGGGCATCCTCGACTTCCAGCCGCTCGAGGAGTGGCGCCAGAGCGGCGGGCCACTGGACATGCTCCTGCGCTCGCCTGAGGTCCCACCCGGGATGATGAACGCCGGCAGCGCGTTCCAGCGGCGGCTCGACGCGGTCACGGCGCTTGCGAGGGAGGTGCCCGCCTCGTTCCACGATGTTATTAATGAGCAGACCGTGTGCGTGCTGGCACTCGAGAGCTTGCGGCGCTCGCATCAGCTCGTCTCGCCGGCGGGCGACGGGGATGCCATGCCCGGGGGTGTGTGGGGTTGGTGCGTCACGCTGCCGGCGCTGTTTATCGAGATGATTGATGGCGGGCACGCCACGGCGCTGGTCATACTGGCGCACTTTGCGGCCTTGTCGAGGATGTGTGAGCGGCGGGACGATTGGGCATGTTCCGGGTGGAGTATGGGGGTCATGCTCATGGTTGATGAGGTTATCGACGACGAGTGGAGGCCTTGGATTGAGTGGCCCAAGAAAAGCATGATGGAGCATATTAGTGTTGATGAGATGGAAGTTTGAATTGATACCCCTGTGATGCCTAGTGAACCGACCCTATGGATGCTTTACGCGCTGAACAAAAAAATGTGACATTCTGAGAGATTCTACATGTGGTGAAGAAATATTGGAAATATGAGGCAAACACGACGACACTCAGATTTTCCTGATCATGACAGTCTTCGTGGGGTCGGGCATAGACTGTTGTTCCACATTGTCAGCCATCATCTCACGTTGCATCAGAAAACGAACAGGAGGTTTCCACTTACGCCCGCGCCGAACTTGATGTTCTCGTATCTCTCCGTGACGCCGTCCGGGAGCTTGATCTCGTAGTTGCAGAGGATGTTAGCCATGATCATCTTGATCTCGTTGACGGCGAAGAAACGCCCCGGGCAGGCGTGGCGGCCGTAGCCGAAGGTCAGGTGGGAGGTGCCGACGCTGACGAACTGGCTGTTGGCGACGACCTCGGCGGCCTTGGAGCCGGACTCGGCGGCGTCCTTTGCCTGGCGCAGCTTGTAGTAGCGCAGGGCGTCAAAGACGTCGGCGTCGGGGAAGATTTCGTTGTCGAGGTTGACGCCGCCAGCGGAGATTTCGATGACGTTGTCCGGGGGGATGACTTGGCCGTTGGGAAGCTTGATGACCTTGAGGACCTTGCGTTGGAAGGAGCCTGGGGGGGTCGTTAGTGATATTTCGGGTAGGGGTGTTCTGAGGTGGTGGTGACGGACCGGCGGTCATAGGGGAGCAGCGGAGGACCTCGCGCAGGAAGCTGTCGAGCTTTTTCATGTTCTGCAATGCCGGGCTGGAGAACTGTCCGCCTGACTCGAGCAGGGCCTGTTGGACGTCGTCTCGCAGGATGGGGATCAGTTCGGGCTTCGCGGCGAGCCAGTAGAAGGCGTTGGTCGTCGTCAGGGAGGTGGTGTGGATGGCGGCGAAGCTGATGCCGAGCTGGTTGAGGGCCAGCTGGCGGTTGGTCGACTGTCCGAACTTTGACTGGGCGTTCATCATCCACTGGAGCATGTCGTCGGGCTCTCGGTAGTCGTCGCCGCCGGCGGCCTTGGCTTGTTTGCGAGCGTCGACGATGGGGCGGAAGACGGCCTCGGCCTCGACGATGCGGCGGTTCAGCTTCTTGACCTGGGGCAGGAAGGGGGCGACGATGGGGCGCAGGGGGCCGGGGAGGAAGGCGATGACGTGGACTGCGGTCATGAGGTCCATGGTGTAGTTGATGGAGGCGTCGATGTAGCGCTCGTCTCTGCAGAGTTCGGGGCCGATGAAGACGCGGCCAGAGGCCATGGCGATGATGCGGAGGAGCTTGGCGTTGATGTTGACTTCGGCCCAGTCGGTGGATTGCGGAAGCTCGAGGCGCATGGATTCGACGACTTCATCGGAAATGAGGGCGTTGAGGCGGGCTATGATGTTTGTATTAGTGTGGCAGTCCTATGTTGGATTAGGAGATAACGGGCAACCTACGGAGTGCAGGAGTCAATGAGGCCTTCACGGTGTGTACCACGAGAGGAACGTCGCTCTCGACCTTGGTGTACTTGACATGCATGGACTCATCATTGGCCTTGTGAAAGCTGAGAACATCGTCGGGAAGCTTCCTCAAATCGGGAAGATACTTTGGCGGAACGCAGATAGTGTCACGCTCTGCGGCAAGTTAGCGGGATGCTAAGGTAGGATAGCGCGGGGCAGACGTACTCCTCAAAGTGCTAACGCGGAAGATGCTGTCTTTGAACTGTAAGATAGATTAGCCATGTCATCAGCGCCAAAATCCCCTAGAGAGCTCACCTTCCGGTAACCTTCAATGTAGTAATCGGAGCCTTTTCCCGCAGCAAACTCCTTCCTCTTCTTCCATGCCCCCCCTTGTCCTCCAACAACAGGGACGTTCGCCAAGGGGTCATTCTTGAAGAAGCTCTGCGCTAACCAGGCGAAGAGGATAAAGACAAAACCCGCAGTGGCTGCCGGCAAGTGCTTCGATAAGTACTGGTCAAAGACGCCTGACGAGGCGAGGGCTTCGGTCACGTTGGCCATGATGGGTTGGTGGTCGATGCGAGTCGAGACGAAGAAGAGGGGCTGGTAATACAGACGAACTGACAGGACGCTCGCCTTATGTAGTCGATCCCATCTTCTCGAAGCACACCGCAGCATGGGGTCCGCTTGAAGTCGGGACGGCATGGGCAATGGGGGTTACGCAGGACCGGCAGACGGCGTGTGGTCCGTCGCGAGCCCCTGAGGGCCAGCGCCAAGCGCAGTGCAGGTAATCAGAGGTACCACCCCCCCTGCTCAGTTAGGGTTCACCGCCATAGCCTCGACTTCCCTCCCTTACCCGAGGTTTAACCCTAACCTCCTGCTACTTTATAAAAATAGACTATTACGTTAGTACGCTTATCCTCTAGTATATAGATTAATCCTAGATTACTCCTTATATTTCTATTTATTTTTATTATATTATTTTAATTATATATATATTATACCTATTAAATATATATCTTATTATATTATTATAATATTTATTATATTACTATTATACTTATTATCTAACTATTTATTAATTTATATTTTTAAAAAAAATAAAATAATATTAAATTATTCTTAACTATTAACTATTTTTAAATATTTTTATAAGTTTTAGAAAATATTTAAATTAATATATATAACTATATATTAAAGTAAATATTATAATATATTTAATATTATAAATATAAATAAATATTTATATAGATATATAGTATAATATTAATTTATAAATAATATTAAAGATATAGAAAAAATATTCCTGGATTACTTTTAATTCTTTCTCTACTCTATTATTATTACTCTTTCTCTTTAAACTACTTCCCCTTTATACTAGTTTAAAAGCAGAAGTATATAAGCTATCTATACCTACCTATCTACTTTATTTCCTCTTTAAGCTTAATCTAGGAATATTTCTCTTTTTATTACTACTTTAACTATTTATTTTTTAAAGAAATAAGATTAATCTATATTTATATTTTTATTTTTATACTAGATTAATCTCTTTATACTTCTTTATTATAAGTTAAGATTAATCTTTCTTCTCTATTATTAACTTAGATTAATTTATTATTACTTTTCTTATTTAATCTTAAATACTATCTCTTACTCTCTTTAGTAATAAAAGTTTAAAATTAATTTAATATAAATTATAGATATCCTCTCTAACTTTATACTATATTTAAAGCTTAAGCTATAACTATATAATATCTCTAAATAAGATATTAATATAAGTTAATATAAACTACTCTTAGATTAATCTAACTAACTTCTTTAGGATATTAGATAATTTATTATTCCTAGAAATGAGGTATAATACTAAAGTTATACTATAGTTAATAATTAGAAAGAGTATTATAATAAGAGAATAAGTTATATTTAACTTTAGATTAATCTAAGTACTAATAAATAATAGATAAAATAGTCTAATAAAAATATAAACCTCTATAAATATACTAAGGTAGTATATAGAGATATAGTTAGAACTATTAGATAGCCTAACTATAAGTACTACTTAGAGCTTAATAGTTTATTTATATTTCTAATTATAGATTAATTTATACTAATTATTTTAGCTTATTTAGGCTACTATATCTAAGCTATCTAAGAAGAAGAGCAGGTAAGTACTTAATAAGTTATAACTATATTAGTAAGTACTTCTAAGCGCTTTATAAATAAATAACGTTTTACTATTAAATAAGCTATATAAGTAGTAAGATAGGCTAAGAAATAAGCTAATAATAGTACTCTCTTACTATTATTAAGATTAATTTTAAATCTTAATACTTCTACTAGCCTTTCTATAATAACCCTAAGATTAATCTAAGAATTTATTTCTATTTACCTTACTACTAGAGGAAAGCTTATTATAAAGTTTATAAATAGTAGCTTTAAAGTTATAAATATTATTAGGAATAAAACTACTTATTAAAGCATTATAATTAATTTTAGCTTTAGTAAAGATATTAAATCTTAGATTAATTTTATATCTAATCAGGAAAAAGTAATATAATTTAAGTTAGAGAAACTATTATTAGAAATTAATTTAAAGCTAGTAGTAAACTTAGTTATTAACCTAGATTAATTAAAGAAGAGTAAATAGAAGTAAGCTTAGAAAAAGCTTATTCCTATTATAAAGAAGAGATAAAGAATAATTACTATCTCTATCTCTGCTTCTACTTAAAATAGCTACTTACTCTGTTTATCTATAAAATAAAATTAATTTAAGACCTTTTTCTCTTAAAGATACTAAAGAAAATATTATTTAGTTCTATTATTAGCTATATTTATAACTTAAGCTAAGAAAAACTACCTATCTAAAGTAAATTAGAATTATTTCTAGATTAATCTATATATTTTACTAATTTATTTAGGTTTTATTAGAAGCTAAAAAAAGTATCTTAATATTAAATATTACTTTACTTATACCTAGATAAGCAGTAAGTCTATTTATTTTACTTTATAAATTAATTTACTAACTATTAATTAGATTACTTAACTCTCTTTTAATTATTAAGAAATTACTTTATATAGACTTATTTCAAGCTATTTACTACTAAACTAGATTCTAACTAAAAACTTTTCTAAAATATTAGATCGATCTGAGAGAATAAGAACTTAGACTAAATAGCTAAAGAAGTAGAATAAGAAAAAGCTTTTAAGTCTTTTAAGATCTAAGTTACTAAGATTAATCTAAATTAATCTAAAAACAAACTAAAAAAAGCTTTTAAGTATAAGATTAGTTATATATATAAACTAGAGATAGTTTAAGCTTAAGTTAAAGATAGGATTAATATTTATAAATTAATTAAAGATTAATTTTTAGCTTAAGTAATAGGTTTTTTATACTTAGTAATATAAGTATAATATAGAGTAGTAGCTAGTATTATTCCTCTTAGTAGAGATATTACTAATATATTAATAAGCTTATATAAAGATTAATCTAAGTCTAAAAATACTAATTAATCTTTATCTCTTTAAACTTTACTTAAACTAAATATCTATTAGTTTACTTCTAAAGTAGATATACTAGATATTATTAGTATTCTTTATAAATTAATCTTAGAATAAAACTAACTTTTATTTATCTTATAAACCTTATTATATACTAAGCTAAGTCCTACTAGAACTTTTATCTCTTATTTTTTAGAGTAAGAGAGATTACTTCTCTATATAATTAATATTAGGACTAATAATAGAGATATTTTTTTAGTATCTTAAAGTTAAGTTATTTCTTTTTTCTAGCTAGAAGTAGTTTCTAAGAAAGCTGAAAATCTAAGATTAATCTATATATAGAAGCTTATTATTATAAAAATAGGTCTTATTATATATCTAAAATAGATAGAAATAAAGATAATAGTTACTTCTAATATTATTTTATCTTAAATAACTACTAAGTATAAGATATTATTTAGTAGATTAATCTAAATATAATCTTAGAGATATTATTATTCTTAATAAGAAGTTATTATAATATTACCTTTTTAAGAAGCTACTAAGATATTTTTAGAATTAATCTAGAATTACTCTAGGATAGTATTTTATTTCCTAGAGTTAGCTTATAAGTTTCTTTATAAGCTTTACTAGAATAAACTATCTAAACTTACTCCTAAATATCTATAATATATTAATTATAATAATAATATAGAGAGAACTAGACTTATATTAAGCTTAAAGATAACTTTAGGTATTAAAGTTACTAATACTCTTTAAAATACTTATATTATAGACCTAAATAATATACTTCTAAAAGTTAGAAATATAGTATTTATAAGGATCTTAGTACTACTAACGCCTAAAAGTAAGTATAAATTAATCTAGGAGTAAACTTTAGACCTAACTTATAGTATCTAAGTATAATATCTATATCTTATTACTTTTAATTATTATATAATAGAATACCTCCCTAGGTAGTATAATAATAATACTATTATAGTTTTTAAATAGTAAGGCTTTCTCTAGTTAGGTAGAACTATTAGAATACTACTTATATACCTTATAATTATAATAATTAAGAGAGTTAATAACAGATATATTTATAGATTAATTTAAAACTAATTTAGTCTATAATTAATATAGAAAATAAAAAGTAGAGAAAGTAGTTTATAAGAAATAATCTAAATAAAAATAAAAGTAAGATTTATTTAGTCTATAACCTTAATAACGCTATATATACTAAGCTTTATATTCAGTAAATAACTAATAATTTCCTTTAATATAAATTAATCTGAAATATAAGTAATCTTACTTTTATAGCTTACTTGATTACAGCTTAATCTATTTTTAAATAGCTTAATAACTTTAAGCTCTAGCTTATATTTTAATTAATACTAGGTAATAAGTATAATTAATTAAAGAAGTAGTTTATATATAGATTAATCTTAGTTTAATCCTATATTATCTTCCCTACTTAAATCTTAGTACTATCTTCTAAGACTAGAACCTTAAAGAACTTCTAGACTTTATATTTTAATACTTAGTTTAGTTAAGAGTAGTTTAGTAGTATTAATAGATTAATCTCTAACTAACTTATAGGAAAATATATAAAGCTTCTAAGTATAGAATAAATAGAAAGAGATATTAGCTATCTCTTTTATTTTTATAAGGTTTAGCTGCTAATAAATTAGCAAATAATAAACCTAGATTAATCTAATATATATATAAGCAGAGTTACACTTTTTGATTTTATTATAAGAATATTAAAGCTTATCTTATTAGAGAGGACTTTAATTTATAGGTCTTTAAAGATAATAAAATTATCCTAGATTAATTTAAATAATAATAGAGATATTCTCTAGATTTAAGTAGTATACTTTAATAGTTTAGTAAAAGTTTAAGTTTACTACTTTTAATAAACCTTTATTATAAATTAATCTTTATTATTAGTATTAATCTCTAATAATACTACTTTTTTATTTTATAATAATAATATTTAAGCTTTAGTATAGCTTAAGTAGTAGAAGCTAGAGAGGTTAGCTTCTATTTAGAAGCTTCTAAAGTTTAAAGTGAGAGTAATAAACCTAGATTAACTCTAGATTAAACTATAAATAGTAGTATAATTAGGTAAGAGATTATAATAGTAAATAAGAGCAAATTTAGTTATATATAATATATATAAATAGCTTCTTAGTAGCTTAAATATAAAGATTAATCTATATTCTAAATATTAGAATATATACTATAAAAGCTTATTAGCTTTCTAGTCTTAGTATAAATAATAGTATAAAGTATTATATTACTATAAGTAGTAATATTATACCTCTTTAAGCTAGCTACCTATTTTATCTATTATAAGAGTATAAGATTTAACTTTAATTAATCTAGGAAAAAGATATCTTACTATATTTATATAAACTATAAGCTAGCTATTTATAATATTATACTTATAATAAAACTATTCTCTAAGTAGAACTTAGAATATTTTATCTCTCTAATATAAAATATTAAATTAATCTATAAATAAAGAAGAAAGTTATATATATCTTTATCTTATAAAAGAAAGCTATATAGGTAAGTTATATTATTAATATACTAGATAAATCTAAGGCTTTTCTTATAGGACTAAGCTTAAATTAATCCTAGATTACTAGCTATATCTAGTAGTATTACTTAGATATTAAGTTAGAGATATTAAATAAGATAGAAAATAACTTTAAATATATATAAATAATTACTTAAAGATTAACTATTCTTTTTTTCTCTATATTCCTAGTATATATACTAGAACTAGAAAATTCTATATTTAAAGCTTACTTTCTATATAGCTAAGTAATTTTCTTTTCTCCTCTTAAATATAACTTCTTAAATAGATTAATCTTATAATATAATAATAAGTATAGAATTAATCTATCTTTACTATATACTAAGTATAGGATTAATCTATCTCTATTATATACTAAGTATAAGATTAATCTATTTTTACTACTTATTAAGTATAAAATTAATCTATCTTTACTACTTATTAAGTATAAAATTAATTTACTCCTATAATAAGTATTTAACTAATCTATTTTTAATTAATCTAAGATATCTAAATATTATCTTTATATACTTAGAAATATTATTAATAGCTATATTAGTAGCTTCTTCTTTTACTATACTAGTATTTACTATAATAATTAGTACTAAGTTAATCTAAGAAACTAGCTCTATATTAACTTTAAATATTAAGCTACTATTAAAGTTATCTAGTATAAAGGTAGCCTAAGCTTTATACTTTTTAAGTAGTTCCTAGATTAGAATATTACTCTTCTAAAGATACTTATTAAGTAACCTATCTTTTTTAAAAATAGAAAGGTATATTCTTTTACTCTATTCTTAGATTAATCTTAGTCTAATACTTATTATAGCTTAATCTTACTATAATAAAGAACTAAGTTTTTATATTATTACTTTTCTCTAAGAGTAATAAGTATTAAAGTATTTATACTTCTACTATTAGTATATTAATCTAGGATTAATCTATATTACTATTACTAACTATTTTCTAGCTTACTTTCTCTTTAAGTATAATAACTACTATATTATTTAAGCTACTTATACTAAGATACTTAGTAAGCTAGAAACTAAGTCTTATTACTACTTAGTTAGCTATATCTATATTAGTAGTAGAAATCTTACTAAAATTAATTCTTAGACTATAATAGCTTTATTTAATAATAAGACTTAAAAGCTTATTAAGCAGGATAAAGGTAAGATACTCTAGCTTATTAAAGAAGAAGTAAAGTAGAAAGTAAAGCAAGAAATAAAATAAGAAGTAAAACAGAAAGTAAAATAAGAAGATTATAAGGTTATAATTATAAATTAATCTATTAAAAATAAAGTTTCTAAGTAATAAGTAAGATAAGATATATCTAGGATTAATTTTCTAGAGAAAAGATATTATAAAGTAGTAAGTTAGATATTAGATTAGTTTAAGATTAATTTAAAAGAAGATAGTACTCTAATTCTAACTTTATAATAAAGAAATTTAAAATTAATATATATAATAGAATAGCTTCTTAACTTTTTCTTTATATCTCTTTTAATAATCTTCTTTATAAATTAGTAATCTCTTTTTTTAGCTACTCTAACTCCTTAAGTTTCTATATCTTTTCTAGCTCTTTCTTTAACTCTTTAATTTCTTAGTCTAAATTATTATTAATAGATTTAGATTAATCTAAATATATTAGAAAACTTAATTAATCTAAGTTTATACCTAGATTAAGCTATAATTTATAATCTCTTTTAGGAACCTTATTTAATAAAAATAAGTTAACTAACTCTAAATTATTATTATAATCACTATTTTATAGTAATAGTAAGCTAAATAGAAATAGTGCTAGTAATAGGCTAGTAAATTATATAAGTAAAGATAGAGTAAAAGATCTATAAAGTGAAAAGCTCTTAATAGAAAGCTTAACTTTTTATTAATACTACTTATCTTATTAATCCTACTAGTAGTATTTATATTATTCTAAGAAGAATATTAGAAAGTAAAACTATATATATATATATAGAGAGAGAGAGAGATATTATATACTATATTTTAATAACTTCTAGCTTTTATAAGTATAAGCAGATACTTAGTAATATATACTAAATATATATATTACTAGCTGTAATTTAGTTAAATATAAGCTTGTTATAGCGTTATAAGCTAGAGTATATATAAGTAAGTATAGATTAATCTTAGTTTAATCTATATATATACTTACTATATAATATATATATCCTGCTTTTAACTACTAAATATATAAGATAAATAATAAAGCGCCTTAATATAATTTGAATATAAATTAAGTTTAGCTTATTATAAGTAAGCTATTCAAGACTAATAAGGATTAATCCCTAAGCGAATATTATAATAAGCTTTATAAACAGCCTAGGAAATAATTTTCAGGTTAAGAGACTTTAGAATTAATCTATAATTAGACTAAGATTATATCTAGGTTATATCTTAACTTACTTAAAAGTCTATTAATGATTCCCTAATAATCTTCTTAAGATTTATATTCTAAGAGAGATATTATAAGTTTAAAAAGGCTTTCTAGCTACTAAGAATATAATATCCTAAGAATTTGCTTAATTCTATGTTAGAAATAGACTTTATAGTAGCAAATAGTATAATAAGCGTAATACTACTGTTATTCAGGTCTTAGATATTATAAGAATTAGTTAAATCCTTAATAGTTAGCTTTTAGATCAATCTAAGTTTATATAGACTCTACTTATATAAAGCTTTATATCTATATCTATTATAAAGCCTAAAAAGTAGATAATATATTTCAGCCTATTTAGGTTAAGTAGAGATATATCTTTCTAGTACTTTTCTATATAGAAAAGAAAGATATTTAGTATATACTACTATTCAAACTATATATCTAGGAAGTATAGATATAATATCTAAAAGAAGTATTAGAAAAAGTAGTAGTAAGTTAAAAAGTATTCCTTATTAATATATCTATAAGCTAAGATAATATTTATAGAGATTAGTCTTAGATTAATCTAGAATTACTCTTAGATAATACTTATAACGCTAAAGCTCTTAAATATACGCGCTAATAATAATCTTATAATAATCCTTACTAATAATATATTTATAGTTTATATTAATCTAGAAGGTTTTAACTTTCTTCTAAAGATTAGCTTAGCTTTATTAGAAGCTTATTCTAATAAAAGTTCTATTATTATTAATATTATTAGCTTAAAACTATAGGTATTAAAAAGTATTACTAATAAACTAAACTACAATTAATCTAAGATATACTTACCTAGAATTCTCTTTTATATAGATTCTATTTATCTTATATATACTAGAGTATAAGTTATCTAGTTTTATAAAGATAATAGAGATATTTGCTTTTTTATAGGTAACTATTTACTAGACTTATATTAGCTAGTAATAAGTATACCTTAGATAGAAAACTTACTCTATATTTCTAATAGAATACTATACTAAATATTAAACTAAGATATTAACTTATAATATATTAGTAAATTAATTATAGTTTAATTATAGATTAAAAATAGATTATACTAAGTGTAATTCCTAGTAAACTCTCTTATACTACTCTAAAAGATACTACTAAAGTTTCTTTAACTTATTTTAGTATTTTCTTTACTAGTAGAAATAGGTATATATATACCTCTTTATAAATAAGTAGAATCTAGTTAAAGTTATATCTCTAGTTTAGAATAAAATAGTAGAACTTTATAGAGTAATTATATTTTATAAAGTCTTTCTACTTCTAGAAGTGATCTCTTATAAAGTAACTTAGAAGCTAAATATAGATTAATCTAAGTAATAACTTACTATATTTAGTTTGCTTTCCCTTATTTAAATTTTAAATAGAATAATTTTTAAGGTTATTTAGGTAAGTAAACCTAAATTTATTAATAATTCTTTTTATAATTATAAAATATTAAGAAAACTCTAAAGGAATAGAAGCTAAAATATACTGTATTATTTTTAGTTGCTATTAAGAATACTAGATATAATATTAATTAGAAATACTAAGAATCTAGAAACCTATTAATATTAAGTTTAATTTTTACTTACTCTAAGATTAATCTAAATATTTACTAGGTTTACTATCTCTATTTATTATAGCTTATAACTTAAGCTTTAATCCTTATATATATTCTTTTTTTAGTAAGTAAAGTAGTTTTAAGTAGTATATATCTAAATAACTACTTTACTCTTAAATAAAAAAATATAAGTTAGCTTTTTATTTCCTTTATAAAAAGCTATATATAGTTAGAAACCTTGCTATATAGCTCTAGAAACTATAGGCTAAGATACTTATAAGTATATAAACTAGTATAATATCTTATTATTCTATAATAGTTAGAGATCTATAAGAATTTATATTAAATATTTTTTAAGTTATAAAGCTTTATTAATAAGAACTATACTTATAATAGTATTAATATAAATTAATTTTAGATTAGTTAAAGTTATAATATACTTTATTTTATAGTTTTATAATATATTTTTTATTCACTCTTTCTATATTAATAATATATATAATACTATTAAAGCTTAACTTTAAGTAATCTAGAAATATCTACTTAAAAAAGATCTTATAAGTAAAGAGAGCTATTTAGTAAAGAGTAGTATTTAGATAAATTATTTATAAGGATTAATCTAAGTCTAATCTTAGATAATATAAAGCTATTATACTTTCTCTTTAAAACTAATAACCTAAGTAATATTAGTAGATAAATAAAAACTTCTAGCTTCTCTCTATTCTACTCTTTTTTATATATATAATTCTTATTAAATAGTTTTATAAGTAGAGCAAATTATTTAAAATCTAGAATATTAAATACTTTTTAATACTTATTTTTAGCTTACTCTTTAGCTTACTCTTTATCTATAATAGGATTAATCCTACTTATAAAGAAAAAGCTTAAGGTAGTAATAGCTAAATTAATTCTACTTATAGAGAATAAGCTTAAGGTAATAATAGCTAGATTAATCCTATTTATAGAGAATAAGCTTAAAATAGTAATAGCTAGATTAATCTTACTTATAGAGAATAGGTTTAAAATAGTAATAATTAGATTAATCCTATTTAAAATAAATTAACTAGACTTTATTAGAATAGGATTAATATTTAGTTAATTATAGCTTTATTAGTAGTAACTTATTTAATAGTAGTTATTATTAAGATAATTATTAGTTACTTAAGAAGTAAAGCTTATAGCTTACTTATAGGTTTCTAAGGTTTATAGTAATTTACTTACTATACTAAAAAGAAAAGATTAATCTAAGATTAAACTATAAATATCTCTTAGTTAGTTTAGTATATTATTAGTAAGTTTATATTAAGATAAAGTATCTAAATGAAATTAATTATATTCTTAACCTGCCTTCTACCTTACTATAAGGGGCTAGGAGGAGGTTAGCCCTAAACCTCGGATAAGCGGCTTAGCTATAGCGGTGGCGGTGAACCCTAACTAAGCAGGGGGGGGTGTACCTCCGGCCAGGTGTATACCGAGCGCTAACAGGTCCACCGACGGCGGGCCATGGCTCCCCGCATAAGCGCATTTCCAGCGCCTTTGATTAGAGCAGCGGTGGCCAAGGATCCACTGATGTTGGTGTACACTACAGTAGCACTCGCGTGGGAGGGCGTTAGTTGGAATCGCGATGCGTGGATTGCTTGGTGATGCAGATCCTTGGTGTTTGGCGGGCCTGGGTCAAGGGCGGACGGTCGGGTTCGCGTTCGGATTGTGGGGTGTTTCGTATCCAATGGAAATTGGCCGCTGCTTGAAAGAGATGAACCGGCAGTCAGTCCGCTTACCTAAGTCGGGAGATGATCCCTCGGAACATTTGTATCACCACTGCCGACAGCCGAGGTACTCCCGTACCGCTGTGCATGAACTGGAAGCTATGACCACCTCTTTTGGCCCCCACTGGACCATTATGTCATCAGCCGCAAAAGCTGTCTTGCTCGGCTCCGTACCCTCCCCGTTCCTGAGCAGCGGTAAATTGGAAGCGTCGGGCCCCTCTGGTTCGTCGCCTGCCTTTCTTCTCTTTGTCCAAAACCGGTTTCGTGTCTTGAACAGTCGTTTTTGTCTGCACCTCCATTTTTCGACCGTCTGCGATATAAAATCCGGCCGAATGCGGACCATGGCCTCGCCCACACGAGACAAGATGCTGTTATCCGACGATTTCACGTGAGAGGTCAGGTGCAGCAGGATTTCGGCAGGCAGTAATCAACTACCTTTAGCGAATTGACCTTCCGGGTTGGAGCGGTGAATCGGAACCTGTACCCGTACGGCACATCAGTCAACAACTCCAACCACACAGCAACCTCAACGTCTCTTTTGGCTCACGACCCCGCGGCTGGAGCCTGAATGGTGCCGCATCCACGGTACCACACGTTTCATTCTTGGCCAGCTGCCACACTTCTCGCCCGTCATGGGCAGCTCTGCAAACTTTGACGATGACCGCGACCTTGGTGGCCAACGCGTGGCCCTGTACGGCTATGCAGCCCTTCAGGATGTGCTTGGGGCTCCGGCTCTGCATCCCTTCCCGCATGCAAAGATTGGAAACGCTTCCTGGGTCTCGACGGCTTCTCTCGATGACGCCAAAGTCATGGAGTTCACCAACCTCGTTCGCGCCGCCATAGCTGCTTTCCTGTGGTGTCTGGTCGCTGCTCGTCCGCTGATACGCCGTAGACCGTCATGGTGCAGGGCCTTCGCCCAGGAATCACATTTTTCAAGCTCTTTTCACACTCCCCAGAAGAAGAGATGGACGTATTGGACCGTCTATCTCATCGTCGTTGCCGCAGTCGGCCTGGCCCAGGCGACTTTTGCAGCAGTGGCTCCCCCGCGGAACCTCTTCATTATTTCGGACCTGATGCCTTGGGTCGGTGCAGTTCTCATCACTGCCATTGACCGGCCGTCAAAGACCCCAAAGACTCTGCTCTGCCTGTATCTCTGCATATTTGCCTGCGGTATCGTCTCGACAGCTTTCAGCTACAAGCTCCACGACTACATCTCCATTCCCACAGTCGTCGACCCTCTGATCAGCCTTGCCGCACTCATGGGCATCGTTGCGATGCCAATGCGCGATCCCCGGCTCGGTGACGATGGCATCGCTCACTCCGACCCTAGTTATGAACTTCGCAGCCCCGAAGATAACCTCACCTTATGGAAGTTCATGACGGTATCGTGGATGGGGCCTTTGATCGCCAGGGGCTCCGAGAAACAGCTCCACGACGAGGACGTCTGGCAGCTACCCTTCGATTTCCAGCACGACCGGCTTCACACCCTCTTCCGCGATCTTCGTGGCTCAATGATGACCAAGCTCATCTCGGCCAATGGCATGGATCTCATTATCCAGTCGTGCCTGGGAATCATCGAGACCGCCGCAAATCTGTCCATCCCAATCTTGCTAAAGCAGCTTTTGCAGTCAATCCAAGGCGGCGATCAGAATATCGAGGTATCTGTTCTCTACGCAATCGCTATTCTTGCTGTTCGTCTTGCTGCTTGTCAGTCGGCGGTCTTCCAGCTATGGTACTCAAGACGCTGCTACGAGAGATCTAGAGGTGAGATGATCACCACCCTCTATGCTAAGACCCTCTCTCGAAAGTACTTCGGTCAACCTGCTGCGGAGAAGATGCTTGCCGGCGACGAAACTGCCAATGGTGATGTCGATCACGATGATATTGGCGATAGCAGCGGAGAAGGCGAATCTGCAGGCCGATTTCGCAAGATCATATCTTGGTTCCGGTCGCCAAAGAAGAATAACCCCAAGTACAAGAAGCTGCAGGAACACAGACAGCCTGCTACCACGGGAAAGATCCTGAACCTCATGAGGAGCGACGTCTACGAGGTAGCCCAGCGGTTTTGGGAGTTCCCCGCCCTCTTCACGAAGCCGCTTCAGTTTATCTTGTCCTTCGTCCTCGTTTGGCAGCTCCTCGGCTGGCCTTGCGTTCTGGGTATGGCCTGCGTTATTGTTGCGCAAATTTTGAATACCATCTTCATCGCACAGCTTCTCAAGAAAGAGCGTCTTCGAAGGGCTGCAACGGACGCGAGGTTGCAATCGACATCCCAGTTTGTTGAAGGCATTAGACACCTCCGCTGGTATGACTGGCAATCCAAGTGGTTGGACAGCATCATGGTCACCAGACAGCACGAGCTCAACACCAGAATCGTTACCGGTCTTTGGAGGATCGCCATCGCCACCATCAACATCGCTTCCGGGACCCTTTTCCCTGTGGCTACCTTCTTCGCGTATACGTTCTTGGCTGGCAAGACTCTCACTGTTGACGTGGCCTTCCCGGCCCTTCAGCTGTTTGCTATGCTGGAGACCAGCTTCAAGGAGCTGCCCAACCTTATTACCGTAGTTTTGAACGCATCTATCGCCATGGGCCGTATCGAGCAGTTCATGGG
The DNA here is from genome assembly GCA_018853505.1 of Colletotrichum camelliae. Lineage (NCBI taxonomy): Eukaryota > Fungi > Ascomycota > Sordariomycetes > Glomerellales > Glomerellaceae > Colletotrichum > Colletotrichum camelliae. The sequence continues at coordinate 6,638,800 of JAELVL010000002.1, read as the reverse complement.
CGAGCCTGATAAGGATGGTGTGTACGCTGATCATCTGACCAACGATATCAAGTTCACCAAAGCGTCTTTTGCCTGGCCTGGATATGAGCGACCAGTGTTGAGAAACCTCGATCTGAGCTTTCCCCAGGGTCTCACCGTTGTGTTTGGCAAGGTTGGCTCTGGAAAGTCGGCGCTGTTGCAGGCGATTCTCGGAGAACTGGACAGCGATATGGGCGACGTTATCATCCCAACCGAACCGATCGGGTTCTGCGCTCAAACCCCATGGCTTCAGCACATGAGCATTCGCGACAACATTTTGTTCTCGGCGCCTTTCGACGCTGCTCGGTACACCCAAGTACTTGATGCTTGTGCTTTGCTTCCTGACCTGGCCAACTTCAAACATGGCGACTTGTCTGACATGGGCGAGAACGGCATCGGGTTGTCGGGTGGCCAAAGAGCCCGAGTCGCGCTCGCACGAGCTGTGTATAGCCAGTCGCGGGTGCTACTGTTGGACGACCCTCTCGCTGCGTTGGACCACAACACCGCCGAGTTCATTGTCAAGAAGCTTTTCCAGGGTTCCCTTGTGGAAGGTCGCACGGTTGTCCTTGTCACTCACAGAGTCGATTTGTGCCTCCATCTTGCTCAGCAGATGGTCGAAATCGTCGACGGCACCGCACGCGTCTTGAGCTCGGAAGAGGCATCCAATGAGATTGCGAAATTCCTCCTTGAGGATGATGACCAGACTGTACACCAAGACGAGCAAGAGAACACGATTGATGAGAGTCAACAGAACGCCGCTATCCCATCCAAGTTCATTGAAGACGAGCATCGAGCTCACGGCGGAGTAATGTTTTCTGTTTACTGGACTTACATCAAGGCGGGCAAGCTCAAGTGGTGGGGCGCACTTGTGCTGGTCTTTGGTCTCTTCAGATTAGGCAGCCTCCTGAACTATTGGTTTCTCAAGGCTTGGGGCGAGTCGTACGAGGAAGAAACCTCCGTGGGGGCTACCTCATTCAGCGTGGACTTTTCCCATCTCTTTGACCAGCTGCCGAGTCCCGATGCCGACCTGCGCCCGTGGCTTTTCGTTTACCTGGGAATCGCGCTTTTCCAGGCTCTCATCTTCACCTTGTCTGAAGGTCTCGCCCTACTCATGATCTACAAGGCCGCCAAGAACCTGTTCCGCCGGGTCATTGAAAAAGTGAGCCGAGCCACCTTCCGGTTCTACGACGTCACTCCCGTCGGACGTCTCATGAACCGCCTCGTCTCAGATATTGGCATGATTGACGGAGGCATCATGTCTCCTTTGCAACAGGTGGCCTGGTGGTCCCTGGCCTGGTTCTCGAGTATGGTGGTCATTGCCTCCGTCACCCCGCTCTTCCTCGTCTTCTCTGTCGGAATGACTCTGTGGTTCGTCTACGTCTTTATGCGCTTCCTACCAACGTCACAAAGTCTGCGAAGATTGGAGATGGTCTCGCTGAGTCCGCTGATGTCCAACTTTGGCATTCTCCTTGATGGTTTGGCGACAATCCGCGCCTTCAAGGCCCAGCACCACTTCCAGAACATGAACATCGTGGTTACCGACGCCTTTCAAAAGATGGACCACTTCTACTGGAGCTTGCAGGCTTGGCTGATGTACAGATTTGACGCCCTATCTGCCCTCTCGACCTTTGCGCTTACTCTTCTTGCGCTCTACAAGGGACTGTCGCCAGGTTTGACGGCCTTCGTCCTCACCACCGCTTCGTCCTTCGTCGAGGCAACTCACAACCTCTGTAAGCAGTACGGTACCCTTCAGATGGACTTTGTGTCCGTTGAGCGTGTAATCGAGCTTCTACACATTCCAGAGGAGCCCTGCGGAGACATCAAGCCTCCCACCAGCTGGCCTCACCACGTCGACGACGTTAGTTTCGACAACGTTACCCTAAAATACGCACCCCACCTTGATCCCTCGTTGTCAAATGCCACCTTTACCATCCCCGGCGGATCGACCTGCGCCGTTCTGGGCAGAACAGGGTCTGGTAAGTCCACCCTGGCCCTCGCGCTCCTCGCAACGATCCACCCGTCCGAGGGTTGCATCCGCATCGGTGAGTACAAGCTCTCCGACGTAGACGTCCACGTGTGGCGGCAAAGAGTCAGCTTCGTCGCGCAAGATCCGGTCCTCTTCCCCGGCACGCTCCGTGATAACCTCGACCCGCTGCATCAGTACATGGATGTCGACTGCATTGGGGTTTTGCATCGCGTCTTGGGTCCCGATTGGGATCTCTACATGCACATCGAGGGTGGCGGCAAGAATTTGAGCCAAGGTCAACGTCAGCTTGTCGGCATTGGCCGGGCTGTCCTCCGAAGAAGCCCGATCGTCGTGCTGGATGAGGCGACGGCATCAATCGACAAGGAGACGGCCGCTAGAGTGCAGGAGGTGCTGAGGAACGAGTTGACAACCAGCACCGTCATCACCATTGCCCACCGTCTCGAGGCAGTCCAAGATGCCAACTACTTCATTCGTTTGGATAAGGGTAAGGTGGCCGAGCACGGGCCGACGCAAGGCTTGAATCAGTAGACGATTTGCATTCTATATACTGTTGGTTTATATTCATAAAGTCTGTTGGGAGATTTTGGGGGATCGTATAGAATTTGGTCATCATCTTAGCCAGTTTGAATTGAATTTCAACCATGTTTCACAAGCCTGACGGCACATTCTTCCGTGGAACCGATGGCGCATAGCGCAACTATCAGCACAAAAAAGGAGACCTCGTTGGTTTTGTCCAGTCGTTGGATTGAAGCTATCTTCTCAACACCCGCCATGCTTTGAAAAGTTGACGTACACAAGTTGCCTTCTCGTACCCTCTATACCAAATCAAAAGAAATCATATAAAAACAGGCCCCCCAAAAACGCCCCGTTGTAACATTTCAGCCGGAAGAAGGAAAACAGAGCTTTTACGCCTTGAAGAAGTCCTCGACAGCCTTGGTGAACTGGTCGGGGTCCTGGAGGGGCGCGAAGTGGCTGACGCCGGTGAGGATGGTCATCTTGCTGCCGGGGATGGCCTTGTTCAGGATGCCGGGGACGTCGCGGTTGACGGCCTCCTCGTGCTCGGCGCCGGCGATCATGACCTTTGCGCCGTCGATGCTGCCGAGCTGGGCGTCGGTGAACTGCGGCAGGGTGCCCTCCATGGTGGCGACCTTGGTCGCGAACTCGGTGAAGTTTGCGCCGGGCTGGAGGGTGCCGTACTCGGTCCTGCAGCGGGAGACGAGCTCGGTGAAGACGGCGGTGTCGCTGAAGGTGGCGTTGGTCTGCTCGGGGTTGGCGGAGGCGCCAAAGACGAAGGCCTTGTTGATGGGCTTGGCGAGGGTGGTGTCAATGAGGGCGGCGAGGGTGGTGATGCCGCCGTCGGACCAGCCCACAACGTTGTAGGAGCCGACGCCCTCCGCGGTCAGCAGGGCCTGGATGTCCTTGGCCATCTGGTCGTAGGTGAAGACGTCGTCCTTGAGGTAGGTGGTGCGGCCGTGGCCGCGGCGGTCGACGGCGATGACGTAGTGGCCGTTGGCGACGAGGCGGGAGATGACGGAGCCGAAGTAGGCGGAGTAGCCGAGGCCGCCGTGGTCCATGACGATGGGGACGGCGCCGGCCTTCTCGTTGTACTTCTGGTACCACATCTTGATGCCGTTGATGGGGACCGTGGTGGTGCTGATGGGGGTGGGGAGGTCCGGGGTCGCGGGGAGGGTCTGCCAGATGGGGGTGGTCTGGCGGAGGGCGAGGCCGGAGACGGAGCCGGCGAGGGCGGCGGCGGAGAGGATGGCGTTGACCTTCATGTTGACTGGGGTTGTTGTTAAAAACGGGGGTTGTTGGGTTAAAAAACAAGGAAAAGAATGTGGTGTGACTGGAGCTCTGGAAAAAGAGTGTGGGGGGGTTTTACGAAAGTGAGGGACTGAAGTGAGAGACACTTGTTGCGATTGTGGGAAAGCAAAGGCGGTGGGTGAGGAGGGAAGAGAGAAGATCGTGAGATGAGACGGATGGGGGCCTGTTGTTAAATAGGCCGATCTGTTGTTGTCTCCCGCGCGCGCGCGGACTTTGCTTCTAGAACGCCGTTCGTCCCTACGAGGAAAACCAGCCAAGATGCCAATCTCCCCGTCGTCTCATTCCCCGCGGACCCGAGGGGCTGGAATTGAGTTAATTGCGACCAAATTCATCCCGTTGCTGTGGCGGAGCCGAGGAGTCTGAAAATAGGGAAAATAGGAGGCATCGTGCAGGGATCACGACTCAAGCAGGGCGATTTAGAGTTTTTCGCACACCTCCGGTGTCCGTGAACTGCTGGCCCCAGTCAAGGCCCGGTTGTCCCGGGTGTTTTCTTGAGGAATCGGCAAGATTGTTCCGAGAACATTGAGTGATGAGATTGAATGTTTTGTTGTTGCGATGTTCGGATTCTTACACGAGGACTGTGGCCAGCATCACCGAAGCAGAAGGGTTGTCAGATGCAGCCCGTTTGGGGGCCATGCAGAGTTGACGAAAACGAGAGTGGTCCAGCCCGTAGGGCGACAGGAGCTCGGGAGGAACCGAACGGCAGGCCGTTCATCAGTTTGACACGTTCGCCGGCAGGGGTTGCCTTGCACGGACGGCGTCTGGAGTTGAGCGCCCAGCTGGGCTATACCACAATGCGTTATCCCCATCGGCTCATTGATGAGCCTCAACGTCGCTTTCGCGCTTGTCTTCTGGGGGGAAGGGGGCTTGGCTGGGGTTGCGGTGCCGAGCCTACCGATGCTGTCCGCCAAGACTCGGCGCGGCGTTGAGGTCGGCGAGGACGGGTTGAAGTTTTTCACTGCCTGTTAGGATGGAAATCTTGCGGTTTCAAATTTCGTGAACTATGTGACTATCAATCCACGCTGAATTAATTGCCCCAGTAGATTCTGAGAGGTCGCTCAATCTGATTATACATCCAAACGACAGTGGCAACAGCAACGAGGGAGCGAATCTCCGTCACCTTCAGATATTACATGTATGAAGCGATACGAAAACACGCATTTACAATCTTGTACACAATGCCAGCCAATTGCCTCCGAAAGCAGCACGAAAGAAAATGACAAAAGAAAGTGAAACATAACTCCCCTTCTATAGCTGAACGTCAGATCGATATGCCCCGTACCTGATGAATATAATGCTGTTGTATGATTCGTCCCAGAAGCAAGACGATGCATGATACCTCAAAAAACTGTTAGAAAGGAAAATCGCTATGGAATCTTTCGCTCATGACTTTTCTTTTATCCATTGTTGAAACAAGTCAGGATGCTGGTCTTTCAATTCTTGTGATTCTCGGTCTCGCTTAGTCCACTCTACCCAGAACCAGATGCCAGCGCCGAGGAAAGTGAGAAACATGAGTGGAACTGTGACTTGTAGGAATCTATAAAGAGCAAGACTTGAAAAGCTTTCTTTCATATTGTCTTGATATTTAACAATATCAGTGCTGAAGAGAGTCTGGGCAGTACATTAGTATAACGACGAGATGAGAATAACTATGGGCTATCTTACACTTGAAAATGTAGCTGGGAGGTAGATGAGGGTGACTATGGTCACGATTCGCACGGCGATCGTCTCTATAGCACTGCGGTCGGCTTGGGTATACATGCTTGCTGAGAGTTTCGAGGCAGCTAGAGCAGTTTGGGTTTGAAGATGCTGGATGAGCTTGTTTGCACAGTTAGTCCATGAAAAAAAGGCGCCTCGATGTTGAATTTGTATGTTATAATGTTACTCACAACTGCTTTTCGGTCTGCGAGGATCTTGACCAAAACCCTGGCGCGGTCGATTTGCATTCGTGTATCGCAAATCATTTCATCCAATTGAAACGCAAAATTCTTGACAGCCTGAAGGCACGGCCTTCGTTGATTCTCAGGGAAGTCTTCGTCATGCACAAGCTCTCTGTAGAATCTCTGAAGCAGTTCCATAACCTTGACGTTGGATTCCATGACCATTATGTTCTCATTGGCCTTCTCCTCCCATCTCTGCATTTCACTTAGAGTCCCAGGATCAAGTGATTCTATGTGACGCTTCTCCTTGAGAGCGATAGTGAGCTCCTGGACTTGATGTTAGTCACCTATAATGTCTGGTGAGTTTATATCGAAAGGTCTTACCGGTTGTTCCGCCTTTTCTTCGAGATACCTTACGTGCCATCTCCACTCAGAAGTTGCCCAACGCGCAAGCGCTAGATGTACATCTAGCGAGGACTTGAAGCCCTGTTCCATCGACGCAAAGCTGGTGTCGTACGTGCTATGCTCATTGTAGAGCTCACCAATCCTAGATTTGATCGCAGCATGCGGATCTGCGATCATCCATAGTTGGGTTCCTTGTCCCAGGTCGAATTGGTGATGGATAGCGGCTTGACGAACCTTCCATTGCTTATTCTCCTTCAAAGCTACCGTCTTCAGGTTGAAGCATAGTTGATATTTTCTCCCACTCCGTCCGAGTTCGGGAATAATTGAGCCACTGATTGGACTTGACAAGTTCTTCTCTGTTCTAAATCCACTGAATCGAAGTTCCCTATCATGCCCAAATGGAGACGCATACACAAGCAGAAAGTCCAACAGTTGAGGCATGACTTGATAAAAAGTCAACAGGAGATACAGCATCTCCTTGCTGAGCCACAAAGGTGCTATAGCGTTCTCCGTAAGAAAGAAACTGTCACTATTTAGCAAGAGGCGTTGTGCTCAAGTAGTGCGGTGCTTACACGAATCGGCAGGCGGGATCGGGTCTGATTGTGGGAGGCGTTGGTGGGGTTTGGTTGGCCTGAAGCGTTTGCAAGGGTGCATCGCCGAGGAAACCGCGTAGCTTGACTTCATTCTTAATATTGATTTTGCTCACCGTACCCGCGGCCGTGATGTCGCGGATAGGGACTTTGAGCGTTTTCTTGTTGGGAAGAAATAAGAGCCGTTGCGACTCGTTAATTCGGTCGTGGTGTTGTTTCAGGACTGTGGTGCCTTGATTGGAGCCTGCCAGCAAGCTCATAGGATATTCGTCGTACTTCTCGAGAGACTGAACTAATGATGAGGGTTGAGCCATCATGATCTTCCCAAGAAATGCTGAAAGATGAAGTATTTCACACTCCACTGAGTTTCTCTGAAAAGACGTAAAATTTCTAAAGGGACTCTTACGCAAATGCGGCGCGCGTCCTCTTCTTAAACCGAGCCTGCCTTCTAGACCAACACCACCAGTGCTGATTTGAGGCAAAACAACACAAGCCACTGTAGCAAGGGGCTGTGTGATCAGCCCGAAAGGCGTATTCACCCAGTGCCCAATGAGCATCGAAATACGCTGACCACGTCTAGCGACCGCAAGACCCTCCAAAACCCAATGGTTGTACCGAATATCCAATAAAAGCGACCTCTCGGCGCCCACCAACACGCGGTAGAACAACATGGGCGGAATGCCAAGGAATTCAGTGCCCAGTTTTCGAGGGCTGCTTCACTTGCAGCATGGACTGAACTGAGCATACTTCCACTTGTGTTCGGTATAAGAGTAGTAAATTGCACAAGTAGGTTACTGCGGCGGCGTATATATACATGGGTTGCCACGTCTCGAAATCATCCTTTGTGATTCAACCTCATCTCCGTCTGCATCACATCAACTACCACAATTATGTTGCTGGGAGAGGATCTGGGGAATGAGACTCTCGACCTTCAAGTCGCTCAATGTCCTCTCGACTCCTCTTTCGTAAAGCATGGATTGCCTCGAGGTCAGCCTAAGACTGTCAGCTAAGGCCTTATCAGAGTGACGACGCATACAACCTCTGTCAAACGTTTCGGGCTATAGAAAATGAATGCATCTTCATCAATTGCCTGCGTATGACGTTAATTGAGGCTTGTCGTAGCCGAGCGGAAGACTCACCTGTTTCTCATTGAACCCCTTTCCGTCATCTTTGAACCGTTTTATCAACCACTTTCTCAAGTGGTCCCACTCGAGATTGTACGCCGAAACCTTTTCTATGACCCAGCCAGTTGGGGGAGGAGTAGTGTAACTTGGCGCCGTATTTTTGGAATCCCGTCAGAACTCGAGTCGGCATTATCACGGGAATTATTTGGCGGCTCAGACTTCTTCCAGCTGAATCCTCGTTTCACTTTGTCCATCGTGTGCGTTCTGAGTCAAGGAGAAGATAATTATCAAGCTCCTTCCCAATTGCTCAGACAAACGATTGATCCGTTCCGAGTAAGGCTACGAGGCAGAATGATGTCGCAGGGGAGTGGCAATGTCGTGCGGTAGCGACAGATGAGCAACACGAGCGGGGTCTTATCTTTCGGGCATGTGCACCCAGGCGCGGGGCAAATTTCCAGAACCCTTGGGCATGCGTGCCCCTTCTTATGAAATATACAGGCGGTTCGCCCTTCACAATGCCTCCTTGTGAGTGAGGCGCATTTGTCTGACCAGGCAAACTGCTGCCTCCTGCGGCGGTAAGGCAACCCTACCTGGCTTATGCGCGCGAGGATGTGGGATTACTCTCGTCTCCTGCATGTATCATGCACATCAGATGACCATTCGTTGGGCATGCCTTACAATAGGTCTCTAGGAGACTTGGCAGCTTTTCAGCCGTCTCACCTGCCCACTGGCATCATGTCTCGGAGCTTCGGTGAGGAGGCCCATTTGGAGAAGAGGCTCCGCGGCTTAGAGCCTGATGTGCCTCGCCCGCCTGAGGCCGTGTTGCATTATCCGAGATAATTGGACGTGTTGCAAGGTGGTTGGGAATTGAGTGGCACGCGGTTAATAATGTACTACTCTTCCCTTAAAGCTTCAAGATCAATATTTTATCTTACTCATCTTTCCATTACATGTCTAATTCGACAACTGAGTTTCTCATATGATAAATTTGAGGTGAGACCTCCTGGGGAAGAGTGCAGGCGTATTTCTCGCCACTTTCGAGACCGAAAGGGAGGGGATGCTCGGTATCTGCCAGCTGTGAGCCATCAGGCTCAACTGGATGATTGGGGAGAGAAGTCGCATCAGCTGCCAGCAAATCATGCAGCCAGACTCGATTGACCCCTCTTCCCACACATCTTGGGCGGGTTTGTGTCACCCTATTGCGCAGAGAGTCGGCGTCTAGCGACCGGCATCGCAGGACACAGCGAATCCCCCCGCTTGGCTTTTCCTCCACAAATTGAGATCGAGATTCATGGTAAATTTAAAGGGCGGAATGGTATATCACACAGGTTAGAAATGTTGCCGCCAGGGACTTGGAATCTCGTTCATTACGTCAGTATAGGGTCGCGTCCCAACGCTGGCAATATGGTGGTGGGTGGGATGCCATCCCTGGCGACTCAGCCGCATGTGTGTCGACCTACTGCAGGCGCCTCCGTTCGTCTTGATCGGTAGCCTGAACACAGGCTTTTACAAACCGCCTTGCCGAGTTTTGGTGGAATTTACTCTACCTTCTTTTTACACTTTCCTCCCCGGTCCAGCCCTCCTTTGCTGTCCATCCCGCTGTCTCATCGTGTCCGCGTCTCGGCGTGCTTCTTGTCCCTTTCGGTTGCCTCTAGGGTTGAAGCATTGTTGTCGGAAGATTTAAGGCTCGCACAAAGCCGTTATCAACTTTAACCTTCTCTTTGGTTTCTCCGTCGCAAGATCCCTAATTGTCACGCCATCGGACTCGTATGGTCGAGTCCAACTTAGGGACAATGAGCAGAGAACCCCGGTCCAGGTTCTCCCAGGAGTACGAAATAGCCCATCGCGAATTTCAGACAATCAGAAGACAGCATACCAGGATTTCACATTGCGGCCAAGAGTTCGTTTTGGCAGACAGGGTGACAGAAGGCTTGAAGAAGCGATCCGCCACGTGCCCCAACACCTACGACAATGACCTCGACAGGCTTGGTCAGACTGCGTACCTTCGGCGAAACCCCGCACCTCCTTACATGAAGAAAGAGGAATATGACAAATACCTTCTCATTTTCTACACTCTTCTGGATATTCAAGCTCCATACTTGATTCACCAATTCCGCGACAATAATCTCAACTCCGACTTCTTACCGATCAAACTAGAAGAACTTCGAGACAATATCAAAGCACCAACTGATTTCGACGATTTCCATGAGCAATTCTATGAGAAGCAATTCTCTTGGTGTCCGATAAAACTAGAGCTTGGAATGCATCGGAAGTTCAAGTACTCAGTCAGCCCCTTTTCGCACAAGGTCAAGATGGAGCCTTACCGTGATGGAGCGGGAGCCAGAGACAACAATGCCAAACTTTACACCATCGAAGTACCAGAGGAGCTTGTTGGTCCAATTTGCGGAAGAAGATGTCGTCAGCGAAGATCGAGACCAGAAAACGTGGGAGGGCGTCAATTCAAAAGCCTGGTATGCTGCAGCCCGAATCAAGCCTGGCCCTCGATATTTTCTAATGAAACGGCAATGTGACTACAGAGATATCGATTCGCGATGAAACAGTTCGAATCGCATAGATACCCCCAGTTCAACAACGAGACGCGAATGTTGACGAATCTCGAGAATAACGAGGGGATGATTCAATACATCGGCTGGTTTCGAAACTACGAGGTGGATCAGGAAGGTGGCAAGAAGGAATATTGGAACATTCTGCTCGAACTAGCGGATTTTGACTTCTACACGGCCATCAGAAAGGAATCACCGCCGATATCCTTCGAAGAAATCCACGGCTTTTGGAGCACCATGTCGGAGATCGCTGCCGCCCTAGCATCTATTCACGAAGTTACCTTGGGTGGGAAAGACTACCTCACGTAAGCTCGTTCAAGTTGAACTTGGCTCACCGTACACTAACGTGGGTTGAAGATGGCATGGGGATATCAAGCCTGAAAATATCCTTCGCGTCAATGATTCTTTCAAGCTGGCGGATCCTGGGGAGGCAAGCATGTCATTGAAATCGCAAGACATGTCACGACCACAGCGAACGGCCACGTTTGGCGGGACGCGAACATATGGTGAGTCTTGATTTGTTATTGAACGGAACACGACTTCATTTCCTACGATTGATTCTGATTGTTTTCTTAGCTGCACCAGAGAAGGAAATCTACTGGGAAAAGAATGGCACGAAGACACCCAAGGTTGACCAGACCATCGACGTTTGGTCTTTGGGTTGTGTGTTCTCCATTGCTGCAACCTATGTGGTATTGGGCACCCAAGGAGTGCTGATATACAATCATCTTCGTCGACAGGCAATCCACGACGCAAACGGAACGATAGGCGACACTTTCCATAATGGGTCACATGTCCTGTCCCAAATTACCAACTGGCACAACTACCTCCGAGAAGCCGTCAGGAAGACCGATGCATTTTCAGCTGCTGTGCTGGACATGGTCGACAGCTACATGCTCGTCGAAAAGGGCAAGCGATGGGCGGCCACGGAAGTTTGCTCATGGTTCACTGAGATGTTCAAGACGACGGGGCCTATGGATACAACAGTTCCCGATGAGCTGCAAGAGATCCTGCTGAGCATCAACGACCAGGTTGAGCTCAAATACGAGCAGCATTCGGGAATAAAACGGCCAGAAAATGACGACGCGCCCAAGAAATCAAAAGCAGCGGATGGTTTGCCTGAACTGGAATCAGAGTTCAAGAGTAGGCAGCAGCTTCTGGAGCAGGACATCTTACCAACGGCCCAGCGATCTCAGAACCGCCCGGGTTCAATCCGCCAATCGCGTCGCCCGTCGTCTAGTATCGGCACCCTGTCGAGTACAGCGACGAGATCTCAACACATCACAGAGCCCTCGATTTATCCCCGAGCAAGCGATCCACACACTCCATCCAAGGCCATGTACCCACCACAAGTTCTAACCAACTGCTGCAGCCACCTACGTCCCCCAACCGAAAGTCAGTGACGGCATGGATGGTAAGACAAGAACTTAAGAAGAAGGGAATGGTGTGGAATCCACGTCTGAGGAGTTTCTCTTCGTTCCTCAAGTCTCAACCCACAACAATGAAGGGCAAGACTGCCACGACGCCTGAGCTGGCTGAATTGGATTCCAAACTGGAGAAAGAGTTCAAAAATCGTGACATAGTAAGTCATTCACCGATGAAGTGCGACAGAAATATGCTTATGCAAAACAATCCAGGTGTACCTTGTTGACAACGGCTCTTCCATGGCCAACCACTGGGAAGAAGCAACACACCTTCTCGAAGTGTTGGTATGGCGTTCTTTGGGATATGACGATAATGGGATGGAACTTTACTTCACTGATCCAGACACGGATCCCAGCGCCAAGGTGAAAGAGTCACGCAACCAAACACTCAAGGAATTTACGGACGCCATGAAAGCGGCAGAGCCAAGGATAAGGAGGGGCTCTGAGGTATTGACCACTATCCAGCCCGAGCTGGAGAGAATCATCAACCAATACAACCGTGCGAAGGCATCCAAAACGGAACCTCGAAAGAAGACCATCATAGTATTGACGGATGGCATATGGAAAGGCATGCACAATGAGTTCACTCTAGACACGTATCTCATGTCGACATTGGCTAGCCTCAGAGACCTGCACGGTGATCTTGCTTACTACGAGCGAGGGCAATCGACTGGCCCATGCGACATCGCGGAGATACGACCTGTAACAATTCAGTTCGTACAATTTGGCGACGATCCACGAGCAGCCAACCGACTGAGGCGTCTGGATGACGACCTGAAGTTCCTAGGATATCCGTGAGTGTGGCCTATATGCTTATATCACGAAAGGCGGAAGCTAATCCACTTCTAGTGACTTGATCGATACAGAGGGCGCGTCCGGAGATATCTTCAAGATGTTTCTTGGAAGCCTCTGTCAAGATGAAGACCTGACACCGAGAGCCAGTATTATCCACACATCAACAAACCTCAGCATTCCTGCAAATGTATCGGAACTCCCACTCCGAAGACGCAGCACCCAGGAGACTGAATACCTTGCCTCACCCATGGACTCCACGATCCATCATCAATCACTGTCTCGCGCGCTTTCATTCAACACACAAGATGGGAATGACCCTTACTCGATGCCCTCTTCGTCTTTTCATCAACAAGCCTCAGATAATCCAAGCTACAACTTCGTTCATACAACTTCCCCTCGCACACCCGAAGGTCTCGTAAGAAGAGAAACAGATTCTCTTTCGCCGGAGCCATTACGTCTCAATACCTCTTCGTCCAGATTTGCGACACCTCAACAAACTACTGCACAGTATCAGCAGCCAGATCCAACCTCTTCCTCCCAATCCCCACAGTATACGGGGTCACGCTTCTTCTAAATGGTACCTTCGAGCTCGCCGGCATTGGCGTCCGGCAACGCGTAGGTTGACAACTGTTAATGTTTTTGGATTTGTTAATGTCTTCTTAGGCCTCATAAACTTGTGTACAGGAGTTTGGTTGGATAGGCCACAACACATAATGACGAATACATGCACGAACTTGACGCTATTTCCTAGTCACTATCTATCGATTATGTTCCTACTGTGTGAATGGGGTTGTAAAGAGTGCTCATGGTTATGGCGCTTCATTTCTCGGAATATCTGAATGGAACTTGCGATTCTGAATAAGGAGTTAAGACAAGACGCTGCTAAGAGAAGCACAGAGGGTCGGTTCAAGGTCGTGTCCACGCAGCAGTGTCAGTCATCGCAAGTTTCCACGATGCAAAGCACTCATCGTCAGCCACGACTGCCGCGCCCATGACGATCCGCAGGGACGGTCGCCGCCCCTGATCACGACCGTTGAATTTAGCTTTACGAATTTCCGATCTTTGACTACGGCGAAACCTCGCCTGCAATGGTGCGCGTGTGCGTTTCTTGCTCAGATAAGGAGAGGCGTAAGCACTCCGATCCTTCGCGGCGCCGATAACAAAAATGTGGCTTGCTTAGTCAACCCCGAATCCCGCTTGCAATTCCCCCGGCTGCCCCTTGTCCGATGCAGTCGGACACTAGCCGGGCGCCTCAAAACGGCACAGTCCGGAATTCTGGCGCGCCAGTTCGTCGAACCCCGCCTTCGTGGCTTGCGGCGGAGGAATGTCGCGCCCGGCGAAGTTGGTGAAAATGGCAGTCTGACATGTCTATAAAGACCGCGGCTTGGCCCTTCGAAGATCTGGTTCATTTGAAGACAGAAACATCATCAACATTACCTTTCTCATCCAAACAGAAAAAAAGCAGGAAAATTCCATCGCTATTCCATCAACAGAACGTCCAGAGTCGATTTCAAGCATTCAAGCCACCATCTACAAGTGCACGGACCAGCGACAACATCATGGGTGTCACTCACAGCGTCGCCACGGAGATTGAGATTGCTGCGCCGCCAGCAACGGTGAAGTCAGTGGTAGGTCAGCCTCGAGTCGCGACTATTCAAAGCAGTGTTTCTAACATTTCAAAGTTTCTCGACTGGCACCGCTTTGATGAGTGGACCAAAGTATGGAAGATGTCCACCAAGGACGAGTCGAAGAAGCCGTCCGAGTTGAAGGAGGGCGACGTCGTCAGCACCAACCTCAAGGGAATGGCGTTCACGCCAGTCATTTTGGTATGTTTATAATCCATTTTCATAACCATCGTTATCTAACGAGAACAGGAAAACTCGAAAGAATCTTCAGGTGGAATGGATCGCTTCCTTATATATTCTCGGGTGCGCGTTTTATTTCCGGGCAAGCGAGAAGACGCCTGGAGGCACCACGATGATCCAGACTGAGGACTTCAGTGGTCTTTTGGCGTTTCTTATGAAGCCGTTTTGGGGCTTTGAAAGGAAGACATTGGCAAACTGGAGGGAGTTTGATGCGGATATCAAGAAGGAGAGCGAGAGATTGACGAACCAGTCATGATTGATCCCGCACTGACTTACGTTTTGTAGCTGATCTTTGTGCGGTGATGTTCAGAGGCTTTGCTTGCCAGCAGGAACGTATAGGGTTTCTGTATTGTTTTCCTTAATTGGTAGAGGGCACAGGTCAAAGTGCCCATATAGTGTTTCCAGAATTGTGCCCGCGAATAGGGTGAATTTTGCCGTAGTCTTTTTGCGGGGGGGCTGCGTCGTAATTACAAACTCAACGTTTTGTAGCTGATACTCCAATGGCGATGAGACATTTAAATAATTAGTTCTATTAGCACAAAAGCTAGACAGGCAATATTGCTCGCAGTTGATATTATGAAATTGTCGATTGAGGCATGTTGCATGAGTTGTTCAACATATCTGGTTGCCCCGGCGGATTTGATTATTATTGTGTAACGACGTCACGAGAATTGATAGTAAAGATACCAAATATGTAAGAAGAACAATTAAGTAGCCACGCCGATACTTTTTTCGCCTTGTTAGCTGAAGGCACCCGCCCGAGAAGTAAAGTTCATTAATGAATCAAAGTACTTGGCACTGTTTAGTCTCCTCATCTGCCTTTTCAGAGCCATCTTCCGTTGGTATCTTCTTCAGCCCAACCCCTGCAACACCCACAATGCTAAGGGCAGCCATGGCCGCAGCAACCAGAAACGTTCGGGTGACGGCATGGTTATACACTTCCAAAAGAAGACCCAGCTTGTCAGGGGAGACTAGACTGATCAACTGCGTAGCGCCGGCGCTCTGGACCTTTTGAAGGTCCACACCCGGAATCTTGGCTGAGATTCCCGAAGCCAAGTCACTCGAAAATACAGCTTGAGCAATGGTAATAGCTGTAGTTGGTCCAAAACATTGGAAGAACAGAACAACCGCAACACCAATCGCGACATCTCCTTCAGTCAGAGTGCTTTGGACTGCAACAGCGGCTTGCTGAGTTGAAGCTCCAATGCCCAAACCGGCAATGACTTGAAATGAGATCCACTGGCCTGCACCTGATTGAACTCGAAGAGTTGAAAGAAGCCCTGCGCCGATGGCGATCAACACTGTCCCTGCGAGCATGAATGGTTGGTAGTATCCAGTTTTGGTAACGCCCCAACCGCTCATGAAAATGGTCAAGATGAAAGCCAAGCAGAGCGCCAAGTAGCGCACACCCGACTGCTCCGGAGTGACACCTTGAATCGCCTGAAACCACAACGGCACCTTGCAGGTTTGTTCGACTCAATCATCCCCAAGGAAGATGAATAAAAGTTACTTACGTAGTACACCAGAGTGAAAAAGGCGCTGTCGATGCAAAATCCGAAGAAGGCTCCAAAGATAACAACACGCATCTTGATCAATCGAGGTGGCACCAATGCCTTCTCACCCATCCACCACTGCTCGGCCACAAAAGCAATAATGAGCACTCCAGCGACCGCAAAACATGCAATCGTGCGAGCGTCGCTCCACGAGAACAAATTACCGCCAAATTGAAGTGCGAGAAGAAATGAGGTAATCCCTGGGAGCAGAAGGACCATGCCAAGATAATCTAAACCCCGGATTTTCTGCAGCCAAGGCCGCCGTTGTTCTTGGGTTGGTGGGGGCGACTTGATCAGGAACAACGTCGCAACAGCGGGAGGAGCCGCAATTGGGAGATTGATGTAAAAGCACCTAAAGATAGTCAATCAAGAGATCCAACTCTTGGGTTGGGAATCTGAACCAACCATCTCCATGTCAAGTAGCTGTTCGTGATGAGACCTCCAGCGACCGGTCCAATGACTGCCGCAACGCCGTACACCATGCCAATTGCTCCCAGATAGAGTGGCAATTTCTTGGCCGGTAGAGCTGCAGATATGAGAACTAAGCTGCCGCTCTGCAAGCCTGAAGCTCCTAGCCCGGCGATCGCGCGGCCGACGATAAACACAGCTGAGCTGGGGCTCACCGCGCAAATGAGAGAGCCGACTTCAAAGATGCCGAGGGAGGCCAAGAAGACAATCTTGATGTTGAACTGATTGTACATGCGACCAAACACCAGCTGAAAAGCACAGAGAGTCATTTGGTACGCCGATCCATACCACTGGATGAAATTCAGTTCGCGGTGTTCTGATTTGCTTCAAAATGTTGGTATTTACTTACCCCAACATCTTTCAGAGAGCCGAAATCATCCGTGATTCTTGGGATGGCTGTTGCAATGATTCCTTCATCAAGAAAAGTGCACAAAACTCCAAAGGCGATGGCCAGCCAAATCATAAAGGCCTTCCATCCAGGAAGATCTCCTGTATCTGTTGTTTTCTCAGAGACGTTGGGCACATCTGATTGACTGCCAGACGTCTTGGACAGAGCATCGGCTGGCTTTTCGGTGGGCTCATGAGCCTGTTCTTGACTCTGCAACGTCATTTTGAATATATTGATCTGTGGGTTGGGCACTGACTGGGACCACTGGGAAGGGGAAAAATACACCGTCGAGAAAGAGAGACCAGACGAGAGCATCTTCATTCATCACGCTCCGGGATGGGAACCATAAGAGGGCCATGTCAAGATTCCTGAATGGTTTGCCCGGTCTCGCCCCCACTACACTGCCTGGCCGCCACAGTTGGGGTGTTCACCCTAGACATGGATCAAAGCCCTGTCACCAACCACAACAGGAAGGCGAATGAGCACTAAAGGTGCTGATGGAGTTGAGACATAACTAACGTTCAGCATCACAATGATGGAGTGCGACGTTCCTGCCTTATCGCTGACCACCCCTCTCGTGGGTCTGAAGGATCGAACTGCATGTCCCCGCTAGGCACCTATGTAGAAGTTCTTCCTAGATGGCTTCTTCAAGCAACGGTCTTGAGCGCAGGCATTGGTTCCGCCCGGCGAGAAGAAGGCGGTTTGCGTAAGAACCTGGATCCTACGAACCTATGCAAGGCACAGCATGCAGCCGCCTTGCATGCATCGGCTACAAAAGGACCAATAGGTACCAGGATTCTGGGCCCTGTCACGAACCTCACCTGCACCAGTCACCAATGACAAATGTCGTTTTTGCCTTACACAGCCGGCCCATCATTGACTGGAACGGTTAGTAACACACAGCCGAAGTCAGCCTTTCCAAAGAGAGAGACATATTATTCACGCACGACTCCGATACAGCGAATCGGATAGCCAAATTTAGTTTCCGCAGAAGAAGTCGAATATTGTGTGACCACACCGGCAAAAGGCAGCCGGGCCCAGCGGGCGAAGAATCTGTCGAGGACTCAAGTGACTCACACTATTGAAACACAGGAACACGAGACTCTATGATGTGATCAGTCTTTTGCCTTCCGGTGGAACTATCCGTGAGAGCTATCGCAACTGTGGATATATGACCGCGGTCGAAGGATTCGAAGTGCAAGATGTCTTCACTCAGCTTCCTCTCTAGGTAAGCGACGAGGTTCAAAACAAGGCCAGAACACGGCGGAGAAGACTAGCTCGGGACTTTACTAAAGAGTTATGCGAGATTCAAGCTATTCGGGTAGCGCGGAAAGGAGCTCCACCGGCAAGTCTTGAATAATGTGGCAGTTCACGGACGAAGGGTGGCTCATCAGCTTGAAGGATTTTGCCTCCAGGAATCTCGAATTTTGGCCCGAATGCTTGATCCTCGATATGGCTAGTACAACTCGGTGATCCGAACGCTTGCTTCATGCACTCTCCTTGAGGCGTGCGTGATCTTCTGGGCGGGGGACATACCGATATATGGTTGAGATTCTCCAACATCGTCTTGGCGCCACTCCCCAGGGCTGACATGTTGCATGATAATCTTCATGCACGTTGAACTACTGCAACCTAACTTGCATACCAATAGCCAAGATGTTGTCTTCTGACGGCAAATGGAAGCTTGCTCCACGGCTTCATTCCGTCAAATTTGTTTTCGATGCGCCTATTCCAGCAGACGCCCCGGCTCCCGAGGAGTTTGTCTTCGATAGCCCATTTCCCAGTGGCACTCCGGGAATGCCCAAAAAGTTTACTTTCAAGTCACCTAGTTCAATGAACGATGGTCAAAGTGAAGACAGCGACACTGATAGTCTTTCCTTATCCAACCAACACAGTGTCACTGATGTCACTGAGGAAGAGGTCACAACGCCCTCGAACACGCCGTCCCAGAAGGTTACCTGCGACAAGATACAGGATCCCATCGAATCGGCCAAGAGCCATGTGCTTCATGTTCGAGGTCCATGCTTCGACTTGAGTGACGTGGAAAGACCTATCGAGTCGCTCGTTTGTGCTGCCTGGGCTCTGGTACTTTCGTCACAACACGCTACACAAGCCGTCAGTTTTGGACTGGATTCTTCCATTTCGGAGCACGATTCCAAGTCGATCTCATCTGTGGAAGTGAGCGTTGTCGTCAATCATACCAGCAACGCTACAGACTTTCTCAAGCATGTTGAGGAATCGGTAAGCAGAGACTCCGCCGACGGCGGTGTAGGAATCCCCAAAAGATCTCATCTGAGAACATTTGTATACCTTGTGCAGGGCCAACGCATTGTACCGCCTTTCGATTCAACGAACTATGACTTGGCTCTCCAATGCGATGTGAATGGAACCGAGCTCGCCCTGTCAGCCACTTCCAATCACCAAGTCATCTCTCAGACCTCAGTGAGACTTCTCCTCAACGACTTGGAGAATGTGCTCTGGCAGTTGTCATTCTCGGCAGCGGAAGTGCAGAAGCTGGAGGACATCCAGATACTAAGCCCGGCAAGCCAGCGCCACCTGGTTGAGCTAAACCGACCGTGAGTACCGCATTCATTTACGATAGTGAACGACTTCTAATGGCTGTGCAGGTTGGCAAGAAGAAAAAACGTTTTCATCGATGATATAGTGGCCAACCAAGCCAAACTACATCCATCCGCCGAGGCTATTTGTGCCTGGGATGCCAAGTTCTCTTATGGCCAGCTTCAGCAATACGCTGAGATGCTCGGCAAGTTGCTGACGGACTTGGGCGTAACACGAGGAACTTTTGTTCCGATCATCTTCGAGAAGTCCGCCTACAGCATCATCGCCATTCTTGGAGTCCTCAGGGCAGGCGGTGCCGTTGTGGCTTTGGACCCCTCACTACCCGCCGCTCGCCTGGAGATGATTATCGAAGACGTCAAAGCTTCGGTGGCGATCTCTTCAGTCAAGAGTCAACATCGAATTCCTCGGCATATCTCAGGAAGCAAAAGAGTGGCGATAGACAAATCCTTCATCGATGGGCTCTCACTCGCTGCTCCTATACGCTCATTCTCACTATCGAGGGACGTTGATGACGCTCTCTACGTGGTGTTTACCAGCGGATCAACCGGCAAACCCAAGGGCGTGGTGATCACTCACACTGCATTCACGTCAAGTGCCAAAGGATTTTCCAAAGCCATACATCTCGAGTCTTCAAGCTCCCGAGTCCTACAATACTCCTCGTTCTCCTTCGACATATCCATGTTAGAGATCTTCACCTCTCTTATGGCTGGGGCCTGTCTCTGCATTCCTAGCGAGGAACAGCGAATGAACGATTTAGCGACTTGTATTTCCAGTATGAACGTGAGCTGGGCTATGGTGACACCATCAGTGGCTAGCCTCATTAGCCCTGAAAGTGTTCCAAGCCTGGAGGTCCTTTGCTTAGTTGGCGAAGCACTGCCACAAGCCGTTGCTGACACTTGGGCTGATCACGTCAAGACAATCAACGCCTATGGTCCTGCAGAATGTTCTGCCCTCACTATCGTCAGTGCGCCGAGAGTTCGAGGTGTGAAGAGCATTTCTATTGGGCGACCCGCGAATTGTGCTGTGTGGATCGTGAACGAGAACGGACATCTTGCCCCCTTCAACGCTATCGGCGAGATAGTCATCGAGGGACATCCCGTTGCACGCGGCTACCTGGGAGATGATGTCAAGACCCAAGAAGTCTTTCTTGATGATCCGGAATTCCTTCGAGGAGTTGTTCGACATTCGGGGCGCTGCTACCGAACAGGTGATCTTGGCCGTATGATACCTGATGGGTCAATCGATTTCCTCGGTCGGAAGGACTCTCAGGTTAAGATCAACGGCCAACGAGTTGAGCTCGGAGAGATCGAGCACCAGCTCAAGGAGCTCCTAGGTGGCGCACAGTCGTCATTTGCGATGCCGAATACGCCAGCCTGGGATGTTGCCGTTGAGCTTCTTAGGCCGGGTGGAACACAAGCCACAGTACTAACAGCATTCATTGCTTGCTCGCATTCAATCACCCGGAACCACAAATCCTCTAGCTTCGTTGTCCACGAAATAGAAACAACGTGGATGGAGGTCAAATCTTTGAGCGCGCAAGTGTTGATTGAGCTCGCAGAGAGGCTTCCGGCATACATGGTACCGAAGGCGGTAGTGCCATGCCACAGGTTGCCTCTATCGCCTTCTGGGAAAGTTGATCGCAAGACACTTCGCACATTGGGGAACTCCATGACCTTGCAGCAGCTGATGAGTCCACCGAGTCAAGGCAGCCCTCCAACCCCCCGAATTGATTTCGTCGAGCAAAAGCTCGTGCCAGCAGAAGTGATTGAAGACGATGAAGACTCTTCTGAAGGCCAGATCACTCTTCTGTCAGAGAGTATTCCCGGATCCGAGTCCTCGGTGCTTCAATCGCCATGCTTAGACAGACCCTTGAACCCTGTCGAGATATTGCTACGGAAGGCCTGGTCTAAGATTTTGAGTCTCCCAGAACATTCAATATATCCTGAAGACGACTTCTTCAGACTCGGAGGAGACTCGATTGGGGCCATCAAAGTTGTTGCAGCGTGCCGCCAGCTTGCACTTGGACTCAACGTTGCCAACATCTTCAAGAACTCAGTCTTATGGAAAATGGCCTTGGTTTGCAATACCACCACGGAGGACAAGGCCACCGCAGTGCCAAATCAGCATAGTCCCTTCCAGCTTCTCAACCAGGCTGATGTAGCTGAGCTGCGCGAAGAAGTCTCCTTCCAGTGCGAGGTCCGGCCTGATGAGATCGAAGACATGTATCCCTGCACTCACATGCAGGAAGGTCTCATGGCAGTCAATCTTACACGACCAGGGAGCTACACCGGCCGATGGATCCATCCTTTGCCCCAGGCTATCGACTTGGCGCGGTTCAAGAAGTCATGGGAGGATATATATGCAACTTCACCTATTTTGCGAACCCGATTCGCAACAACGGCATCTGCGGGATCTCTCCAGGCCATCATAAAGGGGCATGTGCAGTGGCTTACTTCCGACAACCTTGAGACATATTTGGCGAATGACGACGCAAACCCGATGTTTCCTGGAGATTCACTCAACCGATTCGCCCTAGTTACTGATGCGAACGGCGTTGTCACGTTTGTGTGGACTATCCACCACATGCTCTACGATGGCTGGTCTCTCGCCATGCTTTGCAACAGGCTTAACGAAGCGTATCACGGCCGGGCTGTCAAGCCAGCCACCGACTATCGCAAGTTCATTTCCTATACCCAGAAGCTTGAGTCCAAGCAAGGCTCCGACTACTGGCAAAGTGAACTCCGCGGATGCCCACAATCAACCTTCCCCGCCGCCCCACCACCAGGCCACCAGTCTTTCGCTCGCGCTGTCGTAAGAGACTCTCTTATTATTGACGTGGACTCAGTCTCCGGCGTGACGATGTCAACGGTGGTTCGAGCTGCGTGGGCTCTCATGATCAGCCATTTCTCGGAATCAGATGACGTTCTGTTCGGAGCAACTGTATCTGGACGAAACGCACCGTTGGACGACATTGATAATATTGAAGGGCCCACGATTGCGACTGTGCCAGTAAGATTTTCGTTTAGCAAGGCCTCTACCGTGCTTGGATTCCTTCGCCAAGTTCAAGACCAGGCCACAACTATGATTCCCTTTGAACAAGCCGGCATCCAACAGATCAAGTCTCTTAGCGAGGACACAAAACGCGGGTGTGAGTTTCAGAACTTGCTCGTTGTCCAAGCTGGTGGTGGGTGGGATGAGAATGGCCCCGGACCCCTTGGCAAGCCTATTTATCGGGAAGAGTTCACTACGTTTCCGGTTACCTGTGAGGTCTGGCTTCAACCCGGAAAGGTCGAGTTTGCGACTCACGTCGACGAAGATGTGACCACTCGCGTCTTCGTAGCCCAAGCTATTGAAACCGTCAAGATCATCATGACTCAGCTGTCCTGGGCGACGTCTTCTGCTGAAGCAGACTGCGAGCTCTCAAGACTCGCGTATGACATGCTACCGGCAGAAACTGGCGGGAAGACGAGGGGAGATTTTATTGCTCCAGTGAAAGTTTCTGCCACGATCAACGACCTCATTTCAGAGCAAAGCGCGGCTCACCCGGGAAAGGAAGCAGTGGTGTCGACATTACACAAAATGTCCTACGATGCCCTGGAAGCAATGTCCTCCGCACTTGCTATACACCTAAGAAGTGTCGGCGTTGCAACTGGAGATTACATTCCGCTCTGCTTTGAAAAGTCGATCTGGACGGTTGTCGCCATGCTTGCGGTAATGAAGGCTGGTGCTGCCTTCGTGCCTCTGGACCCTACCCAGCCGATATCACGTCTCAGGGCAATTATCAGCGAAATCAAGGCGAAAGTCGCGATCGTGTCAGCCTTCCACTCTAAAGCCACCGATCTTGGCATTGCGACTACAGTGGTTGCGGATAGGAGTTCCTTAGGAGTACTTCCGCAATCCAACACCACAGGATCCCCCCGACTAAGCAGTAATCCCGAGAATCCAGCATACGTTATCTTCACCTCTGGATCTACTGGAACTCCCAAGGGTGTTGTCATTTCGCACTCTGCTTTTGCTTCTGGGGCAACGGCTCATGGAAAGACCCTCGGTATTTCCAGTGACCATCGCGTCCTACAGTTCTCCTCTTACTCCTTCGATGCCAGCCTCTTCGAAATCCTTACTACGCTTATACACGGCGGCACTGTTTGCGTCCCAACAGAAAAGCAGCGTGTCGAAGGAATACCGGATTTTGTGAAGGAGATAAACGTTAGTCTCTCACTCCTGACACCTTCTGTTGCGCGATTACTAGCACCATCCGATGTGCCGTCCTTGGAAACCCTGGTTCTTGGAGGTGAGGCCCCTGATGAGCCCCTCATTACGAGGTGGCTAGACTCAGGGGTCAAAGTGTTCAATGCGTACGGTCCCAGCGAATGCTCTGTGATTGCAACGATCCAAGCCTGCGCCACTGGAGCAGAACCCAGGATCATAGGGTACCCGGCCGGGTGCTCATGCTGGGTAGTCGATGCAGACGATTTCAACGTTTTGGTGGCCAATGGCGAAGTGGGCGAACTCCTAATCGAGGGTCCAACTTTAGCCAATGGATATCTCGACGATCTACAGACATCGGCATCGTTCATCGATAGTCCCATCTGGGGGAAGGGGATTCGCTTGTACAAGACTGGAGATCTGGTTCAAAGAACCCAAGATGGGTCCTTCATCTACCTTGGTCGAAAAGATTTTCAGATCAAAATCAATGGACAGAGAGTGGAGCTTGGAGATATCGAGTCTCACTTGTCTGCCTGTCGGTTTGTCAAGCGTGGGGTTGTCATCTTCCCGTCCTCAGGCCCACTCGCAAAACAGCTTGTTGGCGTACTGGACATGGAGGAGGACGAGAAGGACGACGACTACACAAACACAGACAGCGTGGCCTACATGAAACGTAGTCGTCACCGTGCCAAGGCGTTAGTAGACATCAAGCAAGAGCTATCTAAAAGAGTGCCCAGCATCATGATGCCAAGGCATTGGGTTGACGTTGAGAAGCTGTCGACTGGAGGTTTTCCGCTTTCCATCGCTGGAAAGGCGAATCGAAAGCTAATCACGCGTTGGATCGAGGAAATGTCTGCGCCCGATTCTCAAGATATCGATGGCCCTGCTCTGGCCGATTGTGTAACCACTGAAATCGGATCGGATGAGAAGCTAGCGTATGAGCTGGCGGGCAAAGTCTTCTCCCTCCTTCCCAGGGAATCGTTCCATCTTCATCGCGGCATAGCGAATCGGTTTGCAGACCTGTTACTGCATTCATCCGGACTAGACTCACTCAACATGATGTCGATCATGCACTTCGTTCGATCGAAGTACCAAGTGCGGGTGAGCATTCAGCTTTTAATGGATGAAAGAACAAGCATTCGAAGCCTGGCTGCGTTCATTGCAGACACACTCGCCGAAACGACAAACAAAAAGTCTGCGCTGGCGCAAACTCCGTCGCGTGGGATTGATATCATGGCTCTGATCGAGCGGCAAGAAACGAAGCTTTTGAATTGGCCACGAGGGTCCAGCGATCTTCTCAAGAGACCTACCAGAAGCGCAAGGTTGACAGTATTCTTGACTGGTGCCAACGGATATCTGGGCACACAGATTCTGCGTCGGCTGTTGGAACGAGACGACGTAGAGAGAGTGATCACTCTTGTGCGCGGCCATAGCATAGAGATGGCCAGAAAAAGGGTTATTAAAGCTGCGCAGAAAGCTCTTTGGTGGACAGACTTTCACGGAGAAAAGTTGGAAGTGTGGAAGGGCGACTTAGAGATGCCGAATCTCGGGCTTACGGACGGAGAGTGGAAGGTGTTGGCTGACGGAAATTTGGTCGACATCATTATCCACAACGGCGCGATTGTGAACTGGAACAAAAGCTACGCGGCTCTCGAGGCCGTAAACGTCCGCTCAACCATTCAGCTCACTGCTCTCGCAATTCGGAACCCGAAGCTGAGGTTTACGTACATATCAGGTGGAAGGCAGTGCCGTTCCGCAGATGAATTAGACGAGGACGTCGCTCGGGAACTGTCCGAATCGATGGGCTACAGCCAGTCCAAGTTCGTGGCGGAAGTCCTGGTGAAAAGGGCCGCAGAGCGTTGCCAGCCCGGCGAAAGAAACATTGCTGTTTTCAGGCCGGGTCTAATCATTGGAACGCAAACAGAGGGAGTGGCCAATACGGACGACTACATCTGGCGTTTGACGGCGGCAAGCATAGATGTTGGCGCGCACAACGTTGACGACGATTCAGCATGGCTGCACCTCTCTGACGCTACGACGACCGCTGCGGCTGCGATTCGTACTGCGTTTTCACCAGCTTCACTTCCCAAGGCGGTTATCCGTCATGAAGACGGAATGACGTGGGGCACATATTGGAGTCTCATCCAGAACATGGGCTTTAGCATCCGTTCAGTGCCATCTTCACAATGGCTACCGCTTGTCAGAAAGGACATCGAATCCAGGAAGGAAGATCATCCTCTTTGGCCACTGGCGCACCTTATTGAGGACGGATCAATGGAATGGGATGTGCGTGTTGAAGATCTTCGAGACGCTCCGTTGAGACTGAAGGTTGCGGTTAAAAGAAACGTGGAATTTCTTGTTCAGGCTGGGTTTCTATCAACCGGTGGTGTTGTAGCTGAAACGACGCATGCTAAACGTGCAACGTTTTCTCGTGCTTCATCGAGAGAGGGATGGGGTATAGCAAAGTGACGCAGAAACAGATTTCGCATCTTCCAGAAACATCATGTTTATAGCTTGTACTTGATTCAATTTTACTTGCATATCGTATATCGTCTATGAGGCATTTGTCCGCCGGATAGCAAACCTCATGCCTGATGCCTCATCAAACGTCCCCTCAACCCTTGGAATGTTCTGGTACATTCGTGCCTTGGCTTGTTCCCACGCCGCAATGGCCACTATACAGTTCCGTCATCAGACGTGTATGAAAAGTCTCGTAAGGTTTGTATGGCAATCGAGTATGGCGTATCTCAATGCTAGTGAGGTGAGAAGGCCCAGGTGGTTTCCAAGGCTTCAGAAACCTGTCAACGACAGCATCATTGACAAACGCTGTATACACATGCACACCGGAGTCAGAGGATTTTTCCGAAGTGAGAACATGAACCTGATTGATTACGGTCAGTAAAATTTGGGCTAAGGCTTGATTGGCCGCGAGCAGACTGGGTTCTGACCTTGTGAAAGGTATCCTCATTGGAAATACCTAGCCTTAATCGGGCGTAGGGCCCACGACTTCGGCTTCGTTGAGCTTGCGCAATGATCAGCGCTGTGATGTACGGATTAGGGCTCAATTCACCAGGCGAAAGCTTTCCCTGCCGACTCCATCTTTTGCTACTGTAGAAGCATTCATGCTGAAGGACCGATAAATCTATGTGTACAACAGAGAACATAAGTCCGTTCAGAGGTGAAGGAGGGCTGGAAAAGCCATCGCCTAGAACAGTAATCCATTCTGTTTCGAAGCGCAGAAACACACCCCTACAAACGTCAGGAAAAGCATCATTAGGCTGAAGGTTGTGTACTTACATTTCTTTAAGGAGAAAGATTCCAGGAGCTGGCGCATGACATCTTGTTTATTGTAACATACGTCAACCAGGTCCTTGCCCCAGTTCCTAGGTGGACCGTCTGGCAGCTTTTTGTTGGCAGACCAAGAGTCGAGTGTTCCCTGCGACGGGAAATATTTATGCGCAATTTCATTCTGAGCCCCAGGAGGCTGTTGAGTATTCTCAGTAAAGACACAGCGGAGAAGCTCAAGGTGACGCGCCGTCCATTTGCGCGGCTGAACCAAAAGGCGCTCCCTAGAGAACACACGTGCAAGGCGGTGAATGGAAAGAGTCGAGATATCGTTAACGTCTTCTCCTGGAAGGAGCTTTCTCTTGTAAGCTTTGCGCAACTTCGCAGAGAGCGGTCGGTTCGGGATGGTCATTTCAGATCTCGAAGATAAGCCGCGAATGATCGCCGGCTAATACGGGTAACTTCAAAAAAGAAAATACAGAATTATTCAAATGTTAGAAGTTACGATCCGTTTAAGAGAAATGGATATGATAACTAGAAATGCAAGAAGGGGCTAAGCAGTGTAGGATGAGTGCTGGAACTAGAGTGTTATATATATGTTAAGGTAGGTTGACCTTGCTGGAAACCTTTGCGGCCTGATCATCTCCTGAAAGACGCAACGGTCCGGAGAACGCAAAGTGAAACTGGCTACTATTCCTTAGGCGACGAAGAAAGTAAAGGTTGACCATTGCTGTAGGCACACGGGTGCCATGGTATCTATCACCAGCGCTTGAGTTAAAATTTGAGAAGAGATACACATTTTGCAGTTTGTGAAGTTTCATTAAGCCAGTCCTTCTCCGTTGAGACCTACTATAATATGTTACTTTGTGATACTAGTGCAGTGATACTCATCTGCCCATATCGATGAAGAGCAACTCGCCCCATCCGTTCCCAGCGTAGGATTCGGAACATTAGTACAGCTATGTAGGTGCTATTGGAGCTTGCAAAAGTGGTGCAAGTTGCGCCAGAGAGCGCTTGGGCATACCTTGCGCAGTTTGAGTTGGCGTCGGGCCAGGGGCAGCAACCTTAATGCCAACACAGTAGTGTTCATCGTCCCACCCCACTGGTCCCCAGTGTTGCCTCCAAGGTCAACCAGGGCAGTCTCTTGAATTTGAGATACCGAGACAGACAGGGTCTTGATGCACGGATACATATGCATGGTTTGTTAGACACGGACGTACGCATCTGTCTGCATCTTCATTTCATAACTGTTCTATTCGAGAATTGGCGAGGTGGTTGTGACACTGGACGGAGTCGGTGCTACTCCTTGGCTTCAGCTGCCCATTCAAGCAATCTTTGACGACAATCTTCGCCTTTGTAATGATCCGGCGATCCATGTTGAGCATAAATGCTCTTAATCTCCTAGGTTAAGATAGTTAGTAAGGTTAATACACAGTCTTGTGGGTGAATTGTGACCCACTTTCGCTTGTTTGTAACTCTCTGACTCTTCATCATCATATTCTCTCGGTCCAAACACTCCCGGATGATGTGTGCGAGGTATGCCAAGCCACTGGAGGGTCTTGTACTTCTCTAATGCGCCATCTAGCCACTTTTTCAGGGTGAAGGTGTCTTCGTCACAATGCACTTGCCGCCACATCCGTGGATCATTTTCTTCATACCTCCCCACTGGTTCTGGATAAACAGCCCCAGTGATGATATACTTGGTGACAGTTCCATCCATAGTATCCAGAAGCCAGATATCACCGTCTCGGTGAATACTCGTGGTAAGTTGAAAACCCCACGGTGGAAACTCATAAAAGTGGTCGTGTCCCAGCGTTTTCATCCACCCCGGCATGAAGGTCCCCGCGGTCGCCTTGGTCACGACGCTGAGGTAGTTGATAGGGAAAGTTTCGGGCGTAATCCAAGACGATTGAGGCTCGCCATCGATATATGGGAGGTGACGGATCAAGTCGATAACTCGTTCAGCTGGGCGTATCTTGGCGGCAGCAAGAGACTCAGGGGTAATCTCAGGCCAGCCTCCCAACGGGGCTCGTCGGATGAGGGCAGGGTTGACGTGAGGCAAACTCTCGTAAAAGGACAGTAAAGCGGTGGCAATGTTGTCGCGCGAGTATCGGGGCTGTTCGCCTGGGAGACGAGGGTCCGGCGGGAGGTCTCGGGGGTCCGGAACGGTCTCCATCTTGGCGTTTGGCTTGGCAGTCGGGCTTGAACAGCGTTGTTGACTTATGTCAGCAATGAGCAAGTATTTAGGTATAATAACGGCAACCTTGCTAAGTACTCTCTTCTAATACTACACCTTTTACCCTCTTTTAGAAGTACTACTATAAGTAAATCTAATAGGTTATAAGCCTAGGAGTATTACTTTTAAAGATAACTATAGAGTTATACTTATTATATATATCTTTACTCGAACGTATTATATTAAGTCTTATTTAGACGAAGCCTTCGAATGTATTATACTAAGTCCCTTTATAATAAAGCTTTTAACTACTTACTAGAAGTTAATACTTATATCTAAGCCTATATAAAGCTTAAAACTATATAAAATAAGCTTAAATATAGCTATAAACTACTTCTATAATAGACTATAGAAGCCTATATATAGTTATAAACTATTTATAATACCTAAATATAGCTCTAAACTATTACTACTTATAATAAACTATAAGAGTTTATATATAGCTAGAAACTATAACTATAAGCTAGTTTTATCTCCTTTTTCTTTTCTTAACTAGTATAAGATAAACTTTCTATCTAATCTCTATATACCTAAAAAAAGGATATAGCTTAGTAATAAGCTTTTATAGAATATTAATAAGTAAGTATTTTATAATAAGAATACTAAGTAGCTATAACTAGGTTTATAACTAGTAATAGTAAGACTACTAAATACTAATAGAGTTTTTTAAGTGCTATTATCTATTTTTATCTAAAATAGAAAGGTAGTAACAAGCTATATATACTAATTAATATACTAGCTCTAATAAAGAAGTTAGAAGTCTAATTACTTCTTGTTAGCACAGGTATAAGAGTATTCAGGGGCGTAGTATATGCGCCTATATAGTATAGGGTTATAGATGGAGATATATTATGATAAAAAGTGATAATCCTCAGTATTTATAGGCATTTATTTGTATATATAATTGATAGAGAAGGAATGTATTGTGATGATTCTGGTTGATGTTGTTGGCAGGTTACATCCTAAGGTAGGGAAAAAGGAGGGGAAAGATAACCTGAAACATAAGCTGTAAAGCTCTTAATTACATAAGTAGGATTACATAATATAAGGGATTACGTAAGCATTTATATAGTTATAGGTTATAATAAACTAAACACTTTTATATAAGGTTATATATATAAAAGTCTATTTGTTTATTTTATATAGAATATTTAAGTAAGTAGATTATTCTTATATTATTATTATTATTATATTAAGACGTTATATGTTAACACTTCTAAAGGAAGAAAACCTAAAATCTTTCTTTTTTTCTTTTTTTTTATAATCTATAGTTATTTAGGCGTAACTATAAGGAGCAGAGCTTTATACGCTCCTAATATTTACTAGTTAACTAAGGTTTATAGCTTTAGAGACTAGTACTTTAGAGGTTTTCTATTCCTAAAAATAAAATAATTATTTCTCTTTTTTATATAATACCTAAGTATAATATATCTATTTTTAAGGGGCTCTTAAGCTTTATAATAAAAAATTCTTCTTCTAGTAAATAATATCTCTAACTTAATATATTATTCTTCCTTTCTGTTTTCTATTTCTTCTATTTAGTATATTATTATACCTTAATAATATTAAACTTCTATAATATCTTAATCCCTTAAAGATATCTAGATAACTTCTTACTCTTCTAAGGAGTATATAGATAAGAATACTATACTTAGCTTCTTAGAAGAAGTACTATTCTTTAATATAGTTCTAAGGATAGAACTTTCTAAAGAATTATTATATATACCTTTATACTAAGATTATAATACTAATAGCTATTAAGTTAATAAATTACTTATTAAGAAGAGAGAAGTTTAAAGGTTATATAAAGAATTATACCTAGAAAGATACCTATTTACTATATTAAATTAAAGCTTAAGAATCCTCTAAAGTTTAGAAGAAGTAAAAAGTAGGATATAATTAAACTAAATATATACTTATAATTAAATCTCTTATAGCGCTTACTCTATATTTATAACACTTAATAGTGTTATTATTTTAATACTAATATTATATTATTAACTATTTATAGTACTTTTCTTTATAAAGCTTTCTAGCTTTCTATAATCCTTTAACTAGTATAGTTACCTTTAACTTCTTTCTTTTAGTTACTTATTATAAGCATTTCTCTCTCCTAAGATATCCTCTTTTGAGGATACTACTTACTAATTAAGCTACTACTATACAGAAAATTATAAAAGTATTAAAAGCTATAAGCTATAGTTAGATTAAACTAATAGTAGAAATATCTAAAAAGTAGGTCTAGTATTACTATACTACTTTTGCTTACTTCTTCTAAGATCTTTATTTTCAGTTTTTAATAAGTATTTACTAAGTCTTTATTATAGAAAGTTCTATACTTTAGCTCTATAAACTTCTTCGTTCTTTTAGCCTCTATTAGCTAAACTATCCTTAGTTTTTCTAGGTAAAATATCTAGTTTTTTTATAATTATCCTCTTTTTAATTATAGTAATCTTTATTATAAAGTTAAGTATAGAAGTTAGCTTTCTATTATTATCTTTCCCTATTATCTAGATAAAATATCTAGCTTTATTACTATTATTTTCTATTATTTAGTATAATAGCTATTTACTATTTATTTACTAAGAAATAATAGAGCTATTAATATTATAGTAAAGCCTATAATTCTATCTTTTATAGTTTTCTTTATTTTAGCTCTTCTTTATAATTCTTTTTAAGTTATTTTAAAAGAGTTTTATTATTTATTAATAAGAATAATTACTTTTTAGTAATAGTTTTATTTCTAATAGTTTACTCTTTATCTAGTAAGCTTTTATTCGAATAATATCTTTATAATATTTTTAAGTAATTCACTTTTTATTTAGTAAACTTTTTCTTAAATAATATCCTTATAATAGCTTTATTTTCTATTTTATTATTATCTTTCTAAATAGATATATTATAAAGCTATAAAATAGGTTAAATAGTAACTACTATTATTAATTTATTATACTTACTTCTTTATAAGTAATAACTACTATAAGTAATAACTACTATTCCTACTATCTGAAGTTATAACTACTTTTATAATTATTTAATAAAGCTTTTTAGCTATTTATAAAGCAATAGCTTTTTTCTACTCTAAAGTTAGTTTTTTTTTCTTAATATTATATCTAATAATAATAACTTTTATATTTTATAAGCTTTTTCTTAAGCTTTTACTAATCTTTTATTATTTTTCTAGACTTTTATATCTAATATTATAAATACTAACTCTCTTATTACTTATATCTTCTTATACTTTAAGTTTAAAGCTTTAGAGAAGAATAATAATACTTATTAGTATAACTAATTAGGTAGAAGTAAACCCTATATTACTTATATTTTATAGCTTTACTAGTCTACTAAAATAGTTTATATTTATATATAGTTAGGTAATATAACCTACTAAATATACTGTTTTTATAGTATTAAGTACTATAAAGTAAGTCTTTAGTAACTTATTATAGAAAGATTAAACTAACTTTATAACTTTAGATTTCTAACTCTTTTATTAATAGTATTTATATCTATTAGAACTAAGTTAAGTATTATATAGCTAAGATTAAAGCTAGTAAGTATTATTAGTATAAAATTTATTATATCTATATTACTATCTATAAAAGTTAGAGCTTTCTCTTAGAGCTTTATAAGTAGTTAATAAACCTTATTAGTCTTACTCTAAGCTCTAAGTAATATTATAGCTAGTTTCTATAAATAAATACTAAAGAGAATACTACTAATTATACCTAAATATATCTATAGCTTTAGCTTAAAATAAGTTTCTTTCTTTATTAATCTTTTTATATTAATACTAATAATACTTTATAGAATACTTACTATAAGAAAGATAAAGCTTTTATCTAAGTAACTTAAACTTAGCTAAATATAGCTTTATCTTAGTATTTTAAAGATATAAGCTATATTTATAAATAAGTTTAGTTTTTTAATAAGCTTAAAGAAGTTCTAGAAAGCTATTTTATAAGTAAGGATTTTTATATATTAAATTTACTTATTTAGAACCTTTTAAAGATATAAAGCTTCTAAATACTCTATAATACTTATAAATATACTCCTCTTACTAAGCTTAAATATATTAATAACAGTTCTACTTTTTAACTAAATATTTATAAAGAGGTTAATATAGCTTTTATAAATATCTACTGGAAGGTTATATATACTAATAATAAGGATAATCTTTTAAAAGAGAGTAGTAATAAAAATAGTAATAAAAAAATATAGACTAAATAGTAATAATATTAGTTCTAGTAATAAGGATAATAATAAAAAGTAATAAGTCTTTTTAAAGAAGTTTTAATAAATATATAATAGCTTTTCTATATATATAAATAGTTAGATATCTAAGGTTTTTTATTATTTTTTCTTTTAAGTTTTTATTATATTTTTATAGTTAATTAACTTCTTTTTACTTTATGTTATTTTATCTATTTATAATATAATTTATATTATTACTTCTTAAATTTAGTAAAGATTTATAAAGTATTTACTAAATATTTTTTAAGTTTCTAGATATATTCTATTAGCTAGCCTTTCTATTAACTAAATAGAAGCTTTCTAGTATTTTTCTTTATAATATAATATTTTTAACTTTTTATTCTTTTAAATCTTTTTAAAGTTTAGAAGCTACTTTTTAGTAAACTTTTAGTTATATATAATTTAAATAAATAATAGAAAAGATTTATATACTCTATTATATGTTTTTAAAAATTAGACTTTATAAATATTTAAGTTTATAACTTCTATAATTAATATAAAAATAAATTATAAAATAAGCTTCTACTAACTTTTTATAAAATAAAAATTCTTTATAAGAAGTTCTATAATATCTCCTATATTATATAATTATACTTTCTTTTTAGTATTAATATTTTTAGCTTATATTTTAGTAATATATTACTAATTCTTAGCTATTTTTAATAAATTTCTATTAATTTCTTAAGTTTTTCTTTAACTTCTTAAATTTAAATTTTAATATTTAGTAAATAGAAATCTACTATTTTAATATAGTAGCCTATAAATACTTTAAATAGAGAGATATTAATAGTAGTATATTTATTATTATTATAAAAAGATTTAATTTTAACTAATTATATAGCTTATTAGTCCTATAAATTTTACTAAACTTAGTAAGATATATAGTTAATATTTAATATATTCTTTCTATCTAGCTATCTATTTATAGATACTAAGCTATAGAGAAATACTTCTAAATATTCTAAGCTTTTATTTAATTTTACTAAAATTAACTAGTAATTAACTTATCTTAATTATTAATAATAGTTTTAAATATATTATACTAGTACTTAATCTTTTAATATAAGATTTTTACTAAACTTATAATATCTAACTACTTAGTTATTACTAAGAATTAAACTACTTTAGTTATTTAGTATATAATTACTAAAATAATATTATATATAACCTTATTATTTTAGTAGCTCTTTAGTAAGCTAGTTAAGAAGTCTAGTAAGATCTACTAAAAAGAATATACTAGTAACTCTAATATTTATAACTTATATAGTTTATACTATAATATATACTTCTTAATAGTATAATACTTAGTAATATATTACTATATATTCTCTATTAAGTATAGCTAGTAAAACTTCTATAAAATAAGTTTTATAGTTTTATTTGCTTCTATATAGCTTAATTTAAATATATTATAATAGTTTTTTAAGATTTTATAATAGAAAGATCTTTTTTCTAAGATAATAAGTCTTTTTCTAAATTAAAAGATATTATTCTTATTAAGTTAATATCTTTAGTATTCTTTAGTATTTTAGTAAACTTTAGCTATAATATTTTTATAGAAATAGTTTTTAGCTTATAGTCTACTAACTATCTATTTAAAATTTATACTAAAGCGTAGTATATAAGCTATTTTATTCTAGATAAGCTCTCTTATTATAATATATAATATATATTATTCTATTATAATAACTCTAGCTTTTCTTAAATTCTCTAATATATTACTTTCTTCTTATAGAGTAGTTAGTATAGTACTTATATATATTTAGAGTAAGTAATACTATATATTATAATATATAGTAAAGTATTAGTATTCTTTATAGAGTAATTCTAATATAAAGATAAGAATCTCTTAACTTTAAAGCTAATCTTCTAATAAAGTTTTTATATATTTTACTAAATAGCTTAGATATAAGTTTTTATAACAGCTATTTATTTTTTAAGCTTAGTAATATATTAGTAGTTTATTATTAAAAGCTAGCTAATAAGTCTAAGCTTTCTTTTTAAAATAAGAAGTATATTATATACTTTAATCTTTCTACTATATAATTAAAATATTAGAATAACTTATCTATTAAGTTAGTAATCTTTAATCTATATTAGATTTTAAAGTTAAAAGCTAATAATTAGTAAACTTATTATAAATCTTTTATAAATATTTTATATAAGTATAATAAGTATTCTCTTTAGTATAATATAGTCTATAAAGACTAGGAATTTTTTAAGAAGCTTTTAAAAATATTATACTTAGTAATCTAAGCTTTTAATAATAATAAGAAGCTTTTATTATTTTATAGCTTAGTATTATTTTATATTAAATAGTTTTCTTAACTAAAAAACTACTAAATACTAAATAGTTTTATATTTCTATAAAAATATATTAAATACTACTTAAATAGATATATCTATCTTAACTTTTATTTCTAATATAAAGTTATAATATCTTAGTATTAATTTTTAATAAATACTCTATAAAGCGTTTTAAATATAGTTTATATCTCTTTTATCTAAATAAAAGCTTTTAACTTTATACTATTTTAGCTTCTCTTAAGTATACTATTTATAAAAGCTATAATATAGAAATATCTTACTATAAACTTATAATAAAAATTATAAAATCCTAAGAAGACTTATATATCTTTAAAAAACTTTAGTATTAGCTATTTAGTAACTACTTAGATATATTCTAGGTCTATTTTAATATTATTCTAAGTAATATAAAACCTTAGAAAATCTATTTCTATTTAATAAAAATTATACTTCTTAAGTTTTATAAATAGCTTAATAGCTTTTAAGTAGTATAGAATAATATAAAGGTTTTTAATATACTATTTCCTAATATCTAAATAAATTAAGATATTATCTAGATATATAATATAGTATATATCTAGGAAGTTAGTAAGTATTCTATATATATATCTAAAATATTACTAAAGTATTAATAAGCTTAAATAGTATTATTATATACCTAAAATACTTATATTATTCTAAATATAGTTTTCTATTAGTTTACTTTATTAATTATAATATAATAATATATTTTATTTAGGTTAATCTTTAAAATAAACTTTACTCTAGTAAACTTATCTAGAAACTTACTAATTAGTAGTAGTACTAGTTTTCACTATAATTTTATTTAACCTTTAATAATCTATATATAACTATAAACTATTATTCTTTTTTAGTATAAATAGAATAGATACCTTTATAAAGGTTATAAAGAAGCTCTTTATTAAGCTTTAGTTTAACATAATATACTATTCTTTTTAGCTTAGAAACTAAAACGCTTATTAGATATATAATATAAACTTATTAGCTATTCTCTATAACTTCTTAAATAATTATTTCTAGCTTAGTAAGTAAGATATATTTATATAACTAAATATATATATAGGTATCTATATAGATACTTTCTTAACTTATAGAGTTATTAGATAAGAAGATATCTCTTACTTTTTTAAAATATAAGCTTATAATAAATACTTAGTAGATCTTCTATATATAGCTTTTATTATCTAATAGAAAGAAAGTAAACTAGTAAACCTTATTTATAAGTATAAGCCTTTCTTAGAAATCTATTAGTTCTAGGGCTATAATATTTATAGCTTCTTTGAATTAAAGTTTCTTTATAAGATCCTTTCTAATAATATCTACTATTATATAAATATCTATATTAACTTTAAGCTTAACTTTACTAGATATTTAGAGTATAAATACCTATTTTTTAATAGTTTTTCTAATTAGAACTAAAGTAATTTTTAGTATAAAGCTTTTTAAAGTTACTTCTATACTTACTTATTTCCTAAGTCTTTAATATTAGTTATATAAAGTATTATAATTATACTTATACTACTTTATCTTAAGTTTAAGTTCTAGTTATTACTTATTAGCTATATATAATTCTTAGTATAATAAGTTATAATATAGCTATACTTCTTATAAATATAGTATTAAAAGCTTTAAAAGTTAAGTAGTTTACTATTAAAGTTAGAAGTTATATAAAGATTTACTAAGTAGTTACTCTAGGATAAAGTTTCTAGATAGTATTCTTTATAGTTTACTAACTATAGAAGTTATAAGCTATTTTTATAAAAGTAGTCTAGGGAACTTAAATATAGTTACTTATATAACTTAGAATAGCTAGTAAGTTTCTCTATATATCTCTTATCTATAATTTCTTATAGCTTTTAGATATATAGTATAATAATAAATATTAGTATAATTAATATTTTATTTAAATAATTTCTTTTAAAGTTTTAATAAAGCTTTAGAAAGTATATATTTTATATTACTTACTTAGCTTACTAAGTACTTAGTTAATAGCTTCGTAGTAAGCTTAAATATAATAAGTTTTTTATTATCTTTCTAATAATATTATCTAAAGATATTATAATAATTCTATTCTTATAACTTAAGTATATATTATTTTCTAATAAAGATTTAAAAATCTTTTTATTTTAGATTAATTTTTTTCTCTAAAAAGTCTATAAATATTCTCTAATAAGTTTATTATTCTATCTATATAATATATTTTATAATACTTAATACTTACTAAATATACTAGCTATTAGAGTAGCTAAAGTAATATTTATAAGCTTTTTCTATTATAATAAGCTAATTTTCCCTTATTATATTTATAGCTTTACTAGTGAAATATATTATATTATAGTTAGGAAGTTTCTTAAAAACTTTAGGTAAGTATTTAGTAAGTATTTAGTTACTTAATATAGCTATAATAAACTTATACTAGTTAGCTATTATAGCTAATATCTACTATATTAATAGCTAGCTATCTTCTTTTTATAGCTTACTAGCTTAGGCTAACTTATTAGCTATAGCTATAGATATCTAGCTCTATAGCCTATCCTATATATAAGAAGAAGTCTTATATTTCCCTTCTTTTTATATATATTTATTATCTAAATAATAAACGCTTAGTATAAGTAATCTATTCCTTTTAAAGCTTCTAGCTTTACTTAAAATATAGCTTCTTATTTCTTCTAGTTAACTTATATTATTTTCTAATTATTTACTAAAGTTATCTTCTTTATATAAGCTTATATAGGTTATCTTACTTAATACTTAGTAAATACTAGTTATAAGTTTATTATTTTAATTAGTAGGTATTACTTAGGTATATAGTATTATTATTATTACTAACTTTTTTAAAATAGAATAAAAGTAAAAGAATTATAAAGGTATTAGAAGCTATAAGCTATAATTAAGTTAAACTAATAGTAGAAGCACTTAAAAAGTAAGTTTAGTATTACTATACTACTTTTACTTATTTCTTTTAAGATCTTTATTTTTAGCTTTTAGTAAGCATTTATTAAGTCCTTACTATAGAGGGTTCTATACTCTAGTTCTATAGGCTTCTTTGTTCTTTTAGCCTCTATTAGCCAAACTATCCCTAGTTTCTCTAGGCAGGATGTCTAGTTTCTTACAGATTTAGAGCTGAGTTAGAGCTATTATACTAGAAGCTATACTTCTAAGTGAACTCTAGAGAGAAATACTCCTTACTATAATATTTATAGAAACTTATTTCCTATACTTAGTGTTTAATTACTAAATATCTTCTTATAAAGCTTAGATAGGATAAAAGCTATATATTTAGTATTTTAAATACTTATATTATAAGGTTTATAAATTAATCCTAAAAGCTTTTTATTTAAAGAAACTTAAAAGTTAGATAAAAACTTATATTTTTATTAGCTATAAAGCTAAGAATATCTATAGACTCTAGAACTTTATAACAGAGGCTATAAAGTATACTAAGTATATTATCTTTAATAAGGAAATATACTTAGACTTAAAGGAATAATATATCTTACCCTCTATTACTGCTAATAAAGCTGTACTACTAAGCGCTAAAGAAATCTTATTATAAGCTAACCTTAATAAATTTTAGTAGACTAATGCTTTAGTTAAACCTTTATAAACTAAGAAAGCGATTTAAAGAAGCTAGTTTACTATAGCTTTAATACCTATAGCTTTTACTGCTTTAATACCTAAAAAACTATAAACTATCTCTATATTAAACCCTAAAAGTATATTATAAGAGTAAGCTTTCCTTAATAAACTATAATAGTATATAAAGAAAGGGTACTTTATAGCACTAAACTTTATAGTATATTTAGTAGCTCTAGAAGAAGCTAAAGAACTTATTAAATAAGATCTTATTAGCTATAAAGAAGCTATAAACTTAGCACTCTCTAAAGTCTGGAAACTTATAATAGATAATAAGTTCTATACTCTTTAGAAAAATAATACCTAGAAGCTTATAAATAAGTTTAACCTCTTATTAAATACTAATATCCTTAGTAGTAAATAGGTATATAAAATAAAATAAAGTAGTAATAGCAAAGTATAGTAATATAAAGTATACTAAGTAGTAAAAAGCTTTAAGCAAAAATATAGTATTAACTATTTTAAGACTTTTACTTCTATAGTATGTTAAAAAACCTATAAAACTCTCTTTACTTTAGTAGTAATAATAGACTAGGAAATTAAATAAATAGATATTAAGATAGCGTTCTTTTATAAGCTTATATTAGAAATAGTACTTATTAAACTTCTACTTAGCTATACTATACCTAGTAAGATATATAAGCTAAATAAAGTATTCTATAGGTTAAAATAAGCCTTAAGAGTTTAGTTTAATATACTAAAAAAAGTACTTATAAAACTTAGCCTATAGTAATCTTAGTAAGATAAAGTAGTATTCTATTCAGATAAAGCTATCCTTGCTATATATATTAATAATATCTTTATTTTTAGTCTAGATAAAGTATATATTACTTAGATTAAAGATTAACTAAAGGAATACTTTAAGATATTAGATTTTAGGCTTTACTAATTTTTCCTTAGTATATAGATTACTTTTAATAAAGCTAAAAAGAAGCTATAGTTAAGCTAAAATATCTATCTATAGAAAGTACTTAAGCAGTTTAATATAGCAGACTATAAAGCGCAGTATATACTTATAAAACTAGAAAATAACTTTATTCTACTCTAAAAATTTATTAGGTAGATAGAAATATACTAAAGGAATACTAATTAATTATTAGTTTGTTAATATATATAATAATTAATATTTATTCTAACTTAGTATACCTTGTATTAAAGCTTAGCTACTTTCTAGTAGTACTACTTAATACTTACTTCTTAGTAGTAAAACGTATACTTAGATATATTAAGTATACCTTAGACTTATTATTTCTATTTAATAGTAACACTAGAAAATAGTTAGTTAGGTTTTTAGATACTAAATATATAAAAGACTTAAGTAATAATAAGTTTATTAAGTGCTATATTTTATACTAGTAGTAGTATTAGCTAGAAAAGCTAGAAATAAGAGAATATAGCTATATTAAGCACTAAATCAGAGTATATATTATTTTTCTCTGTAGGATTTAAAGTAGTATATTTATAAACCTTATTAAAAGAAATTAGTAGCTATAAGCTAATACTAAAAAATATAACACCTATTATAGTTTATTATAATAATAACCTTATTATATAAATTATAAAAGATGTTAAGTATTATAAGCAAATAAAGTATATTAGAGTGTAGTATTATAAAATTAAGAAGCTTTAGGATAAAGGTATAGTTTAAGTCTATTAAATACTAAGAAAAGAAAACCTAGTAGATATTAGCACTAAAGCTTTACTAAGTATTATACTTAAGTAATAGAGGATAGCTATAAGCCTAAAAAGATAAAAAGAGACCTACCTTTTATATATATATATTATATTAGAAGGACTTATAATATTTCCCTTATTAAGGGTGTGTGTTAACTTATGTTAGTAATAAGTAAGTATTTAGGTATAATAACAGTAACCTTACTAAGTACTCTCTTCTAATACTACACCTTTTGCCCTCCTTCAGAGGTACTGCTACAAGTGAATCCAACAAGCGTGAGAACCGTGAGAGGCGGGGACGCATTACTCAAGGGACCCCGCGCTAACCTGTCTGACAGCTTAGACAAGCGACCAGGGGTCTTTCCAAGGCTCGGGTCCGAGTCCTGGTCCTTGTCCGGCTCCGGTCGTAGCAAGTTGATGTTGCTTGTTGGTGAGGTTGCTCTATGCCCTGATCTCGTCTTCAGACCTAGTTTGGTATGGACAACATAAGTTCGCATGGCTTCAGTGAATTGTTCTCTAGCCCAACAAGCATTCGTTGGGTTTTTCCCTTGGCGAGGGTTGCGTTTCTACCAACCGGAAGATATTCACATCGCTCACCTGGCTGTCTGCTTGGGACTTGCTACGCTCAAACTCACCCTCTAGTGACACGTTGTGCACACCCTTTCTTCCATTGAGATTATCGTTGTTGATATTGTCTCGAGGAATTATCAAATATTACTACGGATTTATCATATGCACCTTATCCTAATCCCTCCTTTCCCCTCGTGTGCCCAGTCCCAAGGTTCCTTTAGTCAAATACCGACTATGTCAACCACCCAACAAGTCGATCAAGTCTGAGATGGCTCCGTATGCATCTAAAGAAGATGAAGCAATGTCAACCCCGGTAGCTAAGAAGGCCAGAGCATCCTCTGCCATCGAATTTTCTCCCTTCAGAACCACTTCCCCACTTTCACTGATGGCCAGGCCGAGGCTCTGAGGAAGTACATGAAGCTTTTGCTTGCCTGAGCATCCCCATGATTCGCCTCCAACCACACACTTGATCTCCCAAAGAAGCGTATGCTCCACCTTCATGCAATATGTCAAATACGATGGCACAATCTTCACACCCGCCGGGCTGGCAAATTTGCCAGTATGAGCATCAATGACTCGGCCGAGGACATCCAGTTTCACCCCAAGAACTGCGCCCAAGTCGAGAGGCTTCTCGTCAGACCCACACGTCAGCGTCAGACCTCCCTCAACCGGGTTGACATCCTGGCTCCTCTTTGCCAACATCATTTTCCATGATTTATCGCCTGAATGCGTGTCGAGCGTACCGGGGCAGATGATGCTTGTTATTGTCTCAATTTCCACCGAAACACTCTTGATGGTCATGACTTGTGGGACGTTTGCGATCACCTCGGAAGTCTTTTCCCAGTTGGGAATGGCGCTGAGCGTGAAGGGGATGGTTGAAGGGTTGCCAAGTTGGATGACCGCCGGACACTTCATCTCGACCGCGTAATTGGGCGATGGCAACTTTGACGAACCAAAGAATTTCCGAGTCTTCTGCTTGAAAGATAGTTCTGCTTGCTCCATGCCTGGAACCAACCGATGGCTGCTCACGCAACCTGGGCACTTGCGCGTGGTCAACTCAAAGTCGCTAATGGGCGGCCAAGGGGGCGGCTTGGAGTTGACTCTAATTGGCAGTGTCGCCTGGAAAGTCTTTCCAACCCTCTCTTTGGTTCCCTTGACGGTAATCGTCGCTTCGATCCAGAACTCCACATAGCCGTGCCACTTCTTGCTGAAGCCGCTGTTGCTGTAGTGGAAAGTGCCCGGCAACGGTTGTCCGGGAAGCTGTACAGCACCATCGGTCTTGAGTGGTGCTTTGATAAA
The DNA here is from genome assembly GCA_018853505.1 of Colletotrichum camelliae. NCBI lineage: Eukaryota > Fungi > Ascomycota > Sordariomycetes > Glomerellales > Glomerellaceae > Colletotrichum > Colletotrichum camelliae. The sequence continues at coordinate 6,595,847 of JAELVL010000002.1, read as the reverse complement.
GTAATCTCTCTTCTCCTTGTCTTTCAGACCACGGTTCACGGCCTTCTCGCTGACGTCTGTTGGTATCTTCAGCGAAAATGGCCAGGACAGGCTTTCTTCGTTGCCGGTGTCGATAGCCCCTTCATGAACGATGTCAGAAACGTCGGACTCGGCCCAGAATGGGAAGCGGCTGCGGTAGGTGCTCTTCGAATTTCCGTTATCGGAGATCAGTTTTGCTTTGGCGCGGCCTTGGAGGCGTGCGCGAACAGTGGCTGACGGTGCATCCAGCGGAGCTTTTCGTATAATGTGCCCGCGAATAATACTGCCTGGGAATGACGGTACGCTGGGGTCAAGGAGTTCAATGGAGAGTTTGTCGTTGTTTGCTCGCGATGTAGGAGGCATTGTGATATCGGTATCGACTCAATTGGATTAAATCTGATTAACGACGGTAGGTGAGAAATTCATCTTACGTTAGGATATTGAGAACATAATATGTTCAAGTGAGAATGGTTGCCTAGACCTCACTGCCGGCGGCGGCATGCATCCCTGCGGCGTAAGCGATAAGCGATCAAATTAGACACTGATCTCCCTGAGACGGATCTTTTTTTAGGGACGGCTGATAGCATGGATGGTAAGACAGGTAAGACAGCAGTGTCACATGGAGGGATGGGAAGGCTGGCGGATTTCGCAAATCTCACCATCTTTATCGCGGGAAAGACATAATCTAGTTTCATGATGAATTGACTGTAGACCTTCAGTAGAATTTTGACTTACACCGGCGACGTCCAAACGTCAAAAACTTGCAGGGATGACGGTACAGACCCAAAGAGTAGAGTTAAAGACTGCTCCAAAATGACATGGTTTTAGGCCAAGAATACCCAGTCAGGTCCGGTTTCTACTAACAGAAAATCACGTACGGCGTTTAGGGGGCTTCATAGGCGCACGGTGACTCAAACTGCACGAGTTTTCCTCAGATTGTCGTGAACGGCGACAATTTTTCACTTCTTCAACTTCGCTTGTCGAAAACCATGTTTTTTATTGCTACTACATCATGTCTGGCACGTACCGAGTCCGCTTCACAGAGGCGGAACCATACCCGCGTTTTCTAGCTCTCCGCGACATGTGCTCCAAAGCTGACGGTTTCACCTCTCAACTACGCACCCAAGCATTCCAACGCCCAACTCACAGCGACAATTCTAAACCGACCAAGAGCAGACGTCGCTGCAAAGAATGCAAGCTGCGCCGGGTAAAGTGCGATGAAGCCTTCCTGGTTTGTCTGCGCTGCCAACAACGGGGAACTCTATGCCTCTCTGTCACTCCGCCCGCGATGCCATGGCAGACTGAAATCCCCTGGACACTGATAAGGCGCCCAGCAGAGCCCTGGCCCGGCGCTGTGTAACCCAACAAGAAGCTCATGAACTACTGGTTGGGGAATACAAGCCGAATGATGACAGTTACGCCAGAAGACAACCCACTATCCTTCCCATTGGTCGAGCATCTTCTCTACACGCCCTCTCTTGTCCATGCCGTTCAAAGTATCGGTGCAAGTCAGGAGGGGTTCTTCTACCAGACTGCGCTAGAGACGTGTCTTCAACAGCGAGGCCTCGCGATACAGTCTCTAAGAAAGGAACTCCAGAACCCCGATCAAATCAAGCCTGCAACAGTGCTGAGTGTTTTCCTCCTTGGCGTATCCGCATCTTGGACAGAGGATAAGCCCCTTTGCTACGGGAAAGAGCATATGTCAGGTGCTCGTACACTATTGGAAAGACTACTCGTGGACGAAAAAAAACCACATGATCCAGTGGTTCAGTACATACTTGGATGGTACCTCTACTGGGATATGACCTGTGCCTTCATTGCGGACCCTGGCGACTATAGGTTCTCTGGGCAGATTGAAAGCAACATTTTGCATGCTGTCGAGAGTGGCCAACAGTTCCACTCGATGACTGGAGTTTCCTCAGTGCTATTCTATCATCTTGCGTCTGTGGGCCGCCACTGCCGAAGGGTGGTGCAAACAGGTGCTATAGATCCAGATCTCGAGGCATCTTTCGAAAGAACCCTTCTGGCCTGGAAACCCAGACACAGTGACAAAACACTGGTAGGAATGAGTCTTGCATATCGAAATCATGGCCTCATCATGCTCTATGAAATTTGCGGACGACGCGACCAACCAGAGACGAAGGGAGTATATCGTGGCCCTACAACGAGGAACGATGCACGTACTCGACACGCCATGAGATCCCTAGCTTTTGACAGTCTTGAAAGACTGTTAGAAACACCTGTTGATGCGGCATGCATCAACTTTCACTCAATGCCTCTTCTTACGGCAGGTGCTCAACTTCAGCACAATGACACCATCGTACGATTCCAGGTTGTCGAAAGGTTCAAGGCTTTATACTCGACCAATCGAATTGCAGTCAATCTGTGGGCTATTGAGTTGTTGGAGGAGCTTTGGGACTTGCGCGACAACGGCAACCTAATTTCTTGGCCAGAGTTGCTGTTGTCAAAGGACTGGACTTTGAATTTTGCATGAGACTTAGTCTCGACAACGGGCAACTTGTAATATTAGAATATGATGCTCAAGGAACGCAACGCTGAATGTTCCTGAACGGTCCATTGAGAAAACTTGCCCAGCCATCTTCTTAGTTGTTGAGGATACCCAACGGATAAGCAATCCCGGTTCCACAGACAGAGCCCCGGCCACTCTAACCTGAATGACGTGACGGAGGAACCCATGTCCGCCAAAGTCGGCCTCCTCAGCATTCCCGAAACCCCTCCGGTCGCGAACAACCGACCTCGGCTCCGGTGCCGATAATTAGCCGAGCACCACCAATGAGTCCCAAAAATTGCGCATCACCATCTCCCACGATGTTTTACCCCGCGTGCGCACCCATCAATCTGGCAGAGCCCCTCTGAAGAAGCAACGGTCCCCGCATACTTACCCCAGACTCTCCTAGACCTGCTTGGGCAGGTGATCGACTCTACCCCAACGACTTGCTAGTCATTTTCAGCAGAAGCCAGCGTTGGATAGTCTTGCCAAGCGCAAAGGACCAACCACGTCTTAATCCGCCTGCGGAGTCCTTTTATCAATAGTCGGGCCTCAAGCACAATTGCGGATTCCATGACAAGTCACGGATAAGCACCAGTAGCAGATCGCGGTAATTCAACATGGCGGTGCAGTTGCCGTTGCTCGGAATAAATAGCAGGTGAGTGTTTGCAGGATTTGTTGCGATGTGCAGATCCACGCCAAGAAGTTCTTTGAGCAATCATCGCAACTATGAGGAACTCTCGTCGCTTACTTTCCCAGTCTGGTTGGCTTTGGCACTGTCTATGGCGCTAGCGCTACAGACTGCGACTCCTTGGCAACTCGGCTCAACCTCCCGGACACCGCCATCCATGAGACGACCTTCATCTCAGCCGGAACAAACATCTCTCTTCCAAACAATCACCCATCATGTGCGATTCCTTACCAAGTCTCAGATGTCGACATCTGTCGGGTGGTATTCTTGGCAACAACCGGGCCGCGCAGCAACATCTCAATGGAAGCATGGCTTCCACTTGACTGGAGTGGGCGATTCCTGGGAACTGGAAACGGAGGCATGAACGGCTGCATCAAATATGGGGATCTCAATTATGGAGCTTCACACCAGTTCGCAACCATCGGAACCAACAACGGCCATGACGGAACCTCTGGAGCTCCCTTCTTCGAGAATCCGGGAGTCATTGAGGACTACGTCTACCGCGCTGTGCATCTCGAGGCCGAGCTCGGAAAGGCAATCGCTGAGGAATTCTATGGAAAGAAGCACACCAAGTCGTACTACCTTGGTTGTTCTACTGGTGGCAGGCAAGGTTTCAAGGAGGCCCAGTCCTTCCCGGAGGACTATGACGGCATTGTCGCTGGAGCACCGGCTTTTGACCTCATTGCACTGATGTACTGGACCGGTCAGCTCTTCATCAAGACCGGGACGAATGAGTTTTCCACCTTCCTCGCACCAGCTGAGTGGGATCTCGTGTACGCGGACATTTTGAAGCAGTGTGATGGCTTGGACGGTCTTGAGGATGGCCTGTTGGAAGACCCGAACCTGTGCCAGTATCGACCTGAAGGGCTCATTTGTGCCGATGGCACGTCGGAGGGATGCTTGACTGGCGAACAGGCTGCTACCGTTCGTGCCATTTTCAGTCCAGTCTATGGTGCGAACGGAAGGTACATCTATCCTCGCCTCCAGCCGGGAGAAAATGCTACCGCTAGACTGCTCAACGGAGAGCCTCATCAATACCCCTTGGATTGGTGGCGATACGTCGTCTACAACAACACCGAGTGGGATCTTTCTACGATGGGCCCGGAAGACTACGAAGCAGCGTCTAAGCAGGATCCGTGGGGTGTCTCCACTTGGCAAGGCGATCTGTCGGCGGCGAGAGATCAGGGGGTGAAAATCTTGCATTACCATGGCCTGCAAGACAACGCGATCAGCAGTGACAACTCTGAAAGGTACTACGACTACGTGTCCCGCACGATGGGACTCCCTTCGTCGGAGTTGGATGAGTTCTATCGGTATTTCAGGATCTCGGGTATGGCGCATTGCCGCGATGGAGACGGTGCCAGCATGATTGGCGGCAACCCCGAGACTTTGGCGTCGTATGAGCCCGATTCGAATGTGCTGGCTGCGATTGTCAGATGGGTTGAAGAAGGGGTTGCACCTGATTACATTCTTGGCAGCCGGTTGACCGAAGCTGGAGATGTTGATTTGCAGAGGAGGCACTGCAAGTACCCAGCTCGGAATGTTTTCAAGGGGCAGGGCAATCCTACTCAAGCCGATAGCTGGCAATGTGTGTAGAAATCAAGTTATGTAGGATAGGTTCTAATAAGCATAGCCTCTAAAAGCGCGATTGGCTACGAGGGGTACGGACCTTCGGTGACATTAATGGATCACATACGGTAGGTGGATTTCACTAATGGTCATGGCCCTGTAAGTTGTAATCGAAGTACACAGTACAGTCGATGCTTTCAAAAATGCGTGCATTTAAACCCCGGGAAAAGGGCAGCAACAGTACCAATGAAAATAACATGGGTAGGCACGAAATATATAACGGGGCATGACCTGTTTTGGGGGAATGGATGTCGACAGCCCCTGCCGGTAGATTGACCAAGTCGAGGAATGAAGGAGGTATGGGAGGTAGCTGAACGTCCAGTTTCGACGACGGTCGGGCTCTACTTCCAGCTTTGCCTGTCTTCACAATGCTCGGCATTATTGTCGTATCCCGGTCTTCCTAGAAAGGGGTCGTTACCGCCGATGCTTGTCCGAGATGCGGACACCCCCATAAGTGGTCATAGAGGTTTCTCTTCCAGGCCATCCTGGCCCTCGAATAGTTCCCTGTGAGAGTCATACGGCAGTTAACAAGGTGCGCCTCTAGGCGGCAAACTGCGAAGAAGAAAAGTTTGAAGGGAAGAAAGATCGCCTGAGTTCCCCTCGAGGTAGAGCTAAGTTGGTTATACTGGTGCCAGCATTGGCGTAATATCCTTCTCAGTTATACACTATAATTGCAGATTGAAAAGAAGGACCGATTTAGGTTTTATATTCTTCCCTGATGTGTACGCGAGAAGATGCTTGCGCCACTGGGTTTTGAGCGTCCGCAGTTTTATTGTCAAAGCGGATGAACCTCCTTTCTAAATACTTTTTCACGTACGCGGGACTTTGAAGTCCCGCGGCCTTGGTGACAGAATCGATCCAAATATTTGGCGCGCTGTCTTAATGATTCAGGAAGAGATGCTCTCCTTGCGATCTTTCTGTGTGTGACTTGAAGATAGCCAGGACGAAACATGATCACTCTCTACCGCGACGACCTGGCCACATCGACGCCTCCCTACGGGTCTCCAGCGCGGCATGGCGCATGGTAGTAGCTGTGTAACTACACTGCCGCTAACATCACTAAATGAAAACGCGACCCAAGGCAGCATGGATTGATGTGGACAGTAGGAATGTAGATTCCTCATCGTCTTGGTTTGATCGAAGTCAGCGACGACAAAGAGCCCGATGAGTGTACGGTGGCCTAAAAGAGCCTGCAACGCACATCACAATCTCCATTCTTAGCGTCGTGAGGCAAGATTCCACTTCACAGGGTCAGGGGGGATACCAAGAAGGTAAAGACAGTGCTACACTGTGGTACACGAATGTACTAGATTAAGTCCCCCCTGCATGATCAGTATGCCGCATTAATTACACATGTATCAGTAAGCCAGGCAGGCTTGCCGATGTATGTCAGATCGTTAACATACCTTAGCTTTGGTACCACACCGCAGGACTCACTGAAGAATGAGGTCTTCTTTACTTTTCTCGAATCAAGTATGTCTTGAACGGATTGGACGGATAATAGCTGAAAACCTAGAGACTTTCTTCAATATATCGAACGTTGCCAGTCCCTATACCATGGAGTGGCCAATGACTAATTCTCTGCATCCAAACGTATGCCTCAGGTCCTTGAATGCAATAAATATGCGAACAGATAGCTTTTCCGAGCCTGTTCAGGGCAGATACAGGCCCATCCCCGCGAGCGTACAGAGTCCCTGTAAAAGCCTGCCGGCACGCCGGTGTGGGTGGGGATAAGTCAATCATCTTGGACTCATCCCTCCTCCTCCCCACCGGATATGTTCGCTCCTTCCGCAAGGAGAGGTTTTCCCGGACCATCATGTCGCCATTCGTAGCCACAGAATGACAAAGAATGGTCTTCGCCGTCTTGGCTTGCACTCGTTCATATGATTACTAGCATAACAACGTAGGTCTGTATGGGTGTATACCGCTTCAGGAATGTAGCAACAAAGAACAGGAAGCGTTGAATGGCGAGGTCGTGATACTAGTTGCTTGAGCTCCATCTAAATCAGGAGATCTTGAGCATCTACGCATGAGCGCCCATATTGTTCAACAAAACACCTTCCCAATCTTTCACATGACGCCACGGTGGTTGGATTTGATGTCAGTCAGACACCTCCTATGCTCGAGCTATATAATGAGGCAGTGAAGCTGCTTACGATACCGCGGACTTTCTAGCATTCACGCACTACATCATCTTCTACACGAACTGTCCATCAAATCTTTCAATCCCATCATCTTCAATCATCATGCAGCTCTCTATGCTCCTTAGCTTCGCGTCCCTCGCGGCCGCCCTCCCCGCTGCAGTCGCGCCGGCTGCCGCGCGTGACGTTGCCGTCGCCGATACATCTATTGTCACCGCGCGCTCCGCCCCTGTCGTCGAAGACGCAGCCACCCTCCCGGTCTTGATGGCGAGAGCGGATTTCGAGAGGGTCGTCCCTTGGCCCACTACGGCGGTCTTTGGTGGCGGCCCCAGCTTCCAGTACAAGGCAGAGCCCCTGGGCAACGACCAGTTCAAGATCACCTTCTATCACAGCGTCCCTTTCAGCTCCCTTACCTTCAAATACACCGTCTATGCAGGTGATGGTGTTGTGGCGACCGAGACCCTGTCCCCCGGAACCAGTTCCAAGGCCGTGGAAATCAGCCGTGTTGGCGAGAGCTTCCGAATTGTCATCCAGTCGGTTTAAATCGCCAACAGCTCTCAGTGGAAGGATAGGGGCAGCAAATTGAAGCGAGGTACCCAGACTCCAGAACACTCGCCGGATGGATCCAATGGATTTATGAGAGCAATCTGTTTGATCGAGGACGGACAAATTACGGGTTTATACTTGGCTTCCTCCTGTATACTATTCTGAGACCAGCTCGCAATAATCTCCGTTCATAGAAGTATGTGCGCTACTAGCTATGTTTGCCCTTCGTCTGTTCTAAATGCCGTAGGGGGGCGAACAAGGGATCATTTTCAAATGGTGAAAGTCTGGTGCGAGACCAAAGTGGTTGCCTTGCACGCTCCCATTTAGCACTAATTTACAGCACAATGAACAAAGTTGCCACAGCAGCATACATTCTCAAGTAATGCCACCTTCCTGTTATCGCATGCAAAGAGTTGAAATGCCATGGCCAACGACGGTGGACAAATCCTTCGACATAACGATTCTTGTTGAAGATAGCATGGATTACCTAGGTACGTTGTTCGTCATTGAGTAGCCCAAATGCAAATCGTTTTCTGCTACGGGCCCCTCAGGGAAGACAGATAGCAAGGAGGAAATGGCGTGCTGGACGGGCGGTGTGGAAAGAAAGGGGCCCAGAAGAACACTGGAGGAACATTATACTCTGCTATCACCAAGGCAGCCCCGACCATTCCATCCCTGGAAAAGAATTTATCCTAGAAAGTGGCGTCAGCTAATGCACTTGTACTGCGGTGCTTGGCAAAAGTGACAACCGCAGTACATCGCCCACAGCGTAAATCCCTACGAAGAGATTTGATCTACACAGCACTTCTTATACCGTCATTGATCTCCTCTTCGCAGGCTCCCAGGACTCTTGTGTTCCGCAGTCTGCTACTCAAATCTTTAAACGATACCTTAAAGGCAATGGATTTGACTCTCTACTACAGCTCATATTGCTACATTCAAGAAGCACAGCGTTTTCCCAAGCCTGGAACTCTGCGGGCCGAACGCCTCACATCTCTGCACCCCCTCGTACATATCCGATTCCAGTGCAAGCTTTCAAACTTCAACAGGCGGCGCAGATTCTCAACAGAGCCGGCTGACCGTACAAATCAGTAGGGTAATTGTGTTCTACAAGATACCGGCCAGATCTAAACCAACAAGGTGAGATGGCTTCAGCTGGTCAATACTTGCGGGGCTGAAGGGAAAGTCACAGATCAGGGGTCTGTCGGGTCTTGGCCAAGCTCGGGCCCGAGCATTGCTGAAAATGGTAACCAACTCCCGAGTGTGTGGGAATCGACCGACGAACAAGATTTTCTTGTCCCAAAGCTTATTGCCCACGGTAGGTAATTTGTCGTATCCTTGCTTATAAGAGGACCCCCTGAGAACCTGTTTCGGGAAGCATACGAGTACCTCAGATGGCCATTGTAAAGAGTTGGATTCAGTAAAGACAGACATTCTGCTTTTTGCTCTTTCATTCCTATGAGCGCTAGCATAATCACCCCAAACATGTGTTTAACTATGAGACAGATGATCAAGACTTTTCGAGGCTTTGCGAGCATGAGACTTTGAAAAGGGGCATGTTGAATTCACGGGATAGGGGCTCAATTTGATTGCCAAGCGCTCGCAGCGGTTGCTACTGTCTTCTGTAGTTGAACAGCACTTTCGCTTTCTGGGCAGAGGTACTTCTATGATCGGTGCTCTGTGACTCAGGTCCTGCCGCGAAGGATTTTAAACACAGCATAACCTATTCCGCAAAATACCAGTCTTCAAGGCAACTTCCATTATCCCAAGTACCATAAGCTAGCCCGTTTTGCGCCATCCAACCACCCTACCCATGACCTCAAGCATCCATGCCTACTCACAAATACCAACATCCCTCAACTGGAGCTGAAGGTTCATCTAGTGTGGTTCCGAAACCAAGGGGTTTGAAGCTCTCTGTCGTCCGACATTTCCATTCAACTCGACGATACCATTCATCTGGCATCTCGACCTCGCCCCATTTCAACAAATGAAGCGCAATGTTCTTATCGGGAACTAAATCGGATATCTCGCTTCTGTTGCTTGTGCCCCTACTTGATTCTGGTACCAGTTCTTCAAGCTCCGTGTCTTCTCCATCATTGGGCGAATGATTGTCAACGATAGTCCTGGGGACCTTGGCCAAAGGGGAGACCCGGCATGCTGCCATCATGGCCATTGAATTCGAGCCCACTATCGGCATGAAGCCTGGTAGCTTTCGTCTTGAAAGAACGATCGGGAAGAGAGACATCAAAGACCCAAGTATGATAAGAATCAAGACAGGAAGGGATAGAGTTCCGACTACCACTGAGGCATCCTTAGGCAGACTGATTGCATCATGTGCGAAGTCGGCGGGGTTAGAGGCATAATAATCTAATTGTGACATCCGTCAGTGAATTGTAATTTAACATGGGTTTGACGCCGTCATACCGCCTTGGAAGACCGTTACGAACAGAGCGTTCGACATGAGCCAATGCATTAGGGTGCTCAATATCATGAGAATGATGCTGTACTTGTACGGTAATTGGAGGCGATAGGTCGAGATTTGCTGGCCTCTGAGAAGTTTGATCAACTAATGATCGTACATGAATATCAGAAAGGGATAGCACCGGTCATGAGACAGACGCCAGCTCCAGGGGAACGCTTACTTGGGGTGAGTGACGCGCAACGGGCGATGGTGATCATAGAATAGAGCCCATTCGCGACTCATCTCTAAGCGCGTGAGAAGTGAGTTGTACGTGAGATACCAAAAGGAGAGATACAATTGCGGGGCATTGGCTGTGATGATGGAAGACACAAAGGGGCTACTTTCTCCAATTCTGGTCAGAACGCTGCTTGCCGCCTCGGAGTCTAATCTTTGCCATTGTCTTCCAAGCGTCAGCAGGATTGCTGCCTCAAATACCCACGATTTACTCACAATGGCATACCGGTCCTTGACTGATTGAGAAACACAAGCGTCAACATGAGGATTCCGAGAATCAAGATGATGTATGTTCCGATCCAGACTTGTCGAGGCACAGCTGAGGCTTGGTTGCGTCGGTTGTTGGCCCACTTTTGAGGTCTTAGCGCGTGATACAAATCGACTGCTTTATTGTCTCGGACAAATTGCGGAGTGATTGAGCCCTGTATCGTATAAGGTGTGTTGAGCTGAAATAAACGAGGCAATAGCATCTCCTGGGGTGACAAGAGACTGCTGTGTGCCAAGAACTCTAATGATCACAATACAGATCATGGCCTTGACTAGTATTGACAACACGACTGCAAGAAACAGTGGCCTTGACAACGCGACGGAGCACATTGACCTTCGCGGTTCTGCTAAGCAATGTGATATTTCCATGAACGGCGAGCCAGCTTCAATGTTGAAAAGTGGCGACTCGTATCGAAACCCGAATCGGGACCCATTGCCTGGAGCCGCGTATAATGAAGTGTTAAACTGGAGGGAAGTTTCATACCAGCCGGTCAGGTTGAATATCCACAACCCGTGAGCAGACCACGTCTCGTCCCGTTGAGGTCCTCTAAGGAGAGCAAGGCAGGAGGTTTCGCAAAAGGGAAGGTTCATGTCATACCCCCAGGATTGTGCATACATCTCGCATTGCGTCGAAACCCAGATTGAGTTGATCTGACCTTTTGGAACGACCGGCTCCCAAGTATTGTCGGCAGTAGTGGATAGATTCCATACTTCAGACCGTTCCCAACCTTGACCTTTAATGACTACAATTACGTTTCGGTAGTCTGTTAAACCAGAGCAGGTTCCTCGTGAGTACATCTCCCGGCATTTCCATGGTTCGAGCCTCTGCCAGTAATGGGCGTGAGCTGCCGCTTCGGAAACAACCGTTTCTTGTCGAGAGAAATTTCCGTTGAAATAGTATCGTGCTGGTGGAGGATCTTGAACATGATGATACCAAAACCACAGTTCAACGCGTGAATCATTTGAGATAGCCTCGTGTGTTATCAGACCGGCTCCAGGAAGAGAAAATGGCTGTCCTTGAACGAAAGACTCGGACGCAACGATGACGTGGAAGTCCCCCATCCGCGTGTTGATCCGAAAGACTGAGCTGTTGAAGAACACATGAATAGGAATTGAAGTAAAAAAAAGCAAGAGCCAGGCTATAGTCTTGAATCTCGAGAGGCGAAAGGCGTTTCTCCAGGATGGTACACCAATGTCGAGCCACGTCTCCTTAGTATGAGCTCTGTCAACCTCCTCTCTAGATGGTGCGTTCAATACCTGCATGAAGAAGTTCGAAGAGACGATAACGATGGTAGATAAAGCATTGATGAGCAAGTGCAGAACTGCACTCACAGAACCAGTGTTGTTATTCCGGCAGTCTTCCGTATAAAACGTCCATGCCTGGCTGAAACTGTTTCCCGAGGAGGCTGAAGCGAGAAGGATACCAGAAAGTGTCAAGAATACTGTCGACATGATACCAATATTCAAAATCGCCGATCTCCGCCATCCACTTGGTAGCCATTTGTCTAGATAGAGGCTGAGACTCTTAGCGACTTTTGAAGCGAAGGGCATAATGAAATAATGTGCACGACTATGGTCACATCAATTGAAAGACCTCGAGTGGATGAAAGATAGCTCAGGACTGGTATTAAGAGCGGCTTAGCCACCCTTTTCAAGAGACATATTCAGTGACGTGGGCACTCATTACAGGGGTTCATGTTGTCATTACTTCCACAGAAAAACACAAGAAGGTCTTACAGGGGCTCATAACGTTTATCGTAAGCAGCCAAAAACACGAGGACCACCAATGAGGATGGTGCACCACATATCTTGGCCATCGTTAAAACCTAGTCTGGTCTAGACCAACACTGAGAACTGCCACAGTCCTACTTGCCTGAAACATGCAAGGGGTTCTTGCGCATAGGTGAGATGCAAAGACGTCAACATGCAACATTGTGCGACGGTTAACAGAGATTACGGGTTCAATTCGGAACTACGCGTTTCGAACACGTCATTAAAGGCAGCTGCTAGGACGGACTGGAAGTTTGTAAAAGTGCGTCAAAATGTCGTGGTATGCCATTGCCGTGTCTAATGCGATCAATTTTACGAGCTGTACTTTGGCTCTTTGTGTCTCTGTTCTGCGTCGTCTCCATCGTCGTCTGTCCCGTCGTCTCCAGCCTTCTGGACGTCCTAGATGGTGTGATTTGCGATGGCCCTAATCAATCCCGGGCAGCCATAATCGATGCACCAAATAATATCCGTGATTGCAATCTCAGAGCCGGGTTGCAACTATTCGACGTATCTCGTACCTGTGCAGTTCACTCTAGATAGCGCACCCCAACCTCCTAGGACCGCTGTTAACCCCGTGAACAGAATAATTCCCCCGTATTCACCACTGTATCCCCAACTTTTCCCATCCTTGACCCAATCACCGCCAGTCAACAAGGCCACACTCAGCGGTCCACTGACCACATTGCCAATGCCCCTACCACCAGCCAACAAACCAAAGATGAAACCAGTATCCAGCGCCGGACTCTGAGCCTTCAGCTCTGAGAGCACACCGGACCACGTGGAGCTGAAGCCGCCAGCGAAGAAACCGTACGTGATGCTAAATACAGCCAGCAGCGCCGTCTGGCTCGAGAAGCCCCAGAAAAGGAACACAGCCAACGCAGAACCGATGGTTGAGATGAGAATTACTGTCGTGACGCGAAGGTGGTCGCCAAGACTACCCATGATGATGCCACCGGGGATAGAAGTGACATTTATCAGGACAAGGAGAGCGGTGGCGATGGTGGTAGAGACGTGAAGTTGCTGAACAGCGTAGGTGGTAAGGTAGGTGTATGGGAGAAAGTAGCCGAGAGATTGCAGAATATTGCCGATTTGGAGCATCCAGAAGGAGCGGAGGTAGACAAAGCTGAGGCTGATTCTGCGGACGCCAGTTGACTGAGACAGAGGAATACGGGGTTTAAGGAAGTAGATGAGGGGGGCTGACAAGAGCACCTGGCGATATGTGAGCCAGCCATGTATTGCAAAGTTTGCAGGACACATATCTCATACCGTTGCGACACTCCATGCTCGGAGCGTAGTTACAGGTCCGAATCTCTGCAACAGCCCTTCCATAGCGAAGGGAATTCCGACCCCGGCCGCGGACTTTCCGGCCCACATGACGCCGTAAGCCAGTCCCTTCCGTTTGATGAACCACTCATCGAGATAGAGGGTTGTGGGAGTGAACATAAGTCCACAGCCAAGAGCGCAAACCACCCCCTGCGTTGCGATCAATTGCCACACTTTGGTTGCGAAAGAGGACATGAGAAATCCAGCGGCTGTTAGAATTAGCCCGAGGGGACCGAACCAGCGGCGCAAATGAGGCCATCGGCTCAAGACGGTGAATGTGAAGGGCGAAATCAGGTACATGATACCCTGCATTCATCAGCACATACTGAAGCTCATGTTTCTTGGCTTCGACTTACGGTCATAGTAGTGCCGATGACAGCTATGTTGCTGATATCACCATCAATCTCGTTCGGGTGGCTGCCGTAATATTCTTGGAATAAACCGAAGGCGAGAGAGTAGCCTTCGGGGGCGTCAATCGCCGTGATCCTGCAGTGTGGGAAGAGCAACTCACCCCATACAGGGATCTGTATCAATGAGCATCCAGCCAAGACAAGCCACGCTTGTTTCCCTCTGTCAGCGGGAGGCAACGATGCTTGTTCGATCTCAGTGGTTGACTCTTGTCTTTCGATGGCGGAGACAGGAGAAGATTCGTGATCGTGTTGGCTCATTCTATCGAGCTCAATGCTCTGGTTTTGAGACGCCATGATGGCGAACGATGACAACCACGGCCTTGTCTATAGCCAGGGTGGGGTTTTGTTGTGTCGATGAGCAAGAGGTGGACAAGAACGATTTTTGGAGGTTGAAATACATCGGGGAGATATGATCTGCCAAGATATCGAGATTGATTGGCTCGGTATCATTGATAAGGCGCCGCTAACGCTCCGACGTCGGGGAAAGCATCGCGTGTCTTGCAGACACGAATATGGAGATGGTGTACGCATGCTGGCATTGATAAATTAATTAAACGGTTCAAGAGATTTTGTTGTATTTATTGTCCGTTGACGTATTCCTCAAGCTGTCCTCTGTAGGCTCACCTGCGTGGGGCGCGACGGTGAACCAAACGTGCAGACAACTTGATCGAACTAGGCAAGGCGTTGTGAATTACGCAGTATCGTTGAAATATGCATCTCAAAACAAGATATTTCTTTCTACCATCAATGCATGCAAACTGATATATCATACCCCGTGTATCGAGCCTCAACAGCGATCTTGCATCTTTGGCCGACCATGACTGATAGTGCCCCCTCCCGCTGGAAAAGTAGCATATGTCTGCCCGAGTTCCATTCTGATGACGTGGTACGCCAGGCGCAGTGTCCCTTCTAATTGTCGACCAAACGGTAAGCCCAGGAGGAAGATGGTGAACAAAGCGCTCGAAGTGGCCCAGCCGAAGCAGACCCATATCAGCCACCTGGTTGCGGACAGGGCCCAGTGGAGCAGGATTGCTGTAGGAGACGTTTGATATTGAGCCATTCTATGTTGCTCATCATCTGAAGGTCGTGCTGTTACACTGAGGTTCGCCATGTCGAAAAGTGCAACCGCTGTCTTTAATCCTCAGCCGTATGACTTCAGGTTCTGAATATGTCCTGAGAAGGCTTCAGTCAGAAAGGGCTTCAGTCAGAATGCAACTTTTGGAAGACGCACCGATCGAGGGGCAGCTTTGCGAATCCGCGATATGATGTTTGTCGTCACTTATCACCTTGCAAGCGATCGATATCGGAAAAATCGGAAGGCAGGAACCGTAATGCGATGCGTTGGAGAGGCCAATGTTTATGTACACAACGGTATCACATCAGATAACCAAGAAGACTCATGGGCATCATTCATTTATGAGTTGCCTCATTCAAGCGAAGCGCCCAACTCCCCAAACAGGACCAACAGGCGGTTGTGGCTTATGATCACGAAAATGGTCAAAGACAGGGGTTACTAACACCCCATCCCAGGTGACGCGCACCATCTGGCCCTACAACGGCCGGATTTATCTGCTCCAGGGTGGCACGGCATGCAGAACGCGTCTCACAGGTTTGTTCCGGGCCTCGGATTAAATCGTTGGTGTGAGATTGTGTCACGTTGGGACAAGGCGGATGACATTGTTTTTTGTGGGCACGGGGGAGCACATGCTGGTGTTGGCGCCCCCAAGATGTCCACGTTTGCGAGGTGGCTCATGATTGGGTGGCAAGATGAGCCTTCGCTGAGGCGCGTAGGGCATGGTGGTTGGTTGGACATGCGTGCCTGCATCTTCCTTGGCGTTTAGGCGAATGTTCGAGGCGACCAACGCTACTTGCAAACGGTAGCAATCTTTCTGGGCGATGTTCGGGAGTGAGGAGTGATCCGTCCGTGACATGTTCGGGTGCCCCTAGACTAAGATCTCGGGCCGAAGCGTATTCCCTGGATTGCTTAGCTAGGGGAAGTTGATTTCATAAAACATAGACATGTATTTATTTATATTGCAAGTTGGAGACAGTCGTAAACATCACTGGCTTATCGCCATTGTCACTCGTCGAGAGTCGCCAGCACACACGCTGAAGTGTCAGAGTAAGGGTTGAAGCGTCACGGCCCCACTAGAAAAGGCTTGTCGTTGGGGTGCATCAGTTGACAGACGTCAGTCATGATTTCACTTGGTGTGCGTCTCTGGCAGGACTGAGATGAGATGACGGTCTCACTCACAGCAAGGGATGAAAAAAGCTGAGATGAGGTTGGAATGGATGTACAGCCCCGAGTAAGGTACGCATGGAAGGCAACTGCACCTGAAACGATGCTGCCGAAAGAAACTCGCGGGGCAGTAACGCTCCAGTATCCACTGCGGCGGGCAGGTGGGGCAGGCGGTGAAGGATGAACCCCTAAAACCTTCCTTATCGGCACCTCCCGGCGCAGCTTATCGCTTATCGCTTGACGCTAAACCCAGACCAGACCAGTTTCGTCAACTTCCCTGTCGTCACTGGGAAATTTTCCCCCTTCACATCAACAACAACCACGGTCTAGACTCCCTCGCCGTGAGAAAACAACACCTCACCAATTCAATCTTCTAGACACACAGACATCACGATGGAGCGCGGAAGAGGCAACAACAACCGCCGTCACCCCAGACGCGACAATCGCCGCGGAGGCGGAGGCGGAGGCGGAGGCCCAGGTGGCAACAACGACAACCCCAGGTCTGGTGGTGGTGGCGGCGGCCGTGGCCAGCATCAGCAGCACCAGGACCAGGAGCAGCGCGAGCAGAGACCTCAGCCAGGCCCGTCTTCAGTCATTCCCCAGACGGCCACACCACCCCTCACCGAGGCCGTCCCCAAGGACACACCGAGGTTCGCCGATATGGTCGGCGTCCACCAGTCCCTCGTCCAGGCCATCACCGAGGACCTCAAGTTCGACCACATGATGCCCGTCCAGGCCGCCACGCTCGATGAGCTCCTCCCTCCCAAGCGCAGCACTGCCTGGTTCAGCCAAGACAGGTACCGGAAAGACCATCGCCTTCCTGCTTCCTGCCATCCAGACCCTTCTCACCCAGAACCGGGCCGTGGTGGCATCTCCCTGCTGCTCATCTCACCGACTCGCGAGCTTGCCATGCAGATCGCCAAGGAAGCCGAGGGCCTCCTGCAGCGTCTTCGCCAGTACCGCGTCTGCATCGCCATTGGCGGTACGAACAAGGACCGTGAGGAGAAGCAGATCCTCCAGGGCTGCGACATCCTCATTGCCACGCCAGGCCGCCTGATCGACCACATGGCCAATGAGTACATCCAAGACTCCTTCCGCAACCTCGACACCTTGGTTCTTGATGAGGCAGACCGTCTCCTTGACATGGGCTTCATGCCTGCCCTGAAGGACATCGTTCGCGCATTGCCCGATAAGTCCAAGACCAACCGCCAGGGTATGCTCTTCTCCGCACCATCGCATCCCACGTCCAGCAAGTAGCAGGCCTCGTCCTCTCCCCAGGCTACAAGTTCATCTCCACCATCCCCGCTGGCGAGGCCAACACCCACGAGCGCGTTCCTCAGCACCTCATCAAGGTCCCCAACTTCGCCTCTGTTGCGCCTGCCATGGTCGGCGCCATTCGTGCCTCCGTCGGCCCCCGAGAGCTTCAAGATTGTCTTTGCACCGACCCGCCGCCCTGGCGGATTTCTACGGAGACATCCTTGCCAACATGCCCGGCATGCCCCAGGCCTCGGTTCTGCACTCCCGCATCTCGCAAGGCAAGCGCACCAAGATCACCAACGACTACCGCGACGCCAAGACGGGCGTTCTTGTCGCCACCGATGTCATTGCCCGCGGCATGGATTTCCCCGGGGTCACCTCCGTTTTCCAGGTCGGCATTCCCGCAGACAAGGAGTCCTACATCCACCGTCTGGGCCGTACAGCTCGTGCCGGTGCCGAGGGTCGCGGTATCTTTATCGTCACCGACCTCGAGGACTTCTTCCCCCGCTGGCAGCTCAAGGAAATCAACTTCGAGCAGCGCGCTGCCGAGCTTTCCTCGGCGGAGCAGGTGTACAACATCGCAGATCAACGCATTGATGAGGCGCAGAAGGCTAAGATCTACCAAGCCTGGCTCGGCTACTACAAGAACTGGATGAAGCAGCTCAAGTGGGAGAAGGAGGACCTCGTCTCAGAGGGCAACGTCTTCGCCCGCGATGCTCTTAGATGTCCCGAGACGCCGTCCATCGGAAAGAGCACCGTCGGCAAGATGGGCCTGCGCGGCACAAGAGGACTGGTTGTTGTGCCTGATGCGCCCAAGGGCCGTAATGGACGTGGGGGTGGCGGCAGCGGCGGCGGCGAGGGACGCAGTGCCGGTTCCGGTGGTCGCGGCAACCGTGGAAGACGTGGCGGAAGAGGTTAAGGCGTTTCTCACGATCATGATATGTGTTTAGGGCGATGAGTCGGCAGTCTGCTTTCGTTCCCCATCTTTGAGCTGTTGCTACATCTTGATACCCCCTCATACATCTTCGTACGACGGGATGGGACATCCACCTGGTATACATAGGCTGGCGTTAGGCATAGACTTGGCTTTTTAGGCACGAATAGGGCGGGATAAAAATATAGATGGATCGTTCAGGGGTCTCGCAAACGTGGAGAATTCTTCGTCAATGATTTATGTGATGTCCATGTCTATCGAGGTCGGTTTAGCTGGTAAATCTGCGTACCAACCTCGACCCCGTGCGCCATCGTCTTTCCCTCCCGGACGACCTCAAACCCACACTTTTGCAGAACATTCACACTACCTACATTCCCGTCATGAACATGCGCCTCAAGGAAATGTCTCCCTTCTTCCTCCTCCTCCTCCATCTCGCCCACCTTCGTCTCTCCCATCAACCCAGAACCCGCCTCAGTCTTCAACCCACTCGGGAGTCGCCCCCAATACTCTTCCAGAAACGTCCTCAGAGCTTCCGTGGCGTATCCTCTCCCCCACGACTCACGCGCAAAGATGTAGAATATCTGCGGTGGCGAGGTTATCCCCACGAAACCTATCACCTGTCCTCCTCCCTTTCCATCCGCTACAAGAGACGGAGAGGTGAGGTGGTGGGAGGGGGTAAAGTCACCGCAAACGAAAACATGCCCGTCCTCATCATCATCCCAATCCTCTCCACACTACGCGACCTCTCCGCCACAACCTCCGTTTCCACGCCTGGCCTTTTGTCCTCGTCAGCTCAAACTTTCTCCGTTCCATATAACCACTCCTCTGGTTCCTTCCTACGCTGTAAAGAGAGGGTGAGAAGAGGAAGGCTGACTCACATGTACCGCATCACCGCCGCGTCGACGCGCATCCCATGCACAGCCTCCAAATCCCCCGCCCTCACAGCCCGAAGGCGTAGACGCGGGGTTGTGAGGGTGATGTGATGCTGTGGCGTGATGGACGCCAAATCTGCCATTCTCGTAGTCGTCGTCGTCGTCGTCGTCGTCCCTTGAGGTGTTCTCTGACGAGTTGGAAGTCAGGCAAGACAGAGAGAGTGAGACAGAAACGCCGGTGCTGCGGATGAAATAGACTGCAAACTATTCCCGCACTCGTCTTGCCCATAAAGGCAGACTTCCCTGTTTAAGAAGGTACTTCGCCATCGAATCACCCGCCTTATCAATCGCAGGATGCTGCCAGTCACCACGTAAGCCGCACCACGCTCCAACAAGTCAATCCGACAACGAACGTGCCGCACACCCGGCGCACCGTCGGCCGAGACGGCGATCCACTTCGGAGATATGGGGTCGGTCGGCCGCTGCACGAGTCCAGAAGGTCTCCGAAAGGCATTGGCTGTGACACCAAGATTGATCTTTGATGCATCCACGTTTATTCATCACCCTTCCGATACTTGTATACACTTAACAAAACACGTCGCTTGGATCTACTTCAACCAAGTCCGATCTCACTGGACCGACAGGTTTGGTGATGGACAAAAGTACACGCAGATGCCCCCCGCCCAGAAATGCTTGCATCGCCGCCGGAAGAAGATTCCCCTCCAGATTGTTTTTGTGATGTCGTCATTGACATCGCCCGACCGACCGACTGCTCCCCGTGATATTTTGCTAGACCAGATATGTGTGAAGAGAGAGGTATTGTATGAAGAACCGAACCGGCCCAAACCGCCTGCTAAACCGCTGGCAAAACGTTTTTGATGACCCTTACCAAACACCGACCATGCCGCCGTTCCGGTATCCGCCGCCCTTGTCCCCCCGTTTCTTGTTGTCGTATGGCGCGTTGTCGCCTTGTCCTGGTTGATGTGGTGGTTGTGCTTGCTGCTGTCGGTCGCCCATGGTCGGGTTGTTGACGCCACCGCCGGGGCCTTGCGGCGGGCCTCCTCCTACGGGACCCCCGCCGGTCGCCATGCGCTCGTGCATCATCATCCCGTTGCCCAAATCCGGGTATCCTTCGCGGTGGGTAGCGTGGGTAGCGTACCCGGGTGGTGGACCCGGATCGGGATACTCTCTTGAGCCGGTGCCGCCGCTGCCTGGGCTCCACGCGGTCTCAAATCCCATACCCATCCCCGCCATGTCGGAGTTGCTTCGCGTGAGTCCAAGAGGACTCATGAGGTCGACGCTGCTGGCGTCCATCTCAACTCCGCCCATGCCGCCCATTTCCCCGGCGCCGAGGTCAATGCCCAGCCCCATACTCTGCATACTCGGTTGTTGGTGGTGCATCGGAGGGCCAGTCAGATCGAGGACGGGCTGATTACCGTTGTTCTCCTCATTCTCGTCGAACACCTCTCCGACGACGGTCCCCCTCTGCTGTCCCCACCCTGGAGCCTCCATGACGCCGTGGGCTTGATTGTGCGCAGCCATCATCGCCGCAGCGACGGAACCCACGGCAGACATGGCCGGGCTGAGCTGCGTCCTCATGCTCCCTGGGTTCTCGCCAGCGGCCGTGAGCAGCTTGTCGGCAAACTGTTTCTGGAGTTGTCGCTTGCGCTGAGCGTCTTGATAAAGAACTCAATCGGGTCCAGGCTCGCTCCTTTCCTCCCGCTGCCCAGCACGCCCATCTCTCCTGACGTAAAATCCATGGCCGTCTGGAACCCAACGCTCTCGCAGGTACCCAGCACATTTACGCACCATGTGCCAATCTCGAAAATCTTTTCCATGATGCCCATGCCGTGCACCTCGACAGCCTTGCTCGGCAGACTTGCCAGGATCGACGCTGTATCGCGGGCGACCGTGAGGGGAAATGAAAAGCACATGCTGTTTCCGCCGCCCACGCCGCTACTGGACGACACCCCGCTCGAGTCCGCTGGGTTTGTCCAGCTCAACAGACCCTGTCTCATCGACGACTGCCACACAATCAGCCGCAACCACTGCTGCGTGATTAGCAAGTCCGCCTTCTGGATGTCTGTCGGCTCCGGCCCGCCCGCATCTCGGCTGGCGGACGCAGCTCCAAACGACCCGACAAACTGCCCTTGGTGCTGATGCTGGTGCTGCGACGGCGGCGACCCCCGCGCATTCCGCGGTCGGAGAAACGCGGGAGGGAGGGATAGAAGGTTTTGCAGCGCCAAAAAGGTTGTCGCGCTGACGCGGGGATCGGACCCCTCGTTCCATGCGGTCACGAACGATTCGTCGAGAGGTGTGTACGATGAAACGAGCTGCAAGAAGCCGGCGTGAATGTCCGGCGCCTCGTATGGGTGTCGCGTCGTCGGCAGAGAGGGTGTCCTCTTGAATGTGATCGGTTTATTGCGCAAGATCGCAAAAGACCTGCAGTCGAGGGGTCGGCGCGTTAGCAAGTGCCATGGGCTTTTCGGCGATACGGCCTTTTGTGTACAGGCGCGGGACTGGGATGAGCAACCAAAACTAACCTTTCTGTGACGAAGAGAATCCAAAAGACTCGCTGCCGACATAGTGTCTCCTCCCGGCTTAGCCCGTAGTACGTCGAGTCGTCCTGCAGTCCTAGATCCTGTGCGTTCGTCAACGCCTCCCGCAAGTAGTACCACGATTTCCGCGACTGGTTGATTTCAAAGAAGGATGTGCTCAGGTAAAACGACGAAATCACGGCGGAAAGCGACAAATCCTCAAGAAAGTCGTACGACTGTCTTGTCGAGATTGTCTCGTCCAGGAAGAAGCGGCCGACGACCTCCCATGATGTGGGGCCCGGGGCGCCTATGCTTTTGCCGGACATGTGCATCGAGGTGAGGGCGCACATGGCGTAGACGAGGTTCTTCTCGCTCGAGGTCATCATCGGGCGGCTGATAGTCTCGCGCATGGCGGGCATGTAGATGAGGGGCATGATGGGGTAGATGTGCTCGTAGTACAGCTCGATCAGCTGGGGAATCATGTGGAAGTAGTTACGCGTCCTCGGCCGGAGTTCGTCGCTCGAGAAGATGCCTCTAGGTTCGGGGACCTGGCTGTGTGCGGGATTCGAGGTGACGGCGGCCCAGAAGCTCGGCGGGGTCGATGCTGCGGACGCGTTTGACGAGTGCTCATGCGATGCGGCTTCGCCAATGTCGCTCCCGCTCATTCCAATGTCGACGCTGTCCACGTTCAGCGGCGGGCAAGCTGCTGATAAGCGACGCCGCACGTACTCTGTAGGGCTCTCGAGGGCATTCTCTGAACGGTCTCTGATTTGGTTGGTGGTGATGGCGTTGCTGCTGCTGCGGGTGCGTTTGCGACGACTCCTTGGCGCGCAGCTCATTAATCACCCTCCCGTGGCCGCGTTTCGGGCCCCTCTTCTTTGGGACATGATCGCGCTTGCAAGTGAGGGAAGCGTGCACGCATTGCTCACAGGGAAACTTGCCATCGCATCGTATTCCTGTAGACTGTCAGTACGGTGCCATGTCTTGCGCAGTTGAAGAGAGCGGCGGCGGGGTTGAGGGGTTGAGAGACATGAAATTCCAAGAAGCTGACAGTGACTGAGGTATGTGATGGGTGTTGGTAGTGATGATCATGATGACGTGCAGCAACGCAGCGGCTCAAGGCGGGTTGGTACCATGAAAACGGCAAATTGACTGTCCCGGAGGCAGGCTGCTGGGAAGAGGTAGGATCGCACGAAAGTTCATGAATGCGACGGCCGAAGGGGGGAGGGTAAGGAAAAAGCAAGGCAAATCAGATCAAATGCCCGACAATAACGACGATGGTAGACGGGGCACGGAGATGACTGGGAAGTGGAACAGAACATGGGCGTACTTCTCCTTCGACAGTGGTCGCATACTGTCCTCTTTGGCGGCGCAGACGATCCTCCGGACGCTGACTGTTGCTGATGCTGATGCTGTCGACTGCTGCTGCTGCTGCTGATTGCGCCTGGCGACTCGGCCTTGACCTCTGCAGAGCCCGCTCTGCTCGCAGCATTTCTCGCAGAATCTGTGTCGTCCATCACTTGAACATGACGCAATGAGAAGGAAAAGGGTCGAGGGGGAACGGTGCAGACAAGTAGGTCGTCACAGGGGGCTGCCGAACGTCAAAAGGATTTGAGCGAGAGATTTCGCGGTGGAGTCGAGGATTTGTGGTTGGTACGAATAGGTGGTAGGTAGTGTGGTGGTTGAAGCAGAGCCAGCACGCGCCGACCGCAAATCGACTCGGGAAGCAAAGTCAAGGAATAAGTCCCAGTCCAGGGCCCAGCCTCCCCCCGGTCGGTAGCCAGAGTCCACTCGCCGTGACGCCGTCTCCTCTCTCTCTCTCTGTCCTCAGCCCCTCACCAGCAAGGGGACGGAGCTAAGGCGTAGGTAGGGTTCGACGGGAACTTGGGTGTGGATGGTGCCGGTGTCAAAGGTTCGGAGGCACGGAGGGCTGGATGGATGCCGATGGATGCGATGCGTGGATGCTTGTTCGAGCTGCACTGCTGGAGCTGCCCGTCCGTGGATGGATGGTGGGTGGGTGTATGTCGCGGTCGGCGGCGGCGGGAGCGGCAGCGGTGGTTCTTCTGGTGGTGGTCCCCCCTCCCCTTGGCTTGGTTCAGCTTTCCCACCCGTTGCGCGCGTGAGGTGCCGTGCGGTGCGGCGAATGGTGTGGTGCCTGTGAAATGCGGGGAAGAGACAGTCGAGGGGGGCGAAAGACGTATGCGATATGCGTCAAGGCGGTTTGGTAAGTCCGCAGTAGGGGAACCTAGGGAATGGCTGGCCGAGTCAGCTGATGTGCGGCTTGCTCGCGACCAATGGTGACTGAAAGCACCTGCGGTATGTTTTGGAGAGTCCGAATGCTTCGGAGGCTCGTGTGCGCCGTGTGTGTGGTGTCTCGTCTGCTCGTGTCTTGGCTTGTCCTTGATCTGCAGAGAGAGAGTGGTGGACGGAGTAGTAGGGTGCGGTGACTGGTTGATGAATGTAGGTAGCTGGAGTAGCCGTGGAGGTGCGGTGCTCGGTACTGCTGCTGCTGCTGCTGCTGCTGTGTCGGAGCAGGTTGTGGTGCAGTCGTCGTCGTCGTCGTCGTCGTCGTCAAAGTCTGGCGTGGGAGTGCTTGGCTGCTGGAATGCATGCGTCTTGGATGAGGTTCGTCTTGGATGGCGTGCCCTTTGAGAAATTCGAGAAGCTACATACACACGCACGTGTATATGCGGGGGAAGGAGACGATGGGATGTTCAAACTTCAAGACCCAATCCAGGCAACGTCGACATCGGATGAGGAGCTGTCCGGGCGGCGGTGCGCCTTAAAGGAGGAATCCATCAAGATATGTGATTGTCGTGTCGTGTCGTGTCCACCGACTGGGTAGGAGAGGTAAGGTAGGTGCCGCCGCCCGCAGTTGACCGTGAAACATCATGACCATGTCTCCATGTCTCCTCCATGTCGTCAGGTCCGTTAAGGTAGGGAGCTGCGAGCAGCAGCAGCTACTCGACTCGGTGCACCCGTGTTGCTCCTGCTGCTGCTGCTGCTGTTGCTCTTGCTGCTCCAGGTAGGTAGGCGGTGGTGGTGGTGCTATGCTATTTTGGAAGCTATCTGAAGTGCAAGTCACCCACAGAGCCACAGTCAGGGACCGCACGGCGCTATTCCGGCCCCTCTGGGGACGGCGCCATTCGCCTGGTCCAGGGCAAAGGGAGGGGCGGCATGCTGCTCTGTGCTGGTGCTGCCCTGCTGCTCCCAGGGCTGCTGGTGCTGCCCTTGCTCACAACTAAGTAACCCCCGGCTACCCTGCCCGCCCGTCGCCCGCTGATGCCAAGATCCATCAAAGTGGGAATTGGCATCTCTTTCCAGGTCCCAGAAGGTGATTGATTCGCACTTGTGAAAGACTGGAGAGCCCACTATGAGTACCGCCGAACGGATCCAACCGCACACCCCGCCGTTTTGGGCCACACGTGCTTAGGCTCAGGATTATGCGTCTGGCTGTCCTTTGGACACTCTCGACAGACAGGGTTTGCCTGCCCGAGAGCCTCCTTTCTCTTGTCATGTTTGTTTTGGTTAGAGAGGCACAGGGCTTCCATCGAAGCTTGCCCGCCCAGGACTTTGTCAGAGAGGGAGCAATCCCACGTTTCGAACCCTTCTTTCCTCTCTCCTTCGATCCGGAAACATAACCCGATGCGTACCACTCGCCCGATGACGATGCCCCCGTCCCGTCTGCGTCTGGCCTGATCTGATGACTTGTTCACCTAATCTGCATGCCATCTACACACATCGGATCTCCAACAACATCGCAACATGCCCAACCCTGGTGCAGTCCGTCCAGCTTGCTTGCTTGCCTTGCCTGCGCCGTTGTTCTGTGCGCCGTGGTACGGGGGGGGCGCGGCCATCATGTTTGTTCACACGTCAACGTCCGTCATCCCGATCGCGGCGGATCCCCCTACTTTCTCCATCCTCCGCCACCGCCGGCTTCTTTAGCTCATCCCTACCACCGGCGCCGGTCGTACGTAGCCAAGGCGCGCGTCCACACGATCCATCCCAAACAGCGTAGAACATGCGACCTCCTTTCCAGCAGGACCGAACACATGAACTGATTATCTGATCCTGACGTGCGTCTTTTCCCATTGTGCTCGGACGTGCCAACGGCGCCTTGTAAATTCCCCTAATCGCTATCGGGGGACGCGAACTTAGAGTTTTGACCGCCGGTTTTCAAGTCAACCACCGGCCCCAATTTTTCTCGTTTTTTTTGTTTTTTTTTCTCACTGAGTGATATTTCGACGACAGCTCAGTCCGTTCAAACACCGTCGGGCTTGAAACAAGCAGCCCAGCCCAAGCCAGCCTGGCTAGGCTGCAGTCGAATTGTGACAGGAGCCTATATCGGGTTGATGTAATCTACACACAGACTCCGACGAGGGTGATGGTCAACTTCGGTCGGCATGCCGGGCAGCAGAATCGAGTCCCGGCCGAACCTCAATGTTCAGTACAGACAGTACTTTCCATTTTTTTGCAGCATGTACTTCTTTTTTTGCTTGTGACAAATTGACTGCGGCTGACTAGTATCCGTAGCAGCAAATAACGTCCACACCCCACCCCCGGCCTGTTCTTGACAGGTGCTCCAGCAGCGGGCAGCCGCAAGTAGTGCTTGACAAGGGGTGCATCAATTCTTCACATTGTTTTCGGAGACTGCCGTGGCCCCTGATCTCCCGAAGCCCTGGAGGCTGAACTGTGCAATTGTTTGAGGTTGAATGGTCCCCCAATATGCGGGGTTCAAAAAAAAAGAGGTGTGGCCGTTGAGGGAGGCGCAACCCGCCTAACCAGTTTTGGCAGGTCCGCCAGAGTACATCAGTACTTCCGCATAACCTAGCTAGTAACCTCAGAACGTAACTAATATATATCCTAGATATATACCTATTTTACCCTAACTATATAGCTTTTATTCTAGCCTCTAACTATAAAGTTAATTATATATTAAGAACCTTATTAAATCTATTAATTTTAATTATATAACTATTAAATCTATACTTTATACTTATTTAGAAGACTTAGTCTAATTAATAAGAGGTTATTAGGTCTAGTTACTATAGTAAATAGTATAGTAAGTTATTAGATATATATCTACTTTATACCTTCTAACTATACTTTATCTATAACTTATTAACTACTACTCTATATCTATTAAGAACTATTACTAATTATTAAAAATCTAATTATAAAATCCTCAGCTATTTAACTAAATACCTTATAACTATACTTAAAATAGTTAATATTAGACTTAGTAACTCTAATAAAGTACTACTAAAGAGTAAAACACTAAGGTATTATATCTAACTCTATTAAAGAAGCTAATATTATAACTAAACCTTTATAACTAATAACGCTTAGAATTAAACTATTCTTAGTATTTTTATTAGTACTAATAAGTAGAGAATAGATATATATCTCTAGAGAATAGTAGTTATTACTCTTCTCTAACTAGCTTAATTAGTATTAACTACCTATTAATACTTCTACTCTAGAACTATATTAAGTCTATATCTTATTAATATCTATATTTTTAAAGTTAGATATAGAAAATAACTCTAATATCTAACTTATAACTATAACTATAAACTATAAAGTTAACCTAATTACTAATACTATTAAGAACTACTCTATTAAGATAAGTAAAATATCTTTTAGTAACAGCTTTAGTACTAGTTATAAGGGGTTTTAATCTACTTAGAACCTCTCTATCTAGAACCTACTAACTCTTAATTATAGAACTTTTAATAGATCTATTATAGTATTTAGATAGCTTATTAAGCTTAAATAAAATTTTAAGAAGTATAGCTATATACCTAATAATATTATACTTATAAGTTCTAAAGATATTAAAATATAAGTAGAAGGTGATATAGTAATATACTTTAATAGTATTCCCTACTTAAGTATAATTATTAAGTATATAGAATTAAAAACAGTAATATAAAATAATTTTAAAACTATAAAGGCTATACTTAAGGAATAGTTCCTATTATAAATTATAGACTAAGATTTATCTAGTAATAATATTAATACTATCTATTAGAAGAAAAAAGAAGCCTTATTAGTATATTATAACTAGGTATTATTAATGCTTTATAGAGTTAGTTACTAAGATATAAGCGCTTCTATAACTCTAAATATACTAGAACAGATAGTTCTATAAAGCTTTATTAGATAATTTATTAAGAGATTAGTAAACCTAAGTTTAAGAAGCTAGGTAGTTATAATATTAGCTATAGTATTTATAAGTCTTAGATCTACGTTTAATAAGATTAAAGATACTAAGTAGGTACTTAATAAAAAAGAAGCTAAAGAGAAGTATAACTAAGAGTAAATAAAGACTAGATTACTTAAAGAGATAGTTATATAATAGAACCTAAGTTAAGTAGTTAACTAGATCCTTATAAAATAGCTAGTATAGATATAACTAATATAGCTATTATAAGCTAACTATAATAGGTTTTAGAATTAAACCTTAAAGCTTTATATAATAATATCTATTTAGAACTATAATAGTTAGCCTTTATTCCTGTTATAACTACAGTAAGTAGATCCCTAATAAATACCTTTTTAACTATAGTAATAATAGAACTAGTATAGTAATTAAGGTTAATATAGTATATAACTCTAGTAGTAGAACTATTAATAATAAAGGTAACTTTATAATAATAGATAAAACTAATAACTACTATTCTAGTAATAATAAAAATAAGATTACTAACTTAATAGAGAAGCTTATTATAATAGTAGAGATATAAGAATTAACTTTACTAGGAAAGATCCTAACTTTCTAGACCTACTAGACTAAAAATATCTAAGAACTTATATATTAATAGTTCTAAGCCTCTTAAGAATAGTAATATCTTCTATATTAAATATAGAACCTTAGGTTATTATAAACTCAATTACTTAAATACTTCTCTATAGCTCTAGAAATAGGTATATATAAAAATAATAGTCTTCCTATTAAACTAAAGCTATATAAATAGAATATAACTACTTAGAAAAGTTATAGATATCTATTCTACTTAGATCTACTTCATATAAGAGTATAGTAATATTATACTTATTTAGGTAGTACCTAATGTCTTAAATAACTTATAAGACTTAATAGACCTAGTTATAAGTGTTAATATATAACGTCTTAATATAATAATAATAATAATATAACAATATTCTACTTACTTAAATATTTTATATAAAATAAATAAATAGACTTTTATATATATAACCTTATATAAAAGTGTTTAGTTTATTATAACCTATAACTTTATAAATATTTATATAATCTCTCTTATTATATAATCCTGCTTATATAACTAAAAAGTATAACCTAAAACGTAAGGTTATCTTTCTCTTTATTTTTCCTACCTTAGAATATAACCTGCTAACTATATTAACTAGAATCATATCAATATATTCCTTCTCTATTAATTATCTATACAAATAAATACCTATAAATGCTGAAGATTATTAATTTTTATTATAACATATCTCTATCTATAACCTTATACTATATAGGCGTATATACTACGCCCTTAAATACTCTTATACCTATGCTAATAATAAGTACTAAATAGTAGGAGTTTATTTCTACTAAAGATACTAATAATATTATCCCTACTATTATAGAATAAAAGGAGTAGTAGATTCTTATAAGTATATAATTGAGTAAGATCTCTAACTAGACTAACTTAGCTGTAATTATAGCTGTTGTTAATATATTACATAATATATCTCTGAAGCTAGATAAATATATTCTAAAGCTTAACTTACTAGTTATATAAGCTAAGATACCTAGTAATTAGTTTAAATAGATAGAGATAATCTTATAACACCCTACTAATTATATATAAAAAGTTATAAAAACTAAAAAAAAGCTAAAATTATTAAAATTCTAGGTTCTAATGCTTAAAAGCAAATTTAAATGAAAAACCTAATTAATAATAAGGAGAATATAGTTCTAGATATTAAGCAGAAAGTTATATATAAAACTAGATTAATAAATATTATTACTTAAGATAGGATACTACTTATAGATATTAAGAATTTTATATAAGATATTAGTATTAATATATCTCTTATTAACCTAATATAATTAAGCTTTAAGTTCTTAAAAACCTTTAAAGTATTCTTATAAGAAGTAGTTATAAAGAAACCTAAGAGAACTAAACCTAAAGAGAAGGTTATAGCTAATACTAATACTGCTTTTATTTAAATAGATAGTTTAAGTTATATTATAATTATATAGGACTTATAATTAGATATTCCTATTTTTAAAATATTATTTAGTAATTAAACTATTCTAGCTAATATATACTCTAGCTATACTTATAATATATTATTAACTCTCTTACTAGTTAGTATAAGCTAACTAAAGGTTAGAGATAAACTTTATTTCACTTTAACTTATCTAGGAATATAATCTTATCTAATACTTACTATCTAGGATTAGATTTAAAGGATTAAATATAAGTACTACTAATAGTTCTATATATTTATTAATATATTTTATAGTATTAGATATTATAACTTATAGTATTAAGAGAGAGATCTAAGCTTATATAAGACCTAGAGATACTAACTAGTCTGTTCTGCTTCTATTAGGGATATTTTAGTTATTTAATATC
The DNA here is from genome assembly GCA_018853505.1 of Colletotrichum camelliae. Lineage (NCBI taxonomy): Eukaryota > Fungi > Ascomycota > Sordariomycetes > Glomerellales > Glomerellaceae > Colletotrichum > Colletotrichum camelliae. Next base: position 6,565,388 of record JAELVL010000002.1, on the reverse strand, counting down.
TAGGCGTTAATTAATCTATTTAGCGCTAGAATATTAATTAGTAACTAAGAGAGAGTTAAATAGATTATAGTTATTAATAGCTTTATAATAGATATATTAGAGGGATAGTAGTTAATTTTAAGCTTTATAACTAATAATATAAATATAATAGGATATAATAAGCTTATTAATATAGCTATAGATATAGACTCTAATTTAAATAACTTATTTACTAAGGATAAAGAGGAAAGTAATTCTGAGAGTAACTAGGAAAACTAGATTTCTAACTCTAACCTAAGTAAGTTTTTAAATTATAACTACTTATAAATATAGTTCTATTATAATAGTAGGCTAATTATAAAAATAGTTTCTCTTATATTTTAGATACTAATATAGTATAGTTAGCCCTTTATATACCTATAATTATAAGATTAGAGATTATAAAATAAGAATTTATAATATACTATTCTTTAAGCATAACTATTAGTAAGATAGATATTAATATAAGGCTATTAGAGGCTTTAATAATATAATTATTATAAGATATAGAGAATAGAACTATATTTCTTATAACTAGAAGGCTAGAATAATTACTAATAAACTATACTACCTTAATAAGTAAGGTAAATATATAGTAGAATATAAACTAATAGTTTTAAAACTAAATATATTAAGTAGTATTATAAAAGAAATTAAATATATAATATATACTTATAGAGAGCTGTTCTTAAGTTTCTTAGATAACTTTCTTATAACTAATTTATATATTTATATTCTATAACTGAAATCTAGAGTAAAGCTCTAGAGTTCTAGCTACTAAAAGCGTTAGAATATAACTAAGAAGTATTAGCTTAATAGATTAGTTTAAGAGGAATAGGATGTTAAACTCTATAAACCTATTATTATTATAAATAGGGTAGCGTCTAACTAAAGTATTTAACTTATTATTATATAGAAGAATAATAATTTCTAGGCTAAATATAGGTTTATAATTAACTACTATAATATAGATAAAAAGATTCCTTTATCTTTAATACTACTATTCTATAAGATCTATAATAACTTATTAGATCCTAGGATTATATTATATTCTAGCTTTAACTTAAAATATATATACTAGTTAATTCTAATTTACCTTAAGTATAGATATATTTATACCTTTAATATTTTAGAATATCTATAACTATAACTAACTAGAATATAGTAGGGTGTGAAGAGCTTAGCTTACTAAATAACTAAGTTTAGCTAAATCTTCTTAAAGCTAATACTAGAACTAAATATAGAATTATTACTACTAGTACTATTAATACTGAATAGTATAGCTCTATTAATATATATTTTAATAATATATTTATAAAGTCTAAGTCTTAGGATAAAGAATAGAACTTTATTAAGAATTACTTATTACTAAGGTTTATTTAGGTAAAAGTAAGGTTATTATAAAAGAAGATCAGACTTAGATTAATATTTATAGTTATAATAGAATAAACCTATTAGGTTAGAGGGATTATAGCTATTAAACTAGAATAAATTACTAAGATCTAAGAATAGCTAACACCTAGGAACTAGACTAATATTAGAGCTTTTATTACTATAACTAGCTTATATTGCTAATAAATAAAGAATGTTGCTAAAGTTATATAACTACTTTACTAACTTACTAGGTTTATACTATAGTATTAGAGACTATTTAAGGTGTTATTATTTATATTAATAAAATCCTTAGTAGTATTAGCTATTAATATTTATAGATTAGAAGTTAGGAAGCTTATCTAACTATACTCTAATATGTCTAAGTATATAAGTAGTTATATTATAATATAAATATATATAACTAGGATAGTGCTAATCTTATATAACTTTTTTCTATTTATAAAAACTTACAGAAACTATAAAACCTATAAGTGAGAACTGCTAGTAATTATAAAGTTTTATAGATAGTATTTATATTTCTTATAAACTAAAGAATAATTAATAATTTTCACTAATTATAAGCTTCTAACTTAGTTTCTTAGATCTATTTATTATAATAAGATTTACTCTAAATAGGGTATAAAACTATAGATACTAAATATTATAATTAAATATATTCCTAGATATAGAAATATAGCTGTAGATATTATAACAGAGTAAGAGAGAAAACTTATTAATTATACTAAGCATTCTACTTCAGAAAGAAACTTCTTAAAAACACTTAAATACTTATATATTAATTTTCTAGCTAACTATAAAAGATATAAAGATAAGTATATAAATATAAGCTTAACTAAGTTATACTGTATCTATAATTTCTATCTTTTTTATCCTTTAGGTTATATAACTTTTTAGAGGAAAATAAACTATTAAGAAGAAGTTTAGTAGTATTATTTCTATAGTATTCTACTTTTTCTTAGCTTTAAATAACCTAAGAAGTATAATAGAGATTAAGAAGAAAGATAAAAATAGAGCTAACTAAAGCTATAGTTAGTTTTATAGTTTTCTTAGTATAAGTTAAAAGGCTTCTAGTTTTTTAGAATACTATTAAGATATTATTAGCTTTTAGTTTTTTTAAAGAAGTAAGCTTTAATAGTTTTTATTACTAGAATAACTACTATTTTTATAATTATACTAAAAACGTTAAATATAGCTAAAAGTGAGATTAAAATAGAGTATTAGCTATTTTAAGAAGTCTCTTTTTCTTATTTAAAAAGTCTTCTTTTCTTTCTTAAGTAAAGAAGTATTCTTTTTTATAATCTATTATAATATTAGTATAGTAAGTTTAAACTTTATTATATATATTATTTATATCTTAGTTAGGCTTATTCTAGTTACTAATAAATTTAAATATATTATAAATATCTTATATATAGTCTTTCTATTCTAGAAAATAATACTAGATTTAGTATAAGAAATCTAACTATATAAAACTAACTAGAATACTAATTCTTTTAAGCTTCTTATTTTTATAGTTCTTAGCTTTTATTACTATAGTAATAAAGTATTTAGAATACTTAAAAGTAAGCTTAGTAGAAACAGTAAAAGAAAGCTTAAAGAGTAAGTTATAATTAACTATTTTAACGTTTATAACTATTATAATTATTATAACTTTATAGTTATTAATCTAGATAGGTATATAATAAGCCTTAATAAAGTATAGCTTTAGATTACTTTTAGTTATTATTTTTATAGTTAGAGTTATTATTAAAATAGAGATATTATAGTTTAAAATATATTTATAGCTAATAAGACTAGATTTAGCTTTAGTATTAATAACGCTCTATATAAGAGAGTAGTTATTAAGATATTCTCTACTAATAATAACTTTTAAAATAAGCTATAATATAATAATTATAAGTACTATCTAGTTTATAGTTATAGAAACTATAGCTTTAACTATAAAAATCTTTAGATAGTCTTATATTTAAACTATATTATTATATTTAGTTATCTAATCTATTTATTAAGCCTTTTCTTTAGAGGTTTTAATAAATTAGTAAAGTTAGTAGAGATAGATATATAAATAATACTTTCTAGGTTATTTATAAAAATATATATTTTTCTAATAAACTTTTCTCTATACTTAAGCTAGATCTTATATATCTTTTTAACTAGAAAACTAACTAAGCTATAAAGCTTATAGAAGATAAGTTTATTAATTAGTTCTTTATTTTTAATAGGTTTTCTATTTTAGTTATTAAGAAAAGTAGTTAACTAAAAGTTATCTTTTAAGTAAGATATTTTTAGAATAAACTTTAGAAAAAAAGCTTTAATTATATTACTAGTTATTACTTCTTTTTCTAAATTATTTACTTTTTTCTAGTTCTAAAGTATTAAAAAGAGTAGAAACTTAATTAAAAAGTAACTTTTTTTCTATTTTAATATCTAAATCTTTTTCTTATTTTTCTAAACTATAAGAGACTTTTCTATTCTCTATAGCTCTTTTTAAATTAGAAGCTTTTTAAAATAAATTTCTATAGTTTAAAGCCTTCTTAAAATAGTAAAAATTTCTTTAATATCTTAAATAGTAAAATAAACTTTCTTAGAAGAAGATTTTAGTATTTTCTTTTTAATTTTACTTAAATCTAAAAGCTTTAGCTTCTTCTATAGAAATAGATTAACTCTATATATCTTTATTTAAATAATTATATGCTTAAAAGCTATAAAATTAATAAATCCTCTTTTATTATATTATTAAATTATATAGGTTATATAAATATTTTCCTTATTTATTTTTATTAACTACTAAAACCTGAAATATAAAAGCTTAACTACTTACTTTTTTATTAGACATTATACTACTTTCTTCTATAAACCTATAGAATACTTTAATTAAGTTAAAGTTATTTTAATCTTAAAAGACTTCTATAAGTATAAACTAAGGTTTACTAATATTCTATTTAAAAATCTTAATAGTTTAAGTTTTTATAGCTTTATAGCTATTTTAATTCTTTAAATATAATAATAGCTTCTTAGTTAAGCTTACTTTTTTATTTAAATAATATAATAATTATCTAAGAGATAAAGAACTTATTATTCTAAGGATTATAAAAATACTACTTTTAGAAGTACTAAATTAAACTACTTTATTTATTAGCTATTTTTTATAAATAATAGCTTTCTTTAAAATTATAATTTATATAGCTTATATACTAATACTAACTATATAATCTATAAAGAATAGCTTAAAGTTCTTTTTATTAACCTTTATAGAATAAATTAAAAATAGTTAGTTATTTTCCATAGCTAGAGAGACTTAAATAACCCTTCTAGAAGATATTTTCTAATTATTTATTATTTTTACTAGGTTAAAAGGTTACTAGTTTAAAAACTAGCTTTAAATACTCTTTACGCTTTAATTAAGCTTAGGTTTATTCTCTTTTACTTATAGAGGGGGAGAAATATCTCTTTATAAAACTTTTAGAGGTAGAAGAAATAAAATATAAGTAAGAGCTATAATATAAAAAGTTTACTTCTAAGTAGCTTTAGAGCTAAGCTAATTTATTAGGTTTACTTTAAACTTATTAAAATCCTCTTTTTTAAATAACTTATAAATATTTAATCTTATTAATAAAGTAGTTCTATTTAAAGTTAACTAATTAAATCTTAATATAGTTATATAGATTATTTAAAAGCTACTTATAATATTAAAGTTATATTTTATAGCTTTAGTTTAAATATTATTAATTTATTAAAGAAACTTTATAATAGCTTTATAGTTAAAATTATTAATTATTAGTATTAAAGAGATAATTTAGCTAATCTAATTATTTAGAAGGTTTTAATAGTTTTTATTTATAGCTTTATAGTATTAAATTAAATACTTTTTTATCTATTACTAGGTTTTACTAGAAGATTAAGTTTAATTATTAGTTTAAAAAGAAGTATCTATATAGAATATAATACTTAGTATTTTAGAAGTATTAGTAATACTTACTACCTTAGTAGTTACTTTATAGCTTTTAATAAAGTTTAGAATATTATTTCTAGAAAAGAATAGTACTCTAGTTATATTAAGCTTTAGTATTTTAAATCTTTAAAGTAAATATTTATAAAGCTTTAATATCTTCTAATATAATTTAATAAGCTCTAAATAGCCTTATATTACCTTTATTTTAGAGAAGTCCCCTCTAGATATCTTATTTATACTTATAGTACTGCTTTTAAAAGCTATAGCTTTAAAAGTTTTAGCTTTAGTAACTACTTTAAAACTTTAATTAGAATTAAGAATTAGAAGAAGCCTTTTATATTAAAGTTAATAGAATAAAAGACCTATAAAAAGACTTATTAATATATTACTAAAGCTTAAGTTAGACTTACTATTTATTAATTTATATCTAAAACCTTTATTTAAGCTTAAGTTAAAATCTTTAAAACTTTAAATTCTAATAATACTATTTTAAAAGAGATATTACTAAATTAATAAAGAATAATAGAAGAAAGCTTTTTTAAAGAAATACTTCATAAAAAGATAGAATAAAAGTTAAATAAAGTAGAATTTATTAATAGAAGGAATAAAAGAGGGACTTTTATAATATAAACCTAGAAGAGTAATAGAAAGTAAAAATAGAAAAAAGAAAAAAAGAGAGAACTCCATTATTATTTCTATTTTTATTTATCTCTTTTATCTAGTAAGTATATCTATATTATTATCTTTCTTCTTTTCTAATATTTTAATAATATAGTTATTATATCTTTAACTTTTTTTCTTCTTTTTTATAAAAAGACTAGCTATTATTAGTAGTATCTTCTATAAATTCACCTTATAATACTTTTGTTTTATAGCTTAAGCTTAAGATTCAATAGAAAACTTAATTAAACTATAATATTAACTATAAACCTTAAGAGATATATTTTATATTAGCTACTTATTTACTATATAAATAAGTAAAGAGAAGAGGTAATAGAAGAGATATATATCTTCCTTTCTATAGAGTTAATATAGAATTATTCTTAGAAAAGAGAAATATTTTTAGTTAAGTTTATAAAATATTCCTTGTATTTCTCTTTTAAAAGGCTAATATAGTTATAATATTTTTCTTTTTTAGCTTTTTATACTTTTATACTTATAATAGCTTCTAATTTAAAAAAACCTAGGTCCTAATATTTCTATATATAGGTATAACCTAAATCCTAAGTTTTTAAGCTTTTTTAATATCTCCCTTACTAGTTAATATATTATTAGAAACTTTCTAATAAATTTAATTAAGGGGAAATTTCTTATAATAAATTAATCAGTTTTACTCTTTTTAAGGTTTATAAAGTAAATAAGCTAAATCTAGTTACTCTTATATTTTTAGCTTTAGAAGTAAAAAGGAAATAAGTTTAACTTATTTTAGTTAACCTTAGATTATTGTTATAGAAGCTAGTAAAAACATAATATATAATACTTTTTAAATAAGTAGATAGTAAGTTAATAAAGGAGATTGTTTAGACTTATTAGAACCCTATTTACTTTCTTCTACTAAACTAAGTACTCTTTTTCTTAAGGTTTTTTAAACTCTTATAAACTTAGTTAATCTTAGATTCTAAATACTTAAGTAGTTCCTCTTTATTTTAGAAAAATAGAAGTTAAAAAAAGTATTAGCTAAATTTCTTTTAATATAGTATTACTTAAATTACTTCTTTTTCTAAGCTTTTTTCTACTCTAATTTAGTAGGGTAGTATAAAATAACTATAGAAAGGATTCTTCTTTAGTAATTTTATTTACTTCTTGATATTAATTACTAATTTTATAATAGGATAAAAGAAAAAACTTATTAATTATACTAAGTACTTTACTTTAGAGAGAAACCTCTTAAAAACACCTACATACTTATATATTAAATTTCTAGCTAACTATAAAAGATATAAAGATAAGTATATAAATATAAACCTAACTAAGTTATATTTTATTTATAACTTCAATTCTTTTTATCCTTTAAGTTATATAAGTTCTTAGGAGAAAATAAGCTATTAAGAAGAAGTTTAATAGTATTATCTTTATAATATTCTACTCTTTATTAGCTTTAAATAACCTAAGAAGTATAATAGGGATTAAGAAAAAGAATAAAAAGTAAAGCTAACTAAAGCTAAAGAAGCCTAAAAATACTTATTTTTATTTAGTTTTTAAAAAGTAGAACTCAACAGATTTTTACTATAAGTTAAGCTAAAGGATTTTAGCAGCTCTTTTTTAAAAAACTAGTTATTAAAGTTATTAAGAAAAATATGAATTTTATAAAAATAAGTATATTTCTTATTTATTTACTTAGTCATTTTCGTTAAAGCTAACTAGGCTTCTATCTATTTATATAAGCTATTTCCCTTTATAATAACGCCTAATACTTATAAAACCTTCTATATAATCTATTACTTTAAAGTTAAAATGCTAGAAATTTTGAAACCCTGCCCCCTTCTAATATACTCTTAAAATAATATTTCTATTATATAACTATAATAAAGATAAGTTAGAAATAATAAGATCTATTTTCCTAGATAGAAATTAGATCTAGAAAGATAGAAAGAATAGTTATAAAAACTTACTAAGAAGATTAGAATTAAATATATAACTAAGAAGCTATTAATAATATTATTAAGTTTCTACTATACTAAGACTTAAAACCCTTTATATTCCCTCTATTAGCTACTATTAAGAGGTTAGTAACTGCTAAAACTAAAGTAGTATAATATATCTATATAAATAATTAGTTAACTTAGTTAGAAACTAAGATATTAATACTAGTAATTATAGATAGACTAAACCTATATAAGGATTACTAAATAGAGATACTAGAGAAGTAGCTAGATAACTCCTAGAGAGCAGATTATTATATTAATAATAATAAGGATTTACTTAAAATTATATACTAACTAGTAGAGATACTACACTTATTAATACTAAGAACTAAGATAGAGAAATAGCTATAAGACTTATAGTATACTAATATTTATAGATTTTTAATTAAAAGTAGAGATAATCTTAATAACTATAATTATAGAAGTATAATAATATAATGCTAATTATATATAATTAAATTTAGTATTTTATACTATAACGTGGTTGATAAGCGAAGCGATCAGACAAGCGAAGCGATCACCCGACCGCAACATACCTATCTCCTACCTTTACATTTACATTACGCTACACACAACCATGTCATCAGCAAATAAAGAAGCTCAATTGAACTTAGCTACCCAAGCAATCAAACGAAGCAATAATCTTAGCTTAAGAGCTGCATCCCAGATCTACTCAGTGCCTTACTCAACGCTACGCGACCGAATGAAGGGAAAGCTATCACGACGTGATACTATACCTAACTCACGCAAACTAACGGAGCTTGAAGAGGAGAAGCTAGTTGAGTATATCCTCGACCTGGATTCCCGATCGTTTCCTCCTCGCATCAGTGGTGTGGAAGATATGGCCAATCGACTGCTTGCCGACCGCGACGCGCCCCCAGTTGGGAAGCGCTGGGCTTCGAACTTCATCAAGCGACAACCGCAGCTCCGGACGCGCTTTTTTCGCAAGTATGACTATAAGAGGGCCTAATGCGAAGATCCAGACGCGATAAACGCATGGTTTTGTCTTATGGCGAATATAATCGCGAAATACAGCATTGTGGACTCTGATATCTATAATTTCGATGAGACTGGGTTTATAATGGGCCAGATTGCATCTGGGATAGTCGTCATAAGTTCCGAAAGGCGTTCAAACATGAAAATGATGTAGCCTGGTGACCGTCAATAGGTTACAGTCATTCAGGCTATCAACTCGTCAGGCTATAGCGTTCCGCTGTACATCATTGTTGCAGGCCAATATCACCTCTCCACGTGGTATACAGAAACCAGTCTCCCACGCAACTAGGTTATCGCAACGTCTGAAAACAGATGGACAACAAACGAAAGAGGCCTAGATTGGCTCCAGCACTTTGATCGGCATACAAAACCGCGTGCAAGTGGCAGTTATCGCCTCCTCGTTGTCGATAGGTATGAAAGTCACCATGCTGCTAACTTTGAGATATATTGTAAGGAAAACAATATCATCACACTCTATATACCAGCCCATTCGTCTCATCTGCTTCAGCCCTTAGATGTTGGGTGTTTTAGGCCACTAAAGAAGGCTTATGGTCGACAAATTGAGGATAAGATACGCCAGGGTAATACGCATATTACAAAGGAAGACTTCTTCCCTGCGTTTCGCGAGGCATTTACACAAGCCCTCACAGTTAAAAACATCCAGGGAGGTTTCAGAGGGGCTGGGCTTGTCCCTCTAAGTGCTGAAAGTGTGCTTTCAAAGCTTGATATCAAGTTACACACTCCAACGCCTCCAGGGTCCCTTCCAACAACACCCCCCGCGTGGACTTCTCAGACGCCAAACAACCCAACTGAGGCGTCTTCTCAGTCTGAACTCATCAAAAGGAGGATCTCTCGCCATCAGAATAGCTCCCCAACTTCAATTATTGAAGCTGTAGAGCATCTATCAAAGGGAGCGCAGGGATTTATGCACCAGATTGCCTTACTAAGGTCTGAGGTCCAGATCCTTTAGGAAGAGAATAATCTATTTAGCTGATATAGAAGGGCTAAGAAAACATATCTCAGATAAGGAGGAAGTCTTACTATAGCTGAGGCTGAGGACCTTCAGTCGCAGAGAGAGGCGACAGCTCAGATTGAGGAGGAAACGCGCCGGAGTAGTGGCTGTCGGCCGAGGACGGAAACAGGTCAACAGCGATGTGGTGTCTGTGGGAACACTGGTCATAATGCGCGAACATGTCAGTTTATTGAAGAAACATCTAATGAAGAGGTTTCTGAGTAGTTTGAACTCAATTGATTCTGTGGGTGTTGTGTACGAGTTAGAAATGTGCTGTGGTTGGGGTTGGGTGATCGCTTCGCTTGTCTGATCGCTTCGCTTATCAACCACGTTACTGCTTATAAGGTTTATAGAAAATATTTAATACAATTTAAAGTTGCTAATATATATAAAAATGCTTATAACTATATTAGTTATTATAGTTCTAATATCACTTAGAGAAGATTAGTAAGAGAGGTGTTTTAGCTAGAGATAGTAACTAATATTATTAAATATATTAATAGTTACTAGCCTTATACTAGTATTAGACTAAATAAGATATTATATCTAAACTAACTTATAATAATATTATAACTGCTATAAGTTATAGGAATTAACTATTTAGAACTCCTACTAAGAACTAGAAAAGGGAATATATTATTATTAATCTAGATAGATTATCTAAGTAAGTTCTACTAAGTATAATTAGTAGAGACTATATCTATAAGTAAAGTAGTTTCTAAACTAGAATAATAAATTAACTAAAACAGTATTACGCTTTAGGTATTATACTTAGATATAAGTAGAGCGTTTATTTTAAAGGAATTTAAGTTAGTAATAAATACTAAGTCTATAGAAGTTCTACTTATACCTATAAAATTATATAAATTAGTTAGTATAATTAAAACCTATATTTAACTAGTTATTAATATAATAACTAAGATAATACTTAATAAGAAGTTTTATACTAATAAATAGAATAATTACTATTTAGATATACTTAAAACTTTAAATAGTAGATAGATCTTACTATTTAGATTTACTTTAACTGAGATCTTATAAAGAGGTAATAAAAATATATTAATATTAAATACCCTACCTAAGAGCTAAATATTACTAGAACCTAAAGAACTTATAAATACTATAGTAGTTTATATTATAACTTTAGGAGAGAAAAGAGAAGTAATACTAGATATATAATTAACTTAGAATATAATATAATTAGTAAAATATAATTAGAGAATTATAGAACTATTCTATTATAGAGATCTAGTAATATTAGTCTAGGATAGTAAACCTCTAAAGTTTAAACTATATTAGAGAGAACTATTTATAATATAATATTAAGTAAATAGAGTATTATATAAGTTAGAATAACTTAATAGGAGACTAATACTTTATAATTACTATTAAGACTAATTAAAAGCTTTTAAACTTAGAACTAGATATTTATAAACTAAATAACTTAATTCTACTTTTTATATAATTATTATAATAATAATAACTATATTAAAACTTATATCTAGTTTACTAAATTGGATAGAAGTATCTAGTAGGAGTTCCTATTTTAGAAATTATAAACTGAACAGTTCTTACTTCTTTAAAAACTATACCTTTCTAAACTAGCTAGAGGTTACTAATAATTTATTAATATTTACTTCTTTCTACTCTACTTTCTATTTTTACTTTCTTAATACTTACTATATAATACTATAATATTATATCTAGTTATATAAATCTATAGATATATAACTAAGAGAACCCTAACTATATTTTTATATTATAACTAAAACTAATTTTCTAATTTTTATAACTATAACTGCTCTCTATAGTAGTTAAAACCTCTCTAAAATAGAAAGCTTTATAATAGTTATAAAATAGTAAGATTTCTTATTATATAAGATATAATAGTTAAAAAGTAGTTACTTAATTATATTTTACTTTAAAGGAAATATACTATATTTACTAATAATTTAAGATATTCTATAGTAAAGCTAGATTACTAAATAAACTTATAAATCTTACCTATTATTTATAAATAAGAGAGATAATCTGCTTTTAAAGCTAATCTATAATTTAGAGACTAAATATAATACTAAGTTATAGGAAATCCTAGTAAAAAATAAGAATATACTTAAAAATAAATACTACTTACTAAAGTATACTCTTAAAATACTTACTAAACTAGTTCTTATTATAGAGGACTTAGTTACTATATTAGTAACGCTTAAGTATAAAACTGAACTCTTTATAATAGTAGTTAGTATTAATAAGATCTTTACTACTAGTATAATTAAATTATTTTAAAAGATAGCTTAGGATACTATCTTCACTATTAATATTATAAACCTAATAAATAGTTAAGCTTATAAAGTAGTAAGTTAAGTAATAGTTAATAAAAAGGGTAATATATTTAAGGTCTAGTTATAAGCTAATACTATTAGAGTAGTTATATTTCTAACCTATATTAATCTGAATAAGCTATAGAATAAATACTTAAAGTTATAGAATATAATAAAAGCTATAGTTATAGTAGTAGAGGTAATTAAATATAGTAAACTAACAGAGAAACTTATAGAGGCTATATTCAGGTATAAGTTTACTAATATAATATATACTAATATATATATATAGTTTTATAAGATTAGTAAATAGGATAATATTAATACAGCTAAGATAAGAGAGAATAAAAGCACTAGTACTATCCTGTTTTCTAGAACTAATATCTTAGATATTATACCTAACTAACTTATAATCTTATAACCTCTAATTATCACTCTTAGAAACCCTCTTACTCTAAATATAATACTTATACTTACTTTTAAAACTAGTTATAATATAGAGAGTATAAACTTAAACCTAGAGTATAAAATACTAATATATAAGAGAAAGATCTTAATTCCAACTATAGGTATTATACTTACTTCTATATCCTAGAATACCTCTAGCTAAAGCTAAATTACAGTTAAATATCTAGTTATTATACTATTTATCTTACTTAGACTTAAAGTTTAGATAACTTATAACTTAATACCTCTTATAACTTATAACTAAAATAACTAAACTATTATATCTAGTTAGTATAGTAGCTATAACAGCTTTTCTAAAGTTACTAAATTAGAACTAGATAATAACTAATCTTTATTTTTAAGAAGGTTACTATTCTATATCTTAATTAGTTAAGTATCTATTTATAGCTTTATAACTAAGAGAAGTATTCTTAATATAGATAACTAAGATAGTTTATTAAGAGATATTTTATTTTTAAACTAAGTAAAGTATACTAATAAAGGTAATAACTACTAAATAGAGGAATAGATAATATAGTTTATATAGAAAGAAGTTACTAATAAGCTAAATAGTTTTAATTATATAATAAACACTTTACTCCTAGTAATCTAAATAATAATAGCTATTATAAATCTAGCTAGAGTATTACTTAAGAAATAGAATATTAATATAATACTAGGAATATATAACTATTTCAGGAGTATAGTATCTAAATATAAGCGCTATCAGTTAGTAATTAGAGCTTCTATATAACCTCCTATTATAAGACTAGTAATAAGAACCTAAAACTATCTTAGAATAAATTATTTAGTTACTATACCTTATTATTATTAATACTAATATATTATAGAAGCTTCTTATATATTATAAGCTTAATATATATAATAGGTTTAATATAAGCTATACTAGTATAATTATATATCTATTCCTTAGGATTTAAACTAAAAGTTATACTATTATTATTCTAACTATTATAAATATAATACTAATTATAATAAAAAGCTATAATAGAAGAGATATTAATATTAAAACTAGGTATTAATAACTATTATTATATTACTTACTATAAATAACTAAAGCTTATTTTTCCTTATATTTTTGCTTTTCTTATTTAATAGTAATAATATATTTAAATTATTTATTAACTATACCTTATTTTTATATATATTTATAGTTATTACTATATTTTGGTTTTATATTATTTTTATAATAATTCTTAACTAGTAAAACCTATTATATATATTTAAAACTTAACTACTAAAGCTATAACTATAACTATAACTACTAAGAATTATCTAACTTAAATAAGAATAGAGGATTAATTAGAGGATATAAATATAAATAAAAAGCTTAAAAGGAGTAAGAAAAGGTTTTTTATAATATAGTTAGAGAATAGTTCTATATTTACTTTATTTATTATAATAGTATTAGTAATTATATAGTTTTATATATAGGGGTATATATCTTATAGTTAAATATAAAGGAAGCATAACCTACTTAACTAGTTTTAGTAAGTCCGCTAGAGTATATTAGTACTTCTATATAACCTAGCTAGCAACCTCAGAACGTAACCAATACACATCCTAGATACACACCCATTTTGCCCTAACTGCGTGGCTTTTATTCTCCCGTATGCTGGTCCGATGACAGGCTGGGCCCTGTGGTGATTGAGATCGGCCGAGAGATTCAGCATGGGGGCCGGTCTTGGCGAGTCGTGAGAAATGGACTCAAAAGAGACATAATACACCACACTACCTATGGAAAGTCCACTGCATATCAGAGAGAACAGGACGCCTTCTTACTGGTGGCAATATAATCACAATATTGTTCCCCCTCCCGAGCATCCGTGGAAACCGTGGGGCCGTAGTCACAAAGCTAGTGCTGTTCTCTAATTTCCAAGAGCCATCTATTGCCTGCCGGGAAAGGCAAAAGATTTTCGTATTCCTTTTTTTTCGTCCTTTGTGATAGCTTCGTTCGCGTTATATGTGCACAATTTGGAGAGGGGTGGGTGGTAGATGGGCACGTAAGTAGGTTCCAGGCTGTTGGTGTCGCCAGCGCCAATGCTACGTTGCCAAGTCCCATCACAGCTTGACGCCAAAAACGCCAGAATATCACCAACGGTGGTATATCCCTTCCATCCCTGCTCGTTTTGGGGGGTTTTGTTAGAGTTTTTCTCTTTCTCCCACGACTCCGGGGTATCTATTGGGCCAAGTCACATGCACGTACATATCATCTGCACTGCTTTGATTATCGCAGGCCGGTAGTTCTGATGAACTGTGGATGTCTTGGACCTGGATTTTGAGTAGTCTAGACCACGGCCGGTAAACGCCCGCAGGGGATCCCGTTGAAGGAGACAGGGCCAGCCGGAGAGGAGTGTGTGGGCTTCCCATCTGCTCTCGGGAGAGGGGGCGACTGGCGAAAAGGCAAAATGAGAGCTGTCCCGTCGGAAGGGTACGCCCCTGACCTTGACCGAGACCCCTCTCCCGAGTCCCAGGGGGGGGGGAAGAAGAAGGAAATTTTAAATTGACACATTTGATCTGCCCAAGCATCCATCGACGGGTAGGAGCAGTAGCTGTGGTGAGGTACATCGTGGGTTTTCCTGCGCCTTTCGTCTTAGCGCCGCCGTTGCGCTTCTCTCTCCCGGAGGAATGGGTCATATTGGACCGGGATCGGGAATGGGAATGGCCTCCTCGTTCCCCTCCCACCTTTGACAACTTGAATTTTTCACTTTTCATCTGCAGGAATTACTGGTGAAGCGATGGCACGTCTGAGCGCAGTGGACTATCCAGCTGCCAAAACGAGGCACCAATCTGCCTGCCCCGGACAAAGGAACGAAGGATGAAGGGTGTTGATGGAAAGTTACGATGCGGAGATGGCGCACGCAGCGCTGCGGAGATGGGAGAAACACCTGCCAAGCCCAGGAACACGAAGCACAAAGGGTAGCGAAAGCACGAGCTGGGCAGCATGCTTCCGTTACGGCGTTGCGCGATGTGACGATGAGACATTGACGGTCAGAACAACTGCCGGTATCAGCTTCTTCTTTGCCTGACCGGCATCAACACGCCGGTATCATCGGGATGCCGCTATACAACATCATATCTCCGTGTTGTCCGTCCCGACTGCCCAACACAAATCTCGTCGGGTCAAGCATCCGATGAGCAGACATCAATGCCGAAGGATTCTGGCCAAGAGGGCCTGGAAGGTGTTCCCGAGCCATATCCTCAGGGGTAAGAAACTCCAGGAAAGTACGAGTGCAACCAACGCACATCAGAGACGAGGGAGAAAATCTGATGGTAGCCAACACCGCTGGGAGACAACTCGTTTGGGAGTCAACGCTAAGAGAGACAACAACGTGAGAGAATCTGGGACGATATTGCATAGTGAATTTCTGCAATTCCGCCTGTGATGCTTCGGTGGTGTATCGATACAGAACATACATGCCAAACGCCAATGCTATACAGAATCTATCTCAGAGTTCCTCCTTGAAGAACTGCTCCTCGCTGCCCTCTTGCTGCTGCTCGTCCTTGCCAGCCTTCTTCCCCTTACCTTCCCCATCCTCGTTCTTGTCCTTTTCAGCGTGGTCGACGATGCCTCGGATCTCTCGCGGGTCGCCTGGCTGTTCAACCACCTCGAGCTTCCAACCTTTATCACCAGCGATCCTTTCAAGTTCGGCCCTCATCTCCTCCACCAGCTCCGGGCTCAGGTCCATCTTCTCGAGCTCCTCCTGGTTGAGCACCTTCACCTCCCCACCATCCGCCTTGCTCTTGGCGCTAGCGATGATCTCGACCAAAGGGCCCTGGTTGCGGCCAGGCAGGTAGCTGCGCGGGGGCGCCAGCTTGGCAGGGGGCTTGCCCTCCTCGTCCGCGTCAGCCAGCACATTGCGGGCGCCGACAATGACACCGCCCACATTGACACCCTTCTGTGCTCTATCCCTGACGTTGGGGTCCTGCTGCTGCTGGCCGTCGCCGCCTGGCTGCTGCAGCAATTCCTGCTCGCTACCCTTGGCGCCGGGGTCCTGGCCGGCCTGACCCACCATCGCCTCCTGCGCCTCAAGCGTCTTCAGGCGGTGCCATTCAGCCTGTGCCGCGGCGTTGTCGGCGGGAATGATGAGCTGGCAGCTGATGGGGTTCGCGCTCGTTGCCCTAGGCGGCAGAAAGGCCACGTCGTCGCAGAGGCGTGGGGTGTTGACCACCATCAGGTAGGCACATGTGGTCACTTCCTTGATCCAGCCGATGCGATCGCCCTTCATGCCTGGCACGCAGTGATATTGCACCTCGATCGTGCGGTCGCGACCCGTAAGATCGCAGACTGTGCCTCCATCCAATCTCTGGACGAGGTATCGCTGGTCACCTTTGATCTGGAGGTCCGTGTTTGCCGGCGGGTCTCCTGACTTTGTCGTCTGCTGCTGCTTCTGCTGCTGTTGCTGCTGCTGTCCCTGAGTCTGCTGGCGCTGGCTGGGCGACTTGCTGGCTCTACCCAGGACGTACTCCGCCGTGTGAGGGTCGCGGACTGGTGGCTGGCCATTCGGCACCGTGGGAAGGGCGTGAAATTGGGTGACATCGCGGTTGTAGCAGAAGCTGTAGCTCCACCAGCCCGACATGAAGTACAGGCAGTTGCCGTCGAGCTCGTTGAGCAGCTCCCATCCATGCGCGGAAGCCTTGGCCAGCTCGCGCGCCTCCTCCTGCTTCGCGAGCTCCGTCGCGGTGTGGTTCTCTGGCGTTTGGGGTTCCAGGATGGGGATCGAGCAGAGATACTTGGCAGGGTTCATGTTCATGACCTCGTATCGCTCAAACACCTCGGGCTCGGGGCGGCCGTCTGCGTCGGCGGCTTCACGGACATTCTGGGAGACGTCGGAGGCTGTCGAGAAGTCGGCGGAGTAGGCTGGATGTGGGGGGTTCGTGCGGTCGAGCAGAGCCTGCGCTTCGTGTTCTGGGATGAATGATTCTGAGAAGACTATCTCGTACTGTTGCGCGCGATAATTAGACGTCGTTCCACGAAAGCTTCACCTGCGCATTGCTCCGGACGTACCTGAGGATAAGCCACGAGGTCGTCGTGGATGCTGAAGCCGGGGTGGCGGGCACCGCACAGCTGGACCGTCGCCAGCAGAGCTAAATTGAGACGGCGCATGATGCCGTGTATCTGTAAAATTCCTCACATGTAGACCAAAAGGAGGAAGTTGAAAAGTGCCGTCGTCGGTTTGGCGACCCTCAAGTTGCTTAGACGATCGCGCTGGCGCACTGGCCAAGCGGTTCATAGCTCACAGGTGTCATCAACGGACAGGGTCCCATCGAGATAAGATAACCGAGGTTTTCCCGGCAGGATGTGTGTGTCAACCGCGGATGTTCGAATGTATCACGTGATTTGATTGAAATGCTTTGTTTTCTGGCTCAGCGGCATTTCCATTGATGTATGAACCACAAACCCAAACAACAATGATATCCAGCCACTCATTCCCACACTTTGGTCGGTGGCTGATGATGTGCTGACCCGTGCCACCGAACAGATGTCCCACTATTATCAGTGTCGACGTCCGGGCCGCTGTGGAACCCAATCGAGACCCAAACCTCACTCTTGGAGCCGGCAATCCTCGTCTCAGAGGCCCTGCTATCACCTTTATCGATTTCACGCGACTAAATTTAAATTGTAATGATAAGATCTCAACAGCCTCCTAACTCTTAAGTTGCAGGCATGTGCAATGTATTAGACCGTGTACGGCTCACGCTGTTCTTCCTGCCGCGTCGTCCACGTCGTGCTGATCATTCTTATCAGCTCACCGATTATGATTTTTATCATCCTGTTTCATGTCGCACTGCCTAATTCCATGCCGCTATAAATATTTCAAAATTTGTAGTTTCTTTCCCTAATAGTCTCTATTCACTATGCCGAAGCCATCATTTTCAATGGCAAATGGTATTAAATATTCGGATACTGATAACCTTTTCCGCTGGTCCTAGGAGTCGCCTCACCATAGTAACCTTGTCCACAATTACAGGCGCTAGAAATTATCAGGGTGAGGTACCAAGTCAAGCTTTGTGGCTGAAGATAATATATGTGAGTATGACTTGTTCATCCTCTCCAAGTCCCTAATACTCAGGCTTCACTCCCTTCAAAGACCAGAAGCATTCACGTGTTACGAAGAAACATACACTCTCACGGTGGTCTGGAAGCCACGAGGTCTCTGAAAAAAATGCTCCTCGCCATAATGTATGTGCTTTTTGTATTTACTACCATCAACTGTCTTCTGAGCAGCTGTCCTAGTTTGCTTCCAGTTCAGCCTTTGGTTCTATTTGTTTCAAACTCAACGTGTGCGATCCCACAAGACAGCGGCCGCCAGACGCGAAACATTCCCCACAAACGGCCATGTTCCCAGCCAAGCAAACTGAACAGGAATAGAAGTTGGTGTGTCCAGATATGTCCAAGAAGCAGATATCACAAAATGCGATTGAGGTGGTGTAACGTCTGGTGCCCACCTCCGGCTCCGTCGAGGTACCTATCGTCTCTTCTCGTTCGGCTCCACATGGTGACAGGAGCGTCGCGACTTCGGGATCGCCACATTTCTTGGCCCACCAAATGGGCGTGCGTCGGAAGCAATCCTGGCAGGTGCTGGTTGCGCCCGCAGCTAAGAGTATCTCTACAACAGTCGAGTGCCCTGCTCTGGCCGCAAACGACAGAGCAGTCGAACCGTAGTGGTCTGGTAGATTGACTGATGTGCCATGACTTAATATCAAACGGACGATAACGCCATGCCCTTCTATTGATGCGAGATGTAACGCTGTACGCCCGAAATTGTCTGTGATATCGATATTGATGGAGGGAGCCATCAGCAGCTTTTTCACAACCGACTCGTGGCCTTGTCCAACTGCATGGGAGAGGGCCGACCGACCGTAGATGGTATCCTTATGGTGCAGTAGAAGTCCGCTACTCTGAAGGAGCTGTGCGACGATGTCGGCGTATCCTTGATAAGATGCGAAAATTAGTGGCGTAAATCCGCATGCGTATCCAACGCCCATAGAGATGTCAACATCTCTTTCAAGAAGCATTACCAATACTTCAACTTGGCCACCATGACATGCTGCCTCTAGCAGTGCCCATCTATTCTCAGCGCCCACTGAGATGTCTTCGTCCCTTTCCATAAGTAGTTGTAATACCTCAGCTTGTCCCTCATGGCATGCTATTTGTAGCAGTATGCACATGTCCTCGGCGCCCGGTGAGATGTCAGCGTCTCTTCTTTCAAGAAGTAGTCTCAATACCTCAACTTGCCCGGACATGCATGCCAAATACAGCGGTGTCACTCCGTTCTCCGCAGCGATTGAGATACCAGCTCCCATCTCAAGAAGTAGTCTCACTACCTCAACTTGCCCGCCCACGCATGCTGAATGTAGCGGTGTCGCTCCGTTCTCCATAGCTATTGAGAGGTTGGATCCTCTCTCAAGAAGTAGTTTCACCACCTCAACTTGCCCTTGCAGGCACGCCATGTGCAGCGGTGTCTCCCCGTTCTTCATAGCTACTGAGGGGTTAGCTCCCCTCTCAAGTAGTACTTCCACTACCTCAATTTGCCCCTCGAAGCACGCTATGTGTAGTGGTGTTCCTAAATCCTCCATAGCTGCTGACAGGTTGGCCCCCCTCTCAGTAAGTAGTTTCACTACCTCAAAATGCCCCAACAAAGACGACGCATGAAGTGGTGTGTATCCCCGAGTGACCATTGAGACGTCGGCTCCTCTGTCAAGTAGTAAATTCACTACCTCAGTTCGCCCTTCCAAGGATGCTGCAAAAAGTGGCGTAAGTCCATCTCGGCCCGCATCTGAGGCGTCAAAACCCTCGTCAAGCAGGAATTCCACCATCTTGACATGTCCGCTGATGCTTGCGTGAAGTATTGATTCATGCCCGTATGTGGCAGCATCTGTATTGGTCTCTGCAACGAGGAGCCTAGCCACGTCAACATGTCCGCTCAATACTGCGGCGTCAAGCGGCGTCCGTCCATACTTGTCTCGAGGAAAACGGTCAGCTCCGTAGTTGAGAAGAATCCGAACCACATTGCTGTGGCCTTTGTCTGAAGCAGCTAATAGGGCATTCGTTGAGTCTACCGATCCCGACCCGAGTGCGTCCACGTCTGCCCCCAGAGCAACCAGCATCTCTACGAGAGTATCGTTGCCTGTCGAAGCCGCCGTATGAAGAGCACTGCCGAGTTCGCTGCCATTGTCGATCACTGCACCCAGTTCGAGCAACAGCAGTACAGTATCTTTGGCGTTGCCCGCACATGCGGCTTGAAGAGGGCTGCCATAATTGCCACCCTGATGATTGACATTTACGCCCACGGCGACTAATGCCTTGATGAAATATTGCCTGCCGGAGAAACATGCTCTCTGCAGATATCCATCAATGCCGCTGTGGTGTGCAAGATCCACTCCAAAATCGACCAGTAAGTTTATGAGGTGCGGACTGTCGGCTTGACACGCCGAATCAAGAAGATTGTCGAAGTCCTGAACGAGGACCGTGACATCAGCGTTCGACTTTCGTAAAATCTCGACAATCTCCTTGTTACCACCGTAACATGCGGCACCGAGCGGACTTCCATAAATGCCGCCCCAAGCGTTAACGTCTGCTCCATGATCAATTAGTATACTAACGATCTCCTCAGACCCATATGCACACGCGGTCTGGAGCATGCTGCCTAGAAAGCCACAGGGAGCGTTAATGTCAGCTCCAAGATCAATAATCCTTTTTACGATCTTCCAATTTCCACCAGTGATTGCTGCTTCGAGTATGCTTTCGGCGGAGGGCCCTTTTTCATGAAGACCAACGCCATGACCGAGCAAAAGCTGCACCAACTCGTAGCGACCACTCGAACACGCGGCTTTCAATGCACCGCCACAGGACCTAGCCTTGGGCGGATTCATCCCTCGTTCGAGTAGCAGTTTCACAATGTCGAGATGCCCATTAGCACATGCAGCCTCAATCAAATTTCCGTGGAAGTCTTTCCCGCCATCGAAATCTGCGCTGTGTTCGAGGAGTAGCTCCACTGCTTCGATTTGCCCATTAGCTGATGCAGCTATGAGTGCATTTCCGTAAACTTCTGCCCGAGTGCATACTGCCGCGTTCCTTTCGAGTAGAAGCCGTATGATGTCCATACAGCCATTGGAGCTGGCAGCCTGCAGTGCAGTTCCATATTCCCCACACTGAATGTTAACGTCGGCGTTCTTTTCGAGTAGGAGCTGTACAATGTCCAGGTGGCCAAAGAAGGAGGCTGCTTGGAGTGCATTGCCAAATTTGCCTCCCTGGGTATCTACTGCCACATTTCTTTCGAGTAAAAGTCGTACAATGCCGATATGGCCCTTGTGACAGGCAGCCTGCAGTGCCGTTCCATATTTCCCACACGAAATGCTTGCATTAGCGTTATTGTCGAGCAGGAGCCGCACAACTCCCACATGGCCAAAGAAGGAGGCTGCTTGGAGTGTGTTTCCATATAGGCCCTCTTGTTGCGAGTTTACGTCGACTCCTTCGTCAATCATTGACCTCGTGATCGATGTGAGTCCCCCAAGGCAAGCATAGTAAAATGCTGATCGTCTGGGTGTCTCCTCGTCATCGGCTTCATATAGGTAAATCCACCGTTGAAAAGTCTTCTCTTGTCGTAGAAATGCTGCTATAATTGCCAGAACGTCTTCGGATTCTTCAACAGCACCAGCAAACTCCAGCCAAATTTCGGCCGCATATAATGCTAGTGGAAAGTCCCGTGCCAATTTCCATCGGTCGCCCTCGATATCCCTCAGATATGTCAGGCATGTTTTTATGATGCTTATGCTCGCATCAATGCGCCCAAATTCTCTTCGAAGCAAGAGGTATTCCTTCACTGAGAAATGTGCAAGATGCAATTCTTGGATCGTTTCCGACTCGTTCTTGACGACAACAACCGAAACCAAACTAGGACAGTGGCGTAGGACATCATTGTCGTCAAACATCCTACATCCAACATCGAAACGTGGTTCCTTTTCCTCGATTTCCGTTGCAACAATTTCAACAGCTTCTTTCAGAGTCAGTGGGCGATTCGCGTAGACGATGAATTGCAAAAGGCGCATGGCGCTCTTTCTGTAGTTGTCTGGTATACTCTCTAGCATGCGATCGTACGTCTCTTCTAGAGTAGTAGGTAGCCTATCAAGAGTTTTCGCAATCTCGTTGGGACTGAGGCATCTGGAGAGACTATCGAGTTGGCATGCCGCCCATCTGAACCTGTAATTGAAATTAGGAACTTGGGGCAGAAACCTTTGGATGAGACTCTGGAAACTCACATTCCGTTAGCCCCGTTTCCCACCTTATGGTGAATTCGCTCAAGAAGGTTCTCAGACAGCTTTTTCTTAGTGAATCCGGTGTCATATCGAGCCTTGTTGTTTACATATGATCTTATGTCGGAATCGATTGCTCCTATATCAACAAAGAGACAACATTGATCTCCAATCAGATTGGGGATGCTTTGCATAAACTCGGCTGCTTCTCGACTTGTGTAAAAGATCTGAACTTGTTCAAGTCTCGGATTAGAGAAAACACTTCCCAACCACAAGAGAATTTCTTCTGTCGCCGTCGACTCATCCAAGGCGTCAAGGACAATCATAACCTTTGACTGTGCTGCTAAAATGACGTCCACAATTTCTTCAAGTGTGGTTGTGCTTGGATTCTCGTCACCATATTTGTGCGCTCTGAAAGAGTTGTCGAGGTGTCCCGCGGCGTCGTGCAACCCCTGATATAATTGGAAGGCAAGAGATCTCAACAAGCCATCTTTGGTCTGTTTCGTCGGATCGCTAAAGTCGAAAAAGAAGTTCAAGATGGTCCGGTCGTCACCGCCCTCAATGAGATGATCTAGAACTGTCGTGCTCAGAACCGTCTTACCACATCCGGGGATGCCGCGAAGCCATAGGTGTTTGTAAGTCCCGGACATCCATTTCTTGAAGGCTGTGTTGTCTAAAAGCCAGGCGCCAGTTCCCTCATGCCGGAGTTCTCTAGCGTAGTTCGCATTCCTTTTTGGGTCCGGAGCGGCAAGCCATTTTCGAAGTTTTTGGCCATGAGAGTAGAGTAATATGGAATCGACTGTAGTGTGGATTAGCCTCGTATCTAGTCCTGACTTCCTACTGAATTCGATGATCCAGCTTCCAGAACCTGAGCATATCAAACCCATTTCTAGAGACAAACAGTAAACTAACCTGACTCCAGAATTTCCAACGCCCGCTTAGCTTCATGAATCTCAGCCGGCGGAACGTAAGCAAGAAGCTCTTTAGCATAAGCAGCGGCAGTACATGCCGCGTAGCGCTGCCAACGGTCGTTCTTGTGAGAGTCCGCATAGTCGCAGATGCCGCGTATGACGAGGCATGGAAAGTGATTCATCAGACCCGCAGCTTCCATCTCAAAACAGATACAGTCTTCCCCGACATCGGCGACGATTTGATCCCGGGTCACGGCGTCTTTCACCAGTGTATTGCCGGACGCGATGATACCGTAATGGATCTCAGGATCTGTTGACTCTCGCTCCTCACGTTGGATCTGTTTAGCCGTCTCGCAGCTGCGACAATCTGGACCGGTGACATGTGCATACGATGACTGGAAGAGACGGTCATTCTCAAATCCTGGATGGGTATAGCCGGGGTTCTTTTTGGTCTTTTTGGCCATCTTAGGGTTTGCTTCCAGCATATCTTGCAGGAAACGAGGAATTTCGGAATCCCTCAGTTCGTGAATTGCCTGAATGTTCGCAATGGCGTTGAGTAGAACGCGTGGCGGTGCCGCTAAGAAGCCTTTTCGCTCACGAATATCTCCAGGCTTTGCTTTCACTAAGTCGTATTGACAAACCCCGCCCGTTGTTCCGTCAGGCTGGCTCACCACCACGTCCCCTAGGCGGATATCATGATCTTCATCGGGTCGAGCAATGCCGCCACCGATCCCAACAAGAAGACCAACTCGGATGGCAGGCAAGGATGAAGATAGGCTTGAGGCAGTAGCAGCAGCTGACCCTAGTCCATAGACGCCGGCCGCCAGAGACACAATCACGATGTTGTGTTCTCCTATGCGACCCCAAGTGTATGAATTTGTATCGGCCTGATGTGGAGAAAATCTTTTCGGTTGTTTGTGCTCCTCGTCGAGCATGGCTACTGCCGCCGCTCGTTCAATAGGCAGCGCAGCTATCCAGGCGATCGTGTACGAATCTGGGCTGTCGAGTGTCTTCAAGCTGCGGGATGCCATCTTTGCCGGAGAGTGCCAGAGCCCGAAGACTTGAATTGAAGAGAATAGAGGTAGTGTTTTGCCAGGATGAGTGGTCCTCAGGTGCTGCAAGCCTGGGGTTCATAAACAAGACACCCGAGGGTGCAATGCAGACAGGCCGTGTTGTAAGGGACGACACGATTCTTCGGATTGAGTTTTTGCGTCGGAGCAGAAAGAAGAGGGGAAATTCAGAGGAACGAGTGAAGAATTCAAAATCAGGCTGTGGCTCGCTGCGCATGCATGAGGGGGCCTGGGGCTTGGCGCTTACTTGCAATCGTACCAACACGGCGTAGAGTGGGTTATACGCCAACCGGAAATCCGTGGACCAAGGACGCCCCAAAACCCCCAATCAAAGATGTCATGTGGTCCCATAGCCCCCCACTGGTGATTAGGTGGTGATAAGGACACTTGCCGCTCATCACCAGGCTCAGCTTCAACACCGTAAAATAGTGAACCCTCAGCCATGGTAGAGTGAATTATTGCACTAATAACTAGGACGTCTTGACATCGCGATATCCAAGGATTGTCACGAATGCATCTTTTGTCAACTTCTCTGCACGAATTAAACAGTCTCTAACTTGGCTATGAAGTACGATTGAATGGCTGCGTTAGAGAATCCAGTGCGCTGCGGCAACATCATTGTTTGAGACGGAAACTTATTTACAGCTTGATCTACGGTTGACTACTTCGCCTCAAAGCGGCCTGCACAAAACGGAAATAGAGCTATGTTGTTTCTTCTTAATGAGCCACTCTAGCCTTATGTGTTAACTACAGGCTCCGTCCTTTCCCCCTTGCTCTTCTTATGTCTATCTATATAGTGTATTTTGCTGTAATTATTATTATTTTCTCTGCTGTTAAAGATATCCCTAGTTATCTCTAGAGTCTTGCTACCTAGACAGATACTTTCAGTTAACTAGGCAGATAACTTTTATTTTAGGTCTAATAGTTTATTCTATATTAATAATATCATTATCTTTATCTTCCTCTTATCCCTACTGTCATTGCTGTCCCTGTCGTCCCTGTTGTCCCTGTCGTCACTGTTGTCGTCTAGGCCTACTACCCGCCTGGATAGTAAAACTCTATCCCTGAATGTTAAGTTCAAGATCGTTTGAACGTATTCGGAGATTAAGCCGTGAAAGCATGGAGTCAGTTGTGTTTGTAGACGGTATTCAACGAGCAGGCTTAAATTTATAAAGTGGCTTTAGACTTTTCCCGGTCGGTTGTACGTAGTTGATGCGCGATGCGGTACAAGGAAGTTGAGTGAATATATGTATAAACCAATTGAGATCTGCTTGAACTTTCACACACTTGATGCGATTTTCTTCCTGCCTGGACAATTCTACTGGCAACATACGGCCGTCTCATCAATACCCGCCGCCTTAGATTGGAGCACCTCTTCTCCCACAGTACAGGAAAGCCAGTCAGTGAGGTATT
This sequence comes from Colletotrichum camelliae, assembly GCA_018853505.1. Classification (NCBI taxonomy): domain Eukaryota; kingdom Fungi; phylum Ascomycota; class Sordariomycetes; order Glomerellales; family Glomerellaceae; genus Colletotrichum; species Colletotrichum camelliae. Next base: position 6,538,930 of record JAELVL010000002.1, on the reverse strand, counting down.
TCCCGAGACCAGCGCCAACAATGATTGATATGATAATGTACCCGTTGAAGTACATGGCCAGCAGCATAACAACATATGCAACGCCGAAAGTCACAGCGTGGAGAATGGCACGCAGAATCTGCTGGACGGGAGAAACGCGCATGACGACTGTGCGGGAAGCTAGTGACGGGACGACAGTTGAGCGACCGCAGCCCTGCTTGCCATCGTCATGGCCGACGGCAGATGCGGAGGCAGCGAGAACAGCCTGTCCTCGACGACGCATCTGAGCGAGAATAAGACTGTCGTATTTCTTGCTCATGATGCGAAGGACTTCGAGCATGACGACGAGCAGAACTACGCCGATGCAGGAAGCTGCCATCATACCGCGGTTTCGAATCTGCCATGATGACGAGAGAAAGCAGGCGTCGATCGTGTTCCAGTTCCATAACATCTGTTAGGGGACTAAGTGTCAGTCTTTCAGTACATTCTTGGAACGTAGCGTGGAGGAACGTGGAGGAACGTACTGAGACCTTGCAGTCCGCCGTGTCTGCGCTGCCGTGATCCATGATGAAGACTTGTAATTCGACCGGAGTAGAGACAAGATTGTGGAAGGAATCGTATGTGAATCAGGCTTGGAGAGGAATCGAATAACCTCACTTGCTGTGAGTGTGAAAAGGTCGACGGGAGGTTACTGTGAGGCCTCTTCAGAGCCACCACTGGGTCTAGCAGATGGACGTGGCATAAAGCAGGCAAGCAGGGGGCCCACGTGCCGTATTAAGTACGAACAAGACCGATCCCTGGGTTGCACGAGAAGATTGCTTTTACCTTGAACCCACTGTTTGGCCGGTTTCCATCAAATTCGTATGCCTCCGACTCGGAACCGTTCCGGGTACCATGCATATGTGGTATTCTGGGTCAGGTCATCTGGGGCCTCACCACAGTTCTAGATGCGTCGATGGCGTCACCGGACAACACGATCAAACCTCTTAGATGCTGCCATTTTACACAGCTTGTGGTCACTGACTGCTTTCAGCATGACAGGATTGGCTTCAAGTCCGGCCGGCCGGGTGGGACTGTGGATCCGAAGAGGCAAGCCCGGTTGGCGGGGCCCCACGGGCCCGCTGACTGCGACCCTATCCAGGAACGCTTAATCCAATCCGGCCCCTATCAGTGAGGCCCCAAGCCAACAAACTTGCTCAAACTTGCTCGCCAAGTTTCCTATTTCTTTCCACCGTCGCCACATCGACACGAACTGTGAACCCTGTTAGCCGGTGTCCGGCTCCGTTGGTCAGGACTTGGGAAAGATTCGGATGGCGTCCGGCCTCGGTAGACTTTTCGCCGATTTATTTTAGTCATAATGAAAAGTCCGGCGCGAGAATGTTTCTCATATCGACTTGTGGTGGACTCACTTTCGCGCTAGGATGGTGTGGATAACCTGCAGACAAGAGAGACGGGGACAAACCATATATCACACTGGCTGCCTCTCCAACGTCGACTAAGGCTCCGAGGCTCCTTGCCGGTTCCTTTCCTCCGACTTCAGACGCCCGCAATGAACGAAGAAACTTCAGCAGCAGAATCGCTGCTACGCGGTGTCTTCCGCCGACAAGGCTATCAGTCCCAGAACATCAGCAATGGCGGGGTCGTCGACTACTGGGGCTATGCCGGCCGTGTCGTTCCTTGCACCAATGATCCGGGAAGATGCGAATACTTCGAATCCGTCTACGGCGGTCATGAGCGTGGCATGCTATATACCGGCATCATTTGGGCAACTCTCGGCGGCATCCTCCTCGTATGGGCTATCGGGCGACATATCTGGGGGCCACCATCCGGTGCCGAAGCCGTTTTTGTACCGTCCGGCGAAGGACGGAAAACGTCCGATGTTGGATCCTCCGGCGCTGGCGGTCTTCGTCGTCTGAGGGCTGCGGCCACGGCGATTTTCCGCCACTACACCCTCCCGGAATCTATGCGCTTCGTCTTTGGTCGCACAACCCGACTGCAAGTTCTCATTCTGGCCATGTTGACCATCTACCTTGCCATATTCTCCTTCATTGGCATTTGGTATAAAGACTGGATGACGCCGATAAAAGGCTATGACAATCTCTATCAGAGACGGTCTTGGCTAGGCGCATGGTCTGACAGAGTTGGTACACTCGCATATGCGTTGACGCCGTTTTCCATTCTGCTCGCTTCACGGGAATCCATCCTTTCCTTGCTCACCGGCGTGCCGTATCAGAGCTTCAACTTTCTGCATCGTTGGCTTGGCTGGATAATCGCGATCCAGGCCCTCGCGCATACGATCGGCTGGACAATCATCGAAAGCGTCTTCTACCAGCCACAACCTCAGGTAGCCAACAAATGGATCAAACAGTTGTATATGATCTGGGGCTGCGTTGCTAGCATCATTCTTTTTCTACTTGTCATCTTGGCCACCCCATGGGGAGTTCGCCTTACCGGCTACGAGTTCTTTCGAAAGAGTCATTATGTGCTCGCGATGATCTACATTGGCGCATGTTGGGGTCACTGGCAACCTCTGAAAGTCTTCAGTAAGTCTTCTTCCTTCTCTTACATGTGTAGCCTCGACAACCTGCTGACATATCACACCTAGTGGTACCCGGCCTGGCCATCTGGCTCGTCGATCGCGGTGCACGGCTTATGCGCTCATTCCTCATCCACTATCAGTACCTACCAGATGGCACCATGGGCTTTCAGAGCGCTCCCGCCGCGATGACAGTCATGCCTGACGCACAGTACGGCGACATCGTCCGCCTGGACTTCTCTCAGCCCCACGACGTCTGGAAACCCGGTCAACACTTCTACATCTGCTTCGCGAAATCCAGCGTCTGGCAATCCCATCCCTTCACACCGCTGAATCTTCCCATCGAACGCAACGGCATTGTAGAGCACGCTTACATCTTCCGCGCGAAGAAGGGAGAGACCGCAAGGTTGCGCAGTTGGCAGCCGCAGGGACGACAACTACACCTGTTGTCCTCCAGGGCCCCTACGGCGAGGACCATACCCTCCATCTCACACCCGATGCCAACGTTCTTTGCATCGCCGGCGGTACTGGCATTACCTACGTCCTCCCTACCCTCCACTGGCTTATTCGCCAGCCTGCTAATCAAAACCGCCGAATCGCTCTCGTCTGGGCCGTCCGTCTCCGGCAAGACCTTGAATGGGTACGCGCCGAACTCGATGCTCTCGCAGACGCAAAGGGCCACGGCATCAGCATCACCATTCACATAACACGCCAGGAGGGTGAAAGCCCCACTCCTGAGGTTACCGAGAAGACTGTCATCGACCGCGCTCAGTCATCCTCAACCCGGAGCAGTAGCAGCCGCGCAAATGGTCTTGCGAAGGCCTTAGAGATCCGCGCCAGCGGCAGCCACCCGAGAATGACGGACGTTGTGCCTGCCTTTTTGTCCGAGAACGTTCAAGGCCGCACTTCTGTTTTTGCTAGCGGGCCGGGAGCTATGATTTCTGATCTGAGGGGCGTTGTGGCAGCGGCAAACTCGGGAGGGAAGGTCTGGAAGGGTAATGAGATGGCTGATGTGGAGCTGATCTGCGATAATAGACTAGAGTGGTAGATTTTAGTTACCAGGCGGAAACCATGTTCATATCAAAAAGATGACATCAAAAACAGTTCCTTTGTGCCCAATTTCGAGTGCGGCTGAGCTTTAGCACTTACTAAAACAGCCACGCGGGTTATCTTTGCTTCCAGCCCATGAACTAAGACATCCCCTAAGTCAGCTCTGCATCTTTCGCATCAATGCTTCGCAGACTCTCATCCTGCACCCCGTTTCTTTCGGACTAGTATTCATTCGATGGCAAATTTTACGAAGTGCTTCTTCTTTCCTCCAACATGGGACTACCCCCCACCCCCAGATGGTCCCATTCAATTGGGAAATGTCATCGCGTCCGTACGAAAGCCAGAGCAGTCGCTTTCCTCTGCACCGGAACCGGACGAATTAGAACCGTTCTCATCGGAAATGACAGAGGTTTCATTCTCCACAGAGAAGCTGAGGCAGCACAAGTTTGGAATATACACCAAGTTCCTCAGCATCTTGGGCGTTGGCGTAGATGCTGGAGTTGACTTTGGGAAAAGGTATGAGGTCAGATTCTATTCTGAATTTTACTCGAACAGTCACTTGGAAATTTGTTTGCTTTGAGTAATGAGAATTATGCGATGAGAGCGAAGTTCATCTCCTGATTCCTCATAAGGCGCTAACAAATGTGTTCTGGCACTCAAAGCGACATCTCGGTGTTTGGCTTCGACACCGTCGAAACAATTCAGTTCATCCCCAAACCCGAATATCTTGAGAAGTGTATAGCTAGCCCGGCAGTCAAACGATATCTTGAAAAGTCTCGGTATCGCAAACCAGTCTATGTGATTACCGGTATCAAGATTGTCAAAGGTGCCAACGCAAAGACTTGGCAAAACCGGAGCAAGGGTGGAGAAACCAAGATCGAAGCTGATTTGACGACAATCAGCGGTGCCCCCATTGTACTGGGACCTGAAGTCAATTTCAGGACAGAAAGCACAATAGAAATGTGTTTTGGAGGATCCAGCGACTTCGTTTTCGCCTACCGAGTACGTAAAATCCTGGTCGCGAAGAAAGATTCGACGATCAAGAGAGATAAGGACTACACAAAAGGAGCAATGTTGGACAGTCAAGTGAAATTACAGGATGAAGATGTCCTTGAAATTCTGTCAAACGAAGAGGGCACTGCACAGGGTGAAGGCTTTTCTGTGTGGGAATACTCAGACGGCGAAGAAGATATTATTTGTGCACTACCATAGAGAGGTTGTTGTTGAAGAGAAATACAGAATAGAACGTTGTAAAATGCTTGAAAATATCCAAAGCATCACGGCTTGAACTCTCATGAATTGTCCAATATATCCCCAATCGTGCATTTGATGAAATCTTCTCCCTTTCCAAACAAATTGTCGTTGGACAAGCTGAGGTCCACAAAATCGTATCCGTCTCTCGGTCTGGAGTAGGGCCCCTTTTGGGCGATCCTCTCAAGGACGGCTTTCATACCTTTCTGTTTCTTAATAGCATGGAACTTAGAGGGGAGATGGATTCTGACATAGGAAAGCAGGAATGCGGCTATGCCTGCCATGATGGGCGTCGCATAAGAAGTGCCTGACTTATGCCTAACGCAGGCTTTCTCGTTGCTGTCACAGAGATGCCTCGGCCAGGCAGATTCAACAACCTCTCCTATGGTGGCGAAGTTCAAATATTTGTCTTGCGGCGATGGATTAAAGTGAGACCCCTTGCCATGCGCGTCAGTAGCATGGACCGCAATGACTGTATCCTCACGGGCTGGAAAGGAGCGACCACTCTTCCCGCCATCATTCGAAGCTGCGGCAAAAATCAATATGTTTGCGGAACGGGCTCTCTCAAGGGCAGTTTCGAGCTCGCCGTAACCTTCGATATTTCGCCGAGTGTAGCCGAACGACATGGAAATAATGTCGACCTTCCATGTTGAAACGGCGTAGTCGATTGCCTGGTAAGTACCTCTCAGTCTCGGTTTTTGAAGAGAACTCATTCTATTCTTCTTCGGTTCTCATCAAACTCACCTTAGCAATGGTGCCTGGGCTTGCGGGCTCATGGTCTGCAATCTTTGCCACGTACAGATCGGCATCGGGTGCATAGTCAAGGATGAGGCACGAAGTAGACGTCCCGTGACCACTATAGTCGTTCACCGCCGTCTGGAACTTTTCTTTCGTTTCCAGCCAGTTGTATGTGTCTTTGATTGATTCTTCTCGCGCCTCCACGTCCGGGTGCCCTAGATCGAGACCAGTATCTAAAATGGCAATTTTGATCGGCGCCGAACGTAGATCTTCGGAATTTTCTGAGATGTGTCTCTCGTAGACTTCGAGATAGTCAGACTTCCACTTCCTGTAGAGATTCCGTCTGAAAGAATCAGTAATTAGCAGAGAGGCTCATGATTGATGCATTTAAGGGGGTGTGGTTTACTTACGCTGATGAATTTTCAGCCACCGAGGTTGTTTCGTCGTCAAAGAATCCAGGCGGCGGCGGGGTTACGCCGGAAAACCGCGGTGAACTTGGCATATTGGTCCCAGAAATGGGAGTATTAGTTCCAGAAGTGTGATGGCCCGATTCTCCAATGTGACTGTGATCGGGTAACGGATCAATACTGTGTTGTACCCCAAGCGATGATCTCCTAGAGCTTCCATTGCGCGGCGCTGACAGACAGTCTTGCGATGACTCACAACAACTCAACTGATACCACGACTCGATGCGCTGATCCCAGTTGGTGAAGTCTAGGTCTTGCGCATAGGTATCCAAGTCTTCGATAGGAATGGAGCTGTGAGCTTGTGTAAGTTCAATCTCCAAGGGATGAACAATGTTATCATATAACGTCCCACACCTACTTCCGGACCACCCCCACATCCGGACCACCCCAAAATGCCTCATCGAAAATGCACACCGCCACTTCCAAACTTGAATAACTTCACCATTTTTGACTCAATCGTTACCAGACTTTCTACGAAGCATAATAACTACACTATGGTCAATTATACCGAAGATGAAGTTTCCCAGGCACTTGAGGCTATCGCAACCGGTACTAGCCTACGAAAAGCTTCATTACAGTATGGTGTGCCAAAGACCACTCTACTACGTCGAATTCAAGGGGCTCAGCCACGAGATATTGCCTTTTCTGATCTGCAAAGGCTTTCTCCAACCCAGGAAAGCCACCTGGCTGAATAGGTTCGAATTCAGGCTGCCCTAGGCCTGCCTCCAACCTATCAACAACTCAAGGACTTTGCTGAACATATCCTACAGGTCTATAGGGACTCCCAGCCTCTTAGAAGGAACTAGGTGCAGTCTTTTATCAAGAGAAACCTATTAGTAAAGGTCTAAAGAAGCAGAGCAATCGATTCCTAGCGTATTAATAGAGCTTCAACTAATATAATCAAGCAATAGTTTAAGCACCTCGCTATACCTGAAATCATAGCTATTAAAGCCTCTAATTAATATAATATAGATAAGACTAATATTCTAGAAGGCAGAGGATTAAATAAGCTTATTCTTAGATTATTAGAAACTCGTTCTATCCGCAAGAAACAGCCTGGATCGCATGCTTAGATATCTCTGATTAAGTATATCTCTGCAACTGGCAAGGCACTGCCTCCACTTGTTATATATAAGGGCAAGAATGTCCAGCAGCAGTAGTTCCCTCTAGATCTGACGCCATATGAATCCTGGAAGTTCACAGCTACAGAAAATGGGTGGACTTCAGACTCTACAGCTGTTAAGTGGTTGACAGAGGTCTTCATCCCTTTAACCCAGCCAGGGGACCCCTCAGAGGTCAGATTATTGATCTTAGATGGTCATAGAAGCTATGAGACTACTGCTTTCATGTATATATGCTTTAAGAACAAGATACACTTGCTGTTCTTGCCAGCACACACGTCACACATCCTTCAGCCACTTAATCAGTTGGTTTTTGGGCCCCTCAAGGCAGCATATAAAAAGGAGCTTGGATTACTGGCTGAATGGGATGCTGGTACAGTTGTGGGCAAGAGAAATTTTGTTATATGCTATAGCAAGGCGCATAAGGCAGCCCTGACAAGCAAGAACATCATCAGTGGCTGGAAATGGACTGGTTTGTGGCCTGTTAGTATGGCTAGACCCCTTATAAGCCCTCTGCTGCTTGAGAATACTTCAACCCCTGCCAAACCAGCTGGTCAGGTCTGCAAAGGGCTCTCTGATGGCAGGAAAAGCGAAAAATGGGCGGCAGATACATCAGCAGTCCCTTGGTCAACCCCCAAGAAGAGGGATGAGCTTCAGGATCAGTTCAACCTATTCAGCAAGCTGGATAACGATGAGCATACGCAGCGCCTGCTTTTTCGGAAGGTTCAGAAGGGCTTTGATGAGAAGGCATACCAATTGGCAGTAGCCCAGCGAAAGATTGAGGCACTGCAGGCAGAGGTTGATGCCAGTAGGGCCAGGAAACGGAAGAAGGTCAAAATGAGCCCAAATTCGAAGTTTGCCGATATTGAGGCTATTCGGAGAGCTCAAATCGAGGCGGGCGAACTTGAAAGTAGCACAGATGAATCCAGCGAGTCTGAAAACCCTAGTGACAGCGAAAGTTGCATCGTCGTGGCATCATAATACATATAAATATTGGTTGAAGTTGATGTGTATAAATGTGAGGGCATCAAAAGTGGGTGGTCCGGATGTGGGGGTGGTCCGGAAGTAGGTGTGGGACGTTATTCGAGATCGAAGCGTGTCGTCGTCAAGCTTGTTGCCCTCCTGGTCTTCCCACAACATGGATTCTAAGCATCTTTCCACGGCGAAATGAAATTGGGTGTTCTCTGGCATTTCCTCCTGGCAGGCTCTGAAGACGTTGTCGACAACCTGGTACGTCAGGTTGGTTTGCGATTCCTTCTTAATCGGCAAGGTCTCGTCGCATTTCCGGGCTAGATGCTCAAAAGGCATCTTGAAATAGATCTCCATCAAGATGACGGCCAAGCTAATTAGCATGGGACAACGATGGGGCATTGTGTCATCAGGATCATCATCGACATCGTCCGGGTCGATGTCGTCGGGGTCGATGTCGTCTGGGTCCGTGTCGTATGCGCCGGATGCAGTGCCATCTAAAGTCGAACACCCTGCGTTTCCCGCTTCGTCTCGGCCAAGGCATGCATCACCTAGACCAGATAGACGAACTTGGATGAAAGGCTTGAGTGGTATGGCTGAAGATGCTGTGCGAAAGAAGAGGACATCAGACGATGACCAGGTTGTGGAAAGCCATGGAGTCTTGTGCAAGTGGAGAACGGCCGAGCTGAGAAGGACATTGAGAATTCGCTTGGTCTTTCCAGTGAATCTCACACCGTCTCTAAGAAGTTGATCCAACGATACAGCTCCTTCGTTCTGTCAACGCGGAAGCTGCTCTTAGCTGACTGGAGCTTGAACAGCTGGTCGCTCGTGACTTCGAACTCCAGGCGGTATGCATCGCACAAATCAATGGTCTGAATCTTCTCAATCGGACCACAGAGACATTTGACTCTCATCGGTTTGACTTTGCGTCGTGAAGAAGAGTGTTGGGACTGCTCAACTGCGGGCTGTATGACACATTTGACAGCCACGTTTTCCGTGGCCTGTACTCGAGCCTCGTACCAGGCTTGTTTCATGGAAAGAAATATCCAAAAGTCCAAGTCGGTTTCAGACTTGATTTGAGGCTTCCGATAGGTTCCCAAGCTTAACCGAGCTTCGAATTCATGCCGGGGTGGGGATGAGCAGGTATTCGAGGCTGCCAGAGCATTGAAAATTGCGTGCGCTACAGGCCGCACTGTTGGCGAGACTTCTGGGAACTTAGGCCGCGGTGTGCATTCATTCGGAATCCACCCTCCGAAACCCTCAGATCGGAGCTTCTGCAAGCTACTTTGATACGTAAGTAGTTGGTCGATGACCCTTTGACGGTGTTCCGGTCCTCCGAAATCCAGATATGCGTGTGTGGACCGAAGTCTTGAGTGGCTGTCTGCGAGTGGTATGTGACACCACCTTTGCTGGAAATATTTCAATTTCTTGCCCCAGTCGGAACCTTTTCTGCTGCTGAAGCTTTCGGCTGCGTCAATGACCTGAGATCTGATTGTGGTGGCCAATAGTTTCAGGGCATTATCGAAGATTTCGTTGTCTCCTCCAATACCTGCGGATCTGTTTTGGGGAGGTGCATGATGAAAGCTGTTGATCATAGCACAACAGGCTGCGAACTCCGCGAAGAAAGATTTCCGACTGTCATCACCCTCCCACTTCCATAAGAAGATGGCGACTTCCGTGAAAGTTGCCAGGTAGCTGGAATAGGTGTCTGTCGGGGCTGTCGATGCTTGGTTCATTTTGTTCCCTTCGCTACCCGCGCCGGAAATCGGTGGCAGCGGTGGCAGAGTTAGATTTCGGACAGACATGTAAACGGCGAAGGAAAGCAAGCAGAAATCGCGACTCCACCACAGGAGGTCAGTAAACAAAGTCATTTTGAATGTGTTGCCACGCGGTCGGGTAATACCGAGAAGCTGGATTTGGTGAGCTGAATGCGGTATGAAACCTTCGGCGCGCCACAACTGCACCATCACGTTAACGTACTAGTAAAACAAGCGGTCAACAATCTTGCGTGCGGATGATATCCTCCACAGTTGTGGCTTGGGTTCCTTTGTCGTCTTGCCAATCGCCAGTCTTGTCGATAAAACTGACATCCTCTATATGTAGAACTAGCAAGCCTTACTTTTCTGCCTGCTCAGTGGGCATACCGAGAAAAGTGGCAGTGAGAGTCTTTTGCAGTAACATCCAATATGGCCTCAACTTCATCAAAAATACAGTCCTGCGACGTCACTGTCAAATGCGCTGCTCAATCATGCATGGACAGTTTTCATCAATGCCTCCAGAAGGCTAGTACCATTGGCCCCCGGGAATTGTCCTTGGTGGAGGATCAATACGCGAGGTTCGCCATCTGGGCTGCAAATATGAACGTCCTATCTGCCGCTAGAGGGTCTCTGGATTATCGACTCCGAGAAGCCCCAGACGTCAAAGACATCGTGGTAGGCCTTTTGCAGGCCTTGGAACTTCGGATTAAACACTGTGAGCATAGTCTGGACAAAAGAACTGGCATGGACTTATCAGTCTATCATTACAACCAGTACGTTTTCTAATCAGACTCTTACTTAGGCCTGGATGTTTTAGGGTGTATTGAAAAGGCAACCATCAACAAAATTCCGGCAGTTTCAGCTTGTGAAACAAGTGACACCCTCCAGGAAGTTGGAAAAAGAATCAGCCTACTTCATCAGTTCTCAAACACCGTTCGCCAAGCGGGGAGAGACACCCAGAATCACCGAGGAGCTGAAAGTTTCAAAATTCAGGATGATGAGGGAAATGACGCTGAAGCTATGCTACTCGAGCTATTCTCTAACTACATACAAGACCGCTTTCCTTTTGCGAACGACATGATACGCACTCGTCTTGCGCAAACCATGCTGCTAAGACGCAGAAGAGTATTATACAGAAGATCTCGGCAATACAATAGAGCGTTGGAAACGGTGGGCTCGGGGTGGAAAGAAACACCCACAGCACATCCTGAGACCCATCTGCCAGTACGAAGCAATTTCCCCACACCCACTGCGGGCAGCAGGCCTCGGGAACTCGGCGCTGCCACCACAAAGGCATCGCAACATCTGCCTGGGAGCTTTGTACACTCGATGACACGAACCGCAACGACCTTAAGGCCAGAAAAATTTCGAATGGTATCGACACCATCTGTTGTTTCAGCAACGAAGACCATCATTGTCCCTGATGCTGACGAATTTCCGTTCCCCACTTCGCCGTGCGATAATTTGATCAGAAGATTTCACAAAAGAAACCGACAAAAAACTGGTTTCAGTACAGGGAACATGAAACTGTACTCGAGTATTCAACAGAACAAGGCATCCATCACGTTAGAAGACTATCTTCGAACGATAGGTGAGGTGAGCTGTCCATTTTGCTTCGACGTCCTGCCGGTTGAAGTCGCTGCAAACCCTCAAAAATGGAGGTATGCTACACCATGATACCCTCATAACTGGCTTCGTGCAGCAAGGCTGAATGATCTTAGGGCCCACGTCACGAGAGATCTTGACCCGTACGTCTGCTTGTTCGAGTCTTGCAAGTTGGGAGAAACCCTATACTCGCGCAGCAACACTTGGCTTGAACAGATGCGAGAGCATACTTTGCGATGGCCCTGTGCATCTAAGTCCCACGCCAAGTTTGTCGGCCAAAGCAAAGCTGAATATCTCGATCATATGAATACTTTCCACCGAGGAAAATACACAGAAAATCAGTTGAAGAACGTTGCGAATCGGAATGCCAGAGCAACACATCCGATGTTCACCTCCTGTCCGCTCTGTGGAGTCGAAATGGCGGATAGCTCAGTTGAAAGCCACATTGTGGGCCACCTACGTCTCCTGGCCCTTAAGTCTCTGCCTATCTCCGAGGAAGAGCCCAAGAACTTTAACGGCTCCAAAGATTCCGAGAGCACTCGAACTTCAGAGGCAGGAGGTTCAAGGGCTCAGACTAGAGCCACGACGAAGGAGGTAACATCTTGCGAGTGGGTGCCGCCGGAGCTCATTGATTTTGAAGAGATTTTCGACCCATCCAGCGAGTTCATCCAAGGCAAGTGGTTCGATGGAATCGAAGTAACTGAGAGGCTTTCGTACGAGTGGGGCTTTGTTCTCGGAAAATATGAGCTGTCACAGACACATCAGGGAGATCCAATACTCAACGCGATTAAGGAAATGCAGCAGAGCTCTGCACCCACGTCGCACTTCTGCAGCGGAAAATCCCCCTCGGTACACCCAACCGGAGAATTCCATGAGCTATTTGGTCAAGGTATACAAGAAGGTTTTGTCTCTACACCCCGCAAAATTTCGATTCACACGGACTGCGACTTGATTCAACATCATCGCGTGCCGAGTGCGGAACCTCAATTACCGAACACCATACAAAGGTCAGTAGCAGTCAAATTCAGAGTCAAATTCAGACGAACTCGGACAGAGCAGCTAAGACCTTCCTAGCACACCCGAGGAGGATTGGCTGATAGATCAGTTCGCCACCGTTCACACCATGCTCAGCTCCATGAAAAAGATGCCTGTTATCAAGATTGCTGTTCTAGTTACGGGCTGCAGCCCGTTGACTCCCCACCTCCGCAAGCATCCGAAAGACATGGAAAGGATCATTTGGCGTGATTTCTTAGATCAGCAGCAAAATATGGTTGACGAGGACGACATGAACCCGTCTTTTGGTCACGGCAGTTTGATTGTTTCATTGCTGCTGAAGGTTTTGCCGAAGGCAAAACTCTACGTCGGCCGGGTTGCTCGAAATCGACACCGACAAGTTGAAGTCGGCCTAGGGCAGAGAATGGTAGAGGTACACCATCCTAAAGAGTCAAATTTCACCCAACTTGAAGGTAAGGCAGTAATTAATCGTGGAAACTACAGGCGATTCGATGGGCTCGTGAGTTCAGCAATGACGTGAACGTAGTCAGCTTCTGCGTGAATATGGCAAACATTGATACAGAACTTGACGATAGACTGGAGCGGGATTTTGAACAGCAAGAAGGGGGGAAAAAGCTTTTCTTTATGCCGGCTCATGATGGACAGCGATACGCCCCGTGGCTTTCGTCGGACATCATCCTAGTTGGGAGTAGCGACATCCGCGGCCACCCAGTCCCGGTGACTGATCCCGACGCCCCCACGACTCTTCAAAGGCCGAACGAAACCGTGTGCACATTTTCATGGGAAATTCCTTGTGATTCTGATGGGAATAAACTGTCCGGATGCAGCGTGGCAACCGCTCTGCTCGCAGCCACTGCTGCCTTATTCCTACTGTTGTAAACTAACTATAACGTACGTATAGTATCTGTGTGAATAAAACGGCTTATATTCCTGTAAATTAGAGTCTAATACGAGGGGTTTTTTATAGATTAGAGCCCGATATACTAGAATATCGTTAGCTTAGAAAAATAAGTTAAAGAGTAAGTTATATTATACTTTCTTCTAAATATAAAGCTATTTTAAATACTTAAAAGTATTATAATATACTCTTCTAAGTTTAAAAAAGCTTATAAACCCTAATCCTATATAACTAATATTATATTATTTTATATATAAACTTAAGTTATATAAATAGATATAAAAAGAAGTAATTAATAAAAAGACTAATAAAAAAGATTATTTTATAGCTTTATTATTAAATTATAACTAAAAAAAGTAAATACTTCTCTTTATATACTTTTATTACAATTAAAATTATAAATACTAAAATAGTAACTAATACTTTTATTTCATTTAGTATAAACTAAAGCTTTTTATTAATTTAAAATAAAAAGTTAAAATAGTTATTAAAGTAGTAAAATAATAGTAATAATATCTCTTATACTACTTCTATTTTTTAATTTTCTTTTCTTATTTATAATACTATAAATTATATATTATTTACTTTATATTTATATATATATATATAATTATATAATAATTATAATACTTAGTTTTTATTTATGATAATATTTTAATACTAACTATATTATTTTTAGATAGCTAAAACAACTGAAGCTAAATATAAACTATAATAGTTAAAATAAAAACTACTTTTACAAAGAAAAAATAAAAGAGAAAAAAAGAGAAGAAAAAGAGAGTAGTAATACTTCTCTAATCTTTCTAGAATTTAAAAGCTTTATACTTAAAAATAAGTTACTTTATTTCTACTCTATTATCTTAAAGTTCTTTTATTATTATAAACTTTTTTTATTTTACTATTTTTATAGTTAAGTTACTAATTTAAGTTATTTTATAAAAACTAAAACTACTAAACCTAATAAAAATAAGAAACTTATAAAGAGTAAAAAAACTAAAAAGAAGTATAATTTAGAGTTTATTATTCTTATACTTCTATCTTCTTATAAACTATAGTAAAACTATAAGTAATATATATCTTAAAACCCTATTACTTATTAAATTTTTATATTATTTACTAACTTCTAAATAGAAGTAGAAGCTTTAAAAGGTTAGAACTAAGAAGAAGAATAGCTACTACTACTAGGTAATACTATATACCTACTATATTTATATAGTGCTATCTTAGATATATTACTTAGTATATTAGAAGGAGGCAGGGTTTTAAAATTTCTAGTATTTTAACTTCAAAGTAATAGATTATATAGAAGGTTTTATAGGTATTAAGTGTTATTATAAAAGGAAATAGCTTATATAAGTAAATAGAGGCCTAGTTAGCTTTTAATAAAAAAAACCAAGTAGATAAATAAGAAATATACTTATTTTATAAAAGTCTTATTCTTTTTAATAATTTTAGTAATTAGTTTTCTAAAAAGAGCTACTAAAATCTTTTAGTTTAACTTATAATAAAGATTTATTAAGTCTTACCCTTTAAAAACTAAATAAAAATAGGTATTTTTAGGCTTCTTTAGCTTTAGTTAGTCCTACTTTTTATCTTTTTTCTTAATCTTTATTATACTTCTTAAGTTATTTAAAACTAAGAAAGAGTAGAATACTATAGAGATAATACTACTAAACTTCTTTTTAATAGCTTATTTTCTTTTAAAAAGTTATATAACCTAAGAGAAAAAAAGAATAGAATTTATAAATAAAGTATAACTTAGTTAGGTTTATATTTATATACTTATCTTTATATTCTTTGTAGTTAGCTAGAAAATTAATATATAAGTATTTAAGTGTTTTTAGAAAGTTTCTTTCTAAAGTAGAATATTTAGTATAATTAATAAGTTTTCTTGCTTATTTTATTATAAAATTAATAATTAATATAGAGAAATAAATAAAACTACTAAAAAAAGATCCTTTCTATAGTTATTTATATTACTCTACTAAATTAAAATAAAAAAAAGTTTAGAAGAAAAAGTAATTTAAGTAATATTATATTAGAAGAAATTTAGCTAATACTTTTTTAATTTCTATTTTTTAAGGTAAAAAAAAATTACTTAAGTATTTAGAATCTAAAATTAACTAAGTTTATAGGAGTTTAAAAAAACCTTAAGAAAAGGAGTACTTAGTTTAGTAGAAAAGAATAAATAAAGTTCTAATAAGTCTAAATAATCCTTTTTATTAACTTACTATTTATTTATTTAAAAAGTATTATATATTATATTTTTATTAGTTTCTATAATAATAATCTAAAGTTAACTAAAATAAGTTAAACTTATTCTTCTTTTATTTCTAAAACTAAAAATATAAGAGTAACTAGATTTAGCTTACTTACTTTATAAGCCTTAAAAAGAGTAAACTAATTAATTTATTTTAAAAAAGTTCTTCTTAATTAAACTTATTAGAAAGTTTCTAATAATATATTAACTAGTAAGGGAGATATTAAAAAAGCTTAAAAACTTAGGATTTAAGTTATACCTATATATAGAAATATTAAGAACTAAGTTCTTTAAATTAGAAGCTACTATAAGTATAAAAGTATAAAAAGCTAAAAAGGAAAAATATTATAACTATACTAACTTTTTAAAAGAGGAATAAAGAGAATGTTTTATAAGCCTAACTAAGAATATTTCTCTTTTCTAAAAATAATTCTATACTAACTCTATAGAAAAGAAAATATATATATCTCTTCTATTACTTCCCCTCTTTACTTATTTATATAGTAAATAAGTAGCTAGTATAAAATATATCTTTTAAGGTTTATAGTTAATACTATAGTTTTATTAAGCTTTCTATTAAATCCTAAGCTTAACTTATAAAAGAGAAGTATTATAAAGTAAAGTTATAGAAAATACTACTAATAATAACTAGTTTCTCTATAAGAAGAGAAGAAAAAGAAGTTAAAAGTATAAAATAACTATATTATTAGGATAGTAAGAGAGAAAAAGAATAATAAATATAGATATACTTACTAAATAAAAAAAATAGATAAAAGTAGAAATAATAGTAGAATTCTTTTTATAGGTCTTTTATTCTATTAACTTTAATAAGAAAAGCTTCTCTTAATTCTTAATTCTAATTAAAATTTTAAAGTAGTTATTAAAACTAAAATCTTTAAAACTATAGCTTCTAAGAGTAATACTATAACTATAAATAAGATATTTAAAGAGGATTCCTCTAAAGTAAAAGTAATATAAAGCTATTTAGAACCTATTGAATTATATTAGAGAATATTAAAGCTTTATAAATATAAACTCTAAAAATTTAAAATACTAAAGCTTAGTATAGCTAGAGTACTATTCTTTTCTAGAAATAATATTCTAGATTTTATTAAAAGCTATAAAACTACTACTAAAGTAGTAAGTATTACTAATACTTCTAAAATACTAAGTATTATATTTTATATAGATATTCCTTTTTAAACTAATAACTAAGCCTAACTTTCTAGTAAAACCTAGTAATAAATAAAAAAATACTTAATCTAATACTATAAAACTATAAATAAAGACTATTAAAACCTTCTAAATAACTAGATTAACTAGATTATCTCCTTAATATTAATAATTAATAATCTTAATAATAAAGCTACTATAAAGTTTTTTTAATAAATTAATAATATTAAAACTAAAGCTATAAAATATAACTTTAATATTATAAATAGCCTCTAAATAATCTATATAATTATATGAAGATTTAATTAGTTAGCTTTAAATAAAACTACTTTATTAATAAGATTAAGGATTTATAAATTATTTAAAAAAGGGATTTTAATAAGTTTAAAATAAACCTAATAAATTAGCTTAGTTCTAAGGCTACTTAGAAGTAGACTTTTTATATTATAGCCTCTATTTATATCTTATTTCTTCTACTCTTAAAAGTCTTATAAAGAGATACTTCTCCTTTTCTATAAGTAAAAAAGAGTAAATCTAAGCTTAATTAAAATATAAAGAATATCTAAAGCTAGCTTTTAAACCAGTAACTTTCTAATCTAGTAAAAATAATAGATAACTAGAAAATATCTTCTAAGAAGGTTACTTAAGTCTCTCTAGTTATAGAAAATAACTAACTATTTTTAATCTATTAGTAACTAGAGTAAGCTTAACTAAAATATAAATATATATAATAATATCTGAACTTACTATACTAATATTATAAGAAACTATAAAAAAACGCTTCTTTACTTAAAAAAGAAAAAAAGACTTTCTTAAATAAGAAAGAGAGACTTCTTAGAATAGTTAGTGCTTTATTCTAATTTTACTCTTAGCTATACTTAATATTCTTAATATAATCATATAAATAGTAGTTATTCTAGTAATAGAAACTATTAAAGCTTACCTTTTTAATAAAACTAAAAGCTAATAATATTTTAATAGTATTCTAAAAAACTAGAAGCTTTTTAACTTATACTAAGAAAACTATAAAACTAACTAAAGCTTTATAAAGATCTATATATTATATAAATAAAAGGATAAGAAAGTATATCTAGTTAATAATTTACTTTTAGATAGCTTAGTCTTAAATAGTTAAAAAAACTAGAAAAAGATCTTAACTTAAGAGGTTAAAAGCTATTTCTAGCTTTCTAACTCCCTTTTTACTAGCTATATATACCTATAATTTATAAAGTTTAACTAAAGTATTTAGCTTATACTAAAGAGGTTTTTAAAGCTTAAAGTTACTTAGTTATATCTTTTACTAAAAAAGATTAAAATACTAAAATATATCTTTATTAATAGAAAAAGAACGCTTATATAGAATTTCACTAAATATAGCTATATTAATCTATAAGTAGCTCTACTATAGAAAATTAAAACTATCTAATATATTACTTAGTAAGAAAAAGGAATTCCTATTTTAAAAGCTTTATAAAGTAAAGTTATTAATATACTTAGATTATAAGTTATATAGAGAGTATTTAAAAAGTCTTATAAGTTATATAAAACGCTTAGTTTTTTATTACTAAAAAAGATAGTAATATAAAGCTAATTAAGTTATATATAAAACTTAATAAGATTAGTATTAGAGATACTTTTATTCCTTTAAAAGCTAATAAATTCTCTAAAGACTTTACTAACTATAAGATTATAAGTTTTTTAGACTTATTCTCTAGATATAACTAGGTTTCTCTTAATAAAAAAAGCTAAAACCTAACTATATTTACTATTCTTTTTAGACTATTTAAGATATATATCTTATTATAAAGTATAATAAATTTAGTTACTTAGTTTATAAAAGTTATTATAAAGATCTTTTATAACTTTATTTTAAATATTTACTAGCTCTTTCTTAATAATATCCCTATTAGAAAGCTAAAAATAATATATAATAATAACTAGCTTATTAAGCTACTAGAGATATTTATATATTTTTAAGTATTTTATAAACCTTAATATAATATTTTAGAATCTTAAACTTATTAGTATTACTATCTCTTTTAAATAATTTCAAATTTATTAGCTTACTATTAACTTTCTTAGATATATAATAAGTAGTAAGAGATATAAACTTAACTAAATAAAGTTATTAAGATTCTTAAGTAGAAAAAGTATAATAACATTATAGCTATTAAAAGCCTACTTAGAATTATTAGATTCTACTATATATAGATTAAAAACTATAATACTATTTTAAGTCTATTTATAAAGCTTCTCTAAAAAGATATACCTTTTAAATAAGGTTTTAAATAGTAATTAGTTATAAAAACTCTTAAGCTTTACCTAGTTAGCTCTCTATTACTTTAGCTTATTAATTATAATAAAAAAGTAAGCGAAATTTACTTTTCTACTAATATACGCTCTAAAAGATAAAATATTATCCTTAAATAATACTATTAGAGCAAAAGATATATTACTAAGTATAAAAGTAGAATCTAGATAAGTATAGCTTTTAACTATAATATAGATAAGCTAGAGCTTTAGTTAGTCTTACTTATTTTTAAAAAGCTTTAGAATTATCTCTATAAAGTATAGTTTATTTTAGAGATAGATATAAAAATCTTTATAAACTAAATTAATAATACTATTTTAGATTTACTAAGTATTATCTTTATATAATAGATTACTTAGATTAAGATATTTAACTTTAATATTTAATATATATTTAGTATAAAAATAATACTTTAAACAGCTTTTTATAAAAATTAGCTAGAGAATTTAATATTTATAAAGCTAAATAGAAAGAAAACTTAGATAAGATAATTAATAACTCTATTTATACTATAAAGCTAGATAAAAACCTATATTTAAGGAGAAGAGACTTACTAAGCTCTAAATAAACTTAGTTTTAAAGATCTTAATAGATTACTAAATATCTAGCTTTTTTAAGCTAACTAAAAATAGTAGCTTAGTATAACTTTAGTAAGTTTAAATAGTATATAGTATAATATATTTTTTAAGATAGCTTCTTTTTTAGAAAAATATAAAATCTTATACTAAGAAAAGTAATAAATAATAAAGAAAAGTAAACGAAACTTATTTAGTATATATATAAAAAGAAGCTACTATAAAAGAGATATTATATATATAAAACTTAGAGAATAATATACTTAGGAAAATATATACTAAATAATAAGTAATTAGATAAAAAGCTACTTTCTATATACTTAAACCTAACTATATTAATTTAAAGACCTCTATATTCTTTCTATATTCCTAAGTATTCCTTTTTAGTATATCTATATAGATATCTAGAAAATTAGTAACGATTCTTTAGCTAAAGCTTATAATATATTAACTAACTATATTAAACCTTATTAGCTACTAAAAAACATCAACTCTAGAATAATAGCTAAGTTTATCTAAGAAGATATTATTTACTAGTATAGGATCTATAAGCTTTCTATTATTAACAGAAGCCTTAAAAATAAAAGGTTTATTAAAAAGCTTAATTAAATCTATAGAGAATAATATCTTATTATTTTAGTATATAACTTAAAAATAAATAGACTTATTAAAAAGAGTTATTAACTTCTTATTTATATCTTAATAACTTAGTTAGACTTTAGTACTAAAAATTAGACCTCTATCTTTTATATAGCTCTTTTTACTAATTAAATATTAGTTAGGTTTTCTATTAGTTACTTTTCTTTTTACTTTATTTATAGATATAATCTAGTTATTTTAATTAAAATAAAAAGTATTACTTAGTAAGTACTAGACTAGTTAAGAGTTATAAATATAGAAACTAAGCTTTTTTATATATATAAACGTTTAAATAACTTAATTCTAATTACTATATTACTCTTAAGTATATTATAATATTATTAAGTAGCTAAAAACTATAATTAAAAGAATAAATATAAAATATAATACTAAAAGCTATAAATAGGAGATATTATTCTTATATATAATATAAAGCTATCTATTAATAAAAGCTTTTCTAGTAAGCTTAGTACTTATTAGCTTAGTTTCTTTTATATTTAGAGAATTTCTCTTTATATATTTTCTTACTTTTTAGAGATATTTACTAAACTACCTATTAAAAAATTTATTACTAATAACTACTTAAAGAAATTTATAGTAAATAAAGATAGCTATCTAGATAATATCTCTGAAATAGAAGTCTAACTAAACTTTAATAAAGCTATAACTAAGGTTTTCTCTATTATAAACTAACTAGACCTTAATATACTAAGCTTAGTAGAAATTCCTAATTTTAATAAACTCTCTATACTAGAAGAAATAGAAATAGATAATATTAAAGCTATAAAAGTGTAAGTTAAGTAACTATAGAAATAAAATTAAACTTTATAAACTGAGATTAATAAATAGTAAAAAAAGAATAAATTAATAATAAGTATTCCTATAAAGAATAAAAAATTTAATAACTAATATAGAGATATAGAAAAACTAAGAGATAGCTAAGTCTATATATTTATAAGTTTTTATTTATTTTAAATAAATAACCTTATATTTAATATATTTATTACTAGTTATTCTTATATTATTTTTATAGTAATATACTACTTATATTACTTCTTTTACTTAAGATATATTTATTATAAAAGAAAGGAAAATATAAAAATAATAAAAACTAACTATATATAAAAACTAAAAATACTAAAAACCTAAAAAAACTAATACTAATTCTTAAAAATTTTAAACTAAAAATAGACTAAATACTTTATTATATAGCTTTACTATTAAAACTACTATTATAACTTTCTTTACTTCTCTTTTTATTTATAATACTCTTTTAACTCTTATTTTAAATAACTCTCTTATTTTATAATAACCCTAGTTATAATAAAGTATAATATAGCTAGAAAGTCTCTAAAAATATTATACTTATATTATACTTTTAAGATATTAAGTTTATTAAAAAATAAACTATATAGCTAAGAAAAAAGCTTATTTTTAGAGAACTTCTTATTCTTATTAAGAAATAAAATAACTTTACTACTATCTACTTAAAAAGTACTATTAGGAATATTCTTCTAAAAATTACTTTTCTTAATATATCTAACTTAGTCTATCTCTTTCTAGTTATAGTTAAGCCTATATAAATAAAATAATCCCTTTTTATAATAAATATAGTTTAAATAAAACCTATTCTATTTAGTTTAATAAGAAATATACTCCTAGAATAGAGAAGTAATAATAATAGTATTTCTAGTATTAATCTTCTTAAATATTATCTTTCTCTATTATTTAAAATATTTATTATAAAACTAGAAGTTATAAATACTATATATATAAATTAATAAAGCTTTAATAGCTTTAAACTTATTAAGCTTCTAGTATAACTAACTCTAAAATCTAATATAGCTATTAGTAATATATACTTCTTAAATAAAGAATAGCTAATTAGGAAATATTTCTTTATTCTAAGTTAGAGCTATATATATTAAAATAAACTTTATAAATAAATATTAAAACTATATAGTAATACTTTCTTTATATTTACTTAGCTTTAGCTTATTTATAAAATTAACTTTATACTAGACTATATTAATAGGATTTAAAATAAGTATCTATTTAAAAGAAAGAGAAGTCTACTTATAAGTTAGTAAAGAACCTAGTTAGAGCTAGAAAAGAATATATTATAACTAAAGTAGTTATAATAGTTTAATACTAATAATATTTCTTATTCTTATTTTTATAGAAAGTAGTAGCTAGGATAAATAAAAAAGGAAAAAGTTTAAATAATATATTAGAAGTAGTTTTATAGAAGTTATTAAGGTTAATCTTAATATCTATATTATAATAATTAGAAAGTGTAAGGGGCTGGCCCCTAGGCTTGTTCAACGTAGAGGTGCCGTCGATTGACTATTCTAAGCTGAAGAAGGAAGAAAAGGACTTTACAGGGATAGGCACCTAACAGCGGTGAAGCAGGCCGGGTTAGGCGGCGTACTGCGGCAGAATAGTGGGTCCAACGGAGCCGGATCTCGGTAACTGCTCCGGCGAAGCCGGAGATATCAATCCGGGCTCTAGCCCGTGACAGAAAGTTAAAATTATAGTTATAAAGAATTAGTTAGGCTAAAGTTTATAAAAATAGATATATTATATAGAAGAAAGAAAAAATATAACTAAGTAGAAGAGAGATACCTTTTTATATCTAAAAGAGAGGTAGTTAATAATAATAAACAGTAGTTATAATAATTAAAAAGTATATTTACTATAATAATCTATTAATAAAATAAAAACTAATAACTTAAAAGACTTTTTACTACTAATCTAAGGTTAACTAAGCTAAAAAAAATATATTTATTTAAGTATAAATAGTAAGAGTAATAGAAAATATATTATTTAAAAAGTATTACTACTTATAAAAAAGAGGCTTACTACTCTAAATATTTTATAATTAATCCTCAAAAATTTACCTTATTTTAAGTAGTTTACTACTATAAATATTAGCTTTCTCCTCTTAAATATATTATTATAAGCTTAACTATACCTTCTATAACCTAAGAAACTATTTTAAAAAGTAAAACTAACTATTATAATTAATAACTAATTTATCTTCTTTTTTCTTAACCTTCCTCTTAATAACCTAACTTTACTTAAAAATCCTATTAATATCTATAATTAAACTAATAACTATAAACTAACTTCACCTTTAGTAAACTATTTTATAAACCTAACTAGCTCTTTCTATACCTAAAAAATATAAAATTAGAAAGTATATTAACTACTAGTACTAAAAACCCTTTTACTACTATCTATAAAAAGAGATATCTTAACTTAAATAACTTATAATAAACTACTTTATATATAATAACTTTCTTTCTATAATAACTACTTTTATATTTTTATTTAATACTTTAATTAAGCTTAACTACTACTTTATTAACCTTTTCTTTCCTCTTTAACTTTTAAAATATTTTGACTAATTATATTAGTAATCCTTCTATTATAATAATTTATTACTAAGTTATTTTATATTTTAACTTTAATTTTAACTTCTTTTCTACTTACTAGAGAATATCTTCTATTTACTTAATAATATATAAACTTAACTAAGTATCTCTCTATTTAATAAAGTTCTTTTCTTATTTTAATAATAACTTTACTATATTTTACTAATTTTCTCTAGTCTTTCTTTCTTTTTAATCTCTTCTTTAGTATAACTTCTAAAATAACTTATAAAATATTAAAAAGATTAAAAGTATATATAAAAATCTTTAAACTTATATTTTATATTTATATAAAAAGTAGTTAGTTAAGCTTTAAATAACTAAATAGACTTAAGAACTTATAAGAAAACTTTTAAAAAGCTAGAAATATCTTATTATAGATATTTATTTAAACTAAAAAGGAGAACTTAATAAATAATTAGAAAAATCATATTATCTCTTTTTTATTATTAATAATAGCTACTTTTTTAGTATTTAATTTAGTATAATAGAACTAATTAAAATACTAATTAACCTTTATAGCCTAGGAAATACTCTTAAGCTAGGAGTTACTAGAGACTTTTCTATACTTTAGTAAATATAGAAAACTTATAATATAATAAATATAAAGCTAATTAAGTAATAAAATAAAAGTTTCTAATACTTTAATAAGATTTAGTATTAGAATAACTAGAATTAAGCTATATAGAAGTAAGTATTTCTAGACTTTTATAACTTATTAAGATACTTTTAGAGGAGTAAAAAGCTAGAAATAAATTATATTAAGTTAGTATATAAACTTATAGTAAGAGATATTAAAAGTAATAGATATACTAAGATCTTTATTATATAAACCTCTTAGTTTAGTTAGAACTTAGTATTCTTTTAAAAAAGATAATAATTTCTTTATAAACTAGGATTTTATTATCTTTATTAGATATACTAAAGTATAAAGTTAAGCTATAGCTATAGTTATTAACTAGAAAAATAGCTTCTACTTTTATTTAAATAGTATTTAAGATAAATATATTTAAGCTATAAAAGTAGAAACTTCTAAAATAATTTTTTAAGATATAATAAAAATAATTAGAAACTAGTATAAAGTCTATAAAGTACTAATAAAACTTAAGATCTTATTAATTATACTTTATTTATTATTCTTTAACTTTAATTTAAAAGTAAGCTTAGAGAATTCTAGAACTTATAGAAGTATAGCTTTTATATAATCACCTTTATCTACTATATTCTATAAAAAAGAAATTTTAATATTAAAAAGTTCTAGTTATAATAAGCTTTAAACTATTAAATTACTAAGCTAAATTACTATAAATTACTTTATAACTATTAAGTTAAGCTTCTAATTAATAAATTTAACTCTTATAATAGCTTAGTTAAAAAACTTTAAGCTAAGCCTAACTAATTACTAAAGAAGTTCTTAAAAGCTAAAAAAGCTATAATAAAGAACTTAAGGTTTTATAGAACCTAAGAAATATAAAAATAGAAAAAGAAAGAATTATTCTAATATAACTTAATTAGTTTTTAGTTATAAAAGGATTAATATTAATTATAGAGGAAAATAAGACTAGCTTTAAATATTTATAACTTAAATATTTATTTATAATAAAGAGATCTAGTATATTTAACTTTCTCTAAAGATATTATATAAGAAAATTACTTTTTTAAATACTAAAAATAAAAAATAAATTAGTAAGTATATATAGAAAATATATAGTAAAAGCTTTATTATACTAAGCTTAAGTAATATATTTAAAAACTTAACTTTTTTTAAAATTAGAGACTTAGTAAGTATATTTTAGAGGAATTTCTTATTTACTAAAATAACTCTATAAAAGATATTATATAGGTAATATAGCTTTAAAACCTTTATTTACTTCTAATTATACTAAATAGATAGCTTAAACTTAGTATATAATATACTAAAAAGCTATAAGAAAAAGATATAGATAATACTTAAGTTAAATAAAAATCTACTAAAAAGCTTATAAGAAGTAAAGCTTCTAATAATAAAGCTTTTAGAGTATAGAAGAATATTATATATATAAAGTAAAGCTAATTAAGTCTTCTTTTTTACTTAAAGAAAAACTTAAGAGATATATAGAAAGAGGTAAGGTTTTAAAATTTCTAGTATTTTAACTTTAAAGTAATAGATTATATAGAAAGTTTATAGATATTACGTATTATTATAAAGAGAAATTGTATATAAGTAAATAGAAACCTAGTTAGCTTTTAATAGAAAAAATTAAGTAAATAAATAAGAAATATTTACTTTTATAAAATTCTTATTGTTTTTAATAACTTTAGTAACTAGTTTTCTAAAAAGAGTTACTAAAATCCTTTAACCTAACTTATAATAAAATCCACTAAGTCTTACTTTTTAAAAACTAAATAAAAATAAGCGTTTTTAAGCTTTTTTAGTCTTAATTAGTTCTACTTTTTATTTTTTTTCTTAATTTCTATTATATTTCTTAGGTTATTTAAAGCTAAAAAAGAGTAGAATACTATAGGGATAATACTACTAAACTTCTTCTTAGTAGCCTATTTTCTCTTAAAAAGTTATATAACTTAAAGAATAAAAAGAATAGAAGTTATAGATAAAGTATAACTTAGTTAAGCTTATATTTATATACTTATCTTTATATCTTTTATAGTTAGCTAGAAAATCGATATATAAGTGTTTAGGTTTTTTAGGAGGTTTCCTCTTAAAGTAGAGTGCTTAGTATAATTAATAAGTTTTCTCTCTTGCTCTGTTATAATATATACACTTAGTTTAGTATAGAGAGGCAAATACACTTCTTATAAAGAGAAGAGAAAGCTATATATCTTTATACTAGTCTCTATATCTAGACTAGAGCTCTAATTCCTAAGAAGTATATAAGAGAATCTTACTAAAAATATATATTTACTATATAACCCTTATTCTATTAGTTACTTACTAACTTATAGACTATAAGTCTTTGTTTATTAGAAAACTATACTCTATAAAGCTTTTAATACCTATAATAAAGCTTAGAACAAAGCTAAAGTTAAGAGTAAGAGTAGTAAAAAGGTAGCTATAAAGCTTATAGCTCTTCTTCTTATACTAGCTTTAGCTTTATAAGTTAAAGTTATTATAGAGGAAGTATTAGTCTTTAGTAGTTTATATACTAGTCTATTTTCTAAAGTAAATCCTTCTATTATTAAGGTAGCTAGTATTTATACTACTATTAATAGCCTTTTTAGTAGTATTATTCCTAAGATATTACTACTTATATATTATATCTTAATAAATAACTATATAGCTACTCTCTAAAGATATAAGTAGAAAGCGTAGTATTACGTTACTATATACCCTATAGGATATAGATATTTCAGACTCTTAAGAAAGCTATATACTTCCTAGTTATTAAGCTATTTTTAATTAAAAATACCTAGTTTATAAGCTTTACTTACTACTTAACTTTTCCTTTTTAATTTATACTACTATTTATAATATATCCTAGAGGTTTAGAAATACTCTAAACTATATAAACTTTACTTAAGAAAGAGGTTTTATAAAGCTATTAGCTAGTATCTTATTAATAAAGAGATATATAACTTAGAATAATTATTTAGTATATTCCTAGTAGAGCTATATATTCTAGATATCTATATAGTAAAAGTAAGTTAAGATATACTCTTTTTTACTTATTATAAGTTAAATTATCTACTAATTATTATAATAGATCTTCTATATATCTCTAAAGCTAAGTTTAAGGTTAGTAAAGAGTTATTTAAGAGCTATTATCTCTTTTACTATATATTCTAAGCTAAGAAACTTAGCTTCTATTATTAATATAGTTACTATACTTTAACGTATAGCTTTCTATTAAATTAGACCTCTAAAGAAAGATATTATAAAACCTTAAAATAACCTTTATACCTCTTTATTATTAGTAAAAAATATATTACTTATAATTAATAATATCTATACTATTTTACCCCCTAAGATACTAAAATAAATCGCGAAATATTATATATAATATAAGTATTAAATAACTTAATTTATAGCTTAGTAATACTTTAGAAATAGGTTTATTAGGAATTATAATAATAAAGCGTAAATAAAAGCTATATCTAGTTATATTATAATTATAGTATAGAAGATTAACTTAATCTTTTTAATATAAAAAGACTTTCTAAAAAGATACTTCTCTATTAAACTTTTTAAGTAAAATAAAAAGTAGAAGTATTATTAATACTTTAAAGTCTATAAAGTTAAATTTCTTTATAACTTATTTAATATACTAATTATAAGAAAAGTAGATTTTTTATATTACTTAGTTATAAATAATTCTAATTTTTAGGTACTATTTAGCTAGTTTTTAGTTTTTTAGTTTATACTTTACTTTAATACTATTTATAACTATTTCTATATCTTTTATATAATCTTTATAATATAAAATAAAAATATTATTAATATAGAAGAGTATAAATATTTTCTTATTATAAAATTAAAAGAAGTATAGGTTTTTACTTATTAAATAGAGTTTAAAGTAAAGAAAAGTGTTTAAGAACTTTTTATACTAGAGTAAAGGTATATTATAAAGGCTATATAGTATATATTAGAGTTTTATAACCTTCTTTTTTTTTAAAAAACTATCTAGTAAGTAATAAGTAATAAGGAGGTTATTTAGTCTATATATAATATTTAGAAACATATTAATAATATTAAATTAGTAGATTTCAAAGTTAAATTATACTATAAAAGCTATTATAACTTTAAAAGTTTTTATAGTAAAAGTTATAGTATATATCTATTCTAAGAGATATTTCTTTTAGAGGTTACTTTAT
Organism: Colletotrichum camelliae; assembly: GCA_018853505.1. Taxonomy (NCBI): domain Eukaryota; kingdom Fungi; phylum Ascomycota; class Sordariomycetes; order Glomerellales; family Glomerellaceae; genus Colletotrichum; species Colletotrichum camelliae. The sequence continues at coordinate 6,510,344 of JAELVL010000002.1, read as the reverse complement.
ATATATATCCTAGCTTTATAGTAGTTAAAATATCTATATTAATTAAACTTATAAATAAATACCTACTTAAGAGGAATAGATTTATTCTTTACTTTTATTTAGTTTATAACTTCTTAGATACTTATTTCCTTAAGTTTATTAATCTTAATATTATATACTTTAATAAAATAAGAGTAAAGTAGTTCTAATATATATTAAATATCTCTCTAAGTTTTAAAAGCTTAATAAGCTAATTAATATAGATTTTTCTACTTAGTACTATAGATATATATTCTAGCTTTACTTAATAGATAGAAGTAAAAATAAAGTAATAGAATAAATAATAACTTTAGTTTACTTCTTTAAATACTTTTTACTACTCTAGTATATATATCTTAAAGAAAGTATCTTAGTTTATTCTTTTAAAGGAATATAAAATATATTCTAAAATAAAGAAATTATCTTAGTTTTATATTTTTAAATTAGTTTAAATTAATATAGTTATATACTTACTCTAACTCCTCTTTAATAATACTCTTTTCTCTAAGTCTTAAATATAGCTATACTAACTAAATAAGAGATTTTTAAAAATAATTATATTATTCTCTTCTATATTTAGATTTTATAGAGGAGAGGTATTAGTTTAAATATAGATCTTATTTAAAATTATATCTTTAGTAAAGCTTATAATATAGCTAGTATTTTAAATCTTTTCTATTACTTTATTAACTTAAATAAGAGTTAATAGTAATATTATGTTTAGAATCTTATATATTTTAGTAGGGTTTATATTTAACTTAGAAGTAAGTATTTATATCTTTTAACTATTTTTACCTAGTTATAGTTTTTGTAATAGAGAAAAGTATAATAATAGCGTTTTATTATTAGTTATTAATATAATATTAGCTTTATTTTATACTCCTAGAAGTTATAATTTAAAAAGTATAAGAGAAATAAGTTTTTATATCTTTTTAGTAACTAAGTAAGTTTCTTTACTTTAAATTACTATTTTTATATTATTCTTTAAATAGAATAGCTTTTTATTAAATATTATATTTTATATAATAATAACTTCTTAAAATAAAGGTATTTAGACTTTATAGAGATTATATAAGTTTACTATATACTTTATAAAGTATTTAATATACCCTTGTATTATAACTTTAAAGTTATATTTATTCTTATTTACTTTATATTCTTTCTTAAAAAAGTATACTTTATAGCTATATATATATACTTCTCTCTATTAAAAATATAAGTTAACTAAGAGATTTATTTTATAAGTAAGTTTATAATACTTAATAAAGTTTTTTAGCTAATCCTCTTTAATTTAGATTAGTAAAAGCTAGCTATAGTATTAATAAAAGCTTATATTATAAAGGAATATAGTAGTTTATACTATTTTAACTTAAAGTATAAATAGAAGTTTAGTAGTTTAAAATATTATAATAGCTTTTATAATTAGCTTTTAACTTACTCTCTCTATACTTCTATTTAGTTCTTTTATATATAAAAAAGTCTATTTAATTTTAATCCTTGAATCTAAAGCCTAGATCTAGAACTCTAAAAGCCTATTTATTATAATTATAGTATACTTACTATCTTACTTTATTTTATATAAAGTAAAGCTATACTATCTCTATACCTAGTATTTAAATATTTAGATTACTATAAAAACTAAATATTAAGACTTATTTATATATAAGAAAATAAAAAGTTAACCTATATATTTATTTTTAATAATAAGTATCTATTTATTTATATTAAAACTTACTAAGTAGTTAAATAGGTTCTATAAGATCCTATAAAAAGAGTAAGTTACTCTTTATTCTAAGGTTTATTATAATATAACTTACTTTATATATATTATTATATAATATTAGTAGTTAAAGTAAGTAATTTCTTAGACTTTTACCTTCTAAGTATTAAAAATAAGTTTCTTAAGAACTTTTAGTTCTAGATATCTAGAGTAAAAGTACTATATTTCTATGTTATTAGAGTAAATTAGTAGATATTCTTAAGAGTATTACTTTATATAAGTTATTATAAAGGTAAGTAGATTTAATATTAAAGTATTACTAGAGAGAATATATCTAGAATAGAAGTAAGAGAGATAAAGTTAGTAATCTATAAAGGTAATATTGCTTTTTTTTAAAAGTTTCTTTACTTTTATACTATCTTTATAATTTCTAATATAAAAAGTACTATTAAAACCTAAATACTAGATACCTATCTTTTATAGTAAGTATTCTAAGATAATATTAATATAAAAGTTATTTATAAGTATAATATTTATAATATAATATTCTAAAGCTTATTTACTCTATTAAAGATATTATAAAGGATTTTTATACTTTATACTATAATAAGGTATAAAGTAGTACTTACTTTAAACTTATCCTTTTATTTTATAGATAATTAAGCTTTCTTTAAAGAGAGAGATATTAATAAAATAGAGAATACTATAGTTATCTAATATTATACTATTAGAGAGGATTTCTAAGTTTTAAATATAAGTTATATAAATATTATTAAGTTTAAGCTCTAGTATAAAAGTTTCTACTTCTTCTATAGTAATTAAAGTAATAATATCCTTAGTAATTATATAAACTACTATATTAGCTAGAAGGTTTATTTTAGAAGTAGAAGAGTTAGTTAACTTTTTTACTCTATTAGAGTTACTTTTAAAAAACTTCTTCTTATTCTAAATATTACTATTACTAAAGTAGAGAGAACTAAAGTTCTTTATAATAAGCTATTTTTTATATACTACTTTAGTATAAAGTTTAGAGTAATCTAGTCTATTAATTCTAGAGTAAACCTACTTTACTTTATCTAAATATAAATAGACTTCTTTATTTATAAGTATAAATTTAAGTTAGTTATAAGTAGAGAAAGTTTATTTATATTCTCTTCTATATATATAGTAAGTTACTAACTTACTTTATAAGAACCTTTCTAAAATAAGGTCTCTAGAGATTATATTATCTAATTATTAGCTAATATTATAAAAGCTCTATTTATATAACTTTTTAATTAAGTCCTTATTATATCTTTATAGAGAAAGTTTTTAAATATATTAATACATTAACTTATACTTAGGATTTTAATATTTAAATATTCTTACTTAATAATATTAATAAGCTTTAAATTAGCTTAAAATAGAGTAAAATAATATTAAATTACTTAGAAGAAGGTTTTTAATATAAAGGTTCCTTAGATCTCTAGTAATTTATATTAAGAAGCTTTAAAGAGTATACTTTAGAAATCTCTAATCTAAATATTTAAGTTAATAGTAGAAGATATCTAATTTAAAACTAAAGTATACTTTATAAATTATAATAAATTATTAAAATTAAATACTTAAAGTATAGTTTTTTTTTAAGAAAATAAAGAAAATACTTCTTTACTTTTTATTAAATTATTTTTAAATATATTTTATTTTATATAAAATATATAATAAAGTATAAGATATAAAACTTAAAGACTTTTATAGATTTTTTAGTATAAAAAATAAAAGTAACTAATATAAATAGTAATAAGTTATTAATAGCTTCTTTAAACTCCTTTTTTCTAGAGTTTTTATTTTTAGCTTCTTTCCTTCCTATAGGTTTTCCTATATATTTAATATAGTAGGAGTATATAAAGTAATTACTTTATTATAAGCTTCTTATTCTACTTTATAGTATTTATATTTTTTATTTTATTTTTTAAATCTAATTATTAAATAAAAATACTTTTAACTTTATTTAAATTAGAAGAAGTACTAGAAATATTATTTAAATTAATATATTCTAGATATCTTTTATTTTTATTTCTATTTAAAAAGTAATATATTAAATAGAGAAATTATAATAAAAAGTATACTTATATAAAATATTAAAGTTAATAGTTATTATTATATTAGAAATAAATTATAAATTAAAGTTAATTTTAAAGAATATAACTAAGAATTAAAATAAAATATAGTAAATATAAAATAAATTAAATAAAGTTATAGTTTATTTTATAGATAGTAGTTTAGAAGTATAATATAAGCTAAATTTATAACTATTATAAACTAATTATAATATATATAATATCTATATAAATAAAATAGTTTATATTCTTATAAATTAGAGTTTAATATAAGGGGTTTTTTATAGATTAGAGCTTAATATACTAGAATATTATTAACCTAGAAAGGTAGGTCGGAGAGTAGGTCGCGTCGTACCTTCCTCTAGGTGCGAGGCTGCTTTGGATACTTGAAGGCATCACGACACCTATAGTATGCGACTTGCGTTGCGAATTCCAGATTGTTTAGCGACCTGGGAACGTCGTGTCTTCGTCTTCTCCAGAAGACAGAGGGAATGAACAAATTGTTCAGATCCATTGGCACACCGAGGGAAATTGTCGGGGGAGAAGGACAGCAAGTGTACCACGTCCAACCCCGCGACCTCTTCGTACATGTAGCGGGCGATCCATGGAGCCATGCAGCGAAACTACTAAGCCTCGCTCGCAACCGCCTGGAATATTCAGAGCTTCCCCTGGACTATGAACTTCTCTCTGGCTTCTTGCGCGGAAAGCACTCCAGTTTGAGCGGAAGCCTAGGGACTTTGTTGAAAAAGCAGGGTTCTCAGTCTCGTTTACAAAAGTACAAAGACCTATTAAGCGGGGGCAAAAGGACTTACAAGCATCAATCTGAGCCGTCTGACATAAAAGATGCGACAAATCAAGAATCGGGAGAAGAATACCTACAGAATAATGTCAAATTGGCAACAGGAATCTGGCCGGGCGACAGGCATCTTCTGAGTCCAGATGCTGTTTCTCAGTATGCAAAGCCGAGTCCTCGGCTTCTGAAACAAGCAAAAGGATCAAAACACATAGTCAGTTGATTGAGTATCATCCTTTCCCTGGATTCTTTGTGACAGCAGAAGAAGATGCAATGCACAAATTGGATGTTGTATGAGGCTTTCGAAGGAGAATGAGCCAAGTACTGAGACATTATTAGACGACGGGCAGTCTTCGCATCAAAGCACTAAGCACCCGTCTTATCATCATGGGATCTCTGCTGCTACAAACAGCCGGACTGATAAGTATCATTGTTCAGATGGTGTTTATGAGTGTCACCCAGCTGCAGATTCGGATATCACGGGTCGTATGGTGGACCGCCAACTATCCCAAATGGAATCACATAGTTCTGAAGATAAAAACCAAAATCAAAAACAGTAATAGACTGGTGGTGGGATCGAAGCTAAAGAAGGAAGAGTTTTAAATGCCTTGAAGTTGACAAGATACCGTTGAAAGGGGGATTAGCAGATGAAGACACAGTCTCCTTATGGAATACAATGCATGAATTTCCCCATTACCGAAAGCTTGAATCGTACGAATGGACAAAACGAAACGCTTCATCGCGGATTCATGAACCGACCGAAGAACATATTATTGCGAATGGATGATATGATGTCATCCCATAAAGTAAGTATAGGGGTACATTATTGGTGGACGAGCCTAGATGTCTGTTGACGGGGTGAATTCCATACTTTCAGATCCATCCGTCGCAGTCCGGCGAGAGTAGTGGCTTCGAGGATTCATCTACGTTAGGACAACATAGCTCTCGGCCTTTTGAAAATGGGATGGGGGGGGGGGGGGGGGAGGGGGGGGGGGGGGTTGAGATGCCTGGCGACTCGCATCTTGGAATGTCGCAAAATGGTCAGACGATGGAAGATTTTGGGCATCTAAGTTCGGAATGGGACCAGACGAACCTACAGCCCCAATTGAAGGACGTTGGTGTATATGAAATAGTGAATTTTCCCAAAGTGTAGTGTATATTTTCCTATTACAACTGAGAGTAATAAATACAATAACTAGAGGGTCGGTCTACCCATCTATCTCCAGCTGAAACATAGGCTAACGTCCCACACCCACTTCTGGGCACCCCCCACATTTGGGCACCCCAAAAATGCCTCACCGCCATGAATACCCGCCACCTTCAAACCTACACAACTTTATCAATCTTTACCCAATTGACTTCATTTTTGGTATATAGCTTTATAAGCATCAGATGCCCTCATATTCCGAAGATGACGTCCTACGGGCGCTTGCTGCTATCGCAAACGGTACATCTGTCAAAAAAGCTGCATTTGAGTATGGTGTGCCGCGTTCAACTCTACAGAATCGGATCAGAGGTGTGCAGACGCGAGATATAGCGTTTTCTGATCTGCAAAGGCTTTCTCCAACCCAGGAAAGTCATCTGGCTGAATGGGTTCGAATCCAGGCTGCCCTAGGCCTTCCTCCAACCCATCAGCAACTCAAGGATTTTGCTGAACGCATCCTACAGATCCATAGAGACTCCCAGCCTCTTGGAAAGAACTGGGTGCAGTCTTTTATTAAGAGAAACCCATCTGTAAGGGTCCAAAGAAGCAGAGCAATCGATTCCCAGCGTATCAATGGAGCTTCAACTAATGTAATCAGGCAATGGTTCAAGCACCTTGCTATACCTGAGATCATGGCCATCAAGGCCTCCAATCGATATAATATAGATAAGACTGGTATTCTAGAAGGCAGAGGATCAAATAGGCTTATCCTTGGATCATCAGAAACTCGTTCTATCCGCAAGAAACAGCCTGGATTACATGCTTAGACATCTCTGATCGAGTGTATCTCTGCAACTAGCAAGGTACTGCCTCCACTTGTTATATATAAGGGCAAGAGTGTCTAGCAGCAGTAGTTCCCTCTAGATCTGACGCTATATGAATCCTGGAAGTTCACAGCTACAGAAAATAGGTGGACTTCAGACTCTACAGCTGTTAAGTGGTTAACAGAGGTCTTTATTCCTTCAACCCAGCCAGAGGACCCCTCAGAGGTCAGATTATTGATTTTGGATGGTCATGGAAGCCATGAGACTACTGCTTTTATGTATACATGCTTCAGGAACAAGATACACTTGCTGTTCTTGCTAGCACACACGTCACACGTCCTTCAGCCACTTGATCAGTCGGTTTTTAGGCCCCTCAAGGCAGCATATAAGAAGGAGCTTGGATTACTGGCTGAATGGGATGCTGGTATAGTTGTGGGCAAGAGAAACTTTGTTATATGCTATGGCAAGGCGTGTAAGGCAGCCCTGACAAGCAAGAACATCATCAGTGGCTGGAAATAGACTGGTTTGTGGCCTGTCAGTATGGCTAGACCCCTCATGAGCCCTCTGCTGCTTGAGAACATATCAACCCCTGCCAAACCAGCTGGTCAGGTCTGCAAAGGGCTCTCTGATGGCAAAGCAAGCGAAAAATAGGCGGCAGATACATCAGCAGTCCCTTGGTCAACCCCTAAGAAGAGGGATAAGCTTCAGGATCAGTTCAGCCTGTTCAGCAAGCTAGATAATAATAAGCATACGCAGCGCCTGCTTTTCCGGAAGGTTCAGAAGGGCTTTGATGAGAAGGCATACTAATTAGCAGTAGCCCAGCAAAAGATTAAGGTACTGCAGGCAGAGGTTGATGCTAGTAAGGCTAGGAAACAGAAGAAGGTTAAAATGAGCCTAAATTCGAAGTTTGCCGATATTGAGGCTGTTCGGAGGGCTCAAATCGAGGCGGGCGAACTTGAAAGTAGCACAGATGAATCCAGCAAGTCAGAAAACCCTAGTGATAGCGAAAGTTGCATCGTCGTCGCATCATAATACATATAAATATTGGTTGAAGTTGATGTGTATAAAGGTGAGGGCATCAAAAATGGGGTGCCCAAATGTGGGGGGTGCCCAGAAGTGGGTGTGGGACGTTAATTGACAAGAGACGGCCTATTTTCCTGTGCTTGTATATGCTCTAAGACTGGTACCCTGATTGATATCGCTATTGCCGCCGCTGTCGTCGCCGTCGTCGTCGTTGTCCGTAGTTCGTCCGCGTCGTTGTCAACTCTATTTTCGATCCCTTCTACTATCGCCCTCAACCGGAGTCCCTCAGTACGCAGGAAATATGGCCGCACAGACACAGTGCGAGCAATCCCTTTCATAAATATTATTGTTTCGCTAGGTGCTGTTGAGTAATACCACCCAATACCTAACTAACTTCTAGCCCTGATCTTATACCAATCTTCCGTACGCTCCTCCGCCCGGACTCTCTGAGTTCATTCAGTTAGTATCGCCTATGAAAAGATTGGGAATATAATTGCACTGACTTATGATGATGTGGTCACCCTTGCGCATCTGACATGTGTTCTTGCCTCCCAGGTTGATCTCTCGGAGCCCATATTCATCCTTCCTGATCCAGAGGTTCTCGCCAGGGGTACCTGGCTCCCCTCCACATAGTCCAAAAGGAGGCACAGAACGTCGCTCACTTAGAACGCTCACTTGCACATCGCGGCGGAACTCGATATGACGGATGCATCCATCTCCGCCTGGAAACTTGCCTTGGCCGCCGGAGCCTTTCCGAATACCGAACTCGTGTAAGATACAAGGATAGCGTCGCTCAAGAGACTCGGGATCCGTGATTCGAGTATTGGTCATGTGAACATGAACACCGGACTGGCCGGCCCACGTCGGGCCGGCACCAGCGCCGCCCGCGATTGTCTAGAAAATGGTCAGAGAACTGTCTAATGGCAAAGTTTCAACTAACACACCTCATAATAACCGAAACCGGGTCTCGCCTTGCCATCAACGACTTCACCGCCGTACCCAAATGTCAGGTTGTTGCACGTTCCCTGGCTGGCCGCGGCCGCTTGGAACGCCCTCAGGACAAGATCCGTAACTCGCTGCGATGTCTCGACGTTGCCTCCCACAGTTGCTGCTCCTAGTGAGGGCGAAAGAATAGTGCCTGCTGGAAGAACCACGTTGATTGGTGCTAGGCACCCCTGGTTGAGAGGGATGTCTTCCTTCACGAGTGATCTCAGGACATAGATGATTGCACTGAAGGTGATGGCTCGTGGGGCGTTGAGGTTGCCGTACACCTCTCGACTGGTGCCGGTGAAATCAAATTTGGCAGACCCCTCATCACGATTGATGTGGATCTTCAACACCAGCTTCGATCCATCGTCCATCTGATCTTCTGCTTCCAGCGGTAGACCGCTAAACTGGTCGTGAACCTGTTGTAAAAGCTTTCTCACGACCTTCTCAGCGTTGTCCTGGATCCCAAGCATGTATTTCTGAACGCTAGTTAGTCTTCGGACTCCACATACAGTGTAAGCGCTGATTGGACTTACTTGTACCGTAGGGAGACCATATTCCTTGATCGACTCGTGGATCAATCGAATGCCCTTCTGGTTAGCAGCAATCTGAGCCTTCAGATCGCTGACATTGTCACTCCATGTTCTTGTCCCAGAAGAGCCAGGGTAGGAGGCAGGCTTCTTCAACATGATCTCCGCCAGCCCTTCCTCGTCAAACTTGCCGTCGTTGACCAGTTTGAACGATGTGAAAGACGCCCCTTCTTGCCAGATCTCCTTGGAGTGTGGCGGCATCGATCCCGCCGCAATACCGCCAATGTCCGCGTGATGAGCTCTTGACGCCGTCCAGAAAAGAACTTCGTTGGTGTGTTCGTCAATCACAGGAGAGATGACTGTGACATCGGGAAGATGCGAACCACCAGCGGCAGGATGATTCGAAACGAGAACATCGCCAGGGCGAAGAGTATTGCCCCATCTTTCGGCTTGGTAAGCCACCGCATAGCTCATCGCGCCAAGGTGGCACGGAATGTGCGGTGCGTTCGCGACGAGGCCACCATGAGGGGAAAAGATTGCGCACGAGTAATCAAGGCGCTCCTTGATGTTGATGGAAACCGATGTAAGTTGAAGAGAACGCCCCATTTGCTCCGCTATGCTCATGAAGCGGTGACCGAAGACGGAGAGCTGAATCGGATCCACAACATCAGGATCCTCTGAGGCCGTATCCTTGAGGGGGTTTCCTCCTGGTCGAGCAAAAGATGCCTAGGAAGCACGGTAGCTGCCCATCCTGGCTGGATGAGGATAGTCTGCGTTTGATCGAGAATGATCGAAGGACCCGGCACCTTGTCCCCCGCTGCAAGATCTTCCAGCTTGAACAAGTTCACCTCATGCCACTGGTTCTGACTGTAGACCCTAGTCGTCTTGGCACTCTTCTTCGATGCCGCGATCCTGATATCAACGGCTTTGAGTGCGGAAGAAACACTCATGTTTTCCGTTCCTGCAGTCTTGCCGAGGGCGCGGACTCGGATGTCCTCGATCAGGATCTCGCGGTCGAGCACAAATCCGAACTCTTCCTCGTGGTGTTCAATAAACTTCCGGGAAAAGTCCCAAGAGTCGATGGGCTTCTGAATCATAAGAGAGCTGTTTGTGCCTTGGTATCGGAGATTGAGGTACAGCTCATACTCGATCTGTTTGGTCTGTGAAGCCTTGCGCGGTAAGTGTCTCGCCTGCTTCTGCAGTCAGAGTCCCAAACTCGCTGGCAAACTGAGCCTCGTTCATTTCTGACAGTCGTGCCGCCCGAGGCCGTTGGATCTCATGCGTCAAGTCCGCCAATGCCATTCCGTATGCCGAGAGGATCGAAGAGTACCGATGGATCACGACCCGCTGGATGCCCAGTGCTTCGGCGACATCGCAGGCGTGTTGTCCGCCAGCCCCTCCGAAGGTGGCCAAGACATGTTCCGACGTCCGGATGCCTCTCCCCTCCGTCAGGGATCGGATTGGTCTGCTCATGCTCTCATTCGCCACTCGTAGGAAGCCACTCGCAACCTCTTCGGCAGTAAATGACTTCCCCTCTTCCGCGTTGATCTTTTCGGTCAAACTCTTAAACGCATGTGCTGTCGCTTCATAATCGAGAGGCTCATTCTCTTCAGGGCCAAAGATTGCCGGAAAGTATTCGGGACGAAGTCGCCCCAAGAAAAGGTTGGCATCGGTGACCGTGAGAGGTCCACCTTTCCGGTAACATACAGGCCCAGGGTGCGCCCCGGCAGACTGTCACTTGTCAATAATCTCATCTTTATCGTAACATTGAAGGATGGGGCTTCTCACATCGGGGCCAATCGCAAACAGACCATTCTTCCAATGCAGGATCGACCCTCCACCAGCAGCCACGGTGTTGATGTCGAGTTGCGGAGTCTGCAGAGTCACCTCTGCGGTCTCGGTCTCAAATACATGATCGTAGGTACCTGAGAAGCGGCTGACGTCTGTTGATGTTCCTCCCATGTCGAAGCCGATAACAGGCATCTTGTCGTGAGGGTCGTAGCACGACCGCGCAAAGCCAATCACGCCTCCTGCAGGGCCAGAAAGAATGGCTCGCAAACCAGAAAACTTCTGCCACAGGCAGAGACCACCATCGCTCTGCATGAATAAAAGCTTTCCAGCTACGGCGTCCAGTCCCCCCTTGAAGCCGCTACCGAAGTTCTTGACATAACGCCGAATGAGAGGCGAAAGGTACGCATCAGCGGTCGCAGAGTTTCCTCTAGACACCATTTTTATCTGGATAGGGTTAGCTATCAGGAGCTATCATCTCCCAAACACAATTAGAATAGGCCTACCGTAGGCTGAAGCTCCGATGAAACAGAGACCTCGAAGCCCATAGACCGAGCAAGCTCGGCAACTCGATTCTCGTGGTTGGGGTAAAGGTAGGAGTGTATGAAGCATATGGCTAAACTGTTGAATCCTTTGGTTTGGAGATGCCTCAGTTGCTCTTTGATGACTTCAGTGTCGGGTCTCTTCAAGATTCTGACTGGCTCGCCTGTCAGGCCCTCAACCAGAGCGTCATCGCTGTTTATGTCAATAGGCTCCTTTTCGGGATTCTCGAGAAACTCTTCCATTGTGACCCGCTCATCAATTTCGACCACGGTGTCGTACAAATTCTGAAGCTTGTATGCTCAAGTCAAAATGTGAGGTCTCGCTTGGTTGCCAATGACGAGCAGGTCACGGAACCCTTTCGTGGTCAGGAACGCGACTGGTTCACCTTGGCGTTCGAGCAGCGCATTCGTCGCAATAGTCGTGCCCATCCGAATTGACTCGACGTCTGTGATATCCAACGGCTCGTCGCGAGGAAGTGACTTTCCTCTAAAGTGTGATAGTACACGGCGAATTCCCTCCGTCGGAGCGTCATTGTAATTACGTGGGTCGACCGATAACAGCTTGAAGACCATCTCTGGCTCAGAAGAGCCGGGAATGTAGGCATGTACATCTGTAAACGTACCGCCGCGATCTTGAGACATGGGTTAGTAACCATTTTCTTACATTGCAGCAGCCAATCTAGGAAACTTACCAATCGCGATTCGGATCTTCTTTTGACTATAGCCAAGTGAACCCATCTTGATGTGTGAATTCGTGAGACGGTCTAAATTTTCATGAACCAAACATTCAAGTCGATGAACTCATCGCCCTACAACTTGATGCCTTTATTGTGTCGGCGATGGTAGGCCGAACGCCGGAGGGCCCCACAATCGCCGAGTTCGCTCTCGGAGCCCGGCCCCGATGAGATGCGTTCCGATATGGGGGCTCAGATACCAGCGAAACAAGTCAAACAACTGGGTCCATCGGATTGGGTCTGAGGGGCGGGAAGCCAACCCGAGGCAGCTGAGATAAGCCCCGAGACGTAACATCAAGGTCCCCTCATCTCTGGCAAGGATACTCGGTATTTTCGGTTACCACCAACGTCTCGGTAAGCTGAGCCGTTATCGCAACTAGTGCGAAAGGCGCTGGGAATATCTGCCATAAACCATCGAGCTTATCAGATTACTCATCTCTTCATTTACATTCTCCACAATACTTTCGTGTGAGATTATCATGAGGCAACTTCTCCTTGGCGGCTCGGGAACGCGATGCGAAGATGTGCATCTCTGGTCTCCGAAATTGAGGATCAAGATGATTGCTGAGGGATTGGAGCACTATCTTGGGATAGCGTTCACCGCTGGAAAATAATTACTTCTGGATACACTCTCGTATAATTGAAATATCTTCTGCTATCGACTTTCTGTTCATGAAACAAGCAGCCATTGTTGACATTTTGCGTCATGTCAAAATCTGACCAAGATATGCCTCTGGAGGGTGAAAGCAATATGAAGTCGACCAACGAGCAAGACATCATTGAGCACGACGCCTACTCCTCTGCCTTTTAGGTCGACCGAGTTGAGGAAGCGAAAGTTGTAAAGAAGATCGATCTTGCGATTACCCCGATTCTATTTGTTGTCTATCTTTCATGCTTCATTGACAGATCAAACATCGGTACGTATAGGCATCCGTATAGGCAGCATCAGTGGCAGTCATTGTGTGGAATCCCACTTACCTCTCCCAGGTAATGTCAAAGTTGCAGGTCTTCTCGATGACATCGGCGCAACAGAGCAACAGTTCTCGACTGCCGTATCACTCTTCTTCGTCACCTACGTTCCGGTCGAGGTCCCCGCTGTTATCCTCGTCAAGCGCTTCGAACCACGATTCGTCTTAACCGTCCTTTGTGTTATCTGGTCGGTCACCACAATTGCTAATGGCCTCATAAAGAACATCGGTGGGCTATATGCCTGTCGGCTCGTCCTCGGAGCTTGCGAAGGAGGGCTGTTCCCGTCCCTCAATATGTACCTCACGATGGTTTACAAACGGGACGAGCTGGCGAGGCGGACATCCTATCTCGTCTCATGCACGGCACTATCCGGCGCTTTTGGTGGGCTTCTTGCCTATGGATTACTACAAATGGATGGCGTCGGAGGATATGCCGGCTGGAGATGGGTTTACATCGTCGAAGGAGCTTTCAGCATTCTTTGCGCCTTCGCGGTGTGGTTCGGCCTTCCTAGTGACATTCGAAAGGCGTATTTTCTAAATGAAAACGAACGCCAGCTCATGGAAGTTCGTCATCAGGAGCGTTTGGACTACATGGGAAGCGAGGAGTTTGATTGGCAGGAGATTAAGCTTGCGTTCCTCGACGCAAAGACTTGGCTATCGTAGGTGGAATCCTAATACCCGGGGCTTCCCATGACGATACTGACAAGACTTCAGTGCTTGGACCCAATTTTGCCAAAACATTCTCACGAATGGCTTTGTAACATTTTTGCCATCAATTCTCCGAGCCATGGGACATGGCACACTGGCGGCGAATTATTTGACTATTCCAGTCTATTGTCTAGGAGCTTTGGCGTTCTTCACCTTTGCTTTCTTATCTGACAAGTACGGAAAATGCGGTATCGTGAGTTACGTGGCTCGTATCAACTTGAAAAGTAATGCTGATCAATGGATTCAGTTCCTGTTCGGCACGAATATCCTAGGCGCCATCGGCTACGCGATCCTGATTGGTGTCAGCAACAACGCCGTCAAATACTTTGCCTGCTTCGTATGTACCATCGCTGTATATAACGGAACTGGTCTTAATCTTGCCTGGCTCAATGTCAACATGGCCCCACAGTGTAAGTGTTCCGCATCAATCTTGAGTTCAGTTAGCTGACGGAATGCGTCCAGATCGACGAGCCACTGCCATCGGAATTCAGCAGACCATCGGGAACTCGGCTGGAGCGGTTGCGGGGCAGATATACAGGAGCTCTCCTTACTTGCTGGGCAACAGCTTCTCTCTGGGTGCCATCTTTGTCGCGAACTGTCTGGTTACGATTCACTGGTTTTACCTGAGAAGACTGGAAAGGGAGAAGAAAGCGATCTTGTCGGGTGAGATGGAAGACCATCGAGCAAAGAGGACCGGAGATCGAGATCCAAACTTTCGATATCGTCTCTAAGCCACTAATTGACGAGGATGGACTGTAAGTAGGAATGAGCTGTACTGAACCTAGGAGTCTTCAACAAGTAGATATTGTTGACTGCTTAGAGTTACCTAGCTAGTGTGTAATTCTCTAATGTCATTCAGAGACCACCGGCGTTTTCCTATGCCAGAGCGACTACTTTCCTAAAGGCTCGCTTTCTTTGTTCCCATTGTCGTCGTCGTCGTCGTCATCGTCGGTATCATCGTCGGTATCATCGTCGTCGTCGTCATTGTTAGTATTGTCGTTATCGTAGTTAATTTCGTGCTTTTTATTATTGTTGTTTTCGTCGTTATTGCTACTACTATGCTTCACATCCATCATTATTACCAGCTATACTAATTTCCACCATTATCATAGTCGCTACTATCGTCATATTGAACAGCAATGCTCTCTAAGTTTGTAGTATAAGCTCAAACAGAATGTGTTAAATATACTGGAGTTATAACCACGAAGATACTAAGGAATTGGGCGGTCTCGTGGTTCCAACGGAGTTCCATTGCGTCATAGGAACCCCGCAATTATTAGTCCTAGCGCTACCTAAGAGCGGGACTTCTTTGAGTGGATGAATTGCGCCAGCTTTCTTTCCCCGCTCACTCTGGCCACCATTATCCTTCACACGATGATGCACTCGGCATTGGACAACTCGGTGTCAGTCTTGTACTATGACTTAGCCGATGATTTGGATATAGCTTCCGGGCCTGAGGAATACCGCTAGGCTCTTGTCAATAGGTGTGTAACACAGGGTAAAAGCTCACAGGGGCTAACTACAGTTAGGGGTTAAAAGATAAATTACTAAAATCTACCCTCCTTTCTATAGTATATAACTTACTCTCTATATATAATTTAGTTACTCTTTTATTACTTTCCCCTTTCTATTACTAACTTATTCTAAAGAGTTCTAATAGAGTACTTTTTTATTTATAGTTTTATTCTTAAAAATAAATATAGTATTAAAGCGTTCTATAGTTATTACTCCTCTAGCTTATATATAGGTTATATTTATACTATTAAAAGTATATTTATAGTTAATTAATACTTCTACTTTTTAACTAATTACTCTTTTTTTAATATCTCCTACTTTCTAAGTTAGTAATTAACTTACTTTTTAAAAGTAGTTAGTAATTTACTTTTTAAAGCTAATAATTAATTCTTTATTAATATATACTTTTTTCTTTCTTTTTTTTTTTCTTTATTTAAGACTAATTTATAAGTTTTACTATTATTCTAGCTATATTACTACTACTCCCTTCTTACTAACTATTATTATATATTTTAGAGTATTACTTATATAATACTTTTTAAAGTATATTATTATTATACTTTCTTTTTATATATACTACTAACTTAATAATAGTTATTACTATAGTAGATATTATAGCTACTCTAAATATCTCTCTCTCTAGCTTTAATAAAAGTAGTAGTAGAAGTAATAAGTATTCTCTTTTTAACTTTACTTACTTTATTATAAATATATTTCCTTAGTATATACTACTCTTACTTATTATTATATAGCTAACTCCTTATAAGAAGTATAAGAAAGCTATTAAAGCTATTAGAGTAAGTAGTATTTATATAGGCTATAAATGCTATATTACTTATATTTATTATAAAGCTACTAACCTTACTATTAAGTATTATAACTAGCTAGGTAAGTTAAATACTATTACTACTTTATTTAGTATACTAATCTATTATAAGTAAGGGACTTTACTATATTAAGTATATATTTTATAGATATATTTACCTAGGTAATATAAGTTATTTACTCTCTCTCTATTCCTATATAATAACCTAACTACTTTAAATCTCTGAGTTTACTAAAAAAAGCTGTAAATTTGCTCTAAAATATTACTAAGTTATCTAATAATAATATTTATAATTATAAAGTAAGTTATAGCTCTCTTACTATTTATATACTACTTTATTATTAATCTATTAAAACTTATAAAAAATACTAGCTTACTACTAGTATTATACTTAAAATACTTTTATATTATAACTTTATATTATCTATTATTTATATTACTCTACTTCTCTAAGCTAAAATTAAATTTAAAACTACTATTTTTATACTTTCTACTTTTATTACTTCTAGTTTTATACTTACTACTCTTATTAATAGTACTATATTTACTTTACTTAACTTAGCTTTTAAAAAGCTTCTAAGCTATATTATTAGAGCTTTAGAAAAGCTTTATAATACTATTTAATATATAAGTTACTACTCCTATTTCTAAAACTTCTACTAACTTATAGTATTAGTATATATTTAGTATTTAAGAAGAAAATAAGTAGAGCTAGTAATATACTATATAAGAAGCTTAGAAGCTATATTATTACTACTAAATCGAAGTATAAAGTTTTAGCTAGTTAAGTAAAAGGTTAGTTAGTATAGCTAGAGTACTACTTACTAGTTATAAACTATAAAGTCCTTTTACAACTTTTACCTAATAAATATTACTTCTTTATACTACTATATTAGTACTATATCTTTAATATAATATATTAGTTCCTATATATTTTTATTACTATTATAACCTTACTACTTAATAAGATATTATTTCTTATTCTTAGAACTTTAGTATATTATAATATAATCTACTTTATATAAAGGTTTCCTATTAATATTATTAATAAGAAGTAGTTATTAAACTTCTTTATAGTATTTATAAAGTTCTAGAAAAGAGATATAAAATATATTATATATCTAATACTAATAAGAGATATCTAGCTAGTATATTATTCTTAATATACTTATAATAGCTAAAATATAAAAAAGTTCTAGATATTTATTAGCTAATTTCTAGCTAAGTTATTATTATTATATATACCTTTTTAATAGCATTATAAGGTTATTAATACTATATATCTTACTTATATAGGTTTTATTAGCTTAAGCTATATAAGTTTACTACACTTACTTTAGAAATAACTTTAAAACTTATTAATCTTACTAAAAGTAGCTTATATACTTAGTAGCTATAATATTTTTATTTACTTTCTCTATATTAGGGCTAATATTAGTAGAACTAATAAAAAGAAACCTAAAAAAAACCTCTAAAAGTACTGCTTTAATAGCTAAATACTATATATTATTATATATAAACTATACTAGGTAAAGTTATTATATCTAATCTAATTAATTTTATATATAGAAGTATTATAGATACTACTCTAAATACTAGTTTTACTATTTAGTTTACTTATTAGTCTAAAGGTAGAACATTATACTAAGTTACTTCTTAGTAGCTAGGAGATAGTAGAGATATATCTAGAACTTATTTATAAATAGAGAACTCTAGTTAGAGATAATACTTTTAAATATTCTAAATATCTTAAAAACTCTAGTAAAGAGTAAATTAGTAAAGCTTTAAGTAGTAAGTATTAACTTTATTATAATATATATACTATATTTTATTAGCTAATTAACTACTATAAGTACTTAAGTATTATATATTTATTTTAGTAGTATTATTAATATAGGTAATCTAGTAATAAAATTAAAAAATATCTCCTACTATAGTTATTATAATATAAAAAGAGGTCTTAGTAGCTTATAAAGCTTATAATAATAAAGCTTTATCTATTAATACATATATATTAATATAGCTCTTAATATCTTTACTTATAAAGTCCTAGTAATAATATTACTTAAGCAGTCTTATTATCTACTTAACACTATAATATCTTACCATGAGTATATTATAATAAGCTTTAATAACTTCCCTCTAAATACTATAGTATAGAGGAATATATATATAGTTACTAAAGTAAAGCAGTTCTCTTATATTATAGCCCTAGTTTTTTTATAGATAGCTCCTAGCTTTTTATAGTTATTAGTACTTCTAGGTTTACTAGTATTTCTAAATAAAAGTATTTTTCTACTAAGCTACTAGTAACTAACTTATTATTAATAACTAATTCTTATTATATACTATTTTAGAAGCTTTACTATTAGCTAGTATCTATAAGATAAATAGCTTATAATCTATAGTCCTAGTAGTAAGCTTAAATAGCTTCTTATATATTATATTACTACTCTAATATTTTAAGTTTATAGCTTTATTATACCTTTTAAGTAGCTTCTCTAAGTCTATATCTTAAACTAAAGCTTCTAACCTCTTTTATTTACTTTATTTTAGTATTAGCTTCTTATTTCTAATAGTACTACTTTAGTAGTATAAAAACTTTATTAATATTATTACTATATATAGTAGTACTTATAACTTCTTAGTAAAAGCTAAGTAGTATTTTATATTTTCTAGTAGCTTATAAGCTCTATTTACTAATTTAAGCTTCTTATAATTAAGTTATTTTAATAGCTTATTTACTAGGTTTTCTTTTCTTAGTTTAAAATATATATTATTTAAATACTACTAGTTTATCTAGCTAATGTAGCTATTTCTATTTATTTTTCTTCTTATATCTAGAATTATAAATTAAAATAGTCTATAAAGACTATAATTCTAGAAATACTATATACTAAGTAATAATACTAGTTCCTTAGAGCGTTTATAATAGCTAGTAGCTTTATATTTTTATTCTATAGTAGTTTGTAATATTTATTAGCTTCTAAGATTAAAAAGTAATAAGATATTAATAGCTATTAAATAACTAAGTAATTACTATACTAATAGCCTAAGATAATATATCTATTTATATATAAGTAAGTAGTAATAAGTTAAAATACTATAATATAAGCATTTTAGTAAAAGCTTTTAATAGCTACTTAAAAGCTATTATTACTAGTAATAGAAGCTTTTAAACTCCTAGCTTTACTTTTTAGAATAAGTCTATTAATAGTATAATAATTTTAGTATAGTTTAGAATAAAATATCTATAAAACCTAGTAAACTTTAGAAATATTTAAATATCTTTAATACTTTATAAGAGTAGTTAGTTTATTATAGCTTCTACATATATTAGTTCTATTTCTATACTATCTTTAGATATAATATAGCTTAAAAAGCCTATAAGATATATAAAACTCATACTTATCACTATTTAAGTATAGATTCTATTACTTTAGTTACTCTAATATACTATATATACTTCTTATAAGCTTTATAGTTACTACTATATATTAAGATATTATCTAGATAGATAATATAGATAATATTTATTAAGCTACTTAGAATATTATTAATATATACTTAGAAAATAGTAAGTATATTAGTTAACCTAAAAAGTATTATAAAATACTTAAACTAGCTATATCTTATATAAAATACTATTTTCTACTTATTACTTTTAGTAATATATTTTAGTAGTAAGTATTCTTTAGATCTAACTTAATAAAAACTAATATATTAAATAAATAGTTTAGAATCTTATTAATAAATAGTAATAAAGTTCTATTTTTATAAATAATCTTATTTATTACTTAGTAGTTAATATAAAGTTATAGCTTATTCTCCTTTTTTAATATAAATAAGATTAGTATACTAATAAGGCTTATTAATAGGTATATCTAGCTTCTAGCTTTAGCTTTAGTTAAGTAATTTTTAAGATCTCTAATTTATAGTTTAATAAAAAGTAGATAGAGCTCTAAAAGATTAGTACTACTTTATTAAGTTTAATATAATAGTTATAAGTAGCTTAGTTAAATAAAGAAACTACTTTCTCTTCTAAGAATAAGTTATTAAAGTTACTATAATATTATTACTAGTTTTCTATTATTTTAGTTAATAATATAATAGTATTTATAATAAGAGTAACTATAATTTATATTATTATAGAATATTATATCTTATTAAGTAGCTTCTTTAGTATAATATCTAAGTAGATATAATACTTATAAATTAAGTAATACTACTTCTTTTAATACTAGCTTATAAGTAGGTTAATATTTTCTAGCTAGAGAAAGCTAAGTATTAAAGTAAACATTAAAAGATCTATTATAATAAAGTAGTATAGCTATATCTTAGTAATATTATTACTATTAGATATCTAGAGTTATAAGTAGTAACTTCTAAGTATAGTAATCTTATAGTTATCTATATTTATAAGCTAATATACTAAGTAGATATAAAGGTTTATATTAAACTTATATAGTAAGCTACTACTAATTATATTAGCTATTAATCTTAAGTTAAGAAGTACTTTTAGCTTTACTTAGAAGTAGTTAAGATATACTTAAGTTAAGATATCTAAGTAGTACTCTTATTATTATAAGTCTATTATTTATATAGGAATAGTATTAGAGTTTATTACTAGCTTCTCTTACTTCTTTATAGTATTATAAGTAGTATAGTTAGTAGCTTTATAGTTTTTCTTATTATATTTATAGTATACTGTATTAGAGTAAATATTTACTAAATAGCTTATTTTAGTATAGTTATAGTATTACTAGAGCTATATCTTTAGCTAAGAGCAGTCTTTTAATATATAGCTTTACTCTTAATAGTTATAGTAAGTAATATTCCTTAATAAAGACTTATAATAGTAAGAGCTTATTTCTATAGTATTATTATTATTTTACTAGATATTAGCTTAAAGCTATCTTATTAAGCTAATAAGTAGTAATATCTAGTAGTTAAATATTATGAGTATAGATTACTTAATATATTTTACTAGTAAGATAAGTTCTCTCTATATATATAGGAGTATTATTTATAATATAATAATATATTATAGATATAGCTATAGTTTACTAAGTAATATAGATATATACTACTATTTAGTAGGGGTATAGTTTAGTTTAAGCTTAAAATTACTAATATAACTAGTAAACTTATTAACTTTCTCTTATAGTCTCTAGGTAGTATAGTTAAGCTATATATTAATAGCTATTTTATAGCTAGCTAGATTAAACAGATTATTATAGAGGAATATATTTAGTTCTTCTTATAAAATATAGCTTATCTTAAATAATAAGTCTTAGTATTATTATTTACTTATATAGTAAATTTAGTTTATTTTCACTTTTCTTTAAAAGTAGCTTACTATATATATTACTTTATTATAGTTAGTATATATCTATTATATTTATAAGTTAAAGTAATAGTAGTAATTAAATAAGAAGTTTTAAAGGTTTTTTACTAATTTACTTATATATACTAAGAAGGGTAGTAAAAGGAGGTAAAAGATAGTACTAATAATTTAAGTTAGTAACTAGATAGGAGTAGAGCTAAGTATTAGTAGGTTATTTATAGAGAGTAAATAGCTTTATTCTAGCTCCTTAAATAAAATTAATTTAGCTAACTCTAGTAAAATAGTTTTATAGTTAAGGATAAAAGCTCTAGTAATATTAGCTATTTTACTAAATAGAGCTAAAATAAGGCTACTATATTTAGATCTATATATTAGAGTAGCTAAAGTATTCTTAAAGTATTCTAGCTTAGTATACTTCCTATATAAATAATCCTTATAAATAGTAATAAATATCTCTTTTTTAAAAATATATTTTCTTTATATAATACTAATAGTTAATTACTAGTAATTTAGTTTAATTATTTATAATCTAATATAAAGTCTTTAAAAAGGAGTTTATTATATTCCTTTAGTTTAGAAAGTATAATACTTTCTTAGTTCTATTATATCTTTTTTAGAGTTAATTAGATACCTCTTTAGTTTCTCTTAAATAGTTATTCTTAGTTCTCTTACTTATTCTAGATACTTAAAATAGTTAATAGTAGAGATATTTTATTACTAGGTTACTATATAGACTATGCTCTCTTAGTATATCTAGTTTAAGCTAGCATTTTAAGCCTCTAGCCTGGTCCTCTTTATAGGTAGAGATTTCAGACTGTTAATATAACCGCCCTCAAAAAGCAGGTTAACTACTGACCTAGAGAGCAAGAGATATTAAAAAGAAGGAGCAATGAGTTAAAAAGTAGAGGTATTAATCAGATATAGATACACCTTTAACAGTATAAATACAACCTATATACAGGCTAGAGGAGTAGTAACTAAAGAGCACTCTTATTATAGTCAGCTATTTGACAGTAAGGTCTGCTAACAGAAGCTAGAAATTAATATATAGTAATAATATACTACTTATAGTCTAGGTTATAAGTTATAAGCTGTGTTATAGATTAGTAGTCAGAGGCTAAAGTAATTAATTTTAGACTTAATAAGTATTTATAGTAAAAGTAAGCTAAAAATATCCTAAGGATAAATATAAAGTTAATTACTAAAAAGCTATAGGAGTCTAATTATAAGCTAAGCTTAAGTTATATTATATATAAGTTCTGAATAGTACTTTTTATTTTATTACTATTCTTAATCTTAATAAGGTTTATCTTTTAACTATATAAGACTTATATATACTAAGGATAGCTTCTATATTCTTAGCGTATAGATCTAATCTCTTATTTTATTATTATATAACTTATATTATAGTTTTTCTATTTCTAAGCAAGTTTTTATTATTTCTATAATTCTATAGTATAAATATTCTATTCTAGCTACTTAATATCTAAGTAAGTTAATTAACTATTATCTTTATTTATAGGTTATAATATTAGGTTTTCTCTCTAAAAGTCTTATCTTTAAGACCTAATATAAGTAAGTTACTAGTTCTAGATTAGAGATCTGTTAATTATACTTCTTAATTCTATTTATAATACTAATATTATATTAAGTTATATTTAAAAATCAAAGTAATTTAAGTTAGTATTTGTTCTGCTTATAAAGATATTTTCTATTATTTTAGTTCTAATAATATTATATTTTATACTTACTTTTTTATATAAAGCATATATATTAGATAGCAGAAAGTGTGAGAACTTATTAGAGTTATAAAAACCTTAAATGTCTTTATAATAGTCTAGTAGTTATATTAAGTTATAAATCTATTATACTTTCTTCTTTTGCAGGTGTTTATTATACTAATTAGTTATAGTAAAAAGGCTGAGTAATTAGTATTAAGAATAAAAAGAGAAAGAAGAGTAGACTAGTGATATACTACTAGATCTTTATAAAAAGCTAGTATAGGTTTAGGTAGAGATAGCTAAAGTAACTAGTTATCTATTATAGATTCGTGTAATTCGAAAGAAAGTAAAAGAGCGTTATATAGAGATATTTTCTTAGGAAATATAAGAGTTAGAAGAGGATAATATCCTTTCCATATTAGATACTTATAAGAGTAGTATTATAAGTAATCTTTAGTTTTAAAGTATTAAAAATAATTTAAATTAGATAAGTTTTAGTATTAGTAAGGAGTTTATAGACTTTAGTCCTCTACTAAGAGACTTATAGTTAGTGTTTTCTAAGGGTTCTTAGTTTTTAAGTGTTTCTAGATAAATAAATAGTTTTCTTTATTATAGTTTATTTACTTCTATTAGTAGTTTAATATATTTATATAGGTGTTTAATATATAGATAGCTAGTAGTGTTTATTAAAAGTAGTGTTATTAGTGCTATAGGTATTATTTCTTGCTCTTAATATTATTATTAGTAGGTTGTAAGTTTGTTTTTTATATTAGTGATATTTTTAGCTAGTTTTTATATATTATTCTTATAGTTATACTTTTTCTATTTAATAAGGTATATATTTTTTCTAGTTCTTTAAAATAGTTAATAATCTGTTCTATTTTATATTCTAGTTTATTATTTTCTATAATAATAAGGTTATTTGTTTGTGATCTTTATAGTATTAGTTTGAGTAGCAAGATATAGAATATTAGAAAGCATTTTATTATATTAGGTAGGTTAAGTTTATAATTAACTAGTAAGACTTTTTAGAGGATTTTAAAGTTTAAGTTTTTTAAAGTTTAGTTTATTATTTAGTTGTTTTATTTGATGTTTGCTATATAAGATAGATATTATCTCTCTCTTTTAAGGTTAGTCCTTTAATCCTTTATTTATTACTAAATTATATTATATATTATTATATAAATTTAAGTTCTTTATATGCGTTTTCTTAGATATCTTTGATTTATCTGATTATAGTAATAGCTTTTAATGCTATTAAGCTAGCTTATAGTTCTCTATAAGTAGTTAGTTTAAATCTATAGTTAAAGTAAAAAGAGGATTCTTTAGTACTTTTTCTTATTATGCTATTATAAGTAAATTAGGCTATTAATAGTAATACTACTTAATTATTTTAGGTATAATTAATATAAGCATAGAGATAGGTTTTAAGGATCTGGTTAATTTGTTCTATTTATTTATTAGTCTGTAAGTAAAAAGTAATAAATATTACTTACTTAATACTAAGTTATAATATAATTAACTTCTAGAACTTAGAAGTAAAGATTTTATCTCTGTTTAATATAATTTCCTTAAGTGTTCTATAGTCAGTAATAATATACTTAAGAAATATATAAGTAAATTTTTTAGCGTTACTTACTTCTTTATATAGGATAAAATAGATATATTTTATAAGTTTATTAATAATAATAAGAATACTATTATAATAGACTTCTGTAAAAAGTTCTTAAGACTTTAGTAGTTTAATAATAAAGTTAAGTAATATAGAGTACTAGGCAGTTTATAGTATAAGTAAAGGTTATAATAATCTATAAAGTTAGTATTAAGCTAGTTTGCTTTTTAAGTAAACCTTATAATCTTTAATTACTATTATAATATATTTTCTAGTGATCTTTTCTCTATATTATTATTATAGTTATTTCTAGGTCTTTGTGATTTTTAGTAACTATATATAGGTTAAGCGTGAAACTCTATAATTACTTTAGTATTTAGTTTACTAGTTAGGCTAGCTATAAATTATCTAGCTATTATTAAGAGTCTAGTTACTAGTATTAGGTCTTTATTATTTTTTTATTTAAGAATTACCTAGGTTTCTTTAGATACTAAGATATTATAATCTAGTTATTAGCTAAAGATATTAGCTTTACTGTTTTCTAATCCTTTCTAATAGATAATTTAGAAGTTAAATTCTAAGAGGAATTCTAACT
This sequence comes from Colletotrichum camelliae, assembly GCA_018853505.1. Lineage (NCBI taxonomy): Eukaryota > Fungi > Ascomycota > Sordariomycetes > Glomerellales > Glomerellaceae > Colletotrichum > Colletotrichum camelliae. Next base: position 6,484,850 of record JAELVL010000002.1, on the reverse strand, counting down.
ATCTAATCTGTTATTTATTAAGTATTTTTAATATAGTGAAGTATAATAGGTTCTTATAGTCTATATATATAAGTATTTTATAGATAGTTCTTAAAAGCTTAGGTTACTATTCTTTAAAAGCTTTAATAATTACTATAAGCTTTTTATTATAGATTTAGTAGTTAAGCTTTAGTTTATAGAGCTTATATAAAAAAAAAGGTATAGTAGTATAGGTATCTTTCTAAGTTTCTCTAGGATAGTTATACTTTAAAAGTGAAGTTTAAAGTATCTATCTTAAGTTTAAATTATTTTTATAGGTTTAGAATTATTAAGACTAGTTTACTAAATATATAGTCTTTAATTTTCTAGAAAGCTATATTCTAGGCTTCTTTCTATTTAAATAGTTAGTTTTTATAACTAAAGTCTATAAAGGATATATTAATTTTACTATAGTATTTAATAAACTTTTAGTAGAAGTTAACTAGTCTAAGAAAGCTTTATACTTTTTTAAAGTTTATTAGTATTAGCTATTTTTTAATAGCTTAGACTTTTTTTTCTACTATATTAATATATTTAGGTATAATAGTAAATCTAAGGTATTCTATTTTTTAAGTATAGAATATACTTTTCTATAGTTTAACTAGAAGCTTAGTATTCTAAAAGGCTTATAATATAAGTATATATTCTTTATATTATTCTATTATTACAGAGAAGATAAAGATATTATTAAAGTAGATAACTATAAAGATATTTATAAACTTCTTAAGAACTTAATTAATTATATTCTGAAAAGTAGCTAGTATATTAGTAAGACTAAAGAGTATAATAAGGTACTTAAAATATCCTTTTTATATCTTAAAAACAGTTTTTTATTCTTCTCTTTTCTTTATTTAAATAAAGTTATAAGCTTTTTTAAGATTAAGTACTATAAAGTAGTTAGCTTTATAGAGTAGTTATTAGGGTTTATTAATTAAAAGTAATAGATATTAATTTTTGATTGTTATTTTATTAAGTATTTAGTAATTAATATAGTTATAGTTTACTATTCTTCTTTAGTATGAACAGGATTAAGCTTCTATAGATAATATTAATTCTTTAATATAACCTTTTTTAAGGTTTTTATTAAGATATTTGTTAAGGGCTTCTATCTTTATTAGGTTGAGTTTGTAAATTTTGTTGAATTTAGGCTTTTTCTCCTCTTTAATAGGGATTTTATAATTAAAATTCGTGTGTTTAGGTAGTTTAGTTTCTAACTTAGCTATAAAGAGTTTCTCGTAAGCTCTATATTCTTTTAAGATAGCTAGAAGTAGATCGTTCTTTTATTTAAGATCTGTTATTTTTAATAGTTATAATATAGCTTTTTTTACTTTAAAGTAGTAGATATATCGTTTTACGACTCTATAATTTATAAATCTATTTAAGGCTTAGGTTCTATAAAGCTGCTTAAAGACTAGATTATTATTATTCTAATAAAGTTAGCTTGTTCTCTAATCTATTTATAAGTTATTTTTCTTAGATTATAGTATTCCTAATATAATATTATATATTTTAGTTTAGTAATATTAATTAGAGTTTATTTCAATCTAAGTAACTTATCTTAAAAAGTATAGTTTTATTACTAATAGTTCCTCTTTTATACTAGACTTATTCTCTTTTTATATTATTAAGCTAGTATATATATTTCTTCTTTTATTAATAGTTATAGTTTGTTTACTATTTAAGGTAATATAAAGTTTATTTTAGTTCTACTATTAATAAATATAATAGTTATAGTATTATTAATAGTTATTATTAGTTATAGGTATATTTTCTAGTCTAGAGATACTAGATAAATAGACCTTATTATTATTACTTATCTTAGTTTTTTATTAGTAAGTAAGTCTAGTTTTTTAACTACTCTAGTTATCTAGAGTAGGTGATTTGTTTTCTTTTTTATTATATTTTTATAAAGCGATTCTCTTAGAATTAGAGCTTTAGAAAGCTTAGTCTTTCTTATAGAAGTCTGTAGGTTTTAGCTTTCTAAACTATATATATAAAGTATTTATCTTTTTAGTATTCTTCTTATTTTATATATTTATTATAGGTATATCTTATAAGGTATTATTAGCTAGAGGTAAATATAGTAATATTTTTATTAAATTTTTTAAGTTTCTATTTAGTGAGGGTGTGTGTAATATAGACGTTCTATATAGAGGTATTATTATACTTTTAAGGTTAAAAGTAGTAGTTATATTTATCTCTTATATAAATTTTATAGTAATTAAAGAAGTATTATACCTAAAAGAGATATTAGTAGTTAGGATTAGTAATTTAGAAGTAGAAGTAGTTTTTAGTCCTAAGATATAAAGTGTAATATATTCTAGGTTCCTTATTAGGTATATTATAGAGTTCGAGGAATTATTTATTATTATATTAATTAACCTGCTTATATATAATCTGTTTAAGTATATTATCTTTCTTAGGTTTTTTTTCAGAGCTAGTATTATCTATACTAGGGGTGAGTTTATAGGCGATTTCTGCTTAAATATATTAGTAAGTAATATTATAAGGTTTATCTGAGTTATAAGGTAAGCTTTCTCTTTCTTTAAAAGTCTAGTTACTAGTGAGGCTGAGGATTTATTACTTAGTTAAAGGGTTATATTAGTGTTTAGGTTCTTTGTTTAAATCTTCTCTAGACTTGAATTCCTTAATTTGTTTTGCTTTGTATTGAATTTAGGCTTTAGAGTCTCTAATCTTTTGTTAGGTTTTTTTGTTATAACTTATAAGGTTATTATAGGTTGTTTATATATTAGCGATATATAGGGTTATTATATTTATTAGTTAGAGCGTCTTATTAAGTTGTTTAGTGGTTTTTCGAACTGTTTTACTGTTTACTTATGAAGCTATTATAAGGGTTTTTATTCTAATTTCTAGGATAGTTATATTATAACTTATTCTTCTATAGTCTAGATTACTAGGCTAGTATTCTATAGCTTCTTTGTTGCTATAGTAAGTAAAGTATTTATTATTATAGTATCTAGTCTATAATAAGGATATATAGAGTGTTTTAGTTACTATGCTAACTTGCTTAGTTTGTTTAGATATAGGTTTCTAACTAAGTTTTTTAGGCTATCTACAGTCTTTAGTAATATGTTCTATCTTTTTATAGTTATAGTATTTAGGGTTCTATAGTTTCTTATTATTATTTTTAGTAGTAGTGCTGAGGTTTATAGGTCTACTATATTATCTATAGGAAGTGTTTTATTAAGTGTTACTCTAGTTATTATAGGGCTTATTATTATTTTGCTAGTTATTAAACTTGTTTTAGGGTTACTATTAGTATTTATATCCTAAGTTTAGGTTTTATTATTTATTGCTCTATTCTTTTTATTATTTGAAAAGTTAGTTATTAATCTTAATAGTAAGTTTAGTATATTAGAAGAAGTCTTCTAGTTAATTAATCTTAATAATCTTATTTTTAACTTTATTCTTAAGTTCTTAATAGAATATAAAGATCTTAGTTTCTTTAGTGAGGTTAAGTTAGATACTAAGTTATAAAGTTAGCAGAATAGTTTTTAGTAGACTTAGTTTATTTAAGCTAGGCGAGGTTATGCTTAGCTTATTATTTTTTATTAGGGTTCTAGAAGAGTAACCTAAGTATATCTTCAAATCCTTAAAAATTAGTATAGATATTACAGGTTTCTATAGAGTACTTATTAAGGGTTTTATACTTAAGGTATTCTTCTTAGATTAGTTTAAACTATTTAAAGGCTTTCCTTCTGAGATAAGTAGCTATATATACTACTTTCTTAGTTTTATTAGTAAAGTCTCTATAATAGAAGTTCTAGTAGTTTTTAACTTAGATTAGGAATTTTTTAAGAGTTCTAAAGGTTCTATTATAAGTAACTAAGGTGCTAAGTTTAAGCTTCTATTATCTTCTATAGAGAGGTATAGTAATAATATTAGCAGTAGCTTAAAAAGTCTGGTTTTTATTTTTAAGCTTAGCTACTTATTAAGTAACTTACTAGAAAGCTTTCTAGAGCTTATTAATAGCTTAGGCGCTTTTATTAAATATACTTTATATTTACTTAATATTATTATTAGTTTTTACTAGCTATTATTTAAGTTTTTTATTATTATTATCTTCTTCTAAGTTTTTTTTTATTTCATAGTTACTAAGTTTCTAGGCTAGGTTACGAGTTATTTATCTAGTAGAGGAGCCTGGAGTAGGTAACTTAGCAGAAGTATAAGAAGATATTTTTATTTATACTGTTTAGTAGGTATTAATAGTTAATTTACTGAATAGAAGTAATTAAAGTGTTATAGTTAGCTATCTAATAGTAAGGTTTACTAATAAAAGCTAGAGATTGATATATAGTAATAGTATACTAGTTATAGTCTAGGTTATAGGTTGTAAGCTATGTTATAGATTAGTAGTTAGAAGCTAAAATGATTAATCTTAGACTTAATAAGTATTTACAGTGAAAGTAAGCTAAAAGTATTCTAAGGATAAATATAAAGTTAATTACTAAAAAGCTATAGAAGTCTAATTATAAACTAAGCTTAGGTTATATTATATATAAGTTCTGAATAGTACCTTTTATCTTATTACTATTCTTAATCTTAATAAGGTCTATCTTTTAACTATATAGGACCTATATATACTAAGGATAGCTTCTATATTCTTAGCGTATAGATCTAATCTCTTATCTTATTATTACGTGACTTATACTATAGTTTTTCTGTTTCTAAGTAAGTCCTTATTATTCCTGTGATCCTGTAGTATAAATGTCCTGTTCTAGCCGCCCGACGCCTAAGTGGGTCGCTCAGCTGTTATCCTTGTTTACGGGTCGTAACAACCCTAATACTACATTTATCTTCGGGGACGAAGCTATAGGTAAAGGGGTACCCTATTAGAACCCTCTAGAACAGGTTAGCAATAGAAGGGGGAAAGCAATAAAGGAGCAGCTAGGTTATATATAGAGAGCAGGTTATACGCTGTAAAAGGGAGGGTAGATTTCAGTAATTCATCTTTTAACCCCTAACTGTAGTTGGCCCCTGTGAGCCTTCACCCTATGTCACACACCTATTGATAGTCTGAAATCTACCCTCCTTTCTATAGTGTGTAACCTGCTCTCTATATATAACCTAGCTGCTCCTTTATTGCTTTCCCCCTTCTATCGCTAACCTGTTCCGGAGGGTTCTGACAGCTCTCCGGTGCGTCACCTTGCTGACTGGATGTAGTACTGACGCCGTCCGCTGTACTCTGAGAGAATCCACATTGGGTCAGTGGAATGGAAAATACGAAGCGCTATCCTACACTTGGGGCGATCTGAAAGACATAACTCAGATCTACCTTGACGATGAGCCCTTCAGCGTGACAGCAAACCTCGAAAGTGCTCTGCGTTGCCTTCGCCTGCCAGATACTGACCGAGTGCTGTGGACGGATTCGATTTGCATCAACCAGAAAAATGTTTCAGAAGTCAACATCCAGGTTCAAAGAATGTGGGCCATCTACAAATACTCTTCGAGGGTAGTGGTTTTCCTGGGAAGGGAGGCGAGAGACACAGCAAGCATATCTGGCCTACTAAGAAGGCTAACAGCAGATGTTTCGCCAAAAGACTATCCTGCCATCACAGTACTTCTTCAAGACAGATCGGAAGCAGCCTCGTGGAAAGCTTTGGACGAGCTCATAAAGCGGCCCTGGTGGAGTAGAGCATGGATCGTCCAGGAATTCGCTGTGCATCCAGAGGTTGTCTTCATCTGCGGGAAAGCTGAGATTCCCGAAAGTATGTTTGGAAGAGCGGTTGAAATCTTGGTCGACTACAGATTTAACGCCGTCGTGCCCAAAAGACTACAGCAATTCGTGCGACACATAGCTTCAACGCCCATAAGTCATCTGTGGACTGTCGAAGGGCGTACCAAAACATGGGTTGGACGAAAGAATGCGAGATCCGACAAATATGCTGTACCGGTTCCGTGGCTTCAAATCTTCTGATCCCCGGGACAAAGTTTACAGCCTTTTCCGCCTCATGAGCGAGGACGCTGATCTGAAACCAGACTACGATAGGGGGGTGCAAGAACTTTACAAGGACGTGGTGCGCGTCTCCATCAAGGCATTCAATACTCTTCAGGTTCTGTGCCATCACAATCGAACCACCCAAGGTATACGTGGTTTGCCAACATGGTGTCCTGACTAGACCGTCATGCGGGGTCGGAGAATACTTTTGTGGCCAAATGAATACTCTGCAGGGGGCAATGACAAAGCATCTCCTCGATTCGATGGCAATAAGCTGTACCTCAAGGGGAAACTCCTGGATAGAGTCCAATGGCTGGAGAGTTTTGATTCCGACATTTTCTACAGAAACGCTGATGTGTTTCGCCGCATTGAAGCTATCGAGACGGAAATATTGAGGCGCTCGGAGGCTTGCCCCGCAGCCGAAGAAACGTCCTGGCCATCGCTGAATTCCTTCCGCGCAACCCTTGTGGGATCTCGAATAAGGAAGAAAGGGCCATCTCAAAAGGCCACAGTTCTGAGCCCATCTGACGCTGGAAGACTTTGGCATGCCTGGCACGAACACATGAGCAATCGCCCTTCGAATGAGTTGCGTGGAGATGCAAAGTTATACAACGACGCACTTTACAGTGCACTTTGTGGACGGTCTTTCGTTTTGACTGAGCACAAGCACTTCGGCTTGGCGGATATCCCGGTCCGAGTCGGTGACTTGATAGGGGCATTCTTGGGCAGCGGCGTTCTTTTCGCTATGCACAAAAGCACTGAGGCCGGTTTGGCTAGAACTGAGGATCACTACGACTTCGTTGGTGAATGGTAATGCAATTCCGATCCCTAAAACGGCAGCACATTGCATTACTAACGTCTGGGATATAGCTACTTAGACGGGTTCATGAATGGTGAAGCCATGCAAGACGATTTTCAGTTGTCTGAAATATGTCTCATCTAGTTGGGAGACCTAATCACTTAGTCCTGGACGCATAGTACGGCCTATCCTAACGTAACGCTGACAATCCGCGGTTCATTCTGCCTCCAGCGATCCTTCAAGACTCTTCCACACCCCAACCTCCGTGAAATCTGATCATCACCCTTCTGAACCCAGAGAACGTTGTAGAACTCCACAACTTCATCGTCGCTAGCAGCCTCCTCTGGAAGTATAAGATTCTCGTTCCACTTTCCAGAAGGCAGAACTTGATAACCAAAGTTGTCCGGGTCACGTTCTGAAGAACCAGTCCACCATCCGTCAATGTCATGCTCAGCTTGGAAACAACCCCCGCTGTAATATGGACTTCTGTGGAAGACCTTTTCCTCGAAGCACATTCTGATGTCTCCCCGTGTTGCAGTTCCCTCTGAGATTGCGATCATCTCCATCACAAGACCATTACCGTACTCAATCTTCATACCTTTCGAGGATCTCATGGTCCATTCGAAACGCGCGCAGTTAAGATTTTCCGTGACGCGAACAAGTCCCGCAAAAGACCCGTTCTGATCCTGAAGAACTACAACCTTTGATGATTGTTCCAACTCCTCTTCGTTCATTGCTGGGTCCCAAAATGCATCCATGCTGAACATCATGTCGTCGGGCTTCACCAAGAATATTTCCAGGGCTGCTGCAGGTGCAAAGACCGCCAGCTCTGTATCGCATGCTAAGAGGGCTAGCTCATCCCTCGGAAGCTTGATATCTTCTAGTGTTCTACGCAGGGTCGTACTACCGTCGCCAGAGTCGTCCGCATTGTCATCGTTGTGAGATGATCGGGAAGCTTCCTTCAGAAACGCGAGACTCTTTGGCGTATCTGAAAGCGGGAAGGTCTCATCAACCGAGATATGTTCTTGTGCAATGACTTTGGCCTTCCAGCTAATGAGACGCTTCAAACTCCAGGAACCAGCCTTGGATATTCTGACAGTGTCGCTTTCATCGAGGCAAAAGCTGGGCTGAAAACTCCACGGATCCACAAGACATTGCCATCCACACCATGCCCACGACGGAAGGGAAGGCTTCTTGCTAGAGGAACTGATTCTTCTGTGGCAACCTTTTAGTGGTTGCCACAGAAGCGAGTAGTCCAAAAGTGCCACAGGCAGACCATACAGAAACCCACCAGTGAAAGCCGGGGCAAGACGGTTTAGAATGCCTGTACATGCCAAAAGAGCATCTTCTTCATGAGTAAAGTCGCGTCCGTTGTATGGGCAAATCAGGTCCATATACAGGCCGAAGTCCAGAGACGATGGTGTGGAAAAGCGTCTTGTGAGAGTTCGCTTGGCTATGGCGGAAGCGGCAATCGAGGTGTCTTCGTCTGGCGTCAGATGATCCATGTCCCAAACCGCGCATCCGCATTGCCAGAAGACTACATCATCGTGAAAGTAGATAACGCGCTTGCTGGGAATTGACTCCTGGTAGGTCCAACCTCTTTTGGCCCACGTTGATTCAGAGATCGAAGTGTAGTTGCTCAGCATGGCTTCATCGTCGAGCTCGCGTCGGTTGACACTGACTTGGGCGATCTCTGATGGTTTCGACGGCGTGGCTATCGCTCTGCTCATGCTCTTTCTGAATATTCCCTCGAACAGGCCATGCCGCGCTGATGCAACTAGAGTGACGGCCGCACCGGAGTAAATACGGTCCATATTGGATATCTCCTCGTGTTTCGCTGCTGATTCTTCGTCTTGGACAATGCAGAGCTGGTCCACCCACAAGTATCTAAGCCCCATGAGTTTCGTCATCTTTATGGCTTCTTGAATGACCTTGCTCATCAATCTTTCGCGAGTGAGCAATGCGAAGGGTTTGAGAAGAGCATCTCGGTTTCTCTGAAGCAACTGATAAGACGGTTTACCGACTGAGGACCGGGCACCATCATTCCAGGTGTAGCTGAGCGCAACATAGCTTTTCTCGTCATTTCCGGGTACGATGCAGTAATCTGTTGTGTCGATGAGATATGAGGGTACCCTAGTAGGCAAATTGTTGTTCGACATGTCCTTGCCTGGTCGGTTGCAGGTGTGTTGACTGTCACAGATGGAGAGCCATTTTCGGATATGGTCGATGGCAATCTCCTCCTGCTCGATACAATTCTCTTCTACCTCAACTGAGGCGTTCTTTTCTTTGGCGTAAGTCGTCTCCGTATCATCGAATGATTGCCCTACATTGACGAAATGTTGCTCTTGAAAGATAGCTAATTCCTCTTCATAGATAGCCAATCTCTTTTCAAGATCCTCAATAGACTCCTCCACCTCAACGGGGGAAACACGATACTCCATGTCAATAGGTCTTTTGGTAAAGGAGGGTTAGTTGAGGTGCGAGTCAATTTATTGAGAGGCGAGTAGCGCACGGGGAGAATTGCTGGCTCACCCGCTTGCGCAACCCCGAGTTAGATCAAGATTGCAGTAAATGAAGCATATAATCTTCTATCGTGCCCGGAATGGTCAGCAGGATAGGCTGATGGCTTCTATCGAGAGGTTAACGTGGTAGGTTATGGAGTGAACGGCGATATCGATTCGCAAGGCCTATAGAAATCGCCGGATAATCCGGCGCGTGGACATAAGCGCGAGAAGCAGACAACACATGCCGTCAGCACGCGGCATACCTCGTGGTGAGAACCCAGCTCTCATCTCCACTTCCTAATCTCGCTAATCAGCTGATGCGTAACCAAATATGCAGACCGCGCCGAAGTCCTTCCGACCTCAACGCAACCTTGACAAGTCCCCATTTTGGTTAGCTTCGGGCAGGAGAAAGAAAGCAGCAGATACCTGCATTAAGAATGCCGGCACAACATTCTAGACTGAATCTAGATCCATATTACGCAAATACGCATGCTTCTATCCTTGTAAGCTGTAGAGACTACAGGAACCAGTCATCCAATTCTCATAGCCTCCGGTCAGAAGACCATTCTCTTGCGATCTCACGATCAATCGTTGCGCACATTAGCCACTTCATGCCCCTAAGCAACGGATCCCAGGAGAGATAAATTTTGTGACCCGAAACCTTTCTGCGCAAGTCATGCCCCTTCCAATGGTCCAGTCCTATGCTCCTGTGGTGTCCTAAGTTTCTTAACACGACAGTCTCAACACAGAAGTCTTCTCAACTCATTTTCAAACAAAGTCCGCAGTAAACAGTTATTCCAACGTAATGTAGTTCGTTGTGCAGGGTAAGTGCCTGTTGCAATTTCTACCGGCGTCCCGAGGTAGTTACTTCTAGTCGTGTCATGAATGCAGTGAACCTTGGCGGAAATCGGTGGCAACGTAAATATTGAATAGCCTTTGGACCCGACTCCAGCCTTGCACTTCAAGCTAAGTCTCCCTGGCTTTTTATTGATGGCGAGAAGTTTTCTAGCAAAGGAACCCTGAGCCAAGGAATGGCTTTCGACTTGTTGCTGTGAAGTGACCCTGCGGGTTTAGCTTGATGCGCACGCCGAATAACCGACTAGTCTTCCGAGCCCGGGACTGCAGATTACAACCCCCAGCATCTGCCCTATTCGTGGTGGGTTAAGAATGCAGTGAACTGCTGCATACACGGAAAGGTGCCCGAGCTCTATGAAACTCACAACTCAATTGGATGCTCGATTGAACGTTTGCCTCGCGATAACTTGCGAACCGCGACGCATTCCGCCTCTACCTAGAGCTATCGACGTCCAGGGCACACTTATTATCAACTCCAGCGTCATATCCATCTTCAGTCCTCGACCATAGCTCATGGCACAAATCCGCGCCCACGAGCGCGCAACTACGCGTTTGAATGTAACCAGCTCCCTAGTAGTAGACAACACACAAGCCAACGTGCCTGATTGCTGCCTCGTTTTATTACCGACAATGTACGATGGGAGTTATTGAGCCGTGCTTTCGAATACACATTACACGGCGCCGCGTTTCTTCAAGCTTGGTATCGCCTCGGGGTGGATTGAGAATGCAGTGAATGTCTGAGCTGAGATGGCTGCCCCCGGGACCCTCATTACCTAAAGTGGGAAGCACTAGCTGTGTTGGTCTGTTTGCCTGGCGAGCACGAATGCGAACCATGGCAACTTGAGGCTCTACGCCCATCACCATCCCTCCAAACCCAAGATCACCACCAAACATACCCCGCTGCACAATCCCGTATCTCCAAAGAGCGCATCTGCGCGCCCCCAACCGCGCCTCATCAGACGGGCAACCCAGCAACAGGGCGTCTTTGGTAGGCAACCTGACTCCCGCTCGAAAAAAGTCCTGCATGAGTTGCCTACCTCGTTCCGTGCAGTCTGAATGGGTGTGTAGTGTTGCAGCCCGCAGCCACAAACAACACAACAAGACGCAGCACGGTACTCTCAAATCACGAATGGCCAGAGAGTCAAACACGCACAATTGTGCGTCCAAGAAAATCATACCCTCTCATAACCACAACACACACACACACACGCCAAGGGCGAAGAAGAAACTCGGCCGCCGGCGCTGCGCCGCTGCAGCATGCACCCTGAATTGCTTTAGGTAGTTATATAAGACGATTGATTAATCCCCTATTATAAAGTCCTCGTTCACAGCACAAATAGGTTTAAGTTCTTATTACACACAGTCCTGATATAATCCTATCTTACCCAGATAGCTCGCAAATCAACTTAGAGTACAGTAAGATTATATCAAGAGACCAGCCCTTCCATTCTATTTAATGTGAAAGAGATATCTAGAGACCACACAGCTTTGCGATCTCAATCCACGCTCAATCCCCTTCTTTCACAACGTTTCGCTTAAAAACTGATAGATATTCTTCACGTTATCACACCTTCTATATACCTAGGTTATCTATCATACATATTCTGCTAGGTATATTATAAGTATAATATTATTCTCTTGAAGTCTTACTCAGCAGAAACAGATAGCTATAATCTTATTAATTTTAATTACGTAATATCTAAATATAAACAACAAACTGCTCTACACTATATCTATATATATTATAACCTATAAATAAAGATAATAGCTAAATAACCTATTTAGATGTTAAGTAGCTAGAGTAGAATATTTATACTATAAGATTATAGGAATAATAAAGACTTACTTAAAGATAGAAAAACTATAATATAAGTTATATAATAATAAAATAAAACTAAATAAGTAATATAAATTACTAAATATTTAATTAGAGTTACTAAATATTTATTAATAACTACTAAATATTTACTAGTACTTAATAAGAAATTAATAAGAGATAAAAAGTATTATTTAGAACTTATATATAATAACTTAAACTTAGCTTATATATTATAGTTAGCTATCTAATAGTAGGGTCTATTAATAGAAGCTAGAGATTAATACGTAGTAATAATATACTAAAGTTATAATCTAAGTTATAAGTTATAAGTTATATTATAGATTAGTAGTTAGAAACTAAAGTAATTAATTTTAAACTTAATAAATATTTATAGTAAAAATAAACTAAAAATATCTTAAAAATAAATATAAAGTTAATTACTAAAAAGCTATAAAAGTTTAATTATAAACTAAGCTTAAGTTATACTATATATAAGTTTAAATAGTACTTTTTATTTTATTACTATTTCTAATTCTAATAAAGTCTGTTCTTTAATTATATAGGATCTATATATACTAAAGATAGTTTCTATATTCTTAGTATATAGATCTAATCTCTTATCTTATTATTATATAATTTATACTATAGTTCTTCTATTTCTAAGTAAGTCCTTATTATCTCTATAATCCTATAGTATAAATATCCTATTATAGCTGCTTAGTACCTAAGTAGGTTGTTCAGCTGTTATCTTATTTTTATAAGTCGTAACATTATAATTAGATTTCTATAGCTTTTTAGTAATTAACTTTATATTTATTTTTAAAGTATTTTTAGTTTATTTTTATTATAAATATTTAGTAAGTTTAAAATTAATTATTTTAGTTTCTAAGGACTAATTTATAATATAATTTATAACTTATAACTTAGATTATAATTTTAATATACTATTTATTATATATTAATCTCTAGCTTTTATTAGTAAACTTTATTATTAAATAGCTAACTATAATTTTAATTATTTTTATTTAATAAATTAACTATTAATACCTATTAAGTAATATAAAATTTTTCTTATATTTTTATTAAGTTATTTATTTCTAAATTTTTATTTGCTTTTAAGAAGAGAGTTCTCTAAAACTTAGTTTAAGAAATTAAAAACCAAAAAATAAAAAATAACTTAAATAGTAAATAATACTGAAAAATTTAAATAACTTAATAAAACTAATAAGAATTTTAAAGAAATATATATATTTAATTAGAATATTAATACTTTTAAAGAACTGTAAAAAAAATATATAAAACTTATAAACTTAAAAAAGAAATTAGTAGTTTTAAACTACTATTAATATTATTTTAATTTTAGTTAAAAAATATAATATTTTAAGTTTAATATACTTTTTATTTTTAATAAACCTTTAAAATAACTTAAAGAATATTTTAGTTTAAATATAAACCTATTAAGTATTTTATATTAATATATTTTAAAATAATACTAAATAAGTAATATATATAGTTTTTTTTAAAAAAATAAACTTTTATTTAGTTTAAACCTTTTTAATAAGAATAGTTTAATAATTTAGTTAAGAAATATAATAAAAAAGTGAAAAGTATTTCTTTTAGTTTTATAAGTTATATTAAAGCTTTAGAATCTCTCTTTTTTAACTTTAATAAATAAAAATAAACTAAATAAAATCTATTTTAATTATAATAAATTAAGTTTATTATACTTTATATAATAAGTTTAAAAAGTTAATAGCTAGATTTTATATAACTAATAAAAATAAAGTTTTTACTTTTTATTAAAAACTTAAAAATAAAGTTAAAAATAAAATAACTAAACTTAAAATATTTTTTAGTTTCTTAACTTATATTAAATATATTATTAAAATTAAAACTACTTCTATAAGTAATATGAAGAATAAAAAGAGAAATAATAAAATCTAAACTTAAAATATAAATACTAATAATAACTTTAAAATAATTTTTAATAACTAATAAAATAATAATAAACCTTATAATAACTGTTAATATATAACGTCTTAATATAATAATATAATAATATAAGAATAATCTACTTACTTAAATTCTATATAAAATAAATAAATAGACTTTTATATATAACTTTATATAAAAGTATTTAGTTTATATCTTATAACTTTATAAATACTTATATAATTCTTTATATTATATAATCCTACTTATATAATTAAGAGCTTTATAGCTTATATTTTAAGTTATCTTTCCCCTCTTTTTTCTCTACCTTAGGATATAACTTACTAACTATATTAACTAGAATTATTATAATATATTCCTTCTCTATTAATTATATATACAAATAAATACCTATAAATACTAAAGATTATCACTTTTTATTATAATATATCTCTATCTATAACCCTATACTATATAAGCATATATATTACACCTCTGAATACTTTTATACTTATACTAATAATAACTAAAATAATACTTAATAAAATATTTTTTATAAATAATATAATAAACTTATAAACTTTAGTATTACTATTAAAAATAATAATAAGAAACTATTAAGTTTATAATTATAATATAGCTCTTCTATATAAAGACTACAGCAAAATTTACTCTATTTACAGGTATAATTCTGGAAACACTATATAAGTACTTTAACCTATACTTTCTACTAATTAAGGAAAATAATATAGAAACTTTATATATTCCTACTAATAAGTAAAGCATCTAAATATTACATACGCTTTAGCTTAATAGATTAGATGAATAATAATAGCGCTAGCTAAATAGTATAGAGCTAATTATATTAGAACTAAATAAGTTATTAAAGCTTTTATAGTAATACTACTATATAAGAGATAACTTCTTAACTAAAGAGGTTATCCTAAGAGGTTCTTATAGCTAGAAATATAGAAGCTTTACTACTTAAAGCTTATAACCTATAATAAATCCTTTATAATATCTGCACTATATAAAGAATATAAGTATACTAACTCTATATAAAGTACGCTCTATATTAAAGGTACTTTAGATCTTAATATCTATATACTAGATAAAACCTTTAATTTTAGTAAGTACTCTATTATTAATTAGTAGTATATTATTAGAATAGCGCTAAGTAGAGCCTTTAAAAATACTTTAAAAAGCTTTATCTATACTATAATTAGAGTGATAGCTACTAATAAAGGTATTAAAATAGAAGCTATATAGGTTTCTAGCTATCCTAAAGAGTAGCTTTTCTTTATATAGACCCTCTGTAATACTAAGGCTAAGATAGCCTAATAAGGCTTAAATATTAATAAGTATAGCTTATTCTAAATAGAAAGTATTACTAATAATAGTATAGCTACTATAAAAGTATTAGCTAGCTTAACTGAATAAAAAAGCTACTTAAACTAATAATAATAATAACTAGTAAATAGTGAAGTAGTAATAGAGATAGTGTTAGTAGTATAAGTAATATATAAGAGGATAGGTTAATAGTTTAGTAGTCTGCAGTAATTAAGTAATTATAAACTTTATTATTATTAAAGTGAAGTTAAAGATTATAAGGTTATCTAATATAACTAATAGATATATATAAGTATAGCTATAGTTAGGAGAGGATTATATAACTAAAAGCTGTATATATTATTAGGAGGTATAAAGTTAAGAGGTTTATTACTGTAAGTAAATATTACTGTAAACAGCTAGAAGCTATAATAAGAAACTATAAACTCTAAATATTATAATTATAAAAAATAAATTATATTACTAGAAACTATAAATAATTTAAAAAGTTTAACTAGAAACTAGTATTTAAATAAACTAGATAATTTAGTATAGTAACTAAAATATTTTATATATTTCTATTATTAACTAAATATTATAATAATAAATATTTTATTTATTATAGTAATAAAGAAGCTATAAGATATTAAGTTAGTAATTTAAACTATAGAAGAATACGTTATAATATAACTATTTTAAAAATTAAAACTAAAACTTTTATAATAGCTTTATAAATAAATAGTAAAATAGTTTATAAACTGCTAAATATCTTAATAAGATATTTTAAATATAATAGTTTAAACTATTAAGCTTTTTAAACTTATATATTATTAATATATAAAAATAAATTACTTATAATAACTTTATAAGTTATAACTAAGAAGCTTAATAAAGAATTAAAAACTTTAAAATATAAATCTGATATAAAGTAGATTAAATTAAGAAATTTAAGATCTAAAGATTTAAATAAAACACTTAAATATTAATATAACTTCTTAATTAAATAATAGCTTCTTAGCTTTATTAGTAACTAGATTTTTAATAAAAAAAGCTTTCTTTATAACTTAGAAACTTTATAATATTACTTACTAATATATTTAAATAGAAATTACTTATAAGTTTACTTTTAATATAAATAATATTAGCTTTAAAGAGAAATCTAATAATAAGAAAGCTTAGTAGCTTATCTAATACTAAATAGTTAATATAAATTATAATAACTAATAGTAATATTTCTATAATATCTTAGTAACTTAGTAAAATAAGAACTATACTTTAAAACTTTATATAGAAGATTATTTTATATTTAAATATAATTATTATAACTATTAAAACCTTTTCTAGCTAATACTTTTTTAATATATATAAAGAATATTTTAGAAATAAATAAAATATTAGCTTTACTTTAAAAGATATAATAAAACCTCTATTTATAATATATATATTATATCTATTATAATTAGATAGATTATAACTATATTTAATAATAACTTAAAGCTTTAATTTAAGTTTATAATACTTTATAAATATTAATATAATAATATTATAAAATAAAAAGAATACTAAAAGAATAAATACTTTATATATATAACTTAAAAAGTAAAAACTTATAAATTCTTATAAAAAGAATTAAGTTTTTTAAGATTTTAATTCTAAGATAATTATTTCATAAAAGTAATAATAAAAAAATATATTACTTATTTTAAATAATTAAAGTAATTAAAAGATTAAATTTATTTACTAGTTAAAAGTTATAATAAGTAATAATAATAAGATTTATTTATTTAGTATTTCTAGATTAAAAAGTATATTTATAATTAGTAGTTATTATTAATAATATTATAACTATTATATTTATTAATAGTAGACCTAAAATAAATTTTATATTACTTTAAATAATAAATAAATTAATTACTATAATAAAGAAGAAAATATATATATTAGCTTAGTAATATAAAAAGAGAATAAGTTTAATATAAAAAAGAAACTATTAAAAATAAAACTATATTTTTTAAATAAGTTATTTAAATTAAAGTAAATAATTTTAATTTAATATTACTAAACTAAATATATTTTATAAAGTATTTAATATATATAAGCAGGTATTATAATTCACTTTATATAGTATATTATAATACTTTAAACCTAATAGTAATATTTTAACTTATATCTAATCTTAATAAAGCAAATAAATAAAATCCTATATTATAACTAGTTATTAATACTCAGCTTAACTTATCTCTAGCCCTAGCTATATAGAAAAAGATAGGTAAGTAGGCAGTAAAACATACTAATAAGAGCGTTGTCTATAATACTATTATTTATAAGAACGTCTAGACGCCTTATTTATAACGTCGTAAAAGCATTATCTATAATACAAATTACTAATAGTACTTATAGCTTATACAGCTACTTAGCAATAGCTTAAACTTATATTTAAGGGTGTAAACTTAATAGTGTGACTTTTCGCTACTATAGCTAGAAAGGTTATTATAGCTAAAAGGGTTATTATAGCTATAAGTATAAAATCTTAACTACTGCTTTAAATAAAGCTTCGAGGCTTCGAGCCTATTCTTTATATCCTCCTAAACATAGTAATACTTTATAATATATTTCTCTCTCTTTAAATATATATAAACTAAGTAAAGCTAACCTAAATAACTTAATCTATAAAACTAAAGTTAAGAATATTAAGAGCTCTAAATATATTAACCTTATTTATACTAATAAAATAACCTTTCTTAAGTTTACCTAGCTATACTTAGTTAAGGTTATAACTAAAGAAAATAATAAATAGTAGCTATAGAGCTTTAAAATTAATATAGATATAGTTAAAGCTAGTAATAATAATTTTAATACTTATAATTACTTTATAAGCTTTCTTAAGATAGCTAAAATAGCTTAAAAGGTTAGTAAGTTAAGAAGAGTAAATCTAGTATTAAGAGTATAGCTAATAGTAATAAAGCTATTAAGACTATATAGTAGGGTAGAAAACGTTATAATAGCGCGATAGTATAGAAGCTTTAGGGCTTCTATACCTAGTAAAGCAATATAGACTTCTGAATAGTAGAAGAGACTTTAATAAAAGACGGGCGCGAACTAAATATAGTGTGAAGAGTAGGTATAGCTTAGAGGAACTTTAAGAGATAGAAAAAACTAATAAAAATAGAAGTAGCTAGAGGAAAGTAGTTAAGGCTTATTATAATAGTCGAAGTTAGAAGAGTATAGAGGCTAAGAAGAAGTCTAAGTTTGAAAGTTATATAACTTAAAGGTTATTAGTAGTAGGAACTACTCTAATTTTTGCAGCTAATACTAGTTAAATCTTATAATAATAGGCCAGCAGCTCTAAACTAAATATATATAGTATTATATTAAGAATATTATAGTTTACAAAGAATACTTTATAAATAGATTAGAGAATAAACTAACTTTATTAAAATAATAATAATTTAGTTTTGAAATAGTTTTATAAAACTTAAGTTTTAAATAAATTTATAAATTATAAAGTAATAAATAATATATTTATTATTTTAAAATAAAAGAAACTATATTATAATTATTAAAAATAATAGATTTTAAACAGAAAAACAATTTATTTCTATTTATTCTAAAAAGATATAAAAATATATAAAAGACTCTTTATAATTAAACTAAAAACTAAACTATTTAAATATATAGATTTTAATTATAAAATCTCTATTAAAGAGAAAAAGAAATTTAAATTTAATAAAATTTATAAATTTAATTTAATAAAGATAAAGACTTTTAATAAATATCTTAATAGAAACTTTAAAAAAAAGTTATATTAGAGAATTAATATTATTAATAAAAAGCTTAATTTTATTTATATTAAAAACAAAATTTATAATTATATATTAACTACTAAATATTTAATAGAATAATAATTAAGAATTAATATTTATTATTTTTGATTAGTAAATTATAATAGCTTCTCTATGAGTTAATTACTTTATAGTATTAAAATATAAAAATACTTATAACTTTAATTAAGTAAAAAAAGAAAGAAATAGAAAATTATTTTTATATATAAAAGATATTTTAAATATTTTATTACACTTTTTAGTTTTACTAATATATAAATTGTTTTTAGAATATAATTAACTAAGGTTTTAAAAGGTTTATAAATATTTTTCTAGTTATTTATTTTAATAATATTTTTATTTTCTTAATAATAATTAAATAATATAAGAAATATAATATTTTATATTTTAAACCTTTTAAAATATTAAATTTCTAGTTAAGCAAAAGAAAATATATTTTATATATAGAAAGTAGAATATGTTAGATTTATAATTACCTTTAGATATATTAATATATATAAAAAAAACTTAAGCTATATAAAAATAATTAAAATATAATAAATTTTAAAAAAGTTTACGAATTTCTTAGATTTATAAACTTTATTAAAAGTTTATTACATTTTATAGAAACATTAATATACTTTTTATAAATTCTAGCTAAAATAAACTAGCTATTTAAATAGGAATATTTAAGATATAGCTTTTTAAGTTATTAAGAACTATATTACTGATAAATTAGTTTTAATAATTTTAAATCTTAAGAATAATTTAAAATTAAAATAAATACTTGAAATTGAATTTTTAAGATATAACTATTTCAAAATAATTTAAAAAGATATTTTATATTTTTATATTTTCTATATATAAGTTTTATAAATTAAATATTAATTATTAAACATATAATAAAAACTTATAAACATTATAAAAGGTTTTAAAAATAAAAACTTTTATGTTTAAGAACTATTTATTAAATATTTATATATACTGATTGTAAAAACTTAATATTTTATTATCCTAAAAAAGTTTAATAGATAATAAATTAAATAGTTAGAATTCTTTCTAAAATTTAATTTCTAAATTATTTATTAAAAAGAATTAGAAAATAGAAAAACTAATACTTTTAGTTAATAACTAAATTATAATATCTTAATATTAAAAGAAATTTAAGTAATTCTTAAATATAATAATAATAAAAACGTAATATTTATTATAAAAGTTTTAATACTAATAAAATAATCTATAATTAGTATATTTAGTAAACTAAGTAATAAAGTTATTAAAAGGGTTTATAGTTTATTAGTATATAGTTATTAAGAAATTATAAAAACCTAGAAATAATTATAATATAATAGAGAAAAAGTTATTAGAGAATATATTATAATAGTAATTAAGAATTATAAAGTTTATTTAAAAAGTAAACTAGTTTAATACTAACTTTATAAATTTTTATAACTCTTATTTATACTATAAATTACTTAATATTTTATATTTTTTAACTTTATTATTAAACTACTAAAGTTTTAAGAACTTTTTATAGAAGTTTATTATAATAATATTCTTATTATTATTAATAGATTTATAAAATATATATTTTATTTTATATAAAGAAATAAATAATATTAAAGAATTTACTTATATATTTCTTAAGTATATTATTACTAACTATAGAATATTTAAAGAAATTATATTAAATAGAAATAAGATTTTTATTTTTAAGTTTTAGAAATTAATTATATTATAATTTAGTATTAAGTAAATAATATTTATTACTTTTTATTTATATACTAATAAGTAAATAAAATAAATTAATTAGATTTTTAAAACTTATTATTATATTTATATTAATTATAATTAAAATAATTAGATAATATTACTATTAATACCTTAATTTACTTATAATAGTATAATAAAAGAAAGTATTAAAAATCTCTTCTTTATTTTAATTATAAATTTAAACTAATTATTTATAAAATACTATAAACTAACTTAATAGTACAAAAACCATCATTAAATAAATTAAAAATATTTAAGAAAATATATAAAGAATTTAAATTTATATAGTAATAAATAATATATTTCAGTAATAAATAAAGGATTAAAAAATTAACTTTAAAAAAGGGAAATAATATCTATTTTCAATAGTAAAATATTAAAATAAATAACTTAATAATAAACTAAATTTTATAAACCTTAAACTTTTTAAAGTCTTCTAAAAAATCTTATTAATTAATTATAAATTTAATTTATTTAATATATAAAATATTTTCTAATATTTTATATTTTACTATTTAAGCTAATATTATAAAGATTATAAATAAATAACTTTATTATTATAGAAAATAATAAACTAAAGTATAAAATTAAATATATTAACTATTTTAAAATATTAGAGAAATATTAATATTTCTTTAAGTAGAAAAGATATAGCTATGAAATAATATAAAAAAATTAACTAAAAATATTATTAATATAAAAAATAAACTTATAACTTACTAGTAATAATACTAAAAATAAGAAATAATACTAGTAGTATTAGTAATATTACTTTTAATAAATACTACTAGCTATTTATATATTAAATACTTATATAAATATATTAAACTACTAGTAGAAATAAATAAACTATAATAAAGAAAACTATTTATTTACTTAGAAATACTAGAAACTAACTAAAACTTTTTTAATAAAAAGTTTAAAATATTTAGATTCTAATTACTAAAAATAGTATTTAGGTTTATTATTAACAAATTAACTTAGTTATATATTAACTATATATCCTTACAGATAAGTAAACTTTATACGCAGTTATATAAAAGCCTACTAATCTTATAAGTAGATTATCTAATTATTTAGGTTGCTCTTAATAGCTAAGAAGTGCTATTCTAACCCTAGTAATCTAATATACCTCTTTAAAAATAGTTATAGTAATTATATAGCTATCTCTATAGCTTAATTAAATACTTCTAAATAGCTTTAATTATCTCTTTATTATTATAGTTTTAATTATATTATAAATTATAGAATAATAGCTTTCTTTACTATAAGTAGCTAAGATAGTAGAAAAGAATATTATCTACTTTACTTAGTAGTTTTAAAGCTTCTAATTAGCTATAGTTTTACTTACTACTTTAGCTCTTTTTATAAGTAAGAATATAAATAAATAATATTTTACTATATATACCTTTTACTATTTTTCTTTTCTTTTTTTCTTTTACTTTTTATAATTTTATAAACCTATATATTACTTTCTTATTACTACTTTATTATATTTCTAATACTTTATTAATATCTTAATTAAGTAGATTAAATATATTATAATATCTTTATATACTTTCTACTTTAATATTAAACTTAAAGCTTATCTTATTACTACTTATAATATTACTACTACTACTTCTAAAGTTTACTACTCTCTATATAATTTCTATAGTCTTTTTAACTTTAATAAAGAAAATAAGCTAGCTTCTCTTAATACTAACTATAAATTTATTTTCTTTTATAAAGCTTTTTTATTACTAACCTTTTTTTTTTAATTACTATTTTTCTACTATTACTTACCTCTATAGCTACTCCTCTAAACACCTCCTTTCTAATCTTATTAATAAAGAAGACCTTAATAATATAAGTTTACTATTTTTCCTACTTCTATTACTACTTCTAAGAAGTATAGATATAAGTTTAATATATAGAAAGAAGCTAAAAAGTAAGAAACTAAGAAGTAAACTAAAGCTACTAAAAAAGCTAAAGCTATTAATATTCTTACTACTAAGAAGCTTATATATATTATTACTACTAAAAAGAAGAAAAAAGAAGAAACTAAAGCTATTAAAACTAAAAAAGAGACAGAAAAAGAAGAAATAGCTTTCTAAGCTATTTATACTAATATAGAGGTACTTATTATTACTTAGAAACTTTCTACTAAGAATAAAGAAGAAAATATTATTTCTAGTATTAAAAATACTAGAGAAGTATTTAACTTCTTAAACTTTTCTCTTAAAGAAGAGAATAAACTTTATTTTAGCTACTCTTTCTCTTTTAGAAAAAGCTTCTCTAAGTTTAGCTACTATTTTACTAATAAGAATATTTATTATTACTATTATAATTATAATAATATTTATAAAGTAAATATTATTAAAACTATTTACTTCTATAAGAAATATTATATACTATTTATTTATACTAAAGTTAAGAAGCTTATTTCTTATATATATATTCTCTTATTATAGTTCTCTATATTATTAATAACTTTATTTTAAGATATTAAGTCTTCTTAGAGAAAGCTTTAGACTAAAGTATATAAAGTTTATATTATTAACTAAGAGAGAAAAGATTAAAGCTTTTCTATTACTAAGTATATTTTATATATCTATACTTATATTACTTCTACTTTTATAGCTTTTAGCTTTATTATTCTTATTTTTCCTCTTAAAGAGTATCTTAATATATCTATTTACTTTTCTCTTACTTTTTAAATATATTCTCTAGTTTTTATTCTACTTTAAATTATACTTAAAATACTATTATAGCTACTTATTATAATTTAACTATACTTTTTTCTATACTTCTACTTTTAGTAAAGTTAACTTTAAGAAGTTTTATAACTAGTTTAATACTTTTAAGTTAGCTATTTCTAAATACTATTTATAAAGCTATTCTACTTATTTCTATTTATAAAAATATTTAAACTTCTTTATTTTATAATTACTTAATATTATAAAGACTTTAGTTTAAAATAACTTTACTTTTTAAGCTTTAGGTTTATAGATATCTAGCTTTTTTTAGTAACTTTACTACTTTAAATAGTAGCTTTTTTATATTTTTTACTTCTTATTATTTTATCTTTTTATAAATATCTATATAAAGCTCTCCTATATATTTTCTTTCTCTATTTCTTTTCTTTACTTCTCTTTATCTTTTTTAAGCTTAGAAATATAGTTCTTCTTAAGTATTTCTTTTTAACTAGCTATTCCTAGCTATATTTAGAAGTTCTTAAATACTTACTATAAAAAGGACTTTATTAATCTATTTACTATTAGCTATATAGAAGGAGTATATACTATAGATATATACTTCTTATAGATCTCTTAATATAGCTAGTAGTTATAAATATTAATATAGTATAGCTTTATTTAAAAGTAAATAAGTTTCTTTATTACTAGCCTAACTATTTACTAGTTATTATATTAGATTTAAATAGTTATTAGAATGCTTTTTATAGATAAGAGAGATATTTCTATACTTATTTCTCTAAAGAGTTATATTTAGAGAGAAGTAATAAGTTAACTTATAAATATAGCTTTTTATATTATAAATAAGAAAGAAAGAAGCTCTACTTCTATTATTAAAGTTATTATAGTTATCTATTTACTTACTTTCTATATAATAATACTTCTAAAAAGCTTTATTATAAACTTTTAAGAGCTTTTTTAATCTAAAATATTATTACTAAAACTTATATTTAAAGCTATTTTAAAAGTATTATATAAGCTACTAAGCTTAACTCTATATTTAATATAGAGGTAATATATTTTATAGAGATATTATAAAGCTTAATCTATAGCTTATTAGTATTCTAGTCTTAAATTATAGTTAAAGTAAATAAGCTAGCTTACTATAAATATAAAATCTAGCTTTATTATTACTACTATATATAAGATAGTTTTTATTTTTCTCTAATAGAGATTAATTTTACTATTTAAAGCTTTTCTTTTATATAAGAGTAGTTTAGTATATTCTATAGAAGTTCTATTTTATATTTCTAGAGAGTATCTTACTAATAGAAATCTTTTTACTTTCTCTATATAGACTACTTATAAAAGCTAAAGCTTTCTTATTTTATAATTATAGAGAACTTTAATACTGAGAAATTACTATAAACTTTTACTAGTTTTAAGATAATATCTTTTCTAAAGCTTTTTAATTACTTCTTTAGCTTCTTTTTGAGAAGCTTTTAGGTAGGCTAAGATATAGTTATCTATATAGAAGAAAAAGAATATTTAACTTTTTTTTTAGTAGTAGTCTTTTCTTAGTACTTATAAGAACTTTAACTTTTTTAGTTCTCTTTTAAGATAGTATTATTAAAAGAGAAAGAATTAATAAAGTCTATATAAAGCTTTTCTAAGCTTAAATATTCTTCTAAACTTCTTATAGTTAAATAGAAGTCTTATATAAACTATCTTATTAAGCTTAATATATATAAATATATTTACTATATTATACTAGAAAAGCTTTAAGTTAAAGCAATTTATTATAGCTATTAAAGTTCTAAATAATATATTTATAAGAGTTATAGTATATTATAAATATCTTTTACCTATTAATCTTTTTAGATTATAAAGTAAGCTTTTAGCTTTATAAGTCTACTATACTTATTAAGCTTATAAGTATAAACTTAATAGTATCTAAGAATTTATTAATTATCTAATATATTCTTTATAATTTCTTCCTAAAACTTAAACTTCTTATATTTTTATAAGTAAGCTTTCTCTACTTCTAGAAAACTATCTACTAGAAAGTAGTAGTCTAAGCTTATATAATTATACTTCTTTTTATAGTTTAGCTATTCTTCTTAATTTAAAAGTTACTAATATAATATTAAGAGGAGAGGTAACTCTTACTAAGAAGTACTTATAAAGTATAGATATATAGATAAAGCTACTTTTAATAGAAAGAAGCTTCTAAAAAGTATTTTATATTTCTCTAAGCTTTTTCTAAAAGTATTTTAGCTTCTAGTTCTTACTTCTTCACTATATAGCCTTTCTATTATATCTCTAGATTAATCTACTTTTATAGCTATATAGAGCTAGCTAAGCTATATATATAGTCTATTTAAGCTATTTAGTCTCTAAAAAGTATAAAGATCTTTATATAAAGCGCTTCTTACTAGGAATATAGCTTTAAATAAAGTTCTAAAAGTTACTTTTATTACTAATAAACTTCTTTCTTATTTCTTTATATTAGAAACTTTTTAAAAAGCTTTACTAAGTACTATAAATAAGCTTACTAGTTCTAAAAAGAGAAGTAAAGATAGCTAGAGCTTAAACTATATATTTATATATAATACTATTTTTTTTAGTTATTTCTAGTTATTTTCTTTTTTTATAGTAGTTTTAATATAATTAAGAATCTTATCTACTTCTTTATTAGCTTCCTACTTTATAAATAGCTTATAAAATACTTCTATAAGCTAAGTAATATATTCTTAAATTACTTTAAAGTCTATATAATAGAACTCTTTTACTATATACTCTAAGTTACTATTATAAAACTTCTTTTTATTAAATATAATATCTTATATAATAAAAACCTTACTCTTAAGTAAGTTATATATAGAATAAGTTACTTAAGATATATCTTAAGAGAAAACTAATAAACGTTTTAAATATAAGCTTCTAATACTTATTTCTCTTAAGTTAAGTATCTCTTATTATTATATATATATAGTATCTATATACTTAAAAGTATAAGAAGTTTAGCTATACTAGATATATATTTTCTCTTAACTAGAAGTAGCTATAAAATAGTTTATATAAAGTTTTCTACTTTTAAGTTATAGCTAGTATTTAGTTATATATATAAGTAGTAGCTTTAGTAATCTCTAGCTAAAATATATCTAGTAGCTTAGCTTCTATTATTATTACTTTTATATACTACTTAATAGCTATAGCTATTCTTTCTACTCTTCTATTTTAAGCTTATATATATAGAGAAAATAGTTTAATTTTAATCTTTCTTCTATAAAGCTCTATTTTAACTTATTTATATTTTACTATTTTATTATCTACTTTAATCTCTTTTATTTATATATTAAATATAGTTTATAGATAGTTTAGAAATTTATTAAAAATATTAAAAAGAGTATTAGTCTTTTTATTCTATAAGTAAAAGTCTTAAGTAAGCTTAGAAGCTCTATTAATAATAATTATACTTAATATATACTTTTTATATTTTTCTTTATAGTTATAGAAGTTAAGAGTAATTCTCTTACTTAGAAAAGTATATAGAAAAGCTTCTCTTAATACTTAGTATACTTAGTAATATAGTTTACTTTATCTATATATATTATAGTTAGTAAATAAGATTTTTATATAGTTATTTATTATTTAAACCTTTCTTATAAGGTTAGATAGGTACTAAAGTATTTCTAGCTCTAAATATTTAAGCCTCTAGTACTAAAGCTCTACTAATCTTTTAATTAGTTTATAGTATATTAAAGTTATATATATCTCTCTTTTTTAGCTCTAGAGCTTTATCTAGTATTAGAGCTAATAAAAATATAATTATAGTAAAAGCTACTTTACTTAGAAATCTATAGTTAAGTATATATTAGTTAGTAATATTCTTAAGTAAGTAGAAGAATATTTAATTAGATCTTTATAAGTAGTTATTACTTAAACTTATATCTTACTAGATACCTCTCTAGTATAGTTTTTAAAAAGATACTAAGTTACTAATAAGTTTTATATATAAAGCTATATTAAATAGTTATAGTTTTATTAAGCTTTTTACTCTTTTTATAAGGATTTCTACTATATTATATATTTTAATAGGAACTTTATATATTCCTACTTATAGGAAGTCTTCTAAAAGAGCGTTTTATAGAATAGTAAACTATTTTATATAGTTAAATATATATATTATAAAGCTTAAGTCTAAGATTATAGATCTTATAAGAAAGTATTCTCTTATTACTATAAATACTACTCTTATAAACCTTCTAGCTTTTCTATAAAGTTAAATAAACTCTAAGAAAGACTTTATAATTTTATAAATATATTTTATAAAGCTTTTATTATTTTTTATTCTCCTATTAAGAACTTATTAGAGGTTTCTTAAAGAGACTTATAACTTTAGTTAGATAGTAGTATTAATATAGAAATACTTAGAAAGTATATATAAGTAGAAATATAGCTTATAATATAGTTTTCTAGCTTTTTAGTTATCTAAGAAAGATTCTTCTTATTTCTAGTAAATCTCTATTATTACTAAAAGCTATTTTAAGTTTTATTTTCTTTAAAAGCCTCTCTTATAGCTTAATCTATAGTTAGTTAATTTATTAAGTTACTTAATTTCTTTTAATTAAAGCTCTTTATTATATATCATAAGCTTAAATATACTTTTATTAACTTTATTCTTCTATAGAGTAGTTTTAAAGTATAAAAGATATATATAAATATTAGTAACTATTTTACTAATAGTAAAGCTTTATTTAAGTACTAAAAAAAGCTTAGTTATATAGTAAGTAGATATCTATACTTTAAAGTAGCTCTAGGAAAGTATATTAATATATTCTAAAAACTAGATTAAGAGGTTTAAGTTATTTAGAACTTTATAGCTCTAGCTTTTATAGATTATATTCTCCTATTAAGAGATTTATACTTCTATATCTTTCTTTATAGAGAAATACTTCTAGACTAAAGCTATAATTATTATAATATATTTAGTAATTATATTTATCTTTTATTCTTTCTTATTATAGTTAGTATAGCTCTTAAACTTATAAAGCTATTTATTAAAGCTTATACTTATAGTATAGTATTACTTTAAGAGATCTAAAGAAGTAAAATCCTTAATAAACTACTATATCTCTTAGATACTTTTTATTACTCTATTTTACTCTTTTTTAATAAAAATATATTCTATTTTAAAATTAGTATAAAGTATAAAGCTTACTACTAAGAGGTTTTCTAAACCTTTAATATACTCTATATCTTTATTATTATTAGAGAGGATTAACTAGCTAGAAATATCTTATTTTAAGTAATTAGAGATATATAGAAGCTTTAGAAGTATTATTAGCTTCTAGTAAGCTGATTTAAAAGTATATATAGCGTTTTTACAGAACTTCTCTAGGTCTATAACTCGTTATAACTAATAGAAATATATAAAAGCTTAAACTTAGTTAATCTATAATACTTAGTTTTAAAAACTATTTAGAAAGGTTTTTTTACTACTTAAAGCTATTATAGTATACTTATAAGTAGTTCTTTAGTAGTATAAATAGCTTATTAATACGTTTAGTAATATAAATTAGACTATTAATTAATAAATTAACTTAGTTATATATTAACTATATATCTTTATAGGTAGGTAAACTCTATACGTAGTTATATAAAAGCCTACTAATCTTATCAGTAGATTATCTAATTATCTAGGTTGCCCTTAGTAGCTAAAAAGCGCTATTCTAACCCTAGCAATCTGATAATTATACTAAAAATACTTATTAACTATACTTTAAAAATTAAAAAAGATTTAATAAGAGAAAGTTTTACTACTTTCTCTTTTTTTAGCTATTACTAAAATCTTTTTATAATTGTTTTTAAATATTATTTATTTAGCTTTATAAATATAATTTAATTTTATAAGTATTTTATTTACTTTAGTTTATACTTTTTATAATACCTCTATTCTCTTTTAAAATAATTCCTTAGTTTTTTCTTTTTTATTATCTAAATATTAAAATTAAACTATTAAACGTTTTATTATATATAAGTTAATATAAATAAAATATAATAAACTTAAAACTATATAAATATTAATAGATTATATTATTAGAAGTATTATATAAATAATAAGTATTATTTATAGTAATATACTTTTTATAAACTAGAGAGATAAGTAGTATTTTATAATGTAACTTTTTAAACTAATAATAATAATAAAGTATAACTTTAAACCTATTCTCTATAATATTAAGAGAATAATAATAATAATAAAAAATAGAAATTATAAGATTTTTAAGAATATAACTTAATATAGTATTAGTATTATAAGTAAATTAAAAAGTATAATTAATAGATCTCTAACTTAAAACTAATAACTTACTTATATTAAGTTTTAAAAATAAAACTTTTAGAGAGAGAACTTAATATTATAACCTATAAATAAAGATAATAGCTAAATAACTTACTTAAGTATTAAATAGCTAGAATAAAATATTTATATTATAAGATTATAAGAATAATAGGGATTTACTTAGAAATAGAAAAACTATAATATAAGTTATATAATAATAAAATAAAACTAAATAAATAGTATAAATTACTAAGTATTTAATTAAAGTTATTAAATATTTATTAATAACTACTAAGTACTTATTAATACTTAATAAAGAATTAGTAATAAATAAAAAGTATTATTTAGAACTTATATATATAACTTAAACTTAGTTTATAATTAGATTTTTATAGTTTTTTAGTAATTAACTTTATATTTATTGTTAAGATACTTTTAGTTTACTTTTACTATAAATACTTATTAAATCTAAGATTAATTACTTTAGTCTCTAACTACTAATCTATAATATAATCTATAACCTATAACTTAAACTATAACCTTAGTATGTTATTTACTATATATTAATCTCTAGCTTCTATTAGCAGACCCTACTATTAGATAGCTGACTATAATAGTATAATAACCAACAGAGACCTGCTGCTCGAGCGTCTCTGTAGTCTTTCTGAAGCTTAGTAACAAGACGCTCCTCACAAAAGTATTCAAAGTAATTATTTAAGTCCTCATTCTCCCAAATGGTAGTACGATATGCACTGACACAGTAGGCAGGCCCTAGGAATCGCGCTGTTCGAACCTAGCTCGGAGGGAATAAAAACTTTTAGTTTTCTTGTAGATCTCTATATATTCTCTTGGAGCTGAAAACCCTTGTTTCAATCTTGTTCAATCGGGATGGCAACTTAGTTTGAAAAACATCTAAAACCTCGTATACTTTCTTGGGCGAAATCGGCCGTGAGCACATCGGTGCCTCGACCAGATGACAGCCGTCCACAGGTTCGAACCATTCCTTATTGCTGAGATTCTGAATCTTTGTTTCGTCACAAGGGATCAATATATCGCCTAATCCCATGTCGTAAGGCGCCAAACCATATTCTTCCAAGCTGATAGGATCCATGGGGTCATCATCGAGGGAGTACCACAAGGAATGTAGCTCAACGAAAGCGAACTTTCGCATTATGGTACCGATCAATGTGAGGGGATGCACTTGTCCCCTGACAAGGGACCCTGGGTTCTCAAAGCCAATCTTGAATGCTTTGTACAATTTAGCTTTGAGCATGTCCAAAGGCCAGCCGCGGTGGTCGCTGCCAATGTCCATGCCCCTGAGGATAATTGCAAACAATGCCGCTATCCTTTGACAATTTTTTCGATGTTGAATCGGCTTGAGACACGACAGTGCGAGTTCCCATAACTTTTCCCCTGTGACTCCTTCTCGCAGTAGCTTCAGAATCAGCCAGGCACTCTTCCCGTACAGACCACCACGAATTAGCGACCACCTGGCCCGTAATTTGTTCTGCCCAGCAGAAAATCTCGTTGCGTACTGAATTTTGAGGGATCCGTACTTCCTGCTACCTAGTGGGATGTCTTGTCGAGCCTCTTGGAGCCAGAGTTCCTCTTTCTCTTTGCTGGACAGACTGCCATTCAAGTGGGAATTCGAAGAGGGACCTTCAGTTTTTGAGCCACCAAGCTCATTGGAACAGTCAATCCAAGGCTTGTCGGCGCGATCTACTGAGTTCTGAAGATCCATAGAGAACTCGCCCGACGCCATTCCCAGCTGTCGAGCCGCAGACCAATCAGGGACCCAAGACGGGCACTTAGAGTCGTCTAGGCTCTGTGTAGCAGCCGGTCCAAATGCGAAAAGGTGAAGAATGACCCGGTTTGCCGATAGAGTGGTTTCATTGATCAGTCGCTCAGCTAGACGGTGATACATTTCTTTCCAGCCGATCTGGCCATACTGAAGATCAATTGGTTGTTTGCTTTGGGGGAGGAAGCCGTACAAAGCTGCAAGACTATCCCGCGGGTCTGAGCAATTCGCCATATGAAATCCCCAGAGCAGTTCCAAGAAGTCATATGTAAAATCACGTTTTAGCAGAGGCCGCAAATCTTTCTGGTCATCTTGAGATAACATGCGACTCTCCACCAAGTACCATGCTGCTCGGAAGCGTGCATATTCAACAGAATGCTCTCCATAGCGTAAGACGGCTCGATCTGCAAGCTTAATCTCCCGGATGACCCATCTTCGAGTGAACCACGGTTTTTGCGTCAGGGTCGCCAGGCTTACAAAAAGATCTGCCTTGTAGGATTCGGTCGCTGGGGACGCATAAACCATGCGTACGTTGGCAAATGCAATTGCGACTTCGTCTGCATCGACGTGGCCAAGCCAGACGTGCACCGTCTCGGCGCACTTGTAGATCTCTCCCATCTGTGGAATCTGCACCGCCTTATCATTCTCATCCTGTTGGTTGATGCACAGGGCGTCAATCCAGAGGTATACTGGCTTGTGAGACACACGCAGGTATCGCAGAATGCTGTCAACGGTCGGTGTGATTTTCAACAGCGACTTCTTGGGCGTGATGTCGTCATCGACACTGCTTTGATCAATGATAAGGTCGACGGAGAAATCGGGCTGACCCCAGATATACGATACAGCAGAATAGTTCCGAGAAGTGTCTATACTGCGAAGCTGCTCCTGTCGACTGTATTGGATGATAGAACACAGAAGTTGAGATTTGAATGAGCCGGCGGGCTGGAGGACAAGCACGCGGGTTGAGTCTGGGTGTTTCAGCGGTTCATAGCGATACGACGGCAGGCTCTGTGGCCTCTGAGTCAGCGCCACCTGCATTTGGCTCAGTGAGGTTTAAACATATGCCGCGAATGTGGAAAGAGCATATGAAAGAAGGATGAGCCAGACGTGGAACGGGCAAGTGGGAGGAGGAAGAGACAACCAAGTTGAATGGTTTCTTGTGATGCTGAAATATGGGTAGGGCACCGGTCGCCCTACAGGTCGATTCAGGCAGAAGTGCAGATTCCCTACACCCTCAGTCCGAGCCTGGGTGTATTGGCTAACGAATCAAGGCTGACTTGATCGAGATGGATAGGGGGCTGTGTTACCCGAATGAGGATCCAATTGAAAGCGTGAACTTGAATCCCAGGGGTCAGAACACTCACTTGACGGAGTCTTCGAGAGATCTGGAAGAAGCAATCCGAGATAACTTTCCCCGTCTCGGATCACCTTTCTCTTGGAACAACAGAAGATACTGATATGTGCTCCACGGCCGCCGCGCCAAAGCAACCGCGCGTGAGCTCCCGCCACGGGCGTCCGCTTGCGTACTCGATGCTCAGTTGTGGGGGAAACCACTTCCGGCTTACGCCCAGCGAATCTCACGCTCCGACATGGCATTTTCGTGGGTCAATTTTGAATGGAGTCCGAGTCAGATTCTGGCAAATATATTGCCTGAAAACAGTTCCTGTATTACACTTCATTTACGGGAAAGAAATCATTGGTGCGCACTCTTAGGCTGGAAAGTGCAATCATTCAGGGAAAGATCTAGTGATAAATTGCTACAGATCCTCAAAGAGCGATATGTCAGCAGAGATTGCCTCGCATGTCGCAACTCCAGAAGAAGGGTATTTTTTAAATGCCAGATACAAAAGGAATGAAACAGCAGGGGTTTATGATCCTCACCCAACTGCCACATGAAGTCTGGGTAAAGGACCTTTCACTGAATCGCCGGCGCCATCGTAAGAACGACATAGTGCACGGCAGATTTGTCATCCTTCAGCGGCGTCCAGTGCGTGATAAACTTTTCATCTCCCCGGAAGAGAGCACTGCGCCGGGTCTGCAGCCGGATCTCCATCGAGATTGGCGCACCGGAACGGATGGCGCTGCGCACACGCGCCTTGTAGTCCGATTGGTGGTTTACCATGTTTTGCTTGAAGAAGCGGAAGATTTCCTGGCCGGTGACCAGGCCGATGGTGTTGTTGGCGGGGTGCAGCATCTCCATCACGCCCTCGGAGTAGAATCTGATGATGAAGGAATCGTAGCTCAAGACCAAGTACTAGTTCATGAATGTTAGTCACATGATCTGATAGTGGATTAAGTCATATTTACCTTTGAGTACGCGGTATAGAACTCCTTCATCTGCGCATTCAGACTTTGACCCTCCATGCGGTGCAGGAGCTTGTTTTCCATTCCTGCTTCGGCAGTTACCGTAGTCGGCGCGTTGTTGCTCTCCACACGTACTCCCAGGGCTTTCAGGAATGCTTTTCGTGCGGAAGGCATTGAGCTGGCTCGGTGTATGGGCGGTGCGTTCGCTTTAGTCTCGTCTTGGGTATCGTCATTGGTCGAGGTTGAAAGTACTCTCATGACGTCCACGTTGCTGTGGATGGTCGTGGAGCAGTTGATCTGGCCACCAATGAAGAAAGCTAGCTTGCCTGCTTCGTTGTATAGGGGAGCTGCAGATTGAATGTCAGCCTTTGCTGAGCCTCTCAGAGCGTTTGCGACATGTTTATAGAAGCGCCGCCTACTGAATGCGCTCAGTAGGACACTTACCGACATAGAGCAAATTCCAAAAAGGATCGCCATTCTTCTTATAGTTCAAGATGAGTTCGACAGACTCCTTCCGCTCATCAATAGCATTCTTCAGTCGGCGAATCGGCACCCTGTCCGTGTGTGCTCCTTGGAGAAATCTGCAGTTTCGTGGGATGATTTCGGGGCGCGTGTATCCTGTGACCTTGACGAAGCCGTCCGAGGCAAATACGATCGGGTTGTCTGCAACTCTGTTGACGCGCCTTGTCAGCTCCGGAAACGTGAGTACTACAGGAAGAACCTTACGATGGGTTTGTCAAGCAGAAGCAGTCGCCAAGTCCCTGGTATGTGTGTCGGTTTGTGGCCAAGGCCCTTGTCGCGTTGAGCGCCATCTGATAGCGCACGAAACGGGGATAAATATCCAAGAAAACATCTTGTTCGACACTCTCCTGAAGATCAGAGAACAAGGATTCCATCGACGGGAGCGTCTTCGTCATGAGCGACTTCATCTCAACGTGGACCTGCTTCCTCATTTCGCCATTGACGTTGATCTGTTTGGCCGAGCTCTCGGAGAGGTAGTCCTTGTGAATTGATGTCATGATGCCCGCGAGATCGTTCAGAGTCGTGTGGTACTGCTCAACCTGCAGATTCAATGACGTCAGTGACGGCGTCCAAGCCCCTGCTCAAGACATACGAGTGTTACTTACCTTTTTGAGAAATTCGACACTTTCGCTGCAGAATCGAGCTTCGGCGAACTTCAGGAGCTGGTGCGAAGTCGTCGGGTTGTGTAAAACGACTTGGAAGATTCCAGGACCAAAGAAATCGACAGTGCGGTTCGATCCGGAGCCGTTGCTGGTAACGCTATGCTTGGACGTAGATTGCCGCGAGATGGAGATTGAATCGTCGCTCATTGCCCGCCTATCGCCCGTCCCTGGTCTGTATTCCGGCGTGAGCCTCGCCGCCAGCCCATTCTTCACGCTGTAGTCTTGATCCTGATCTTCGTCCATGTTGTACACTTTGTATGTCGTGCGGCGTGAGCGTGGGGGATCGGGACGTCTCTGGCTGATTGGTGGTGGCTCCGCATCCTGGTACAAGCGATGCTGATCAAGAACAGGTGTCCGCAGCTCCCGTTTGTGCGCCGCGAGTGATGCGCCGGCGCGCGAAACGGGTGGTGGCTGGGAAGACTGACGAGACGACTGCCTCGAGGTTACCGGCCTGCTGCTACGACTTTGGCGGTGGTGCGATGCTGGTGCTCTGGATGAATCTCGAGACTTGTCTTCTATCGGCAAGTGGATAGCAGTAACTGGTGTTGACACTACACCATCGCGCACCTCGTCCCGGAGTTTCGTCGTGGTAATTGCGGTCGCTGAAGGCTTCGTCGTCAGATTCGTCAGATTCGTCGTAGATGATTCTCCTGTGAGGTCGGCCGATGGGCGGAGGTGTTGCTGAGCGAGCTGCTCGCGGTGAGGAGTGAGCCGCCCCTCGGGGAGATTTAGATGAGTAATAGTCGCCCTCTCCAGCCTGCGCCAGAATTCTTCTTGCGGCCTCGATGTCTTCGGCGCGAGGGGGCCGTTGAGGAATGTTATAGTCTCGACGAGACGCGATCCGACCGCTGCTGTCAATGCTAGCTCGATCGGGGCGAGAAGAGCCTCGAGCAGGAATGGCGACGATATCCCTATCGGATCTTGAATGGGAGAAATCGGGGGGCATCAAGTCGCCCCGAGACAAAGGACGGGCGGGAGGGTTAAACTCCATGCTGTCTCGCCCCGGGCGGGAAGCTTCCCTTCCACCTGGGCTCTCCACTGGTACGCCCGTATCCCTTTCGGAGTGGCTTCCGACAGCTCCCACCATGATGCTAGACTCGGACAGCGAACGGCCTCGCTGTGGTCGACGGACCTCGTCCTCGCTCTCATCTTCGGATTCGTTACCAAACGCAAGCCGTGCCTCGTGAATGGCTCCGTTGTCTACCCGTGGTAAGACCTTTGCGAACAGCTCGTCGTCGATGGTCCCCGTGGGAATAGACTTCGCCGCGTTGCCGTTCCCGGCGACGAGAAGGTGGGCAGCGTCGTCATCTACATCGTACCGGGCGCCATGGCTGAGATGGGAAAAAAGCAAGCCTGTCGCTCTGGGCCTAACAAAGCAATTCCGCGTATAAACCAATTGTGCAAAAAGAGTGCTCGAGTGCCCAGCTCACCAATGAGCGAAACCTTGCTTGGGTGAGTTTGGCGCGCGATTGTCTCACCCGCGGCCATGTGAGTGGTGGCAGTATTATTTTCAGAGGAAAAAGAAAAGAGCTCTTCCGGGAAGCGAGGGGAAAAGGGAAAGCGGCGCGCCCGTCGTCTTCTTGAAAGATCGGAGCAAGCCGCGGCCAGGATTTGATATCTCCATTTGACATGCACGCTCGAGCGTTGCTCGTCTGTTAGTACACGGACGGCACTTGGTAGGGACAGGGGAATGCTCGCCACAAAGAGAGGGGTTGGGCCCATCGAAACCTGTTTTCTCCTGCTGGAGTGAGGGCGGTGGTGATAGTCTTCCTGCTGTGACTGGTTGGGAGAGTGGCTGAAGATGGGACGACAGGGCACTGGTCATCGGTCGAAGATCCCTCCTAGCTTGTGCTCGGACCGCGGACGGGCAGATGTGCAGCCGGGAGGAGCTTGCAAAGTAGGGTGACATTTGTCTCCGGAACTTGGATCCGTCAGAGGCTTGGGACATCTGGTATCTAGATGTTTTGCATGAAGAATTTGCTGATTGTCGTGGGAACCCCCACCACCCGGGACGACGCTGGAAGCTCATCTTCGCTGCGTTAATTTGTCACGATATGCTGTTTGACTCGCTTGCCCGTCTTTATTTTGGCCGTTTGAGGAGCTGCTCGAGACCCTTAAAGCTGTCACAGAAGTGGAGTTGCTCGGAAATGGCCTCCAACGCCCACATCAGCGTGCTCCATATTGTGTCAACAGGGATCCTAGGATCATCGATAGCCGAGGCGCGTGGCTGTTTGTTTTTCTCCCAAGTCAATGACCGACCGTTATGGCTGATGCATCGCGCAGCCAGAGCCAAAGCCACGGCAAGACCACATATGCGCCCAGTATAATGTCACTGACACCGTTACACGCACGTTGGACACACAGCATGCGCATGATTTGCGATTGGAAAGAAGCCGTGATGTTGCAGTTGTTACTTTCGGCACACTCCAAAGTCTGCTGGATGCGACCGTGAGATCGCCGATTCGCTTTCGGCCATGAGTTAGCAATGCATCCTTGGCTTTGACGAGTTGCATGTTCAGGAGAAGCCCGTCTTGCAACTTGTTGGAGGGAACCCTTTTTTACTCCACTCAACCGCTTGCGAAGACCTCGGTTTCCAAGAAGGCAGGGGAAGAAACGTTCATATTGTTTCTACCCGTATCAATAGCGAAGTGAATTAAGGGCCACAGGCATACCCTTCTCGGTGAATGTCGCGATTTCTGCAGCGCTTCTTCGACGTCCGAGCGTTGTTCTGAACTCGCTGTCAAGGAGATGAATGGATGACGCGGAGTTTGTCAATGTAACCCTGCGCCACATGGGTGCGGCCAGACCACGGTGCTACCATGACGACACAATGGAAGGGCTCGAGCGTTTCTATCTGGAGGAGGAGATTTGGGGGCCCACGACTTTGCCTGTTTTCTCGTAACGAAAAGGGGTGTGTGTGTGCCTGCTAAACATTCTACACAGCTCAGAGAGCTTCGACCACTCCACCGTCATTGGTCTTCTTCAGCTCCCATCCCGACTGGCGTCAAGCAGATCTCCCAGCTAAGAGGCGTTCGTCTCAAGTTGAAGCTTACTTTCACTGCCGCCATACATACTTTTCTCGCATGGCAAAAGGTGGGCAAAGCTCACCCAGAGCCCTGGTGTCTGGGAAGTGGGCCAGAGCTCCATTTTTCCCCCCGTCAAATTCCGAAAATAGTGACCACACCATGTCCAAGTGCCGTCCATCACTGGGCTGGCTGGCGCCGGTCGCAGTTAGCATGCAACCTGCCCAGATCTGGAAAGTGAAAAGTGACTGATAAGGCGTAGGGTCTTGGGCTATCATCAGTTTGACAGAAAGTTTGTTTGCGCGACATCTCTTATTCGCAACTGCAGATATCATCGGCCGCTCCAGATTGGGATGCGAGTACGATGAGCACCCTCACATATGGGCTGGGCTTTCACATGGAGTCGTTACGAATAACATTGACACGCTATAGCCTATGATCACGCGAGCAGGTTCCTGTGGTTTGGTTGAAGCCGTGTTTCTATCTTTGTGTGCGGAGCTGTGACGTGCATGCACCCTGTGCGTTGGTTTGAACCCACGAGTCCCACGGCTCATCGATCTGCGGGTGAAAATGCTTATCGTGATCGGTCATCCACAACCGTGCTCAACGTTCCTGAGGGTGTCGATCGACGGGGTAAGCACCGCATCAGGATGATGCATGGAGTGGATACAATGCGTCTGCGTGTGAGCCGCCGTGGGTGCTATGGGTCCTGGGATGCCAGATATGTAGCTGAGATTTCCCCTGATTGATCCTGAGTGGTTGGCTGCGAACCGTGTCAACTACCACGAATGCGTATTGACTACTGGGCGTTTGCCTTCATGGGTGATGGAGTAGTTTGTCTGCTTCAAGTGATGCGTTCCATGTAGCTAGCTAGGTACACGAGTCTCGACTTTGAAGTTGCCATATTTGAATCTCTGTCGAATTAACTGATGATATAAGCAGATGTACACCTCCGTCATATGGTCTTGCGCCAACCGCCATTTATCATTACTTTACATATATACCATGATCGCCGTACCTGATGCTGTCTTTTTTAACCGAATACATAAACGCAGATACTCTCTCACAGAATATCAAACCTTTTGCGGTTTCCAGCCAACCAGTGCTACTCTGGCAGCAATGAATAATACTACGCCAACGGCACAGCACACTCCACCAAATATCTTGGTGTTCTGGAAAGATCCGTGACTGCTGCTAATAATGGCGCCACCAATTGGCGAGCCAGTCAAAGCAGCGATAGACGCAATGGCGTACGCAGCACCGGTACGGACTCCAATATCCTGGATGGGCGAGATGTGCGCGACAAGCACGGGCGTCAAGCCAATGCCGGCTCCGGACGCCACTCCGAACAGGGCCGCGAAGGTGATATCTGCGGCGTTTCCAGTCGCAGGCAGCCAAAAGCCCAGGATGAGAATCATGGTCAAGAAGCTCATTGCGATCATCATGTTGAAGTGGCCAACCTTGTCAGCCAAGGCGTTTGGCACTGTGCGTCCGATGATACTGCAAGCAACGAGTCAGCAACGATGGACAACAGTCCGCGATAGTCAGGGATTTCTTACCTAGCGCCGTTCAGGATGGGAACGAGGTATTGTGACAAGCTCTCCGACATTCCGCCTGCGCGAGCCTCGACAACGATGAAAGTGATAGGGATGAACATGCCCCCTTGACAGAGTTAGCTTGAGAACCATGTTGCGTCGTTTACGAAGAAGACTTACAGTAGAAGAAGTAAACTGCTGCAGTAAGTAGTGAGAATGGCAGTTCCCGGAAAGGTGAAAGGAAAGCCGCGACACGAAACGGGCGTTTGGTGGGCGGGATGCGTGAGCGAACCGTGAAGTTGGCCCAGATCAGCAGAGCCAGGATGAGAAAGGCACAGACCCTCATAGACCAGCCGAAGCCGATCTGCGGGATGAGATGAACCAGCATGATGGGAAAGATGACGCCTCCGAGGGACGAGCCGCAGACCGTGAGCCCAATGGCGGCGCCACGTTTCTTGAAGAACCATGTAGTAACCTGCATGGAATGAAATAATCCTGTCAGCCGCATGTCACCCACGTGGGGAGTTTGAACGAGCTTGAGATGTGGTTACTTACACAGGTGAAAGCAGGATAGAACACCATTGAAGCGCCGATTGCAGAGCAAATGGCTTGGCTGAGCAGAATTTGGTAATACGTTTTTGAGATGCTGACCATCATCAGGCCAAAGACGTGGAAGAACGTGCCAATGGCAAGGGGAAGCGCCGGCCCATAGTCGTCAATCACTTTGCCGATGAACAGGCCACTAAAGATCATGAAGAAGACTGCCCATGATGAGAATGGTTAGAAATTTTGCCCCATATCACATGTTGATGATAGTATAATGAGATGCCGATAGAGATGAGAAATAATGAGTGAGAATGAGCGAAGACGCCAATCTTACTTTGCAGTGCAGGGATCCATGCGATTTCCGACGGCGTGTAGTCGCGCAATTGATTTTCCTGGTAATAATCTTGGAAAATGCCGACACAATTCACCCATCCAAAGGAAACAAAAAGGCATGCCGAGGCGCCAGAGACAGTCCAAGCCTTGGCACCGCCTTCCGGGAACGCTGATTTATCGAACCCTGCCGGGCTCGCAGGACTCTTAACGGCCTCAGCCTCGCCATCGCTGGCCGGCGGCGCTTGAGGCGTGAACTCCTCCTTCTTTTCTGTGTCGGACATCTTTACCCCGATGCTGTGCGATGCTGTCGATGATGATTTGACGAATGATCGATCCGATGATGTGGTGCTTGTGGCCGGCGGCGAAAGAAAGGGAGGAGGTGGGAGAACGGTACTTCTTCAAGACTGGGGGGTCAGCAAACAAAACAATTGACCCAAAGCAGTCAGACGGATATTAGAAATTACGGACTTTGGTTAACCGCGAGATAAGCGCGAAATGGATTGGTCAGAGAAAGAAAGCTGATCGATTGGCTCCGTGTGCCGTAAGCAAAGACGCCCGGTGGCTTGATGACATTGTCTCACCAACCCATTAGTGCGGCCCAACACCCGTGGGCAGCGGCGGCGCCTTGATCTTTTGAGATCCGACCTCCGATACCGAGGGACCGGGTGCCGGCCTCGGTCTATTGCGGCGGCCGAAGACACAGATTTGACCTGATGAGGCTGAGTAGTAGCTTCCTTATGAGTGTCGCAAGGTATTGACGGCTGTCTAATGTAAAGCTACTCTGGGTGCTGACCTGCAAAAGAGTCTCTGATCCTCTCGCGAAGACTCAAAGACTGTTAAAGAATGAATCTTGAAGTGAGATGCTGATGTAGCATTCAGTTCACACACAACAATGACCATGGCCCTCGTCTATAATCTATATCACGTTTTGCGCGCCTCTTGTGAACCTTATAATCTTAACACACTTCGTAAATCTGAGGTCTATGTTCTCAAGCTGCTTTGTTTAATCTCAGTCGTCAAGCTTCCAGCAGCGCATCCATCCGTTGAAGCCAGTATTCAAGAGAATCTCTGTCCTCGAAGACTACATCATTTTTTGCTTTGTCTTGAACCACCAGGTTGACACCTAAACATTGCGCATCCGCTATCTCTCCTTCAGTGAGAACCCGTCCATCCATCTCACGAATCACATCAAGCACTCTGTCGATCCAGTATAATCTGTAGAACTCAGACAAAGTGCAATTCAGCTCCTCCATTTTTATTTCAAACTCGAACAGGAGGAGCTCCAGGCCGCCCAACTCAGACTCATCCTCTCGCCAGATTTCAAAGACTTCCTCGTGATCGCACCTTTGCATGCCGTTGATGCAGCAGGTATGTCGAAGCTGCAGCATGTGAAAAGTACACGTTCGTAACCAAGCGTGTTTTATATGCCTTGGGATGTCAAAAGCTTCTTCCATCAACCTGGTACGCTCACAAATGGAGTTCATCATGCGTTTTCGGTCGTCTTCATTGGGACTCCACCAGTGAAAGAAGCCAAAGCTCTCTAAAGCCTCCTTCCACATATGGTTATGAGGAGTGCAGCCGCCAATGGAGCATCCGCATTCGCATACGTCTTCTTTTTGTGATTCAAAGGTGCCGCTGAGTTCAAAAAGATCATGGAGCAGGGGAACTAAACGGCTACCCTTTGCAAAAGTTTCGGAAGCTCCAAGTGACGCAAACACTAATGGGCTGCGGTGTACCCAGTGACACAGGAAGGTATTTGCCTTCCGACGTCCGCGCCATGTTGAATGAGCCAAAACTCAATGGACGTTTCCCAGGTCCACCTCACAAATCGTGGGCTGCGATTTGCGGCCAAAGAACTGATGCCGAAGGTGTCTGGGATGTCAATGTCATGAAATCCCTTGGAGTAGAAAGAGTTTGCCAATTCATGAGTCCAAGGTGAACATCCGCTGGCCTCAGAATTTCCTAAGATGTGATAGACAGATGCAGCTTTGCGCCTTGGCATCCTGCTAAGAACCAGTCTTCGTCTCAGTCTTCGTCTCGTTAGGATGACTGATCCGGTCCAGTCGAAGACTTGAAACTCCGTTCGAAAACGGCGGGGTATATCGACGCCCATCGCTTCAAGTGTGTCCAGTACATCTTTCGTGTAGTAATCGAGAACCGTGTTTTTGCTCAGGCCCATTCCGTTGATTTGTTGAAAGTTCAAGTGCAGAAGACCTAATTGCTTCAATCCATGCCTGCGAGATTTAAGCTCGTCGATAGTCAGGTCTCTCGCTTTGGCTGAGGCGCATAGCATTGCGTCTATCCAGTGCCCATGCAAATTGAGTTGAAGTGGATACTCCCGTTGGGCCTCCAAGACTATATTTACCGCTTGCGCACATGGACAGTCATTCGGACAGCTCCAGGCGTCATATCCCGTGCATATCTTGCCACTCCAGGTGAGAGCACATATAAGTAATGTGAAATGAATTGGGTGTGACGTCTGGAGGCTGAAATAACCGTATCGTTCAATCATAGTCTGCAAGCCATCAGGCCATCCCATCAGGTAATGCAGCACGCTGCGACCAAAAGGGTCCATGTCGGACATTTCTGATATGAAGGAGGCTCTTTCCATGACCTTTATTAGCATAGCTTTACTCCGATAGGCAATAGCCTCCATGAGATGGTCTTCGTATGCTGGGGCTCGTCAATTTCCATAGCAACTGCATAGATGCCAACTGGGCCGAGTACCTTTTTTCATCTTTGAAGATGCTACGATGAGCGTCTTGAAGCGTTCCATTTGTGCCACATCAATATACTTTGCGAATCTGAACGCTCTCTCTTCTTTTTGTGTAGACGGCGAAGTAATATGATCTGGCCAAAGAATTTCGAGAGCCCCTACGGTCATCGTGAGGGGGGCGGATGATGGTATATTTGCGACATGAAAATCGAAAGGAAATCTGCGATAAAGCGTCAGTGACAAACTCCAGAGTCCAGCTTGTAAGACATCAGCAGACAAACCTTCCCTCATTGTCCGGCCGGTCCCGTGGAACTCCCACATCGACCAAAAAAGCGAACATTTTATTTCTGAAACCTCGCCAAGGATTAATGTGCGCGTCAGAAGACATGACTCCCAAAAGACTGCGGCCATCTCTGTCGATGTCCAGAGGAGACGATGTTCTCGCCGTAAATGTAGCCTGCAAAACTTCCATGCCGTGTGCGAATAAGCTGCTGCAATCTTCGTTACTCCAACGCGGAATCGTAAAAGCATCCGACAAAAGCCATAAAACTCTCAATGCTGGGCTTCTGTCGCGGATGGGATAGTATGTGAAAGATGGTGATAAGCTAAACCCCCCTGCACCAAATGTGGCTGACACGGAGAATGTTACAGCTGCGGAGAGGACGCCTTTCAATGCCCTGAATGAAATTCCGACGGACCACTTATCGTCTGATATCGTGTATACCCTAGCTAAAGCGCACCAAGATGCATGGACGTTGGCAGTCAGGCTTTCTTGTTCCCAAAAGGCTAGACCGACCTGTTTTCTGGTACGTCTGGACACTTGACGTGGTTTGCAGGTGCATTGAAATCCAGGAAAAGAGTGACGTTTCGATAGTGAACGATCAGGATCATATGCCATAAGACCAAGAGCAGCATCTCCGCTGTCAACTTCGGCGATGTTACAAATGGTCCTCAAAACGGCAGGTTTTGAGATCAATCTCGGTAGGACAGCTCTACCATCAGACGATGAAGACATCAAGGACGTCAACATCATCTTCATCTCAGCTAGATCTTCTCTGGCCAGCATAGTTTCTTCGCAAGTCGCAGACAGAATGGAACTGCTTTCGGCGGTATTCTCCTCGATCTTGATCAAAGCCTTATGTGAAGCAACTCCGTTCGAGTGTATTTGTTGGACAGACGTCTGCACATCCAAACGCGCTTGGGAAACATCCTGCGACAGCGAGTTGACACCAGTTATCAGCCCTTGCAAGTCTTGAGATTGTCCAAGTGATAGATTCCTGAAGACTCGGTTAAAAGTGAACTGTTGATAGCTAATATGTCACATACAACTGGACC
Organism: Colletotrichum camelliae; assembly: GCA_018853505.1. Taxonomy (NCBI): domain Eukaryota; kingdom Fungi; phylum Ascomycota; class Sordariomycetes; order Glomerellales; family Glomerellaceae; genus Colletotrichum; species Colletotrichum camelliae. The sequence continues at coordinate 6,440,246 of JAELVL010000002.1, read as the reverse complement.
TGCAGCAGGGCCGACTGAAGGGCTGCATTTGCAGTATCTAACCGAGCGTTGAGGCGATACAAATGACCTTTTCGAAACGGAAACAGAAGTTTACTTTTCTGATCTCTCACTCTCTCCATGACCGCAATAGATGAGTGAACGGTATTGCTGCCGCATATTTTCGTCGTAAAGTCGCCTAGATTTGAGAGCTCAACTTTCGCCGACGTCATGGCCTCTTTCACAGCACTCGTGTTCGTGCGGGTTGATGCCGAAAGCTGACCCTCAAGTGAATTGATCTGCTGCAACAGAGCGTCCATAGATTGGCAGCATCTCGTCGTGTATTCAATGTCCTCCTTGCGGCACTGGACGCCATCGAGATAGGTGCTGATTCCGGCGCTGACTTGAAGCCCCAGGGACACCACCCCTACGACTGTTCCCAGAAGTTCTGCCATTGTCAGCGTTTTCTGTTTGGCATTTTACTTCTAGCCGTCAATGTCCTGCTATTGAATGACTGGGCACTAAAATTTCCACAAGAAAAGAATAGAGGTCGCCATTAAACACACGAAAGTGTGTGGGTGTGATCCTCTGCCGTTTACAGCGACCAGCAAAAGAGTAGAAGTCCAAGGAGAAGATACCGCAGGAGAAATGGCGGGGTTAAAAACGCCTTGCTGCCCATCCTCTCAAAATCAGGCTGGTAGGCAGACCCAACAGAGCGGCCCGCGTGCATGCAGGCTGACGCATCTACAGCGGTGAAAGTGAGGCGGGAACCCGGGCTTCGCCAGAAGGGAAATTCGGGTGAGATGCGCCGCTGTTTAGGGGTCTAACCAACCAGCTGCCGGCAGTCAAACGATGTGCGCAACTGTCCGCTGCAAGTCGCTGGGAGCAGAAGCTCTGCTTGACGATCTTCTCGTATTTGCGGGGCAAGTTGAACTTGCCCAGCAGCCCGCCCAATATGATCAAGTTAGTAGCCACAATTTCCACCAACTGATTAGTCACCTTGCCAGAGTGGTTAATGGGCTGGCCTGCTATTATCTGCTATCAAGCCAGTGTCTTCGGACGCGCAGGTTCGAATCCTGTGGGTGACGATTTCTTTTGTCTCTTTGACACTTTCATCCCCCCTATTTCTTTTTTTTTTTTTTTTTTTTCCTTTCGTCGCACTACCTCTCCACGTCGCATGAGCGTACAGATTTTTCCACGAGTTATTTAGAAAGCTGTATATATAATAAGTAGTGCGTAGATATTATATTAGATTGTTTTTTATTGCAGTTTCGCTGCACAGCTGTACCAAAATTTAACGTTACTTTCTGTTGCTTGTGTTGAAATCTAGCTAGACACAGCCTAGAGCGTGATAAGCTCCGTGATTAATTAGCAAAAATTATGCTTTAGCAGTACTTAAGTAACTCTAGGCAGTAGATCTATAGCATAGGTTAGCGTTAATATACTTTATATAAGCGAAATAAGGGGAATTATTTTTATTGAGGGTAGTAGAACTTACTATAAACCTTATACTACTTATAAGATATTCCTATTACTAATTTTATATTCCTCTTATATATCTTTTATTTATTATATATATTAGTAGTATTATAGAAGTATTTTATAGTTAATAAGTAGCTATTAATAGCTTACTTAATAATAATATATTTAATTAGTATATATTTAAATCTAATACTAAGAGTAATATAGAAGTCTAGAAGTTAGATCTTAGTCCTAGTATTTAGCTAATTAATATGCTTATTAATAATATATAAATTAATAAAATCTAGCTTAATAATAATATTAATAATATATAAGTTAATAGCTAAGTTAATAATATATAAGCTAATAAAGTCTCTAATACCTAAACTACTTAGAGTACTTAGTATTAACTTATATAGAAGCTAGAGTATATTAAGAAGTTCTTTAAGTTATACTTTAACTTATATAAGAAAGGTAAACTCTTTACTATAAGTAATAAAAAAATAGCTTTATACTCTATATTACTAGAGACTCTCCCTCTAATAAAAATAGCTTTCCCTAATATAGTTAGTTAGTTTACTATAGTAAACCTAAGTAATAAGTATAATAATATATACTAAATATATCGCTAAGTATTATAGCTAGTTAATAAGTCTAGTACTAGGTATAATAATAAGTATAGTATAATTAATATTACTAAGCCTATATAGAATAACTAGATTATAAAAGATTTAAGGTACTCTAATATTAGATAGTAAGGCTTCTTATATATATATAGCCTCTATAACGTGTTATAGATTAGTATTAAGCTAATAAATAATAATATTACTAAGGTTAATAAATAGAGATACTATAAGAATAATAATAATAATAACTTTATAGATATTATATTAACCTAGCTATAATAGTAATAGTAAGCTACTAACTAGAACTTTACTACTAATACTTTAAATCTAGTTCCTACTAATAATATATTAATAATATATTAAAATAGCCTAACTATTAATAAGAAAGCTATAGTAGTAAAAGCAAAAAAAGAGGCTAAAAGTAAGGCTACTTAAGTAATTTAAAGTAGTTTTAATAACTTAGTAATACTAATAAGTAAAGTAATAATTACTTATAAGATTAAGATTTATAGTACTAATTTTAAATATTAGCTTAGTATTAAGAGTATTTTAAAAACTAGTTTATACTTTAAAGAAGACTTCTTAAGTACCTCTATATTTAATATACTACTAGAGGTAATAAAGTTATTATTCTTAGAAAAATTTAATATTTTAAGTAGTAATAAGAAGGTTAATAAAGTTAATAATAAAGAAGTAGCTATAGAAAGTAATAATATTAATATATTAATAGAAAGTAATAAAGAAAATAGTTATAATAAACTTTAATACTAATAAAACTTTATTTCTTATATAGTTAATAAAAAGACTTAGATTAATATCTAGACTTATAAAATCTCTTTTAGTATTAAAAAAACTACTAATAATACTAATAAGAGTAATAAAAGTCTTTTATTAAAGTTTTTAAAAAAGTAGAAAAGTTAAAAAAGTAAACTAAATATTATATTAAATATTATATTAAAGATTAGCTTTTTTATTTATATTAACTATATTAATTTACTAACTATTACTATTACTACTTTTCTATTTCTAATTATTACTATTAATACTAAATTAATAATTAGTAATAAATCTTTGGTTCTTTTTTATTTCTAATTACTTTATCTACTTTTACTACTATTATTACTAAGATTTTAGTTTTATTAGCTTTACTAAGTTTATCCTTCTTTTCTTCTACTTCTTATTACTTTTTTTCTATAATTTTAATAAAGTTATATAAACTTATTACTCTATATATAATCCTAATTTACGTTTTAAAGCTATACTCTAGTAAACTACTCCTTAAAATAGTAAAACTCTTTTTAATATATTAACTTTTTTAACTTTAGTTTTTAAATATATATATTATAAATTATATAATTCTTTTAGAGTTTTTAGTTATAGCTTTAGCTTAAAGTCTTTTAAGTAGTATTTCTTATTATTAAATAGTATAATAATCTTTTAGAGATCTTAAGTAAACTCTAAATCTATAAAATAATACTTCTCTTATAGTATTATAAAAGATTATACTAATATTTAGTTAAGTAGAGTAGAGTTATTTATTAACTTTTTAATACTAGCTAGTATATATATAAACTAGTAGTTAAAGTTAACTACTATAAATATATTTTATACTAACTAGTCTTTCTAATTATAAAACCTTTTTTAATTTTCTATTTTAATAAATATAAAGATATACATCTTATTAATTACTCTAATATAGCTATTAAATTATATTATCTTATTATTAAGCTTAACTTCTACTAAGATATATAATTAGTTAAGTAACTTAATAAAGTTCTTATATATAATACTTATTATATTAAGTATAATATTAAAAGTATAGCTAACTATAATTTATAATATACTAAACTAATTAGCTATATTATACTAAGTTACTAATACTTTATAATATATAAAAGAATTATTAATTTTAGTTTAACTACTTAGTATTTTATATTAAAAAGAAGGTTTTAGTATTGCAACTAATTTATAAATAAAAAAAACTTTACTTTTATTAAGTATAAAAGATCTTAGAACTTAATATTAGTTTTATTAAGAGTTTTTTTTATAATTCTAGCTACTTCTTATAGATTATTATAATATAAAGCTAATATATATCTTATTAGCTTTATATACCTATTAATATTTTTATTATCTACTTAGAAAGCTTTATTAATTAATAAAGTAGTTATTATTGCTAAGTTTTAAGCTTAGTAATCTATTACTTATATTAGCTAATTATTATTTAATTTCTCTTAAATTATAGTATACTAACCCTCTTAATAATTAAAAAAAATTAGTTAATTTTAGTAAAAAAAGTCCTATTTTATCCCCTTATTAAAAAAATACTTTATTTCTAGGAAGTATAACTATATATAATTCTAACTAGAGTAAGTACTTCTTATATAGTATAAAAGTCCTACTAAAAGAAGTATAGTCCCCCTTAGAAATTCGATTTTCTATTATTTTTCACCTCTACTTACCCTAAAATTACTAATCAATCATGGAGCTTATCACGCCCCTGGGTCGCACGCTCACGTCAACGTTCAGTGAGCAACCAAACTCGCATTAGTTTCGTACATCCTCGGACGCCGTCGCATCCTTTTCCATTCCAATGCAAGCTTCGTGGCTTGGCAAACTAGATCGGCCCGTGGACGCACGTCAGATGCCGCTACCATTCCGCCGCCCGAAAAACGGCGGAGCATTAGACACCTCAAAGCTGATCCTTGAGAGAATACGAGGATTTGCCTCTTGGATTGCCGAATGCATTGAGAGTTTCCATTCAACTTCTGCTCATCACAGCTTTCGGCATGCGGCTTTTGGGTCGCTTCTGCGTGTAGAGCTTTTCGTTGAGGAGTCACGAATGTTCTCGTATAACTCCAGTGGTAAAATTGCCTGGGGCAGGCGCCAACTCGTAGACATACGGTTAAGTCCGTGCCTTTAACTTTGAGGGCCGATTCCACCTCCATGGATATGGATGGAAAGCACAGGAGATGGCAAGAAGACTTAACTGAGAAGAATCACAAGGGTGGTGACGTAGCCCGCTGCCCGTATCGTTGCGGAGGTTCACTAGTCCATGGGACGGCCACTCGAAGGACTAAGCCCAGCAAGGCGGCTTAGCTGATGATCGCGGACTTCTTGTCGGATCCGATCTCAGACAGTGGTCCTGCTAAGAATAGAAGAAGCCTCGAGAATAAAAACTTGATGCAGGGATTTGATGGCATCAGAGACATAAACGGCAATTACCAGGATGAGATCAATTTGTGTTTACAGAAGAAGCCCGAGAAACCTCTTCGCGAGTTAGGACTCGGCGCCCATGTTTTTTCCTCGAATCCTTTTTGAGCTTTTGACGAACATTTCGTATTCGTCGGCTGAAGAATGCATGGTTGATCCAAGCCTTTCCTCCCATTTCACTCCGCAAGTAATGCACACGAGCTCCATGGCCGTTGCGACTTCGAAAAGTTAAACAAAAATGAGACCACGGCCCGTGTGCAGCGCACTCACCTGTTTCCAAGCATGATTTTAGCAAGGCTTTGAGGGTGGGTGGCTGTTGATGGGTAAAGTCTTTTCCAACACTGTCGGCTTCGCCTTGGAGATTCCGTTTTCGGCTTTCACCGAGGCGGAGAATACCACCGAGGGTCTGTCACGGGGACGAATGCTCCATATCCTCGGTGGGCCACGAATGGCCAGGGGTTGCACTCGGTGAGGTGAGCACACCGGGAGAAAAGGGGTAACGAGCAAGATATTCAGACGTCACCGAATCCTGCTCTGGTCCAGGACGACACATTTATCTATCGAACACGGGTAGAAGCAAGATGAATATGGATATTATGTACGAGTTCTGTGGCCATAGAGCGATTTGGTGTGGAAGGAAACTTTACACTCAACAGCATTTCAAAACGCGATAAAAATCAAGAGTTAAATTCGCTAGTCCAGCTTAGAGGAGAGTTTCGCATCATCGATTTCAATGTTTTGTCACAAGTGCATGTACAATTATATCGCTTAGTTCAACGCGTTGTCAACTGGCAGCTGATTCGCCCAACTCCGAAATCTAGGATTTGCCAAGAACAATCCTTCGTCCATCTTGAGGTTGATTCGTAAAGCCTGATCCGTCATAGTGAGTTGGAGTAGGCGCATATGGTAAGAGAAGTCCGATAGATAAGCCGTACATGAGAATCCTACCAGTTAATTCTATCCCGCGAATGATCTCAACATATCTTTCTCGCAACTTTACTGCTCGTTGCGAATCAAGGGATGGAACAGACCATCCGGGTACCCCTCCATCCCAAATGCGAGCAGTGGGTGGAAGAGATGGTTCTGATTATCCAGTGAATGATCACTGATGTCCCAGAGATTCTCACAAGTGACCTGAGCGTACGACGACTCGCTCGGCGATCGACAGTCACATCTGACAACGGATGTGACCTCCGCCTGTGAGACGTCAAATGCCAAGGCCCTCGAAGTGTTGACTTCGGTTTCTACTACGATAGCCTTAAGCATGATAAGCCCACTTGAATATTGGAAAGAAGTCAACGATTCGTGGACTCATCGCGATAGGTACGGTTATTCTAAACCCACCAATGTCGAATTAGCCCCGGCTTTGAACGCTTGTTTCCCGGCAAACATGAATGGATGTATGTGACAATGCAAAGACGATACCAAGCCCGCAGCATTGAAGTATATAAGGAATGTCGATTCCATTAATCATGTTTGTGTTCATCAGCACGTTTCTGCCAGACAAGAAATACCTCGGCTTTTATCGAATCTCTTAACAAGCTTCCTGATACAGCTGTAAGCGCATATGCCCAAGATACATCCTTGAACTCAAAGACTTTACGGGTGTCAACTGGACTGACCGAAACGCCTTTGCAGCCTTACGGAAACCATCATGAAGTTCTTCACCGTCGCCTCTCTCGCCCTTGCGTCCGTTACTGTCGCCGCTCCTGCGCCCAATGGACAGGCTACGTCCATCAAGCTGAGCAAAGACTACGTCGACGCTATCATCGCCGCATACCCCGACATCCACAAGCGCGACTGCAGCTTCGACTTCAGTTGCGGATGCATCTTTTGCACTTGAGTGACTTATCACTGGGGAAAGGGTGGAGACTGAGGCTGGATAGGTTCATTCGAGTAATTTGTCGAAGGTCAATGAGTATTACCTCTGTCTCACCGCACTGTGCGTATCGATGGCTGGATTATTTGAATGCACCACATCTATCAGTCTGGTGATAATTGATGCACGAATGGGGCTCAATGTTGCAAGTACGATATTCGGTGATGAGTCATGCGTAGTGGTGGCTCCTTTATCATGGTTTATCACTTGGCTAAAATGATGCTTCGATTTGCTCTTTATAAACGCGTTCCTACCCAGCTGTGTGATATGCTGATATTCTGCTGTTGCAAAAGCTGAACGGGCTGTTTCACGGCAGCATGATTCGTGACCGTTGATCATCAACGGGACCTTCCGCTCAAGTACCTCTGCCCTAAGGTAGGCCGGACATGCACTGCCCCTCCTCGGCGCCGGCCGATCGAGACCCAGAAAATCTCGGAGCACGCTACGGCGGGAGCACCCGCCCGGAAGCGGATCATCCGGATCACCTTCGGAAGGTTTTGCCGCACTGGGCTGCCGAGAGCAAGAGCCGCCGGAAACAACGCTCCGGCCTGTGCATCTGAGTTCACGTTCTGGAATCGCGGTCGGACATCCAATACTCGCAGCACGTCCAATACTCGCAGAGGACAGGCGCAATGCCACCGCATGCTGCAATCATGATGATGAAATTTGCGTCGCAGAAGACGCTCATGCTGCATGACGTCACGAATACACCATACACACGATGACTATCGAACTGAGGTTTTCCACAGACCAGAAACAGAAAAGGAATCGCAAGACACGAAGTCCGGCGGTGAGCAAGTCTAGACGAACATCCATCGACCTAACCGTGGTACTAAACCCAAGGATTCCGCTTAGCGAGCGACATTGCAATCTCGCTCACCGTGAACAATGGCAACCAAGTCGGAAACGAACCCCGCCGCCGGCGACCCGATTACCACCAAGAACCAGGTCCTGCAAGCCGGCGCCTCGGCCGTCCAGGTCTGCTTTCGCCCGCCGATGCGACACGTGGAATGTGAATTCCCCATCGTGCTAACCGGACAACCAGGACTTTGCGCCGCTGAAGAACGTCTGCGCGCACCTCAACGCGTTTCACGCCTACGCATCGGACCCGTCCCGGGTGGTTGAGGCGAACCACTACTGCGGACATTTGAACGACGATGTCCGACAGTGCATCCTCTACGACAGCCCCGAGCCCCACGCGCGCATCATTGGCATCGAGTACATGATTTCACCGAAGCTGTACGAGACGCTGGACCCGGAGGAGCGGAAGCTGTGGCATAGCCATGTGTACGAGGTCAAGTCGGGGATGCTCATCATGCCCCAGCCGTCGTTGCCCGATGCGCTGTGGGAGGCGGCGGAGAATAAGGAGATGGAGGAGATCGTCCGCGTCTACGGCAAGGTCTATCACCTCTGGCAGGTCGACAAGGGCCATCAGCTGCCCCTGGGAGAGCCGCAACTCATGACCAGCTTCACGGCGGAGGGGCAGTTTGATTTTGAGAAGCACGTCGGCGATAGAGACCGGCGGTTCAAGACGGATTATAAGAAAAGCAGGAGGCGCGGAAGCACATTGCCTCGCCGTCGGTCCATCCCGACGCTGACCAAGCCTGGAAGAAGGCACCGCAGCAGCAGCAGAAGGGGGAAGCCGAAGGGGCTGAGGTGCAGAGCGTCAAACCCTAATGAGGTTAGATGCGACAGCCGCTGGGCTGGGTTGCAGTGCTGGCTGGAAATAGGCAATCTGCGAGGTTGATGCATCGTGCCGCCGAGAAAGGGGACCAGCCGCTCCTAAATCCCCGATCACAATCATCATTGGTCCAGGCGTCAACTTTTTGGCATAAGGTTGCAAGCGGGTCGAACAGGAGAACAGCGACGCGAACGCTCGGCGGGGTGGAGGGGAAGGGAGCATAGCAATTTTGGGCAGGTAATTAAGAACTAAAGTTTTACAGTTGCGGAGGGCAGCGCGAGACGAGATTGAAATCCATGTGAAGACGGAGGACGGGGGCGCCGGTCGCGAGACTGAGAAAAGCATCGAGTTTGCGTGTGTGGATCAATATCATGAGCCAGCCATCAGAGTGTCTCCAACTGGCCAAGTGACGACACCACAGCGAATGGCCGTCTTGCAAAGGACGCGAAGAACGCAAAGAACCCCGAGCTATCTCCTTTTCTGCAACCCTGGTGGCTCGATGTCGATGCTTCAGATTCGTCTCGAAACGTCCAAAATCCACCCACGAGCGATGCAGCCCACCCACTTGAGGCTGCCGGTGATCGAATGACACCTGCTCTAACTGTGGGCCGAGGTGAAACGTGAAGGGTAGATCCTGGTATTAGGATCCCTGCGCTGCCGGGGGAGGCGCTCTCCTTGCAGCAATCTTGTGGATCTCGCGCTTCTCCTTTCCGTCGCGGAGAATATTTATTTGGGGATGGTGGTTGTCTTGGTGGTGGTGGTTTTGGTGGTTTGTGTGTGTGGTGGCAGCGGGATTGGAGACGCGGGCGGGAATTATGACCGGAATTTAGCAGCCATGGAAACCAAACTGTATGAGGATGACAAAAGCGTAATACCTAGCAAGCAGCAGGAGTGAAGTCCGCCAAGTGGCCAAGCAGTGTGCATCATCCGACTGGTGGACGGCCTTCCATGCAAGGCACGATACAACGCTCTTTTAGTCCGTCCGTCGGTCAGGTACCCGTTAATCTATGTATATTGCATCCGTTACCTTATGTCGAACACGGGGATTCATGTGGGCAAGATAGATTGCTCCCCGGACCCCCGAGGAGATTGGCTTTACTATCGGTAGGGCCGCTGCTGATGATTGACTGATTGACACTGATTGCCACCGACTCTCCACGCGGATGCGCCGCTGAAGCAGGTTGCTCGTTCTTGGCCTCTGGAGTTCACGGTCGCAACACCGCAGATAATCCCCGAGTCGGTCATCGGTAAGTGGTTCCCGATCGTCATAAACATCGACAATTGACAGCTTCTTGGAGGAGGCTCAGCTGGGGCTGGACGGGATTGGGAACTGGGACTAGCGGCTCGCATCTTCTTGCCCTCGTCGTCTGGTCGAAATCTGTAAAACAAGACCAGCCACGATCTGGATGGATCTGGGCGGCATCTTCATCCGTCGCCAGTGTGGCTTCTTTTGGGCTAAACAGGCGACCCCTTCGGCCGGTCTCCGAGCGTCGGTCTCACCCTACCTGGGGCGGGACGAAAAGGTGACTGCGTAGGGGAAAAGAGAGAGAAAGGAAGAGCAAGAGTGAGTGAGTGTGTGAGAGAGTCAGCAAGACCAGACGAGTCCACGTTCTGTCCGTCCTACCCGCTGCCGCAGCCGGGACGCCACGATGCCTGCCTGCTGGCTGTCAACGTCAGGATTTCAGGAATGGGACGAAAAAGAATGGGAGGAATCTTCCAGCCCCGGCTTGCTTGCTTGCTCTGGCTCGCTCTCGCCCTGCTTTCGACCCTCTCCTCGCTCGCCCTCGGCCGCCGCCATCGTCGTCGCGCGCTTTGGGCTTTGCCTCTTGGCACGTGTATCACACCTCGAGTCTGTGACCCCCTTTTGGCCGAGTAGAGACGGGTCGACCCTTGGACGACAGACGGCCTCGCAGCGGTGCACCCAGAAAAAGCAATGGGCCGCAGCACACACGCAAAGAAGGTTCCTCTTTCGCAGGGCATTATGACGGCGTAGTAAGCTTCATTATCCTCGCTCGCTGCCGCCCCCCCCCTTCGTCCCCTTTCGGGCGCCTGTGGGTGGTCTCGCTGCGTTTTGGAGGGGCGCTGACATGCCCTGGCTCCGTTGTCAAATTGCTTACCAGGGCATCTGGTAATGCTCTGTGAAACACGCTCGCCTCTTCAGAACCAACCCCTCAGCGCCTAATCGTCCGACCTCCCGTCTGTCTCGGCCCTGCCAAACACGGCTAGACGCCGTTTGTGAAAACTCGCCGTTGACTCGCGGGCAACCGAGTTGGCCATCCCGGACGAGAGCGGACAAGGGCGGACATGCATGGGCGAGAAGGGTGGGAAGCAGGGGTCTTGTGTGTATAACAGACAGGGATCCTTCGCCAAACTCCAAGATCCACCACCACCACCACCACCAGAGGCAGACTCAACCACCCAACATCCACATCCAACGCACTCCCAGAGCCTCCTCCACGTCCTGAATGCGCTCCCATACTATGGCCATTCTATGGTAATGCCCCCCATATGCCACCCGACTGCCTCGCTACCGGCCGCTGACAAGGCCTCGACCAACACGCGAACTGCACCATGCTCACCCTGACCGACCCCTGCCTCGCCTCACCCTTCCCCTTCCCTCCCTCCCAGTGCCTATTCCCAGGCTTCCCTCCATCTGCCAAGAGAGGACTGGGTCAGGGTCAGGTCGCGACTCCGCCCAGCACCACAGCCTTGCGACAGGAGGTGTTGCAGATGATCTGAGCAGATCAGCGTACATCATTGATGGTGGGCGTTTGACTACGTTTACGTCGTTTCGGCCCTCGTCCGCGAGGTTATGTATAAGATGACCTTCGCGGCGTCGTCTCGTCTTTAAGGTCTCTCCCTCTTCCTCCCTCACCCACACAATCAATATCATTCACTTGTGCCTTCGCTCTCCCAGCGGGCTTCGCTTTTCTTTTCTTCTCTTCTTCCTTCACTTCGTTCCTTTTAATCGTGCTGGGCACATTGAACTTAGTCTCTGCGAGACAAGATGCTTTCTTTCAAGGATATCATTATCGGCGCGTCCATGCTGGCGGTGGTTCGCGGCCACGCGGCTATCCTTAATGCTCAGGGCGATGCCGGTGGTCCTGCTTCTGTTGGTTTCAAGGGTAAGTGAGCTGGAACGAAAAACGAATCACTTGGTGATGGCTTCAAAAATGAGATTTCATCATCGGGAGGATTCACTGGGCTTCTCACTGCCGAACACATCTCACTGACTCCAAACTTTCAGTCGACCCCAACCTTGCCCGCAACTGCACGATCATCAACCCCTGTCAGCAGGACGCCACCCTGATCCGCGATGCCGAGATCAAGGCCAACACCGTGAACGAGTGCGGACGTACTGAGATTTCCGGCAACATCGATGTCGGCGAGAACACCGAGAATGCCCTGGCTGCCGGCGCCGTCACGCAGGTCAAGCCTGGCTCCAAGATCACCGTCACCATCCACCAGGTGAACGCCGACGGTGCTGGCCCCTTCGCCTGCGACCTGGACCCCACCGGTAACTCCCTCGGCGCCACCGGCCAGACTCCTCTCGAGGTCACCAACAACGTCCCCGGAACCAACGGCTTCTCCCAGGCCAAGGCCCAGCAATTCAACATCACCGTCACGATGCCCAACGACCTCAAGTGCACCGGCGCCTCCACCGGCAACGTCTGCACCGTCCGCTGCCGCAACAACGCCGTCGCCGGCCCCTTCGGCGGCTGCTTCGCTGTCCAGCAGTCCGATGTCACCCCCACCGCGAACACCCCCCAGAACATCAAGACCGCCCAGGACCTCGGCGGTGTCCTCGCCAAGCAGCAGCAGAACGCCGCCGACCTCCCGGCTGCCATCAAGGCTAACCAGATTGACGGCACCAAGGAGGGCCAGGCCAACATCGCTGCTGCCAACAAGCTTCTGGGCGTCCCTGAGGTCGTGACCAAGGAGTTCCCCGCCACCAACACCGGCCCATCCGTCGACGGCACTGCTGGCGCCGGTGGCAACGCCAACGCTGGAACTGGAAACGCGAACACCGGCAACACCGGCAACGCTGGCAACAACAACGCCAACACCGGAGGCAACGCGAACACCGGCGGAAACGCCAACACCGGAGGCAACGGACGCCAGAGGGGCAAGGGCCGCGGCAAGCGCGCCGCCAGACAGAAGCGTGAGGAGAACAGCGGACTGAGATGGGCCAAGCGCTACGTCGTGCCCGGAGCCGACTTCCAGCCTGAGGTTGCCCCATGAAGAAGAAGAGGAGAAAAGGCCTAGGCCTCATCAAACAAACACTCCGAATTAGAAGTTTCAGCTTCTACCTAGAGCGCGTTTGCTTTCCCTCCCTCCTCCTTCATCTGTGCCTCTCTCAGCGTTGACGTTGTGTGGTTCCCGACGACTCCCCCTCCTCCCTAATCAGTCTCCCCACCTCCTTGTTTTGCACACAATATCAACACATCCGGAACTCAAATTTGTCAAAGGAAAGCACTCTTGTGCTTGTTGGAGCGGTTTGCAGCTACAAACTCTTTTTTCTCTTATTGTGTGTAAAATTATAAAAAAATTTCATAGCAATGATTTGATGTCAAGTCTACGTTGTGCCTGGTTCTATTCTAAGAAATGTGTGTGAACTTTGTGTGTGTGCGTCGGAGAGTTGGACTCACTTCTCATCTGCAGGATTCACTGTGAGTTTGCTCAGCACAGATGAATGAGATGTGAGTTGAGTGGGCAATGCGAGAGACATTGGGGTGCGCAGTCTTTGCGTCTAATCCTCGGAACCGACAAAAGGTGGCCGAGCTGGCTCTCAGGTACAATTCCGAGGACACCATAATCCCACTTCTGGTGCCCCCGAAATCAGTTGCCTGCCCACCACCAAAAAAGCATTTTTGACCGTTCCTGGGCGGACTTTGAAACCTGGGTGGTGGAGTCGTTGGTTTTTTTCCCTCCCGTCCACCTCTCCTATGAGCTGGTTATTTCCCTTGGTCCGCGTATGGAGTGACCGTGCTGAAACGCACGGATTCTATGGATAGCAAGCGAGGTCGGACGGAAAACGAGCCACGCTCGTACGATTTGAGCCGCGCAAATGGGATGCTACTTTGCACGGCTCCGTCTCACACTGCAAAGGCCACGCGGAGTTTGGCGTGGGGGGGCCTCGGTTTTGGGCATATCCGCTTCACTTTGTGATTTCCTGTTGTTGAAGAATAAGTAACTCTGTGGTGGCGACTGCTTCAACGAGTTGTATCGGCCGTGGGCAGTCTTTCGCGAGTCGGATCCCCTCAGAGTTTCAAGGAGGGGAAGGTTTTCGCGGTCTCCGACATGTTACTTGCTTTTTCTCTCCCGCTGAGAAAGAAGGAATCATGACAGCCTTGGCCACGCTATCTCCGTGGTATAAGATCAGACTTCTGCCCACCTTGATTGATCTGCCGTACAGCAAATGCGCCGCCCCCCGTAAGGTCCCTGATTTGGGCGTGAGGAGACAAACCCTCCTGCGACGTTTCTCCAAGGTTTTGCAATGGCCCCGGTGCTAAGCCCTACAGGTGGGCATCAAGCTCAGTTCAGGTCCTCTTGGCTTCAACTGCAGGTGCGAGAGAAGATCCAGGTCCTGCGTTAGCTCATTGGACGTCGACATGGACGATCCTGTAACTTGTTTTCAGGAACAGCAACACAGAAAGTGACCTATCAGAAGCCTCTGAGCACTCTTATCATTGATGCCATAGCTGAAAAGTCTACAGTCTTTTTCTGCCCTTCTTGAGTTGCTGTGAAGGGCTGGGGAGAAAAGTAAGTTGGCACACCAGCCCACAATTTCTCTTCTAAGTTCAGTTGTACCTTGCAGAAAAGGGAAAGCCAATGACGTTCTCCTCCACACCAACATGAACGGGCAACCACTACGGACATGTATTTTGTCGTTTTTCAAAACGCATTCTCTGGGAAGATCAATCACCGCCGTCGGCTCGCGCATTGCGCGGCTGGTATCGCTGAGAAAATATCCGGTCGCGCTGGAGCTGTCCGCGACTATGCCTTCTCGAATGTTCGGGCGTGGCTCGGCGTCTGGTGTTCAAGTCAAAGTTTCAAGTGTTTCGACGACAGACGTGGGGGACCCGGGTGAGGAAGGGGGAGCGAGAGCGGGAGAGGCTGACTGACCTCGGTGTGCCGAAATCGAGACATCAGATGCGCCGGCACATCCCAGCGATCATGTGAGTCAGTTACCACGTATGATGTACTCTTAACCTTACATCATCACTTTCTTTCTTAAATGGCCTTTTGCGTTTGATCGCTGTACTCTGTTGCTGTTTTGCGTTTTCTTTCCCCTTGCCTTTGACTTTAAACTCTCGATGCGCTGCATGTTCAAACGAGTTCAGGCACGAAACAAACGACATCAGTTTTGGGTTTGAGGTTGCAGTTCTGACAAGAAACTGACAAAGGGCGACAAGGGGCGAAGATGAGTCTGACAAGCTTAAGATGTCAGCTTATTGCTGCTTCGTCTCGCGATACCCCACCTGTCTTGACTTCAAATCTTGAGCCTGTCTCCAGACTAGGCGGCAACTCTCTTGCGCTCAGGCACGACATCGATGCCTACCTAGTCTGGCCGCTTCTGACAAGATGTCAACTGATAAAATCTGTCCGTATTTGGGACCACTTCTGCAAGTTTATACTTCAGTCATCGGCTTCATCGATCAATCTTCCGCCAGCGCGCGGCTGCTTCCGCCGTTAGGTTCGTGATGACCCCACTTGGCAATCCGGTTGACGGAGTTGCGGCACGATCAAAGCGGGACGGATATAAACAAGACAAAGTGCTCATGAAATCTCCACACCCACCGTTTTCTGCCTCATTAGCGCGAAGTCTCTGGAGTCACTGCATTGCGGCTTTGGGCCAAGTACGAGACCCGGGAATACACTCAAGATTTTCCCACTTGCGCTTCCTTGTGGCCGAGCGCTTCGCACATGACGGCATCATATGCGAACGTCTCGCAGTACCGTTCAACTCCAATTTGCGGTACTCGGCTCGGAGGCCAAGCGCCGCCAAGGCAGCCGCAAAGCTTCACTGCCCACGCCGAGTGAAGAAATTGATGAAGAAAGAATATTGCTTGCGCATATGGCGCGTATATGAAGGCGATCATTGACGTTCGCAGACGACGGCGCGCTACCCTCCGAGGAGTTGGTGCGCGTGCCAGGGGTTTTATCCCCCACAATGGGACTTTTGCGGCAGATTGATATTGATGGTCTACTTTTTGCAGATTCGGGGCAGCATTGGCTACGTAAGAAGTGCGGATATTGCCTCTGAGCCTCAGCCGGGACACGCCCGAGATCGGGGTAAATCACGACGGCTTCGGCCCAATGGCTCCGATAGGTGGACTGGTTTCTCACGGTCCGCCATTCCATCAATACGATGGATGCTCCGTGGATCCACGGCCCCGCCATCGGCATCACAAGCCGGGAGGGCATGGGCGGCAGGCATTGCCCGAGTTGGAATAGGGGGCCAAAAAGTAAAATAGACTAAGGGGCATAAGGGGTAAGAAGGGAATAAACAGCAGCGAATGCAAGACTTAACTCTGTTTTCTTGCATAACGCAGGCAATCCAAGGTTAAAAGCTAAGCCATTTGTTTTTGCGTTAGATGCAAGGAACAGAGTCAGGAGATTGGTCCCTGCAGTAGTTGCACACTTTAACCGGAGCCACAGCCACATGGCTATGAAAAAAAGTCCCCGGCACTCTGTATTTTAAAGCATCCCACGTGTTAGTCCGTGGCGCCACCTCTACCACTGTTCAACACCACGATCGGTTAATCTTATTGAGAGAAAGATTGAGGCAAAAGAAAATCAATAATGACGGGCGGTAATGTCGACGAGGAGTTGCACTGTCAGATCTGACGGGTGGTTGAGTTGCGGCAACTCACACTTCGCCTAACCGCCTACATTGCCATCGTGCAGACCAGTGCCGCAGGTAAGGTGGTTGTGTTGGTCATCTGAGGCCGTCACATCCGCATCTGTGGCTTCGGTACTGCGCTGCAAGTGCCGCGCACTCCGGATTCTGCAGGGGAGCAATAGATTGCCCAACCAATCGCAAGGAGCCACGGCCACGCGAGCGGATGGCGGTGGGAGTTCTTCCGTCCAGGCGCCCCTTGCAGGAACCCCAGCTTGGCTTTGCGGAGTAGACCCACGATGTCACCTCACTCTAAGAGGCGGCAACAGGTGCTTCTCTGAGCCCTGAGCTCGCTCATACCACAACCAGTCCCCGCGTCACCAGCTCGCCGGTCCTGGGTCAGTTAATCAACCTGTTGCGGCCGGCTTGCCGTCAGACATAGTGACAGAGCCAAGGTTGTCGCCCTACGAGACAAGCCTTCACAAGACTTCGCCCAGAAAGTGCCTCTACCACAGTCCTGGTCTCAGACCATGTTCGTCCAATATGGGACCGTCTCCCCTTGGAAGAGCGGGAAGACATCCGATCTTTTTTGGCGCCTTGGTCCCACCGGGACATCGCCTCTCCAATGATTCAGAGCCACCCGGATGAGTGTTCCCAATTGAAAGCATCACCACTCACTTAGAGGAACCTGACAAGCCCCTGGCCGGAGATTAGAGTGTTCGGGGGACATGCGAGAGAGAGAGAGAGTGAGAGAGTGAGGGGGCTCAGTCAACAGCACGGCGCCCATCTCATGATAGTTTAACCTTGAATAGCACTTCGAAACAGTTTTCGAGAGTCTATATAAGCTGGCGAGGCCATCCCCTCAGTTGAAGGTTTGCTTCCCTCTTCATCCCAAGCCACTCGGACATTCTTTTCTGGCACTGCCATTCACTCTTTTTTTTCAGACCGTCTGAATATTTCGCTCTTTTTCGTCCCGTCTTTATCGACTGAACTCCCAGCCTTTTCGCCCCTTAAAACCAAAACCACCATGTTGACCAAGGTTTCCGCCATCGCGGCCCTAGCGGCTGCCGTCCGCGCGCAGCAGGTCTGCACCCTCAACACTGAGACCAAGCCCGCCCTCACCTGGTCCACCTGCGCTGCTGGAGGCTCCTGCACCACCACCAACGGAGCCATCACCGTCGATGCCAACTGGCGCTGGACTCACCAGACCAGCGGCAGCACAAACTGCTACACCGGCAACAAGTGGGATACCTCCATCTGCAGCACCGGCGAGGACTGTGCCTCCAAGTGCTGTCTCGATGGCGCCGACTACTCCGGCACCTACGGTGCTAGCACTACTGGCAACGCCCTCAGCCTCAAGTTCGTCCAGCAGGGCCCTTACAGCAAGAACATCGGTTCTCGCATGTACCTCATGGACAGCGCCGGTGAGAAGTACGAGATGTTCAAGCTTCTCGGCCAGGAGTTCACCTTCGATGTCGATGTCTCCAACCTGGGTGTAAGTCCAATAGCCCCCGCAGCAATGATTATCAAACTGACGAGGATTCCAGTGCGGCCTGAACGGCGCCCTCTACTTCGTCTCCATGGACGCAGACGGTGGTGTCGCCAAGTTCCCCACCAACAAGGCCGGCGCCAAGTACGGCACCGGATACTGCGACTCCCAGTGCCCCCGCGACCTCAAGTTCATCGACGGCAAGGCCAACGTCGAGGGCTGGACGCCGTCCTCCAACGATGCCAACGCCGGCGTCGGCAACATGGGCTCCTGCTGCTCCGAGATGGACATCTGGGAGGCCAACTCCATCTCCACCGCCTACACCCCGCACCCCTGCGAGACCATCGGCCAGAAGAGCTGCTCCGGCGACGCCTGCGGCGGAACCTACAGCACCACCCGCTACGCCGGCCAGTGCGACCCCGACGGCTGCGACTTCAACAGCTACCGCATGGGCAACACCACCTTCTACGGCAAGGGCTCCCAGTTCGCCATCGACACCTCCAAGAAGATCACCGTCGTCACCCAGTTCGTCGAGTCCGGAGGCGCTCTCACCGACATCAAGCGCTTCTACGTCCAGGACGGCAAGGTCTTTGTCAACTCCAAGTCCGATATCGCCGGCGTCGACGGTAACTCCGTCACCGCGGACTTCTGCACTGCCCAGAAGAAGGCTTTCGGCGACGAGGATGTCTTTACCCAGAAGGGCGGTCTTCCTCAGATGGGCAAGGCTCTCTCTGAGGGTATGGTTCTGGTCATGTCTGTCTGGGATGATGTGAGTTGACAACCCAACCCACCTTTTTGTTTATGATGAAAGAAACACTTGGCTAATATGTTTCCCTACAGCACCACTCCAACATGCTCTGGCTCGACTCCACCTACCCCACCGACAAGACCGGCCTCGGCACCGCTCGCGGCACTTGCAGCACCAGCTCCGGTGTTCCCGCCGACGTCGAGTCCCAGGCCCCCGACTCCACCGTCATCTTCTCCAACATCAAGGTTGGCCCGATTGGCTCCACCTTCAACTCTGCCGGCACTGCTGTTAGTAGCCCTGTATCATTCCTTCTTTTCGACTGATGCTGACAATGACTCCAACAGTAATCAGCAAGTTCGACTCCCGTGGCCGCCGCTAAAAGCCATGTGATCCCCGCGTGGAAGGTGGCCGAACGGCTGAGGGGACACTTTCTTGACCATTCTGGTGTAAATGATTTCTTTACCTGTACATACACAGATGTCTTCGGCTTCTTGAATTTAACCAAGAGTCGCCGAATAAGATTCTCTGCTGGTCTTTTGGACTGGCCTCTTTCTAAACTCATCTTTATTCGCGTGATACGACAGCCTCAGGGGTTTGTGTGAGCTTCAGGCCTCGTGTGATTTAACATGTCTTTCTTCGTCCAATGAACTGCCGTGTTGTATACAAGCAACTTAGATTGTGGATTAACATAAATGATTCCAACGGCAAGAACCTTTCGGACGAGGCTGGCTGTCCTTTAAGAGCCATCGTCGTAGGAAGAAGAGTGTACAGCTAAGCACATCTCATGAATGAGATAGTATTTATTAATGACACAACGACCACGGAGATATTTAGTGACGACTTCCAGGGAAATGGACGCCAGGGAATGTCAAATAATATGTCGTATTGATGAGTTAGGGGCTGCCATTATTTCTTCACTTGAACTGCATGAGAACCCTTACCGAAAATGGAGACAAGCTCCCAGATTCCATAAAACGAACCGCTTTTTTAACTCGAAACGGTCTTCGAAATGAGGACAAGCATAGTAAGAGCCGCTTGGTTCCACTCACCGCCCTGGGATGTAACACATCCAGATAGCGAAAAAGAAAGAGGTCAAAAAAAGAGGAAACCAAAACAAGAAGGACGATGAGCCCCATATGACGTTGCCTATTAATCAATTGCCAGACATTGATCACTAGCACATGCAGTGAAGCCTGTGTTATAAGAACCTGTCGTATGCACCATCGAAAGTTGCCATCCTATGTAATAACGCTATATTCTCATCTTCCGTTTGGAGATAAAATATAAACGTAGTGTTTGTGTTCATTCAGCTGTCAGTGACGCAAATCAGACTTTAAATGAGCCCGGCTATGCAATGGTGTGAGCGCAAAGGTCATCGTGTCAAATTTTATGACCAAGCTTACCAAAGTGGGCATGTAACCGCGTGCTTCATAAGCCATGGCTCGATGCATTCGGAACAGAAGATGTGACCGCATGGAAGCTGAGCTACCACTGTCCCGGCAGCAAAGTCTTCTAGACACACCGAGCAGGTCGTCGCTGTAGCAAGCTGGGCAGCCGCATCGAGCTTGCTGCGAGCAAGTCTGGCCAACGGAGGTTTGATTGGCGGAGGAACTGCGCGGGACCGAGTGAGCGGCATTGAGACTGGAAACCCATACTGACTCTTAGGCATGATTTGGGGCATAGATGTCGGCAGAAATGGGCGGCGATGGATGATGACCTTCTTCCAGGCAAACATGTAGAGACCCAGGCCGATCAGCAACGCAAAAGCGACGCAAAGGGCGACGGCCACAGCCCCGGGTTGCTTGGAAGGCTCCCAGGCCGGTGACGACTGGCTTGAGGCTGCATCCGGAGTGCCCGTCGGACTCATATGGAGAATGACATGAGAAACGTGGAGGAGAAGGAGGTAAAGACGAAGTGAGGTGCTGGGCGAAGATTCTCGTGCCAAACCCACGATTCCTGGCCCTGTTTTAAAGCTCAATGCCGGAGGACTAAAGTGCCCATGAATGCGTATCACAAGACGCGTTCACCGACCTGTTTCCATGTGATGTCTCGGCTGAGGGATTAACCATCATGATGCTCGGTTTGCCATATCTGGTGTTGATGACCAGGCGTCAAATTTCTTGGCAAGCGATTGGTACGGCGCTGCTATTGTCTGGGGGACTCTGCGCCCGTTTCCCACGGGGAAATTGGAGTTTGTAGGTAATTTTAACGTAATGGATGTCCTTTGCGTCCGAAAGGGAGAAAGGGCGCGTCCCCCTTTTTGTATGCGGCATTTTCTCTTGGCATCCTCCCCCGTCCGCTCAGGGCTCGTGTAAGTGACCTTCGGAAGAGGCCGCCTGCCCAAGGAGAAGTTGGACGCAATTCTGGATATAAAAATTTGAACTGAAAATTTGAACTGTCGGTGAAACAGACATTGTTGCATTGCATCTTCTTTGCATCTCTTGTTTTGCCTCTGCGTGCATCGCCTCTCTCCTCGCCCGACGCCGAGCTGCTGTACTATCTATCCCTCTTCATTACCATGGAAGACCCCGAGAAAATGACAGAAGAAATTCGCCCTGGTGGGAGTCACAATGCCCATATATCTGCATTCGTGGACCAGCTTCTCAGTTCACCTGACGTTGTGCACCAAGCTCTCAACACGGAGAAGCCTGATGCGATCTTTTCCATGCTTCAGAAAGCTTCCCTGCTCTGCAACGATGCTTCGTTTGAAGCAAATACAATGCATCTCCCTCCTCAGCAAAGAGCTGCTGAGGGTAATGCGACGGACGTAGCTACACTTAAAAATCCCTATAGGTACCTACATAAATATATATCTATAGAAACTATAAATATTAATAAAGACCTATTAAGTAAATAAGTATTTATAAAATATAAATAATAAGAAATATATAAGTAATAGATATAAATATTATTTACTAAATAACTAAAATTCTATAATATAAATAATATAGATATTTAAATAGATATTACTAAATTTATATATATAAAATCTAAGTATATATAATAAAAGTAATTTTATATATTAAGATTTTCTATAAAATAAAAACTATTTTTAATTATAGAAATAAGATTATTATAAAACTAAATAAAGAGAAACTATTTCTATATAAATTAGCTAAGTTTTTTTTAGATATTTCTCTAATAAACTTTAATTACTTTTAATTTTTTAAATATTATTATTTCTAGTTTATTTTTAGTTTAGTTTTTATATAAGTAATTATATAGATAATAGTAATAAGTTTAATAAAACTTAAAACTTATACTAAAAGATATTTTATTATAAAGTTAATAGAAATAATAAAGATATAATAGTTAATCTCTCTATTTATATAAGAAAAATTAAATATTATTTATAATATTTTTAAAATCTTTAAAACTTATAATTTTAATTATATTTTCTTTAATAATAAGAAGAAACTAAAAAACTTTATATCTATAAATAATATAAGTTCTATATATTTTAATATATACTAAAAAGTTCTTTAGTAATTAATTATAATATCTTTTATATTATAGTTATCTAATAAAATAGTTTTAACTAACTAAAGTTTAGCTATATAAATTAATATTATTTAAAAATAAGAACTAAATAACTTTAAATTAAAAAAGTTTAAATTAAAGTTTAAATAATAATAAATATACTAAATAATTAATATATATTCTAATAAAACTAAAATTAGAAAAATATATAGGAAATCTTATATTATATAGTAAATACTTATAAAAATTAATATCTTATTAAAGTAGTATTAAAAGCTTAAGTAGGACTTAGAATAGCTTTTATTTAAAAGATTAGTTAGTATATTATAATAGCTTTTATAAAAAGAAAATAGCTTATATTATCTAAAAAAAAGTATTTAAAACTGCTTATAATTAATAGAAAAACTAAATAAAATCTTAAAGTATAGAAGTTAGTTTTATAATTAGTATAAAAACATTATTATAAATAAAATTAGTAATAATTTATTTAAATATTTAAACTATAGAAAGTTTATATAACTAAGCTATAAATTAATTAAGAAAACTAATTATTTAGTTAAAAATAATCTTATAATATAGATTTATAATAGTTTTTTTTAGATATTTTTAAAATAATAAATAATACTCTCTTAAGTAATATAACTATAATATTAATTTAAACTAATAAAGTAAAAGTTAGAAAAGTTATTTTTAGCTTTATATAGAAGTAAAAATAATAAAATAGCTTTATAAAGTTTAATATTATTCTTCTATAACTTAAAGTACTTTTTAAGCTTTATTTTAATAGCTTTAATACTAGTTAAAAGTAGCTATATTTAATACTTATTTTTATTATAAAGTTATTAATTTACTACTACTTTATATATATCTAAATACTAAGTAATTATTTTTAATATACCTAAAGTTTAGCTAAGATCTATTCTATTTTAACTAATTTCTATAGTAATAAAAAGAAAAAGCTTAGTAATATCTAATATTATAATAAACTAAATCTACTTATAATTAAAGATTATAAACTTTATAAATAGAATAGATCTTAAACTACTATATAATAACTACTTTAAATTTAATAGTTTATAATATATTAGAGTTATTAAGTTCTATTAAGTTTTTATATTAAAAATAAGTTATTATAGCTTTTATTTAGAATTAATATTCTTCTATAATTTAAAAAATCTCTATAACTTTATTAAGCTATATTTTAAAGAAATTATTAGACGCTATATCTATAAATAGATTAGTATAAATAATTAATATAATAACTATTAAAACTAATATACTTTAGTAATTATAATTATAATTAAAACTTCTTTAATTTCTTTAAGTTTAATATTAAGATCTAATAAAGCTTTTCTAAAAATTTTAATATTATGTAATAGATCTATATATTAAATACTTATATTTATAACTAGTTTATTATCTTAAGTATTTAAACTATTAGAGTTATTTTTAGAGTTTTTATTAAAATTACTTTCTATTAGTTAATATACTATTTAAATTAATAGTAGATCTAAAATTAAGGGAGATTTATATAGTTTTTTAGTAACTAAATTAAAAATATAAATAAAATAGTAAATATATATAATTTTTATAAAATATATATTAAATCTTAAAATATATTTCTAAATAAGAAGAGAAATAGAAAAGTTATAAATATTATTAGTAGTAATATAGTTAAAATAGAGTAGTTCTAAATATTATAGCTTTTTAATAATATTAATAATATATTAAGTTATAATATTTATATAATACTTCTATTTAATATTAAATATATTTAGTAAAATAATATATTAGATCTATTTTATATTAATAAAAAAGTATATTATATTTTGTAGTATAGCTTCTTAATTAAATATAATTTATATATTAATAGTAAAGAATATTTTTAAGTATAAAATAATTTTAGAAAGTATTTAATTCTAAATTAATATTATTTTAAAGTAAATAAAACTAGAAATAGTTAGAGATAAAAGAAAGAAAGAAAGATTTAACTATTTAATAAAACTTAAAATATAAGTCTTAAAATACTATTAAATAGAATAGTTCTTAATAATAAAATAGATAAAGCTTTAAAAGTTTTATTAAATTTAAATCTTTTAGAATAATTTTAAGTTTTAAAAAAAGAATTAATATAAAGATTATTATAAGTATAATTATAAAAAGTATAACTAATATACTTTATAATATTTATTATTTAACTTTTTATAAGTATATAATATTTATTGTTTTTATATTTTTTTATATATACTAAGATAAGTAATTCTTTATAGATATATTTTAAGTTTTAAGAGAAATATAGTTAAAATTATAAAAGTATATATATTATTTCGACTAGTATTAACTAAAATAGCTATATTAATAAGTATTACTAAATATCTACTTTTTAACTATTAGGATTTTATTTTTTTAATTCTTTAAAAGTTAAATATTTTAATTTTCTAATAACTATATTTAAAAAGTAGTATAATAATATATTATTTATACTATTTAGTTTAAGTCTATTAATTTTAAAAAGAAAGATTAGAATTATAGAGAATAATTATATTACTATAAATAAGTTTATAGTTAATAAGAAGTTTAAAAAATATAATATTATTATTATTCTAAATAAAACTACTAGAATTTATAAAAAGAAGAGATATTATAGCTCTAAGAAATATAAAAAAAAATTTAAAAAAGAAAAGAAATTTCTAAAGTATTATTATAAGATAATTATTATAAATATATATAATAAACCTTTAAAACTTATAAATAAGAATTAATTAGTTTATTAAATACTAAATAAATAGATCTTAATATTTTTTTATTTTTATATTTATATTAATTTTTATTTATAATTCCTTTATACTATATTATACTATTTATATTATTATAAACTATTCTATTTACTTTTTAGTTATTTAAAAAGAAAAGTTAAAATATTAAAATTTCTAAACTTTAAATAGTTTCTTTATTAAATATAGTTATTAAGTCTAAGTAGCTAATTATCTATCTAATTAAATTCTAAACTACTTCTATTTTTATTTATAATATAAATAAATAAAAAACTAATAAAAACTATTTAAGTTAAAATATAAAAGATATTATAATAAAAAGTATAAATCTAAGTTAGTATAAAAAGAAATATAAGTTTTATACTAAAAATAAGTCTTTTTATATTTAAACTAAATAATATAATAATAATAAAAATATATATATTTTAAGAAATTTAAAAGTAGTAAAAAGCTATATAACTTATAATTACTAAATATCTATTTAATTGTTTTATTTAAGAAGTTATATTTAGAATTAAACTAAATATATAGTTCTAATTACTTAATTAAAGTATTATAAGAAGTAGTAGAATTATTTTTAGTAATAATTTTAGAAAGTAAGTTTATTATTATATTATTTAAACTATATTAAAAAGAAATAGATATTAATCTTTATATTATTTATACTAAATAAATAACTTTATAAAAAGATATTTATTTATTATAAAATTCAAATAAATAAATAGAAATATAAGTTAAATATATAATATAAGTAATATATTAAAGATTATTATAATTTAAATTAATATAATTTAGATAATAATATTTAAAAAAACTAAAATAAATATTAATTTATAAAGCTTATTTATTAAAACTCTAAAGTAATATAAACTATAAAACTAAGAAAACTTTAATCTTAAGAGAAATACTTTATTAATACTTTAGAATTAAAATCTTAAAAAACTTTTAAAAAGCTATATTTAAATAGTAATATTTTAAAAACTAAAAGAATAACTACTAATATTTTATATTCTCTATAATAAAAACTAATTCTATTTTATATTTATATTAGTCTAAAAGAGAGATTTAGTTATTAAGTTTATTATTTAAATATATAGTAATTATATTTTAAATTATTTTATAAATTAAAATATTATACTAAGTATACTTTTTATAGATATTATATAAAAAGTAATAAGTTAAAATATAAATAAGAATTAGTATTTAAGCTATATTTTAGATTTTATAATAAATTTAATAAATATTCTTTTAGTTAGATATTATTTAAATATTCTAAATATATTTCTATAGCTAGATTTAGTAGCTAAATTTAGTAGATATATCTTTAGTATAGTTAGAGTTCTAATAAACTTTAAAGATATTAAAGAAAAAAATCTCTAATATAGAGAGATATTTCTAAAATAAAAAAAAGTAGTTTCTATATATTTAGTTTTCTTAAATAACTTCTAAATAGAATTAAAGAATTAATAAAAATAAACTAGCTTAGTTTAACGGTTTTAAGATATATTATTTAAATAAATTAAAAGTATAAATATTTATAAATCTTTATATTTTATTATAAATTTAGTTTATAATAATCTTTTATAATAACTAATAAAACTTATATAAATAGCTTTTCTCTATAATCTTTTAAGTATTTCTATTAATATAGTAAGTATAATAAGTAGATTTAAAAAAGATATAAGTTACTATTATTAAAGATAATAATATTAACTATTTTATTTTTATTTTTAATTATAAAATCTATATTTAGAATATTATTATAGAAAGTAAGATCTTCATTAGTAATATAACTACTATTAAACTATAATAAATAATAATTTACTTATATATTATAAAAAGTTAAAAAAAGAAATAAAGAATTAGAAATAAACTTATTAGTATAAATTAACTTTTAATATCTTAGTATTTTTAAAGATTTACTTATTATTAGGAGTTATACTTATATATATTTATTTTCTTTATAGCTTAAACTTTCTTCTACTTCTATTAATTTAATACTACTATTATATATTTTAGATTTACTTAAACTTTAGATATATTCTTAGTATATTTCTAGGTTTTAATAATATTAAAGTTATTAAAATAAATATTTTTAACTTTTCTCTTCTTATTAATATTAAAACTATTAATATATAACGTCTTAATATAATAATAATAATAATAATAATATAAGAATAATCTACTTACTTAAATATTCTATATAAAATAAATAAATAGACTTTTATATTTATAACTTTACATAAAAGTATTTAGTTTATTATAACCTATAACTTTATAAACACTTATATAATCCTACTTATATAATTAAGAGCTTTGAAGTTTATATTTTAGGTTATCTTTCCCCTCTTTTTTCTCTACTTTAAGATATAACTTACTAACTATATTAACTAGAATTATTATAATATATTCCTTCTCTATTAATTATCTATATAAATAAATACCTATAAATACTAAAAATTATCACTTTTTATTATAATATATCTCTATCTATAACTCTATACTATATAGGTATATATACTATACCTCTAAATACTCTTATATCTATGCTAAGAAAAACTTATAAGTTAGCTTATATAAAAGTTAATATAAATAGTTAGTATAATTTAAAAAAAAAGATATATTATAACTAAGAAATATATCTATCTTAATTTAGATAAATATAATAAAGAAAGAGAAATATATTATAGTAAAATAAGAAAAAAATAGCTAAAAATATAAGAAATATAAGAAATAAAGTGATTAATATTATATTAATAGAAGAGAGAAGTTTAAAAGTAGATATATAGATATTTATAATTTTATAATACTACTTCTATTTCTATACTATATAGAAAAAGTAATAATAAATATAAATTATTTTTATCTTAAAAACTATTTTTATTATATTAAAGAAAGTATTATATTAGATAGTAAATTACTTTAATTATTAAAAAGAAGTTATAATATAAATATAAAGATATATTTAAAAGAAATATAATAATCCTTTTTTATAATATTATAAAAACTTTTATTTTAAATACTTTTTATATTTCAAATATTTATTATAAATATATATATAATTTAACTTCTATATTATATTATTTCTCTTTCTTAATTCTAATTTAAATCTTTTATGTTTTTAAAATAATAATACTAAAATACTAAAAGTATACTAACTTTATTAGAACTAACTAATATATATATTAATAGAAGTTTAGTTATAAATATAATTACTTTAATTAATTATTATAATTCTAATATTTTCTAAGTTATATATTATAAGAAATTAAAAATTTATAGAAAACTACTAACTTTTAGATTTTAAAACTACTTTTTTAGTATTTAATATAAAAGATTATTTATAAGTATTATACTAAATTGAAATTTTAAAGAACTATAACTATGCGGCTCGGAGCGGGGCCAGCAGAACACCACCACCAACGCTCACTTTCAACTCTCAGGCCGTCTTCATTCGCAAGCCGTCCGCGTGTCTTACACCACACCACACTCCAAAAATTCACATTCAATGACCAAACAAAGGAGGGGGGGCGGGGGGAAACAAAAACCACCACTCTTGAAAGAGCAGGGCATGATGTTTCTCCCCGGGCAGCAAAAACCCAAAACGCCCTCGCGGCGGGACGGCAGCGCCGTTTTATTCATGCGGCGGCGCTGTATTGGGATGACATGACATGCGAAAAGGCGATCTGAGGGTCCCTCAGAGGGGGTAGATATGGTGATGTTGTTGGAGAAAAGAGGGGAGGAGGATCATAGCGTACCTACATCTCCCCTCAAAGGCGTCATGATCTTGGGAGGTTGTAGGCTCATCTGCCCATCGTCCGCGTGTCGTTGTCCACTTTTTTTTTTACGATGGACGGCATGTTGTTTTGGGTTTTTGGGGGACGATACCTTACCTACGTGATGGGACGAGATGAGATGGAGAGGAAAAGAAGTGTCACCGGCCGGCAAAGTCACGAGAAAGTAAAGATAGGCGACGCCAGTAGCCGTTTGGCTGTTTGGATCTGTAGCCGAGAGCTACCCTCCCCCTCCCCCGTCTGGTGTTATTTCTTGATCTTTGCCTGTCTCCCGATTGGAGATCAGACACGCACCCAAACCATTCTCTCTCTTTACAATTATGCATATCAGACTAGAGCGGAGGGGAAAAGGTTATTTTTAGGGTGATATGCTTTACGGAGAAAAAAAGATGGGATCGTGAGAAAAAAAAAAAAAAAAAAAAAAAAGGCTCGCCGGGCGTTTTATATCTTGGCAGAAAGATGGGACGAGCGATAAATAGGCGGGTGTGCAGCTTGCTTGCACTCCCAAGTGATGAAGGTGAGAGGTGAGGTGGTTCGATTTCGGATTGAGTTCCGTTGGTGTTGCATTGTGGCCCACGTCCTTTTTTTGGCTTTTACGTGCCGCGGGCGGCCAGGGGAATTCCTTGGTGGGGAGGCATCTTTTTTTTTCGGGGGAAGAGAGAGGGAGGGAGGGGTGGAGGGCGGTAAGAGCCGCGGGGTTGCGGTCGCGTAGAGGAAAGGAATTTGATCGTCACTCTTTTTTGATCCAGGTATGGTGACAGTCACGGCGACGGTGGCATTTTTCTTGCAATCTTGCGGCTTATTGAGGTGGGAACCCACCTGGGGAAGCACGGTCGGTCGGTGGGCGAAAAACAAGAGGGCGATCAAAAGGTCTAGACCGGCAGAAAATCGATATTTCTGGGGTGGTAATGATTGAACTAGACAGCGTTGCCCAAATGTAACTGCGGTCTGTGTAGGTGGGATTGATGACATATTGCGACTCTGTGATTTCGCAGCCAGCAGAGCCGCTTGTTTGCGCGAGTCGTGCGTGGGAATGCTACGGTGCTTGCACGAGTTCGGTGAGGAGGAGGGAGTTTCTTCGGAGGGGCCGTTTGGAGGGGAGAAGGGGGAAAAAAAGGTTTAGGTTTGCTTTGGTGGGATTGGAGTTGGAGATGATCTGCAATTGATGGGCATGTTGTTATTTCTTTGTCTTTTGGTTCTAACAAATCTGACTGGGAAAGGTGAGCACGACAGAAAAGACACTTTTCGAGGTAAGGCACGTTTACGATGGAGGTGGGTTGGGGGATACGGCAACGGCAACGGCAACGGCAGACGAGAAAGGATAGACGACGCCCAAACATACTGGCATCCGTCTGATGACGGGAGATGGTCGCAAGCGATGCATGGATTTTCCTCTTTGTGTGGTAGGATGGAATGGGGTCCTTTTCCCTTTGGCTGTTGGTTGGATGGTGACCAACCTCGTTGTACTTGATAGAAGGTCCTCCGGCGGTCTGTAAGATGTGAGGGATGATCCCTTCAACGTTGCGGTTGATTCCCTCGCCCGGGTCGATCATCCTGTTCTTTGGTACGGGATACATACAGCACACCACTTGGCTTCTTGGACAGTCAGAGAACAGGAGAGAAAGTGCTGACCGTCTGATGGGACCCTCCTTGCGCGAGTCGGTGTTGGAGGTCACTTGAGGTGAAGAAAAACGGCATTAGTGTAGTTTGGGTAGACCCAAATTCCAAGAAGTTGGCAGAGAAATGGATACACATTTACAAAGCGCACAGTTCTCGTTCCTCGGAGGCTTTGATGTGACCAGGGAGGTGACAGAGCAGTCGCAGAGATAGAGATACATTGGCGACAGACAGATCCAATGGAGATGATGGATGGATGGTACCAAGATACCACGAGGACGAACCGAAACGAGACGAGACGGGACCGCGCAGGCCAGCTGCGCCGCAGCAGGCGTGATCCCCGGCGGCCACTTCTGCGCTGGAGCGGCGGGGAGCCAATCGTTCTGCGGGAGCGGGGCGGCAGCCTCACTTTCTGCGGGAGCGAGCCGTGGCCAATCGAGGTTCGCCCTGCGAAGCCATTCCCCTTTTGGAGCTACAGAAGCAATGTGATTGGCCGAGGCCAAGGGAGGGTTAACAGTGGAGTTGGAAGTTGCGAAATAAAAGTTGGGGGAAGCTTTGCGGGAAAACATGGGATACCTAGCCTGCTTCTGCTTCCTTGGAGGGAAGACGATGACTGGACAGCACGCCAGGTAGGATTGGCATGCAGCCGAGGTACAATATACAGCAAGGTACAGAAATAGTAAAAGACTAAGCAACCCTAATAAATATAACCTAATAAGTGAATATAAGAGTACTATACTTAGTACTAAAAGATATAGAGGTCTCTAAAGAGATAAAGATAAAGTTAATAAAGTATAAATAACTTTTCTTCTACTATAATAAACTATAGCTACTAAAGTTATAGAAACTTTACTTTATATAAAGAAAGTAATAGTAAAATAAGTAGTTAGTACTCTCTATCTATTATATAGATTATTACTTTATAATATATATCCTATACTTAAAATACTTTTTATTTACTTTAAATATAATATTAACTCCTTAGTTTACTTAGAAACTTATTTTAAAAAGTATATCTCCTTTATTAAATACTATAGTTTATACTACTTATAGGGATTCTTTATAAACTTAATACTACTAAACTATAATTAAGAGATTAGTTTATAGTAACTAAGTATTAAAATATAAATATAATATTAACCCTTAGTTTTACTTAACTTATTTTTAAAAGTATATCTTTAAGAAATACTATAGTTTATTTATAGTTCCTTTACTAACTAATCTACTTTACTTATAAGCTAATTAAGCTTTATTAGTAGTTTAATATTAAATAAGAAAAGAGATTAAAAGTAGGGATAAAGCATAACTGAGACTAATATAAGAAAAGTTTAAACAAATTACAGGCTACTCACACCCCAGGGTGGGGGGAGGGTGATTGGCATGCAGCAGCTGGCGGCCGGGCGCGCAGATGCGCTGATGGCGATGGATGGAATTGTACATGTGGGGGATCCTGCCGGGCCTGTGAGGTAGGCTGTGACTGGGACTGGATCACTGTGATTCAGTCCCAGTCCGTCCCGCAGCCCAGCACAACAAAACGAGGCTAACCCAAGGGATTGGAGGATGTGTTGCCAATGGGATGATGGATCTTTGGGGTGGGAATGAGATGCAGCAGGCAGGAGATGCTGCTAGCTGGGGTCGAATGGCGGTAGTGGTGATGGGGGCATGGTGTTGTGTGGTTTCCTGGCGCATGCATCGCGTCAATCATAGATCCGGACGCCGGCCGCCGGACCCCAGGTGCGCCGCATGGCTTGTTAGGCGTTTTTCCTGTTCCCTTCCCTCGCAATTCCTCTGCACAAGTGAGGTCTTTTTTTTGCCGAATCGAATGCCCACGCTGAGGTGATACAGAACAGAGCACATGCGCCGTCAGCCAGCCCATCATTGCCCGTCTTGGTAAAGCATCAGGAAGCCACGCGCGGTGTTGGTGTGCCGTCCTGATGGGTCGTTGGCGTGGTGGTGGTCCCGAGAGACACACAGATACGGCGCTCCCTGGCGAGGGGTTTTGCGAACAGACCGCCGTGCCTGAACATCATGTAATGCAAATGGATCTCTGAGGTATCGCTGGCCGCGTGGGATGGCAGCCAGAGACACAGACACAGACGCAGACAGAATCGCCAAAGTGTCCGTGCTGCAAGACGAAGAGGCGTGCCGACGGCATGGGAGGCTGCATATTTTGGGCTGCCAAGCCGGCCTGTCTTTCTGCGTGATTTGGCTGACAGAATTGAGTTAATGAACTGGGCCTTGGGATGGGGATCGCTGCCCAGATGTTCCTGATATCGACCATTATGACGGAATGGGTCTCTGAGCTTGTGAGCTTTATTGTTTCTTATTTCCTGGGCGCAGCACCGCCGCAAAACCCCCCAACTGGTGCTGGCCATATCTCATCCTGGCGACTCGCTGCCGTCATCTCTGTGAGACGTTGCTTTTCCCTCCCGCGACTCGCTGCCAATGTTTGGTTTTGGGGTGTCTCTGTGCATCCCGCGTGTTCTGCGTGCGACGGGCTCCCTTTCCGATTGCCCCGTCCCCGGCCCAAACTTGAAGATCAGTCAGATTAGCTATCCCGGATGTTGGTCAGGTCGCGAGAGCGCTGAGCGGCACGGCAGGTCACACACAGTCCCTTGGACCCCTTACGCAATTGGTGTCGGGGATTATTTCTGGAATTTCTGGTAATGGATTGTTTTGGGATTGTTGTGACTCGTCGGACTTGTGCGTGACTTTTGTTTTTTCTGCAGCTCACCAGCTGGTGGTGTGTGCGCTGTTTGCTTGAACGTTTGAACCAATCTGGCACGGTCCCTTCGTTTTCTCGACATTTCGGGGGATTTTCCGATGCTATCGTATACGACGCAGGGAACGTAGCGAAAGAACATCGTCACGACGGAGTAATTGTCGCACTCATCTGAGCAATTACAAACTCAACCCATCATCCATGGCCCCGATGAGATGTCTGGAGGGTGTGCAGCTTGCTATTGCCGAAAGAGCCAATTCGAACGACTCTTTGACCTCCTTTTGTCGACTGATTTTTGATGATGAGAGCTCGTGGGCTACTAGGAAGAAGCTAGGGAAGCTCCGCATGAACTCGAAGCTATGGTGTTTTTTTCTTTCTTGTAATGGTTGTAAGTGTAGTGGTGTGTGCGGTCATTAAAACAAGTAATTAAGGACGAGGAGCGTTGCGCGGCGTGAGGTTGAAGGAGGGGATGCCGGGTTACAGAAGTCGGGACGAAATAGAGTTGCCATGTTGGAAGAGTCGGAGCCGTCGTTGACGATATCTCGACGGCGGCGTCCATGTGGTGGCTGAGTGTTAGTGAGCCCGGCTGAGCGGGCGGGAGCAGCCAGGAACAACGTTTTTTTTTTGGGTTGAAGGTGTCTTTCCCTCCCGCTCTTTGCTTTCGGCTGGTGCTGTCAGTAGCGCGTAACCGCAAACCTAACGGCCGACGGTGTCAGGACGAGTCATGTTGGGCAACGGCCCTACCGCACCCCTCTTTATTTTAGTGCATCTGGTGATGATAACGATGACGGTTTGGCCGGTGGCCGGTGTGGTTCGGTTTGATCATGGTGATCTGGTCTGTTGTTGCTGTTCGGGCTGTGTATTATGCGTTGATGCCGCCGTCCTGTCCCAAAGGTCAAAGAGGACACACAGACGTGCGGTGGAATGTGCTGCTAGAGAGCACTGACATGTTGGATTGTGCATTGCGCACAATTGCGCGATGGACACCGTCTTGGGACAAGTTCGAGCAACGCACGCGCAATCTCTTGGCGAGGCAGCATTGAGTGGCAGAGTCATTCAGATGTGTCCAAACACGGGTGAGTTCCCCCCAAAGATGGGAAGACAACGAAGGTGGTGGATGGCGATGAGGGGATGGACGGGGCATCTCATTAATCGCATCGCGATCTGCCTGTGGCCCTTGACTTGTTGACGCTGTGCATACGAAAAGCCCTTGGCCAGGCGCTGGCTGCGAGGAGTGCCGTGGAAGTGTTGTTCGGCAGGGGGATCCGCTGGGCGTGTGGGCCCGCGTGTGAAAGTTCGGGTCGATCACGATGTCGGCCCATTATTTGGACGGCTTCTTTTGCGGTGCCCATGTGGGGGACTTGGAAACAAGTGAGAGAGTGTTCGTTGGATTGACATTGGCCTGGGCCTGGGCTGGGTCTGCTTGGGTCCCTGGGAGATGATGGGCAGCAGGCGTTCCCGAGGAGTCCGTTCCGTCTGTCAGTCATTTTGGCCCTGGTTCGTGTTTGCTGTCGTCTTTGGCGGGGAGCTGAGATGAGGTCAGGATATTTTGCTAGGTGATCAGCCCAAGAGGCCCAAGAGGGAAATCATCTTGGGAAGCACCTGTCTGCGTTTGGCATGGCTTGGGCGAGAAAGGCCAGGCTAGAGCCCGGCAAAGTGACAGTGACAGCCCAGCTAATGTCGACTAAGAGCAAGGTGTCTGAGATGCCAATATCTGACCAGGGTTCTGTTAACTCCACACACCCAGAACGGTAAAACCACAGGGTGGGTCCACCACACTGCCAGCCAGCCAACCAGAGGCCTAGGATCCCAACTTTGCGTAACTTTTGCTATTCAGATTTTTATTATAGTAATCGACGTAACTTAATAAGATAGGCAGTTTTTGCGATTTTTATTAAAAAGGTTAATAGGAGAAAGAAAATCTATTAATCTAACTAGTGCTAATTAATCTGCTACCTAGCGCTAACTACTAAGCTACTTATAAAGCCGCCTACGCTACCCACAACCTACTAAGTTATATTCTATAACTTATAGGCTACCTACCTCTACTATTATACTAGAAAGCCTAAAATTTAGTAGTATTACCTGTAATTTATTATCAGAAGAGAGTTTATATTATATCTACTCTACTCTTATTGCTCTTACTTTTACTCTTACTACTAGTATTACTAGTAGTAGCCTCTCTACTAGTAATACCTCTAAATAATTAAGTTAACTATTAATATTACTATAGCTATAGTTATAGCTATAGCTATATAGCTCTACTCTATAGGGTGCTTCTTAGAGTTACTAGCGTTAGCTAGCTAGATTTAAAGTAGGATAGGTTATGCTAAATAGATTAACTTTACTAGTTAGCCTAGCTAATTTTATAGTTTAGCTAACTCAGCATACTTCTATGCTAAGCCTACTGCTCTATTTAGTATAGGATTATATTAAGGTCAGGCTTATTTAGAGGGAACTTAGCTTATAGTTAAAATAGCTATAGCTATTAGTCTCTATATAAATCTATTTATAGGTTAAACTTATATTATTTAGTGTTAGCTACTAGTGAGAGTTAATATTACTCTTATAGAGATCTTACTACCTGTATAAAGTAATATTAAAATCTTATACTAGTAGGGAAGCTTATATTGCTATATAAATAAGCCTGTATAGCGTAATAAATCCTTACTATCCTTATATACTACCTTAGTAGTAAGATATTAATAGTAAATAAGATCCTAGGTAGTAAACCCTATTTTGCTGCTAAAGATAGCTATTATATCTTTTTAATACTTATTAATCTGCTTAATACTTTCAGTTTAAATGCTATCCTAATATTTCTGAAGTATTAGGTCTTTTATCTTACTAATCCTCTTATATAAAGTTAGTATATTAATAAGCATTTAGTATAACTAGCACTTCAGTAAAGTATAAGCACTTTCTATTTAAGAAGTAACTTTAATACTATAGTTATAGTAATAGCAGATAGTATATATAAAAAACTCCTCCTTAAATAAAAAGTATATCTTATAGATATACTTAATAATATGCTCTTAGTTAAGAAAAAAGTATTATAGTTAACTCTATACTTAGAAGAAGAAGTCCTCTATTTTAGTATAAACATAAGCAACTTAGGTAGCCTTTATACTACTATATAAGCTTAGAAAGTCTTAAAATGTTAATATAGACTAGAGTTAGTATAGAGAGAAGTAGGAAGTAGTCTTATTAATCACGCTAGAAGCTAGAGTACTTTATAAAACGTAGTATTACTAGGCTGAAGTAATAATAAAGCTAAAGCGTAGTTAAGATTATTACTATACTCTTACTAGGCACTAATAATATAATCTGGGTTAGTATTGCTATTAAGAGGTATATCCTCCTCTTTATCTACGCTTACCTATTATATATATATAGTAATTAATATTTTTGATAATATACTATATATAGAGTTATTACTATACGCTAGAGAAGGTAAAGCATATAGCATTCTTAAATATATAGTTAAAGTTGCTAATAATAACTTTTAGGCAGTAAATATCTCTCTTATGGGCTTACTACTATAAGATCTTAAGTAGCTAACTGAAGTTATTTTAAGTCTCACTAACCAGATAAAAAGCAATATTAAATATTATATAAATAGATATAATATATAAGGGACTGGACACCCCGCCTGGAGAAACTAGGAATAGTTCGGCTAATAGAGACTAAAGGAACGAAGAGGCTTATAGAGCTAAGGTATAGAACTCTTTATAGTAAGGACTTAGTAAGTACTTATTAAAGGCTGAAAATAAAGATCTTAGAAGAAGTAAGTAAAAATAGTGTAGTAATACTAGACCTATTTTTTAAGTGCTTTTACTATTAGTTTAATTTAACTATAGCTTATAGCTTTTAATACCTTTATAATTCTTTTATTTCTATTCTATTTTAAAAAGGTTAGTAATAATAATAGCACTATATACCTAAGTAATACTTACTAATTAGGATAATAAACTTATAATTAGTATTTACTAAGTATTAAATAAGATCCTATAAGTTTATATAAAGAAAATAACCTTAGCTATATTTAGCTAAGTTTAAGTTATGTAGATAAAAGCTTTATCTTTCTTATAGTAAGTATTTTATAAAGTATTATTAGTACTAATATAAGAAGATTAATAAAAAAAGAAACTTATTTTAAGCTAAAGCTATAAGTATACTTAGGTGTAGTTAGTAGTATTTTCTTTAGTATTTATTTATAGAAACTAGTTATAATATTACTTAGAACTTAAAATAAAACTAATAAAGTTTATTAACTACTTATAAAGCTCTAAGAGAAAGCTTTAACTCTTATAGATAGTAGTATAAATATAATAAATTTCATGCTAATAATACTTACCCAGCTTTAATCTTAGCTATATAATATTTAACCTAGTTCTAATAGATATAAATACTATTAATAAATAAGTTAAGAATTTAAAGTTATAAAATTAGTTTAATCTTTCTATAATAAATTACTAAAGACTTACTTATAGTACTTAATGCTATAAAAATAGTATATTTAGTAAGTTATATTACCTAACTATATATAGGTATAGACTATTTTAATAGACTAGTAAAGCTATAGAGTATAAGTAATATAGGGTTTACTTCTATTTAATTAGTTATATTAGCAGGTATTATTACTCTTCTCTAAAGCTTTAAACTTAAAGTATAAGAAGATATAAATAATGAAGAAGTTAGTACTTATAATATTAGATATAGAAGTCTAAGAATAATAAAGGATTAGTAAAAAAGCTTAGGAAAGGACTTATAAAATATAAAAGTTATTATTATTAGATATAATATATTAAGAAAAAAAAACTAACTTTAGAGTAGGAAAAAGCTATTATTTTATAGATAGCTAAGAAGCTTTATTAAATAATTATAAAAGTAGCTATAACTTTAGATAGTAAGAATAGTAGTTATTTATTATAATAGTTACTATTTATAAAGAAGTAAGTATAATAAATTAATAATAGTAGTTACTATCTAACTTATTTTATAGCTTTATAATATATCTATTTAAAAGAGGAATAATAGGATAGAATATAAAGCTATTATAAAGATACTATTTAAGAAAAAGCTTACTAAATAAAAGTAAATTACTTAAAGATATTATAAGGATATTATTTAAATAAAAGCTTATTAGATAAAAGGTAAACTATTAGAAATAAAATTACTACTAAAAAGGTAACTATTCCTATTAATAAATAATAATAAGACTTTTTTAGAGTAGCCTAAGAAGAACTATAAGAGAAAAATAAAATAAAGAAGACTATAAAAAATAGGATTATAAGCTTCTACTATAATATTAATAGCTCTATTATCTCTTAGTAAATAAATAGTAAATAGCTACTATATTAGATAATAGAGATAATAGTAATAAGCTAGATATTTTATCTAGATAATAGAAAAAGATAATAGCTAAAAACTAACTTCTATACTTAACTTTATAATAAGGACTACTATAATTAGAAAGAGGATAATTATAAAGGACTAGATATTCTACTTAGAGAAACTAGAAATAGTTTAGCTAATAGAAGTTAAAAGAATAAAGAAGCTTATAGAGTTAGAGTATAAAACCCTTTATAGTAAGTACTTATTAAAAGCTAAAAATAAAGATCTTAGAAGAAGTAAATAAAAGTAGCGTAGTAATACTAGACTTACCTTTTAGGTGTTTCTACTATTAGTTTAACCTAACTATAACTTATAGCCCCTAATACCTTTATATAATACTAATAACTTATAGAAATAATATTAAACTTATTAGTTTTATATATATTATTTATTAAGAGGATATCAGAATGTTTCTTCTATAGTTAGAGGTAGTTAGTATATACTTAGATTATATAATTAATCTTACTATTAAAGCTATAGCTAACCTTATATATAATATCCTTTCTTATAGAAGTATTACTAAAACTTTAAAAAGAGCTAAAACAAAAAATAAAGCCTATATTTTTAGTATTAGAGATTATACTAAATATTATATATATCTTATATAGTTAATAAACAGAGTAGGAGGTTAAGATTATCTAAGTTGTTATTAGGGTAGTACTAAGAGGAGGGGTTCTTATAGATCTCAGCGTAAATCTAATTAGTAGTGAGAGTAGTAAACCCTAATAGTTACTTAATCTCTTAGGTAAAGTTATTTACCTCACTATGCTAGAAGCAGTATATATTAGTATAGGCGCTAATATAAGCAGTAGGGTTATAGTTATAAAAACTTAGTATAGTAACTTTATACTGCTAATAAGCCTTATAGTAGATAATCTTAGCTACTTATAAGTAGCTATACTTTTTTAACTTATTTATATATATACTAGCGTTTTTTTAAGGCTTTTAAGTACTAGAGCAGTTATAGATAATATTAATACGTATAATCTAGAAGGTGTAATTATAAACTCTATCTATATAGCTCTTATAAGTATAAGCCTTAGTAATAGAGTAGCTATTCTTAATTTAGAGGCAGGTAAGTATATTAAATAGAGTCTTAGCATTACTATTAAACTAGCTAGTTATTTAGTTATTATTAGTATCGTTAGTATTATTATTATTAATAGTAAGTTTAGCTATTTTTAGGTAGTATATAGTAGGCAGAAAAGGCGTATAGTTAAAGTAGCTATAAGATGCAAAGTGGCTATTACGACGAGAAAAAAAACGTTATTAGTTATCAGTTTATCGATTAAATCCTAGGCCTCTGGTTGGCTGGCTGGCAGTGTGGTGGACCCACCCTGTGGTTTTACCGTTCTGGGTGTGTGGAATTAACAGAACCTCTGACGAGTGGTGAAGAGAGTCCGAGTGCCATGGGAGGAGGGAGACAGCTCTCGGCAGCGGCAGACCACCACCACCGCAACAGCTGAACGGCAGCAGCAGTAGCAGCAGCAGCCGGGCAATGGAGGTTGGCCATGGTATCCGTAGGGAAGTGAACGTGAGAAACCTAGGACTCGTCAGGACCGTCACCCTTGTCTGGCACGCGCTAGACGACGTGTTCGGTGCCCACTGCCCACTGCCCACCCACCTCACCTCACACACCACTTCAGGTTCCAACTTTCCAGTGATTGGAGATTCAGGCCGTACCCGCCCCTTGGAGAGAGAATGAGAGGAGACAGAAGCCATGCGTTGTGAGTGGACTGGAGTTGGCCTGGGCGGCAACCAGAAACCAGAAACGCCGTATGTGTGACGCTGGCGTGGACTGAAGACTGGCGGGCCCATCCCAGCGGCGGACTTGTCCAGCGAACGTGGTGCGGCGTGCTTGCAATGTCGGAAAAGGTACGTACCTGCCTGGCTACGGATACCCAATCTCTGTTTTTATCTCAGCGATCAAGCGCTTCTGATTGGCTTGGGAAGGGCTGGCTCGAGTGATTTGATTGGCATCGGCGACGTAGCGGAGTCATATCGGGCGGGCTGCATCCACTTTAACCTTCTTTCCTCGCTTCGATTCGTTCTTTTCCACCCATTCAGCAGTCGGTTCGGTGTCGCTCCTGCCTTTCTTTGCAGCAGCCACTGTTGCGTCCAGTGCCCGCCACTGCCGGATGTACGCCGTATCGCAGCGGTGGGGTGCTGCTCTGCGCTGCTCTCCTGCAACTGCATCTCGAGAGTTCCTTCCCTCGTCCTTGCCAGGCGCCGTCACTGGTCCCACACCCCCCAAATTCCACTCACCGCACCTTTGCCGGTCAGGAAAGAGCACCTCCAATCGCTGTTTTCCCCAGCCAGCAGGAGCAAGAACACCCAGCGATATCAGTACCTTCCATCGTTGCAGCAAGGAAAGAGCAACTGCCACTGGAACAAGCAGCAAGTACTGCAGCAAGAACAGCAGAACCAGCAGCAGCAGCAGCAGCACCTGCCTGCTCCACGTCCGCCAGCTCATCACCACCACCACCGCCAGCCATCAGCCATCTGCCAGCTGCCCAACAGCAGCACACCGCACACACACACCCACCTCATCTCAATCACACCCTCCATCGCAGCGTGTCGCTGTCTCTCACCCCATTTCCCGCACACCACCACATCATCATCATCATCGCAACACACTCCCCTCTCCTCTCCTCCATCCCCCCCCCCCCATCCACATCCCCCTCCCACACACACACCTCCTCCTACACACCACACCATCACCACAACCACTTTCTCCCACCCCTCCCACCCCTGCACCCCTCTAGCGTATTCAGTGTCCCTGTCCACCACTGTCTTGCCTGTTCCACCGACATTACCAGCTCTCTGCGGTGGAGACAACGCCAAAGCCTCACTTCTGTGACTGGACGCTCTTTGCGCGGCTCATCCTGTCCTTTTCTTTAAACCACTGGTCTCGCCAGTTCGCCTTCCCCAAACCTCTTGCGATCGCCTTCCCATTCGAAGCCACAGATCCCTTGTCCAGCGCCTCCAACAAACACGCCCTCTCACCAGAGTACAATCCTCGAGACCCCAACCAGAGTCACGACGATATTGCTTCGACACAACCGACAAACACAATTCCGTTTGTTGTCCAAGACAATATCCCACCCCGCCTTACCTCCACCATCGTCACTCGGGGGCCCTTGGATGTGCCATCCACAGAACGAGGCTGCAGCAATATCTCCCCGTATCACACATCGCTTCCACTACTCTACCGCCAGCAACAGTCCTGACTCGGTCCGTTTCTCACACCAAGCTCCAGTGAGGCCCGATACGCTTCACTCCGAATCCCGGCGTACCCACCCCAGCTCTGTCATCCTCCGCCGTCTTCCGTCATCTCGCCGACGTCCTCCCATAGACGCTACAACAACATGAATCAAAATTTCAATTATCAAGAGCTTCAACGTCAGGTGCTACAGAAGCAGCAAGAGCTGGAAAGCCTCCAAAACCTACTCCACAATGGTCCCGTGCAAGCACCTCAGACAAATCCTCTGAACCTTCTGCCACCCCAAGGTGACTACTACTTAGAACCCGCCATCGCCCAACAGCAACAACAACAACCACAGTTCCACAATGGCATGCCCGCAGTCAGAAAGTCAACGATGCCGAGGAGTAAGTCCAACATGGGCTACTCCTCCCATGCAGCCACAAGAATGATGGTAAAGCACCACCGCTCGATGCTATACTTTTCATGCCGTCCGTACTAACATGCTTCCAGGAACGCAGCAGTGACATGGACTCGCCACAACCAGTCAAGCGCGCGAGGGTCATGTCGCAGCAGCTCCCTCGCGCAGTCCCCATGACGGGCATGACGAGAAGCACATCCAACCGCTCGGAAAAGTCAATTCCCTTCGTCGCAAAGGGCTCCATCGCTCCGTTGCAGACATCAAATACCCCCAACACCATGATGGATCGCTTCACCCAGTCCAGAGACGATCCTCATGTCCTGTTCCAAGCGAATCAGCCCTCATTGCAGCGCACGCCCTCAAATCGCCGCCAGTCAAATCTCCCGAGGGTCGAGGAGAACATGCCCTACGCTGATCCCGACGTCGGCATGAACATTGCCGACTACCTCGCAACACAAGACGAAAGCCTCCCCTCCCCGGCCATGATCCCCCCGCAACCGCAGGCTTTCCTGACGGCTGATGGCCGCAACTCCCAGGCCAGCTTGGTTGCTTCGGTCTGCCCGTCAATGAGCTCCGGCACATCCGCCCCAGAGACTACCCCTCTAACGAGGGAAAACAGCTCCTTCGACCACCAATTCGAGAGCCAGTCCCTCAATGGTGCGTTTGAGATGGCTCGTATCAACTCGACTCAGTCGCAACTCGACTTTGTGTCGCAGGATCTCTACACCTCTGCCCCCCTCGGCACGTCCCCGAACGTCAAGTCCGAGAGCTTTCTCGCTTACGTCGGCGCTAGCCTCTCTCAGCAGCAGTATGCTCAGCAGTCGCCCATGGACGAACAATTCCTGTCTCAGGGCTCGTCTCTGATG
Organism: Colletotrichum camelliae; assembly: GCA_018853505.1. Lineage (NCBI taxonomy): Eukaryota > Fungi > Ascomycota > Sordariomycetes > Glomerellales > Glomerellaceae > Colletotrichum > Colletotrichum camelliae. The sequence continues at coordinate 6,397,057 of JAELVL010000002.1, read as the reverse complement.
GAGCGCTCCATCTCCGCCAACAGCACCGCTTCTACAAAGTCAACTCAGGAGCGCCGCGCAAAGGATGTGTTCCAGCAGCAGATCCACAATGCCACTCGCACCGCGTTGGCGCCCAAGCCTGCCGATGCCACCAAGGCATCCCAGTCTGCTACCAAGAAGGAGGGCAAGGTTGCGGTGACCAAGGGCACGTACACCCGTCCCAAGCACCCCAAGGTCTACTGCGACCAATGCAATGACCACCCCGACGGCTTCCGCGGCGATCACGAGTTGCGCAGGCACATTAACGCCAAGCACGAGGGCACCATCAAGAAGTTCATCTGCCGCGACCCGGCCAAGGCCGGCCTCAAGTCAAACGTCGAGGCGATCAACCCGCTGTCCAAGTGCAAGCAGTGTGTCGCTGGAAAGCATTACGGTGCCTACTACAATGCTGCCGCTCATCTGCGTCGCACCCACTTCAAGCCCAAGACCCCCCGGGGCAAGAACAAGCGGGGCGACGACGACGAGAAGCGCGGCGGCAAGGGCGGTGGTGATTGGCCTCCGATGAATGAGCTCAAGCTCTGGATGGAGGAAGTCTTCGTCACCGCCGACGATGCCGATGCCGCCGAGGCTGAGGCCCAGGAGGAGGACGATGAGGAGGCTGTGCAGCTTGACCCCTCCATGATGGACTTTTCCCTGGGCCACATGGGCGAGAACATGGCCTACGACATGAACTTCCAGGCGTCGTACCCGATGCCCGAGCTGGGGGCCATCGATACCCAAGCCGCCTCTTTTCTGGCCGTCTCCAACATGCCGCTCTCATCTGCCTCTGAGGCATTTGCGTTCTCGCCATATACCTCAAACTCGCCGATGAACGGCATGGCGCACGAGACAGCCTTCTCCATCTCGTCCTCAAACACGGTTACACCCACTACATACCAAGACCCGCTTGCCGAGGGCTTCGACAGTTTTGCGGTCTACTAAGAAGTCTTGCATCGCTCCGATTCAATTCTCTTAATTGATTTTTTTTCTTTCGTTTCGTGCCACATTCTTCCCCCATTGTGGCTGGTCTGGGCGTTGGGCTTCCTTCAGGCAGTGATTGGGCTGATCGGGTCCCATTCTGCATGACGCGCACCTGCCCAACATCGCCCTCCACCACGCGGCCTGCTAGGTCGAGCAAGAAAAAGAAAACACGAAAAAAAGACAGTTCCTATTACGACCGATGATCACGCAATGACATCATGATCAATTGCGGCTGTCTGGAATGTTGGCCGGGTGGAAGCACCCTTGGCAACACCGCTCAGCCCATCTACTTGTTACATATTGTCTCTCGGTTATCTCGTTTCTTTTCGCCAGTCTTATCTCATCATCTTTCATCATTTGTCGCTCGACAGTCGGTGGGGATACGTTTCACATGGCTCAGTGTTATGCGGTGACAGCATTCCACGCCTCCAGCGAGCCAGTCGCTCCCGGTGGTGCAACCGGGGCTTCAAAACTGCTGTATATATACGGCCACGTTTTCGGACCCAAGCGTCCGCGGATTGAAAAGGGCACGTGAGCGGCGGATCGGGGATGCCGCTCCCGTCGCAGACGGTACAGGCGTTGTACCTCCGCAAGGAGGCTGTTTCCATGAGTGTGATTTCTTTTGCATGGTGTTGGGGATTTTGATTTCTGGGCAAATGTGAAATTCCGATCTAGGTGACCAGGGCTTGGGATGCCCTGCGGCGTTGTCTTCTGTATATACATTGGATCTTGGTGGACGGTTGGGTAGACGCTCCAGCGGGGAACTGCGTGGACGGATGGCAGGACTTGCGTTGTCCTGTGGTGTATAGCACGAGCCAAAAGCCGAATCAGGTGCTCAGCACTTTTGCACTTCATACATGATCCTGCTTGAAATTTGTGTTCAGAAGTATGTGCGCACTCTGTGTCGCTTCTCGCGCCTAAGTCTGTCAACGAGATATTCTGCCCACCGCTCAGTGATGACTCCGCTGGGAAAATTCAAACAAGGTGCACTTTCCGTCACCCTTAATCCACAATAACTCTGGTGAACAGGTCTAAGGAATGCTAGCAACGTGTCTCCCTGCCTTTCTCTCGAGTGCTCTCTCTAGCACTGTAGCTCTTTGGGCCTTGTAGCTGTACTCTTCTAACCCCTACCCGGCTTCTCTGGCTGGGTCCAAGTTCGAGCGATGCCACTGCTTGACTCGCGTACATACAGAGATTCAAGCTAGTAATAAGCATTGGCTCCCGTGCCTGCGTGTTCACCGTAACATGGAAGCTGACCGCCGGTTCTCCGATCCGGTCATGGTGATGTGGGTCATCCGGCCCCGGGGTTTTCTTTCGGCTACAGCGCCGGCCGGAAATCCAGGTTCCAATTTAGGCCGCCCCACGCTTTCAGCCCGTCGTGATCAACAGTTTCTGGGCCACTAATAGAATTCGCAATGGCTGATTAAGTTGTGGTGTGACTGACCAGTGCTGGATGCGATGACGGTTGACAGGCGTGGAGTGGGAGCAGGTGTGCACGCGTGGGCCGCTTGTCCATCTACAGTCTCTCGATGTAGGTACTACCTAACTTCATCACTGACTGTTCGAGGTGTTGACGCATCAAAGTGAGACAGAGGTATTTACTAGCAAGAATTGCGTTGGATGGTCGGCATTCGCAATGAGATGACAAGATAGATGTGAAGCAAAAAGAACTCCTCGACGTGCAATTGAACACGGACCTACCCCCCGTTACGCGGTGTACCTCGTAAGTAGTAACGATTTTAGATATATTTATATAAACATAATTTGAGTTGATCGTGTGAATGACAAGCCGATATCCTCACCACTAGACTATCGAGGATTGATAGTTGTTGTTGATCATGTCTGGGGTGCGGGTGAAGGTGGATTTGAAGCTCACGATGCCAACCCCACTTAGGTTGTGGTTGTTAGGGTTGGCGAGGAAAGTTCTGCTATGGGGCGGATGGGGATGTAGTTGGCGACGAGGACTGGGAGCGTGCAATGATCTGGCAAAGTTAGTGCAATTTACCCGTGTATTTGCGAGAGTTTTGCTATCCGGGCGGATGTTCCTAGCTATCCGGGCGGGTAGTAGACCTACCTAGACGATAATAGGGGTAGTTGTAGCGGCGGCGACGACGACGACGATAGGGACGACGGGGTTAACGGGGGCGATAAAGGCAATAAGAATAATAGAATGATTAAAGAAAAATGAAATGTTAGGCTTAATATAAGTAGCTTTCCGCCCGGTTAGTCAGATATATCCACCCGGATAGCAAAACTCATTTGCGAAAGCAGTTGGGTGGTCTGAGGGTGCTATCTCTAAGGTGCTTGGTGCGGAAATTTGTCACTTTAGTGAACAGCGAGGTTTGAGGACAGATGGGAAAAAGGCAAAACGTTATATTGATCCTAGGTAGTAAAACGTGTCTGCAGTCGATGAGACGTCACCAGGGACTCATCTCAGAGAAGCTCTCACTCGCATCCGAGAGGCTCTCATCCAAGTTTAGGCTTGCTGGGGTCGTGCTCCGCCAACTTTGTGCTGGGTAACCTCCCACTTCTCCTTGTAGTTGGAGTAAACTGAAGGCTTCTCGGGATCTTGAGGATGGTCGGCGTCTCCCTTTAAAAAACACCTTGAGATTGGGCAATTTCTCTGTGGGAATCAACTCTCCAGGCACCTGGACGTAAAAAGCCTTTTGTCAGTCGCAAAATTCCTCCTTCGGATTGTCTGCTCATCAACAAACGGAAGAAAGGGGGTTTCAACTCACAGATACAATTCTCCAGTGTAGGTTGTCCTTCAGATATTCGACAACATGGTCTTCTCCGAGGTGCTGGATACCTCTCCATTTGGCGTCTTGGTTCACCGCACGCTGCAGCAGCTGCAATGTGACGGGCACCTGTGCCTTCGACAACTGGCCGACACCCTTCTGCGTCTCGCAATTTTTGCACTTAACGCCGCTCTTGCTCCAGTTCTTGGAGAATGTGTGGACGCTTCCCACATGGTGGGGACTCGAGAGGTATTCAGTCGGGACCGAAGGGATATCGTCGGCCTCGCCGACGAAGAAGTGGATGTTGTAACTGCAGCCGCCGAGGGCATGGCGGTTGTAAAGGACGTTTATGATGAAGTCGTTGTCCAAGCCGGCAATGTTCTGGCCGGAGACGTTCCTGAGCATGGTCCTGAGTGCGCTGTATTTCTTTGTCAGGGCCTTTTGCAGATCGGCGGGTGAGATAGGGGTGTTGGATCCAGGAGCGGGTGCGAAATCATCGTAGGTATAGCCGTAGTTCTCCCAGCTTTGAAGGATATCCGAGTTGAAGGGGCTGGCATTGGTGTCCGTGTGGAAAGGGAAGATTGGGTCTCCCACAGCTGGGTCCTGGTCTGGGGTCCTGCCGGACCACCAAGTCGTGTAACCCAACTTCTGATAGATTGCCAGCTGACGGTCTACATTGCTGTGATGGAACCAGAAGATGGGATCGAAAGCCGCGAAGCCGAGATCGGCCATGTGTCCGTAACCGTAGGTGGCCGGTTTGGGGTCGCTGACAGGTACCGAAGGGTCGGTGGTATAGCCCACACCGCCGACAAAGTCGTGGATGGCATTATGGATCTGCTCGATTGACAAGTAGCCAGCAGGACCCTGGTCCTTATGAGCGGTGGTGGCGAACTCAGCAAAGTTGTCAAAGCTGCTTTTGGTGAACAACCGGGTGACTTGATCAGCAATATCGCCCTTGACGCCAGTCCAGTTGAGAAGGCCAAACTGGGGATGTTGCAAAATCTGGTCCACCATGTCGTTATTCTGGACCCCCGTGATCTCCTGCTGTGGCAGGACGTTGTCCGGTGGGTTGCCGACACCCCATCTGCTGGTTCCGGACGTCGTTTGCAGCTACAGCCTTTTTGTCAGTGGATCCGAACAATGACATCATCTGGATACATTAAGGGGCAAGGAAACACATACGGGCTCGTCTCCATCGCTGTAAAAGCTACCAAAGCTGTTCTTGTCGTCGAAAGCTGGAGCAGAAGGAGTCGGCTTTTGAAACGTTGAGATGTTACCCGTGGAGAATTGATACAGCGGGTTCCACTTGGCCGCGTCCATGGTACCGTCGGGCTGGACGACGGAAATAGTTGCGGGAAGCACAATCTTCGGCACACTGGGACTATGTGCCCAGTCCCAGTACGGCATACGCCAAGCGTTGGCTTCCTGCAACCACGTCTCCTTGACGGTTGGGTCCGTGATCGGGTCCACGATCTTGCTGGTCATGATCTCCCACAGACGCTGCTCGAAGAGAAGCATGTAGGCACGATGCCACGTGGGAAAGATGAGGGTTTGGTGTGGGCAGTAATATCCAGCGGTGATGTCGCCAGTTGTCGCGTTGGCGTACGCTGGCGGATAGTAATTGCCCTTGGTCACGTCGACAGGCGACGGAGCGCTGTCCCAAACCGTGGCAGGCAGGCCGTGGATTCCCGCGACGCGAAAGTAGGACAATTTGTCATTGAAGTCCATGCTCTCGAAAATGCGAAGTGCCTGTATGAACAGGGACAGCTGGATTGGATTCTGAGCAGCCCAGCAGTTGACCTCTCGGCGCGGCTGAACACCGCCGGCCGTGATCCCGGTGATTGCATAAGTCGAAGGAGACATATCGTGAGATGCAGCGACAGAACTTGATTGTAAAATATGGAGCAAGTGTCCTTTTGAGAGGCTAGATTGCATGGTTCGAAGTTGGCATTGCTGGGTACAACAGCAGCTATTTGTACTCGTTCCTTACAGAGCAAAACCAAGCTCGCCTTCAGTTGATGAAAGTTTGGCGAATTTGCCGATACGGAACACATCAAATTCGCATCATGCCACATCTGGCTGCAAACAAATTCTGGACATGAATTCAGCAATGTGATGGAAGCGCCACTCAGTATCACTCATTCGACATTCACGACGTAGCTGAACTCGAAAGCGCGTTTAGAGGCTAAAGAAGTTCACCGTTCCCCGTTTCGGCACGTCCCGTCCCAAGTTACACATGTCTGTCTTGCTTCTTGGCATTCTTAGAACGAGAGCTGAGTCTGGTGGCTGGCTGAAGCACACGCGTTGCTGTCCCCTTAACGGCCGAGACACGATTATTTTAGCGGCCCCCCTTTTGCGGGGGACCTGTGTCTTAGTGCGCGAGGCTACGGAAAGTATTTGGCGAAGCAAAGGGATCTCATTCGCTGTAGAATATCTGAAGGCGATGTTTTCATCTCGAGAGGGTCTTGGCAGCTCCTATTGCCGCTACTGCACATGGCTTCATAAGGTGGATAGAGAGGGTCGCTCCCTAGGCACTGCATATCTAATAGAAACTGAGATATCCATATCCCGGTCGCCGGGGAGATGAGAAGTTGGAGACCGGGCCTAGACACCGTGTGTGCTCTCGAAGACAACAGAAATGGGGTCCCCAGGTCTCAGTAGTCTTTGACCTATCATGCCGTCGCCAGCATGCCTTGTGGCTGGACAGCAAGTGATGTGATCAGGTTAGACGCTTGTTCTCAGAAGGACCCCGGTTTTGTTATTTTTGACGCCATCCCCCCCCTTCCTTCAGTGAGTAGAACGGGTGGGCCGAGCTGTAGGTAGATCAACGTTGGTTGACTGATCGTCTAAGTCGACGGCGCTGGCCTCTTTTATACACAGTCACCATCACTATCCCACTGAAGGGCATCTGTGATCAGGGTCTTGCTAGTCACACTTATTTTCAAGTAATCCAAAGTGCGTGATTCATCAGCGGTCTACAGCATTCATCCTTTGATCTTATTTCATGCCTTGTACGATTCTTCCTGTCTTCCGTTCCCTTCTGGGCCGTGAAATCACTCGCCCCCATAACCACCCGCTTTGCCTTTAGTCACGTCCACAAGAGCTTCATACTCGGAATCATAAGACGTGACTGCCATCGAAACCTTATCAGATGACATCTTGTCAGGCCTGATGACTTCCAAGGGCATTCGATACGAAAAACCAGCCACGAGACTGGCAAATGTCAAGTTCTTCTCCACAGGCTTCTTCTCCTGGATATTGAAGCGACCCGTACCCTTGAACACAGTGACAAGAGTATCCGGGTAGAGCGTCTCGGATACTACCTTGCCACCCAGGAGGACAAACCTCCATTTCAAGTGCTCTTTCAGGTAGGGTGCAGCATGCTGGACGAAGTAAGTCATTAACCATCCTTGCATCGTTGCACACATGCCAATGTCCATGACTCACAATACCCGCGATTTGGAAGTACGACAGCTTGTCCTGGATAGGTTTGTTCTTGAACTTCTCCAGAGCAAGCACGAAAAGTGTCCATTGCTTACGGAGCTTCTTTTCAGTTGCCAAGAACTCGACGTTGTAACGAACAGGCATTTCCGGGACAAACGGGATGTTGATGGTCTTGTCCTGCAGGTCATCGGGTCGAGGTATACCAGTGATGCCATACGTACCGCCCTCGGCCCATTTCTCATCCACAGCCTTGACCAACCCTTCCATGTTGTCGTGAGTAGACAGCTTGTTCAAGATAAGCCGCCCATGGTGGATGACGCTGATGTAGCGGACATGACCTTCAACCGAATGGCTCTTCTTGTTCAAAATGATGTCAAAACGAGGATCGGCCTTGTGAAGGGCATCTCTAAGGCGAGAAGTATTCTCGTGAGCGCCGCTAGGGCCCCAAATCTCTTGACCATTGAACGTGAGAGTCGCCTCGAAGTTATGGCCTTCCTTGGAGTGCGGCTTGTCCTCCAGCCAGATTTTGTAGCTCATGATTGGAGAGGAAGTTCACTGAACAGAAGTAGGGTTAGCATGTGGATGTGAGGAGTTGAATTGAGCGACAAGCTGTACCTGTGTGGGCGCGTCGGTGGTTTGCAAGAGTAGGAAGAGCTTCGGTACGTCGTCAGATTCGTGTAGACACGCTGTTGAGAACATCAGCTTAGTTTATGGGTTATTGCACGAAGAATGAGCACCTTTATACATAATACACTTGCACTCACTTCTTCTGTGAGCTTCGGTAGACCCGTGAAAGACCCTGATCAACCCTTCATAGCCCCTTCTCATGCCCGTCGACGTATTGTTTGCTTAGCTGGGATGATGACCGCTATTTGCCAAGAGCTGGCCAAAAGCGGAAGCAATGAACGCCACCGAGAGCTCAGCTCCCATTTGCACAACTCCACCCTCCCTGTATATGCGGGGTTGGGCCTATCACCATGAAATATGATTGAAGCACTACGTGACGAAGCACATTGTGGCAACGTGATACAGTCTCGGAGTATGCAAAAGATATGTGATAGCGGCGGGAGCGACCCGAAACGGAGAAAAATCCCCGATCTGGCTAACATCGAGGCAGCTGAACGAAGATCAAGTGACGCCCAGACTAGGTCATATGAGGCAGCACCCGAGGACCGATACGGATGCTAAAAGCTACCTGAAGCCTCCCATGTAAAAGCATACACTACGACCAAGACATAAATGCGGCTACTGAATGACTGCTTCGTCGAGCGATGAGGAGGCCTGATATTCAGGTTAGATCCCTTCTCACCGCCTGTATTAGCCCTGCACAGCAATGAGTGGGGTGGCAAGTGTTGGCTACAAGACACAAGATGATACAGGTAATATTTCGAATTCTGGGTGCATTTGGCCCTCGTCAGTTTTGTACTCGTGGCCAACAGTGCCTACCCGTGGGAGGGACCAGGCATGCTTCTTGAGTTGATTCAGCTCATGTAACACATCGATCTTAGCTCCAATGAAAGACCTCCATACGCGATGACTCCACTGGCGCCAACAATCGCGCACAACTATATCATTTCAATGTAGGTTTGCCTGCCTAGGTAGTTCAATTATATGTCTCCAGTAGGCTTTTGGCGACTTTCAAAATCTCAGAAAACGTCTATGGAAATACAGTTCTCGTGCGAATTTTAAGGTGCTATCATGTGAGGCTAATCCTTTTGCCTACCAGTACGTGCTGTTCTATGTCGGAGAGTCTTGTGTATGCCACTCATTCCTCTGACCCAAAGTTTGAAGCTGCCAAAGCCAGCGAACCTAGACCGAGAAATTCAGTGCTGAAGAATGGGTCGTCATGAATTAGTTCAATAACACGAACTTCAGATATAAGGATAAAGTTTTGATTTACTATGTGTTAAGAAGGCCATCATGAACGATAATACCTCGTTTCTTTAGAAGCGATTTGCAACATTTCATCTTCAGACATCACCTGGGAAACCCACTTTTTTGTACCCAGCTAGACTGCATCATCGAAGTTCCGATTTATCAAATGTATCAGTAGATGCGGAGCCCAGGAATGATTTTGAGAATTGTAGTTTGTAAGAGGTCATGTTCTGGCTCACTTACAAACCTGCGAGTGGTTGACATTGATACCCAGTCTTTTCGTGTTATCCACTGTACCTGGGAATCCTTGCGCGATATTGTTCAAAGTCGGGCTAAAGTCAATGTTGTTGCCTTCCATTCTTGCGAATAGCCCTTGCCTACCAAGATGGGTTCATGGTGGAATACGTGGTTCTGTCGCTCTAAACACTCGGCAACATTATGCCGTCAAGAACATCACGTGTCTCTGATATCGTCATGCTCGCCATGAATTACACCGTTTCTGTTGACACAGGGATATCAACACCTCGAAAATTTGAAGAAATCCTGCTTGCACAGTCTTGTTATTCGTTGTAAGTACGTAGCTAATTGCGTTGCGATGGGAGGATACTTTGGCAGAAAATATCCGAAACACGCAGTCAACCTAGGAGGATTGCGTGCCTTTCCATCTTGAACGATCCTTCTACTGTCTTCCAAGACATTCCATACTTGAATTCTATATAGCCAACTCCAATTCGCTCAAAGATAGTGTGGCCTCTGAACTTAAGCTGCGATTGTTTTACAATAATTCCAGGAACATACTCCAATTTAGTATTGCCTTCTCGGAAGCCGTCGCTATGCGTCAAAATCAAAGGGCAGAACACCACTTGATCAGATACCGTATCAGTTGCATCGATGTCTGTCTTCAGTTGCAGTATGTAGTTGACGAGCCCCATTGGCTCCTCGATGGCGAAGTCAGGTTGGCTGTTGTTGGGGCTGCCGTCATATTCTAGAGACCCGTGTATGTGGAAGGCTTTGAGCTCGAGGACGTAGGAAGGTAGAGAAATCTGCTCGTCGGTGTTCGCTTCGATTGTGGTGTCAATGCAACAATCAACGCTGGCCAACGAGACATCCAAGGAGTCCAGAGGGGCTTTCGAATAAAAGAGAAATTCCAAGGCCATAAAATAAATCTGTTCGTCTCTTGACGCCCAGCTCCAGGACGGAATTGTGCGCTTTTTACCGCCCGTTTCACCGTTGCTGATATACATCCTCCGGGGATTGGTGGACATCCATCTCCCGTGTGAATCAGTCCAATGACAACTCCAAAAGACTGAACCATACTATTCCAAAATGTCCCTCGACGTATCTGTCCTTCCTTCCAGCGCCCACACGACTGGCAATGGCAGCGATCGCAATCAATTTGTCTTGCTCAGGATATGTGAGGCTGAGGCCGGAATACTCTCCTACCATTTTGAACCATGATAACTCAATGTCAGTAGAGTTTGGAGAAGTTGGAATGGACATTGTTTCAACTCTTTTGGCTAATTCTGGAGTTAAGTCGACTCCTCGTGGAAGAGATTCACAAGCAACTGGCAACTCGTTGCAACTCCAGAAGACTTCGCCGACGCCAAACCCAATAACCCGAGGTGATAGTATCCTTTCCTGATAAGCCCATGCTCTCGAGGCGAGGGGTTGATAATAAAGTGCATTACCACAATAGTCGTCCTCAACAATAGTGCATCGTTGGTGGTTGGCGGCAGCTCCGAAGAAACCTTTTGTATCCACTTCGAATGGGATCACAAAGTCGGGTTCTGGCCTCGCAAACACGCTTTCTTGTGGGCTCTTAGCGCTGTAAAGAGCCAGGCATACCGCGCAGTTTTCGTAGACATATCGCATTCGTACTGACTCTCGAAGCCAGTCTTCTGTACTGCCGGTACCCTCCTGGATGATGCAAAGACTATCGATCCAGATGTAGCTGATACCTATTTCTCGAGCAAACCTGATCGCTCCTCTAAAAGCGATCGGTAGCTCATCTTCAGACAAGCCACATCGTAAACGTTCCCAGTTTGTGCTCGTCAAGCGGATGAATTCGTACGGAGGAGGACCCCAGCAGTAGCTCAGCGCGGCGTAAGGACCAGTTGGAGTATCAGTTTCGGTCAGAAGAAGACGTACACCAGTACTGGTAATCTCCAGTAATCGTGTAGGGAGCGATGCTGGCTGGGCGACAGCCATGCAGCTATTGTGGTTGCTAGAACAGGCGCTTGTCCAGTCGTTGACAGCCCGAATTGAATCTGGAAGTGACAACCGACCCTTTCTATTTGCAATGGTAGGTTCCCGGTCTTGAAAGGAGATGGGCGTAGCAATGAAACAGTAGTCCGCCTCAGCCCTCCCTCCCCAAGCGTGGATTGTGAGACAGACTTCGCAGTCGGTCTTGCGATGACTTTCAAATGCCGTCTCCATGAGTTCTTTTATGCCAAACTTTGGTGAATTCCACCGGCCGAACACGTGCGGACAAATGTAACAGCCAGCCTGTGCGGGCTGCATGAGAGATTCTCCGTATTTATGATGCAGGGTCCGACCTCTTAGTCCATTGAACATTGATCGACACTTGCTGCATAACATTTTGTTCTGTTTGTTGCGTTGTGTTGGTGACCTCTAGCTCGAGAAGCTTGGAATGGCGATTTGGAAGTGTGAATCATTACAGAGGACGAGTGTACAGATTCCAAGCTGGACTTCTTCCTATTTAAACGGCATGGCAGAGTCCAAAATGGAGGGCCATTGTCAACGCTGATTTGTGGGTTTAGCGGACAGCTGACCGTCCCGAGGAGCAGCTCAGCCTGATGATGACCACCCATAGAGTCTTAGGCGCTCACCTACACCCACTGGAGAATCTGCCCTGCCAATTGGGATTTCTTGCGTGGGCTTGATCGCGAGGTCAGTCAACGTGCTCAAGCCCTTGTCATTGGTCACCACCATGCTTATGATTCGCTTTGCTGTCGGCCTCTACTTGATTGCGGCGAGGCGAGCTACAGGCTGGAGCTCTCGACCCTCATCATTTTTTCTTCTTCTTTCAACCTCCATCCTATTCTCACAAAAAGTTAGGGTCTGATCTGTAGCTGGGAAGAGTGCTGTGGTGAACAAAGCTTCGATTGTTTTAAGCGAACTCTCTCTTGGTGACGGCTGTACATGACTCGCAACTGATGTTGACGTCACAACAAGAGTGAATAGACATGGAGTGCTGTCAGATAAGATACCCAGGCTGCTGAATGAGTTGCTGAGCCAGCACACTTCCTTAAAGACCCACCATGTTTTGGGGGCCGATTAGCGTCATGATAAGGGCGTGGCGTGTGCGGTTTCCCCGGAACAGCCGCCGCGCCTCGGAACTCCTCTTTTCACGCCGAGCCGCATCCTCACCCTCGATTCCGAACCGTCAACAACGCGTTCCGCAGTGCTCCATATCCCTCCGGCCCCGGGTCTCAAGTGGCGATCGGCCGAACGATTGGACGTCATGGGCCCAGAGGCTGATGCAGTGCCGGCGGAGGCCGCGACGCCGCAGTCGACCCGCGCCGGATCCGCTCCAGTGCAGAAGCGCGCCGCGCCCGCGACCGGCGAAGGCCAGCGCAGCAAGCGGGCGAAGTACACGCCTGTCGCTTGGTAAGGTACCAGATGCTCGTGATGATTTGAGTTGAGTTACTAAGGCAATAATCGCTTAGCAATGAATGCAAGAAGCGGAAGCTCAAGTGCATCAAGGAGGACCATCAGACGGTATGCCGACGGTGCCTTTCCAACGGCGCCGAGTGCGTCTTCGTCCCTGGGCCTCAGCAGACGCCTGTAAAAGACAAAGACCGGGATGCTACTCACGAGAGGGAGGATCATCATCCGTATGCAATCGCTCTTACGCTCTCATCTCACGCCAACTAACACCAGCTTTAGCTCTCAGTACAAGAATCTCAGCGAGGAGGTGGCCGCCCTTCGAGAACAGGTTTCCAGCTTGACATCCTCTCTACGCGAGCTCAATGGCAAAGTCGCACATATCAATACCCGCTCGCCAGCTGCTCTCGGCGGTCCGCAGCATCCCAGTCCTCTCTACGCGAGCGAGTCGAATCGACGCCCGAGTGAGCCGAGGGAACCTCAGTTTGTCGGGCCAACGAGATCGGCGTTCAGCCTTCGCATCGCCGAGACGTCGCTCACCCGCATGCGTATTCAGACCGGTGACGAGGAGCCGACGAGTCGATCTGCCTCGCCGGCTGCATCTCAGCGAGCCTCTTCCGTCACATCCGAAGACCGGACAGTATCGTCCACCAAAGACTTGGACTGCCTTTTGACGTTGGAATTTGATGAGATCCTTCGTCTGCTCGACGTCTACTCGGAGGAAATGGAGTCAGTGTACCCCTTTACCAATATCAAAGATGTCTCGGCGAATCTACCACACATACTCTATTATGCCCGGCACCTGCAGAATCCACCTGTGGACCCAAATGTCCCAGAGGGGGAGCGGCCGAAGATCGAGGAGAAGGATGTCCAGCTTGCCAAGGTCGCGATTGCTATATCCATAGTAATGGAGGCCCAGGGGCAGAATGCCATAAGCACGAAGTTGATCGACGCCGTCGAGCCCGTTGTGTGTCGAGTCTCGGGTGAGGCATTCATCGACTTGAAGGAACTGCAGATTATGACTATGTTGGTGAGCTAGATTTTTCCTCGGACGAAAAACTAACCCGATGAGTGCCCCCGCTAACAACGTGTCAGAGCCTCTACTGGTTCCACTGTGGTGAGGAGCTTCTAGCATGGAGAGCTATCGGCATTTCCGGCAGAGAATGCCTCGAGATTGGCCTCCATCGGCGAGCGATTCTCTTGGACAATTTCAAAGATCCCAGGCAGCGAGACCTTGCCGTACGATGCTTCTGGTGTGTCTACGTCTTGGATCGCCGCTGGAGCTTCGGGACAAGTTTGTCTTTCGGCCTCATTGACAGGGACATAGATCCAGAGTTGCCCGAGCCGGTAAGTAATTTGCCGTCAACTTGTTTCTGACAGCAACACGGACTGACGGTCGCTCCAGGGAGAGAATTACCCTTACTTGAGATGTATGGTGTCCTACGGTAGGCTTTGTTCCAAAGTATGGGAGGCCCTCCCGCCCTTTGAGTCGCCTTCACAATTCATACCCAAGGACACTGTCGCCTTCTTGGACTTCATGACGCAGAACTGGCTCAACTCCATCCCGGAAGACCTCCGTATTCGGCATCCTAGGCTTGGACTCGCACCCCGGACTCAGCCGAGAAGCATGCATCGCCTTCGATCATTGCTCTACCTGCGCGGAAATCACATGCGAACGCTCATCCACCGGCATCATGTCCTCAGCACCGCAAGCATCAGGGCTGACATACAGAGTGCTAAACTAGTCACGGAGATCGCGCTAGATACAATCCAAGTATTGACGCATCTGAACGATACCAGCGACATCTACGCCCGACAGCAGCACGCTTTCAATTACTTCTTGATGAGCGCACTAGCGGTGATCCTCCTGGCTGTATGCCACGCGCCAGGCGTGTTTACTGAGCCCTGTAAAGAGAGTTTCTTGAAAGCGGTGCAGCTGGTCAAAGGCTTCTCACGACATGGGCACGCCAGCCGAAGGCTTTGGAAGACCATTCGAGGTTTGCTTCCAGGTGTCAAGTCTCTCGGTCTTCGGAGTGATCCCGAGAAGGCAGATGCGCCCCAAGCAGGGGACGATGCGGAACAGAACGCGGCCGAATCCCGGCCGGATGACCCACACCAAAACCCGGGTCCGGCGGGCGAACGGGACGGAAGGAGGCCGGAGAACAGCGCTTGGGATACTTGGGATACAAGTCCGCAGGCGAACAGCTCGATTCCCGACATGTTCAACATGGGGAACGATCTGATGAATCTGTTCGACGCCTTTGGTCATGCGAATGGCGGTCACCCGGCACCGCCTGATTTTCCGGTAGGGTTCTTTGGGGTGAATGAGCAAGGCATGTCGCTCGGGGATCCGGAGGAGATTTCGCGACGTTTTCAGGGGTTGATTTGATTCAGCACGATGACTACCTTACGTGTACTTCATCCGCATCAGCGTATAGCCCTAATTTTGGTCACGAAACGCATCAGTGCGAGGACGGGGACTTGAATTGCAGCCAAGCGAAAACTTTTCATGTTACAATCTAACCAATACTTGTCAATATCCTCTCCCTATCCTCGCGTTTCTGCCCCTTAGACGCTGATATCTGCAGGGACAGAAATGCCTGTTACCACATTGCTATCCACCTCCGGCACTTCGAACTTCTTGCGGCCATATGAGATGTAGTAGATGATACCAAACAAGAGCCACCCAGCCATCACAACGATCGAGTAGTTCATGTTCTGCGGCGTCACAGGCATCGCCGAGGGGAATGTGCTGAAGATGATGACTACGACCATCCAGATCAAACTGATCACATTCAACACCGGGCCCACGGCGGGTCCGAGCTTGAAGGGACCAAAGTCTGAGGGCTTGATGTTTTTGCGGCCGAACAGCATGTAAGCAATGGGGACGATGTAACTTGAGTACATGCCGATGATGGCCATGGACAGAATGGCGTTGAAGGCTGTCGTGTTGCCAATGTAAATGAAGCCGAGGAGCATCTGGAGGATGGTCACGAGCACGACGGAGTAGATCGGGATCTGTGAGTGCTTGTTGACCTTGCTCAGGTACTGGTCGTAAGGGGTGGCTCTGTCACGGGCAAAGGCCCAGAGTGTGCGCGAGGTCGATGTAATGCCGGCGACTGTGGCAGCGATGGCGGTCATGATGATGATCAAGGACATGAATGTCGCGCCGCCGTGGGACTTGGTGACATCGAGGAAGATTTGCATGAAGGGGTATCCGGTCGGGGTCGAGAGGAGGGCGTCGAGGGGGCCGGTGGAGAAGAGCAACACGGTGCCGTAGATCAGGCCCATGACGCCGTTGACGATGACACTTCCAACCATTGCAATTGGAACGTCGCGACTCGCGTTGGGCAACTCCTCTGCCAAATGGCATGCTGCATCGTAGCTTCGTACCGTTAGTCTAGTCTTGCATCGCGGACAGGTGCCTACTTACCCCAAGAACGGGTAGACGGCGCTAATCAGGCCGACGAGCCAAGAGACTCCGTCACTCTCCCAACCACTAGAGTTAGTGACTTCCTTGAAGACGAAGGATGCGGTGTTCTTCGGTGCCATGACACCGAGAACAATTAGAATGGCCAGAAAGCCAGCTCCATGAAGAAAACCTAATAATCAGGCTGTGTTAAAACGAGTTTCCACAACTAAGGAGCGACAATATCAAAGAGCCTTACCGGATACAAGGTTGGCTGTGGGCAGGAGTCTATGTCCCCAAATGTTCATGGCCAACGCATAGACAAGAATTGCCCAATAGAACAACATGCCCTGCCACCTGGCTGGGATATACGAGTCGTCGTTCAAGATGATGAGAGACTGCACTTGGAGACCGGCCGCGAAGGCGGCGGAAGAGGTAAGGACCACCTGGCCTCCCACAGAGATCCAACCGGTTGTAAACGCCGCGGCCGATCGGGTCGAGGGCGGGCACAGCGCCGCAACCCAGTGGTATTGACCTGTGAGGCGAAGTTGTCAGTGTCAACTCATTTGAGGGGATCTCTTTAGTGTTGTGTTAGCCGGGAACTCTTACCTCCTGCAGTTGGATAGATGGACGCAATTTCTCCCAGGGACGATGCGATGCAGACCGTGCAAATTGTTGAAAGTATCCTCCACAGCTAATTAGTCTTCCGCTGTGATCCAAATGAATAATTATCACCAACTCACAAGTTATAGAACAAACAAGGGGCGCCGCCGCTGACAAGAGCCGGCGCAACAACACTTGACAGAGCTTCCCATGTTGCCATAAGACACACACATAGTGCACCCAGTGTAAGCAAGGAGAATTGTCGATTCAATTCCTGCGCGTGTCCGAGTTGAGCAAGTCGCAAGTCGTCGCCGGTGAAAATGGGCTCATTCTGGCTCTGGGAGTCGACTTTACCAAGAGTCACCGTATCTTTCTTCATGTCGGTTTCCATTATTTCACGAAACAAGCAAAAACAACAAGACTGAAGCAAAATTTGACTAGCGATTCGAATAGTCGCCTTACAGTCGTACGATCTACCGACTCAATCCCGGGGTTTGTCGGGCACACGTCTTTTGTTATGTATCTCCATGACCTACTCAAACTCCTCTTTGATCTTATCACCGAGCAAATCCAGATTCCCAAACCTGCGAGATTCACCAAAACGGAGACGATACCCAGACGGCGGCACCGCTGCAAGGCGTCCGGCATCTTATCTTCAGCGGGAGGCCCAATCAACTGCGGTTCAATAATCGCTGGCCAATCACAAGAGCTTCCCGGGATCCCCTAGTGCCTCGATCTTTGAACAACTAACTTTTATAATAGCCTTATCTTGGCCGGGGTTGAAGATAAGAGTACTACGTGGGCGCTGCGTCTTGACTCGGAGCCGTTCCGCGGTTTCCGACCTGTTCCGGACGCCCTCCTCGGAAGGCCTTCCGACCACTAAGCCAACCAGAACTCGTGGACCATTTAATGGCCCGAACGTGCGGAAGGTCAGTCTGGTGTTTCAGTACCCAAGATACCAGAGGACACAGTTGGTTAGAGATTCATTCCGAGTGTTGCTGGTTTCTTCATAAGAACGCAATCTTGCTCAGTCTCGAAAACGACCCTGAACAACCATCTTCGGACGCCCACAGCCTCTGCAACCTAGTTCCGAGTCACATACACACCTCCCATAATGGCAGCTATTCCGCACCCCTTGTCGGCCCTGACTCTAGAGGAGACCAATAAGGCCCGAGACATTGTGCTCGCCGCGCACCCCGGCTCCGTTCTCGACTTCAGACAGAACTACCTGTGGGAACCGCCAAAAGCTGAGGTCCTCAAATTCCTGGACCTCGAGCACTCTGGCAAAGTCACAGCCTCATCGCCGAGACCGGCGAGATGCGCACAGGTCTTCTACGATGTCATTGGCGGCGCGACCAAGGCCCAGTACTTCGAGTCCATCGTGGACCTGGGTCTCGGGAAGATTGTTGATCAGAAGCTTATCGGTTCCGAGCACCAAGCGAGTTTGACCGTGTACGTTCCCAGCCACGAATCTTAACCCCCCCACGCGGGTTTTGCGAGATGAATGCAACGCTAACGTGCCTGTCACCAAAAAAAGCTACGAGTTCGAGACCCTGGCTGATGCTGTCCAGCGCTCCCCCTTGTTCAAGGAGAAGATCGCTGAGCTCAAGCTGCCAGAGGGCTTCGAGGTCGTCGTCGAGCCGTGGCCCTACGGCGCCCCCGACGCCGCAGATGGCGACAACCGTTTCTTCCAGGCTCTCATCTTCGCCCGGGACACGAGAAGTGGAAACCCAGACTCCAACTTCTATGCCTACCCCCTGCCTTTGATCCCTGTTATGGATGCGCACAAGAAGGAGATCGTGCGCATCGACGAGCTTGCTACTGGTGGTAAGGGCGATGCCCTGTCCGGGAGGACACACGCCCCCACGATCATCGACCACTGCCAGGAGAGCGAGTACGTGCCTGAGCTACTGCCGAACGGCACGCGGAAGGATCTCAAGCCCTTGACGGTGCAGCAGCCCGAGGGCCCCAGTTTCTCCATCAGCGATGGCAACTTGATTGAGTGGCAGAAGTGGCGGATGCGCGTTACCTTTAACCCCCGCGAGGGTGCTGTCGTTCACGATGTGCGATACGACGGCCGGCCGGTCATGTACCGTCTTAGCATGAGTGATATGGTGGGTTCATCCCCATAAGACTGATCTCTTGGTTGGGGTATGCGCTAACTTTGAAGCCAGACTGTGCCCTACGCTGATCCTCGCCCGCCGTTCCACCGCAAGCAGGCTTTCGACTTCGGTGATGGTGGTTTGGGTAACGCTGTTAACAACCTGACTCTTGGCTGTGATTGCTTGGGTGTCATCAAGGTCCGTTCTATGGCAACGAACCAATCCATGACTCGCATGCTGACATGAGAAACAGTACTTTGATGGTGTTCTCATCGACAGTAAGGGTGCGGCCGTCGAGTCCAAGAACGTCATCTGCCTCCACGAGCAAGACAACGGCATCAACTGGAAGCACACCAACTGGCGCACCGGCCGCGCGGTGGTCACCCGCCGCCGTGAGCTGGTTATCCAGTTCATCATCACCCTCGCCAACTACGAGTACATCTTCAACTTCAAGTTCGACCAGGCCGCCGGCATCGTCGTCGAGGCCCGCGCCACGGGCATCGTCTCCGTCGTCAACATCGACCCCGGCAAGACCAGCCCGTGGGGCAACGTCGTCAGCCCCGGCGCCCTCGCGCAGAACCACCAGCACGTCTTCTGCGTGCGTATCGACCCCTCCATCGACGGCAACGAGAACACCGTCGTGCAGGAGGAGAGCCTGCCGCTGCGCATGGACTCGCGGACGAACCCCAACGGCAACCTCTACGAGGTCAGGCAGACGCAGGTCACGACCTCGGCAGGCTTCGACGCGGCGCCGATGAACAACCGCGTCTTCAAGATCCAGAACCTCAGCAAGCCCAACCCCATCACGGGCAAGCCTGTCGGGTACAAGATCACACCACCGGCGACGCAGCTGCTGCTCGCCGACCCCAACAGCGTGCAATCCAAGCGTGCGCTGTTTGCCCGCCACCACCTGTGGGTCACCAAGTACAAGGACCACGAGCTGTTCGCTGGCGGCCGCTACACCCTGCAGAGCAAGCTGGAGGTGGGCGGTGTCAAGGACGCCGCTGACAGGAACGAGGACGTGCTGAACCAGGATGTTGTCCTCTGGAGCGTCTTCGGTCTGACACACAACCCTCGTATCGAGGACTGGCCCGTCATGTAAGTGATGCGACTTGTCTCGTTCGCATTGATGACTTGAAAGCTAATTGATAGTAGGCCCGTCGAGATGCTGCAATTGCACATCACGCCGTCCGACTTCTTTACCGGAAACCCGGCTCTTGATGTGCCTTCAGATAAGGACATTGGATCCAAGTTGACCTCTGGATGCTGCGCCAAGGAGACGCCCATCCGAAGCAACTTGTAGAATATTTGATTGGGATTCATGATATTTTGTATGAACAGCGATATGTACATAAAAAGGGAGGCAATCGGTTTTTGGAGGCAGCTTTGACTGTCAACGGATTAGATGACGGTGTCATACTAGCCTAGATCTTTTCATAAAAACAAGAATTTTGTTCAGAAATCTGCAAACATCAGATCACCAACACTATCGGTCCCAGGTTCAATTTTTTCTGATCACAGTTGTTTGGTGTAAGTGAACTCGGGGGAGGAAGCGCTGCCTTCGTATAAACTTTTCAGGCGAGATGCAGGGAGTTGAGCCAAGAAAGATTCTCATGGTTATCATCCTTCACGCGAAATTTCTTGAGAGAGTGAAATTAAAGAATCACTCTTTCAAAAGTCGAGCATGATGTCTCGCTCAGTTCGTGACCACCGACAGGCCTGTTGTGGGCTAGGACTGAGCAGCACGTATGACAGAAATCGTTCACATCGATTAGCTTGAATGTCAATCGGCAGCCTTCTCACAATCAACAGCACTTGCTTGCCCAGATGGATTTCATCCGCCTCAGGTGCTTGATGACAATTATTCTGTCTGTATCACGGACTCCTCGGGATGCGTTATCTCTCATGACTCGCATTTCGTCTCGTTCGCCTTCGTCCGGATGAGTGGCAAAGCAACGCATTGTCACATTCAAGATGAGGAATTGCATGATTCACAAGCTTACCTAGCAATGATGCTCAAGACGATAAGCAGAGATAGCGGCCCGGTGGGTGGGCGTCGGAAAGGGTCTCGGAATGGGAAACACGTCAACGAACCCCCACAGAGATAAGGGCCAAAGGGTCGGAATAGGGTCGGAAAGCGCTGTGCATGTATGAACTGCGAGGCTATCAAGAGACTGTACCGGCGATGAGAAAAGCTGAATCAGAAACCTGACAAAATCGAAGCTGGAAGTCCGAAGCCGGCGGAACCGACATGTTTGGTGTAACGCTCCGCGATAAGCTGTGCTTGCAGTATGGCGAGAAAGATGAAACCATTCGTCTTTCGCTGTTGTGAATCCACGAGATGTTGACTGCATGGTCAATGATCATTGTCATGTGTCATTCGTGAAGTCGTCAGTCCGTTGCACGATCGCCATGAGATTCCACATTACATGTGTTAGCGAACAAGCCAAAACGGCCATCTCGGGACGAGTGGGGAGCAAAGAGACGAAATTGATGCTGCCCGTCACCATCCGTGCATTCCCGAAAGTGATGCTTAAATAAATGAATCACTGCCCATCTCTCCATTCTGTAAATAGTTACCTGAGTCGGACCCTGGTTGACACCTGCTCCGACGGCCCGGCTCCGAGAGTCAAACAATTAAACTCCACAAGCTCCGGTCTTCAGGACCGCCCCGCTTCCGACTCTCCCGAATAACCGGCTCGACGCCAGCATGTCAAGTCTGGAGAGAATATCAACCCAGACGTTTAGAGTGTTTAAATGTTTGATTACACATTCACTTTCTCTTTGCACGGTTTGGCACTACATTACAACCTTAGGATCACAGCTGACTTGATTCATTCAAGCCCTCTCTCAGGCACAGCATCGCTTTCATCACAGATTGCAAACAAATAGCATGACGAAGACACGGAAGCGGCGATAGAGACCCGTACGATGAGGCTGATATTTTGGGGAAGTCGACGCCGTTATAGGCGGAATAAAATTTTATTTGCAGCATTGATTTGCCTCTTGAAGGGATTCAGTGAAACGTCTGCCTTTCAACGGCTGCAGAGCCTGCCCTTCGCTTCATCACTAATCCTCTTGCTCTCCGGTGATAATCACTAAAGACATCCCTAATGCCGACAATCGTGTATGTTCTTCCTCAGCCGCTGCCTCCCCATCACGTGCCCCCTCACATCAGATCGAAGACTGCTTAAGCAGCGGTCTCAACAGTGATGCTGGCCTTGCCGGCGCTCTGGTAGGCCTCAGTGGCAACGATCTGGTAGGCGAAGGAGGTGCCGAGGGTCATGCCGGCGTTCTTCCAGGCGGTGAAGAAGTTGGACATGGTGACGGTTCCGCCGGTGCGCTTGTTGTCGCGGATGGCCCAGAACTGCTTGAAGGTCTGGGTGCCGTCGATGGAGGGGGCGTTGGTGCGGGTGCTCTCGTACAGCTTGTAGGTGGAGCCGTCGGAGGTGACGGTGCCCTTGAGGGTTCCTGCAGAACCGGGGTTGTACTCGCCGTGGTTCTCAACCTGGAAGCATCTGGGTCAGCGTCTTCTTCGTGGCAAGGCTGGATGTGTGCGCTAGGGTTGAGATGCAACTTACGACGTAGTACTCGATGAGAGGGTTCCTGGTCCAGCCGTAGATGGTCAGGTAGCTGTTGCCGTTGTTGACCGGGGCCCAGGTGCCGGAGTACTTGATGCTGCGGGAGGTGCCGGTCGCCCAGCCCTTTCCACCGACCAAGTTGCCGCCGGCCTGCCACTCGACGGAGTAGGAGCCGCCAGCGCCGTTCGTGTAGGTGACGGGAGAGGCGCCGTCGGTCCAGAAGGAGTAGAAGTAGCCGTTGCTGGTGCCCTGAGAGCTGGGGGTGGAAGCTCTCTTGATGAGATCGGTGCCGGGGTTGGCGGCAGGAGCGGCGAGAGCGCCGACGGCGGCGAGGGTGGCCGTGAAGATAGAAGCGAAGGAACGCATGTTGATCAACAAGCTGGATACGTATGTACAAAAAATGTGTTAAAAGAACGAATGGAGCGGTCGGAGAACTATAAACAGAGAGTCCGGTGAGGCAGCAGAGAGAGGAGCCATCACGAAGCTGGGAGGACGAGGCCGTCCCTTTTTCAATCAGATTCGCCTTGGATCGGTTTGTTTGCTTCACTGGGTCAAATCAATCCACCACAGGGAGGCCGATGTGACGACAAGGGGAAAACGGAGATTCAAGTGCCGTTTACAATGGATATTGACCATCAACATGGGGGCCAGAGCGATGCGCCTTGCCCAGAATAAACTAACGTCGACCCACGTGGGTAGCATTCTTGGAACCGGTGGGTAGTCGTTGGCGAGAGCTCCCTGGTCGAGCGTCCCCAGTCCTGTCCGATCTTTACGAGATTTTTGGGCGGCGGAGCTGAGAGACGTGCCCAAAAGGTGACTGGACGACGGCCGCGATCCGCCAATCGCCGGGACAGGTTTAGGCCAGGAGTCGGATTGAGTGCCGCGTCGTCGGGAGTAAATGAGCCAAGCCGGGGCCGATGTTGCATGATCCCTGTCGCTGCTCTCCGCAATTCTGCGCAAGGGGAGCACCAGTCCGGTACTGCGGCCGAGTTGGCGAGCTTGGAACAGGTAAGCATGTCCGCCCCCTATTAGCTATTTAGCCGGTCATGCCGGCTTCCTTTTCGAAGGCTGGTGGTGATGAATGGGGTTATTTATCCAACAAATTGGGCCGTTCGAAGATGATCCCCGGAGGCCATCGTCCAGCGAGGAGGGATCTTGCACATCACTTGTGCTTAACACAAGCTTTAAGGCTCGGGATGCTCGAGCTAGCTGCGGCCCGCCGTCAACTCAGGAGGCGGCGGGACAAATCTCGAATTGATGATGGGAACCAAAGTTGCGCTCGCTCGGGTTGCAGTGGCCAAGGCTCTTTTACCGCCGGCTGAATACGCGTACGTCACAATTGCCATGAACGGGAGGAATCTGGGGTTTTCGCTTTCTGCCGGGTTTCAAGGAAAGAGTTAAGAGACTCGCGATTTCCAAGAAGCCGACTGGATGGCGCCATTGACGGACTACTGCAGCTCTGTCTAGGGTACTACACGGATCAATACCGACTCCGGCAATGAGGCACACTGCCTTACCTTGTGCATTTAGGCAGTTCTGAATACCGCAGAAATGTCAGCCAAGCCTTCTGGAAGCCGAGATTCTCTCCACAAGTTCACGTTCGCACTTACGATCCGCTGCACTTGAAATGAAATTGCAGAGACTGTATCCGTACCTGAACGGGGTGAAGAAACGCGAAGGCATCGCATCGTCGGGTTCATTTCCCAAGGCTGCTGCTGTGTGAGGTGACATAAGCCCCTTAAACTTGGCATTCAGTTTACATGTCACTTTAAGCGCTGGCTATGTTTCAACCACAAGCCCAGCCAAACTAGACTCTTTGCGGCGCACAAATAACGGCCACAGAGCCACCACCAGACACATGAGCCACCGATGATGACTTAACACAACAGCTCACCTCCATAGTATCCGTGATTAGGCTCGAACATCAGGCTATCGTGTCTCTGGCCGGCGATCTCTGATCTGCATCACATTCCAGCGCGTGGCCGTGTCTCTCCCCCCAAACCTCCACCGCCACGTCGTAGTCGTAGCGCCATCCCCTTCACCATGATCAAGTGATGTTTTCAAGCCACCCCCAGCCAATCCAAGTTGTGCGCATTCATCCCGCTAACCCCAAGCACGGCGCCGCGTTGCATTAGCGGCCTCAAGCGAGAGACCCCTACTTGCACAAGGGGCCGCCCAGCCTGCACAAACCCCGCATTTAGGCGTGCCCAGAACGTTTCCTGCTCCCTTCTTCCCCAGGCCGCACAAACCCAGAACGAGAGATCGGACGACGTCAGTGCAGCCAGTGGCACCACCCTTTTGCCGATTCGCAGGTCACCGCCGCGCGCCCCCTTTGTCGAATTACGGCTCGCCCTCTTGGGGGAAGTGAGGAGGAAGGAGGAGTAGGAGGAGGAGGAGGCGGCGCTGGTTGCTGTCATGCCTCCTCACCAGATCAGCCGGAGCCTGCGAAATGCGGGGTGCTTCGACCGTACACTGCCGTTGCTGCGGTTGAGTTCGTGGCAGACTTTGACGGTTCAGCGTCGTTGTGGGCCTCGCGTGGTATGCTCAGGGTCTCCTTTGCCATCGGGACTGTTGTCTATCCGGCCTAGACGCGGGTTCCAGAGCACCGGCTATTCTCGCGACTCCGCCGACGAGATGACGTTGACCAACGGCCTTCCCCGGTCCAAGGCATGCAGGGCGCACGCGACAGCGCACTTGAAGGAGGTCATCACGCCGGAGCTCCTCGAGAAGCTGCGCAGGTTTTGGTTCAAGCATCTACACACCGAAGAAGCGTTCATCCTGCCGCAGAAGAACCAGCTGGGGCGGTGGTTCTTCTCCGACGAAAACTTTGACGAGAGCTGCGTGTCCGTATCAGCCCACCCGCGGTTCTTGAACACGTGCAACTGACCAGACCTCTTAGGAGAAAGTTCCGTCCGGCTCTAGAGGCCCTCAAGTCGTCGAGGGCGACTTCGAGAGACATCATCGCCATCGTAAGGCCCATCACGCCACTCCAGTGGTTGAGCCTCGTCCTGCTCCTGGACCAGATCCCGCGCAACTGCTACCGTGGCGCCGAATCCTCTGTCGTCTTCAAGTTCTTCGACCCCATCGCCCGCGACATCGCGCATCATGCCATCAACGCCGGCGCGACAACACACAACCGGACAAAGTACCGGGTAGCGTATCGCATGTGGTTCTACCTCCCTGATGCACTCGGAAGACCTCGCGCTGCATGACTTGGCGGTAGAGCATTACCAGAAGATGAAGGATGACTTTGAGGAGCTCATGGCAGGGGACGGGTCTGCCGGCGACGACGATCAGAGGAAGTGCTGGGGGGTTTTGGCAGTGCAGAAAGAGACGGCGAGAGACCTGCTTGAAACCAATTACGACTTTGAGATGAAGCATCGAGACATCATCGCCCAGTTTGGGAGGTATCCGCACCGGAACCTGGCCATGCACCGGCAGTCAACACCAGAAGAGAAAGAGTATCTCAAGACTGGGGGTGAGACGTTCAGTGGAGGGGGGTGAGTTGGTCCTTTGATTGTCTGAATATGTAATACTCTCTCAACACAAATCTGTCTGGGTGCATGTATGGGGTCAAAGGTCACTGTAGCTCTACTTGAATTCTGGCAAACGGCTGTTATTTAGTAATGATACGTTAGGCAGGTAGTCTTTAAGCATAATGAAATGGCGCTCTACTCAGATAACTAGGCACGTCCCTTCTCGCAGGCTCACATATGTTACGGGAATGCTCTTGAATCGTCAGAAGATATCCGAGAAGTGTCCTTGCGTGCCTCAGCTGCCAACAAAAAACCTAGTGATGAAGCATGGCGGTTAGTCGACTCAGCAACCCGGCCATCCGCAGCCCTACCCGCAGCAAGTAGGCGGCTCGCGATGCTGAAGTGACATCATCCCGCTCCACAAACCTGCTGGATTGCCTCTTTTGAAGTTAACAGTTCGTCAGAACAGCTGAAGAAGGTCAAGATCAACAAGCCGAGTCAGCCACCCGTTCACTATGTGCCGAGCCGAGTCGTTCGCAATACCGATTCAGTACGGGGGATGTGCCGCTGCCCAAGATTCGTCGGAATCGGTGGTGACTTCCAAGCGTGCTTTTGTTGTTTCCGATTCCTTCCTAACTACTCTATATCAATATTCTATTTATATACAGTATACACATACACCTCTATATCAGAACAAGCTCTAGAGAAGCGTAAAGTCTATCTATAAATACCTTAAGGATAATAGCCTTAACATTATAAAGTTAAACTCTCTTTTCTTAGGTTTTATAACCTTAAAAGCTATTCTAAATATATAAATCAGAAAAAATTATTTATAGCTTAACTTAGACTTTTTATTCCTAAACCTAATAGTTATTACTATAAAACCTACGCTTTTTTAGTTAAATATATTAGCTTAGGTATAAGAGTATTGAGAGGCATAGTATATATACCTATATAGTATAAGGTTATAGATAGAGATATATTATAATAAAAAGTAATAATCCTCAGCATTTATAGGTATTTATTTGTATAGATAATTAATAGAGAAAGAATATATTATTATAATTCTAGTTGATGTTATTAATAGGTTATTATTACAGTCAGCTATCTAATAGTAAGGTCTGCTAACAGAAGCTGGGGATTAATACGTAGTAATAGTATACAGGAGTTGTAGTCTAAGTTGTAGGTTGTAGGCTTATATTGTAGATTAGTAGTCAGAGGCTAAAGTAATTAATCTTAGACTTAATAAGTATTTGCAGTAAAGGTAAGCTGAAAGTATCCTAAGGATAAATATAAAGTTAATTACTAAAAAGCTATAGAAGTCTAACTATAAGCCAGGCTCAGGTTATACTATATATAAGTCTGTATAATTCCTTTTATCTAGTTACAAATAATCATCTAGGTATATAAAGTGATTGCAATTAGTTAGTATTACTAACTAATCACTAAGCACTTCCTGACACACCCCACTAATTATTTGTTATCTTATTATTATATAACTTATACTATAGTTCTTCTATTTCTAAGCAAGTCCCTGTTATTCCTATAATCCTTCAGTATAAATATCCTATTATAGCTGCCTGACACCTGAGTAGGTTATTCAGCTGTTACCTTTATTTACAGGTTATAATATCAGGTCCCCTCTCTAAAGGTCTTATCTTTAAGACCTAATATAAGTAAGTTATTAGTCCTAGGTTAAGGATCTATTAATTATACTTCCTGTTTTACTTATAATGCTGACACTATATTAGGTTATATTTAGAAATTAAAATTAAATTCTATATCCACTCTTCGTTATTATAATTATACGCTTTATATTACTAAGTTTAGGTTTATTATTAATATACTTTATTTATACTATTATTTATTAGGGAAATATTATAAGCTGCTTCTAGGAGGTGAAGTTTATAGCGAGTGCATTTATTTAGAGCAGTCTTATAATATAGCTAAAGATGCTATATATACTTATAAGTTTTCTTATTTAGTTAGTATCTAGGTTTAGCTAACTATATATAGTAGATTACTTATTAGATAAAGCAGCTTATTTTAAAGATACTAAGGTAGCTAAAGAGGAAGTATTAAAGAAGAAAGCTACTACTTTATATACTATATAGGCTAAGTTAGATAAGTTTATAGTATAGTTAGATTATTTAAGGAAATAGAAAAGGATAGTATTTTATAAAGGTTATAAAGTTACTAAAAAAGAGCTAGTAATATCTCCTGTATTAGAGGTTCAGTCTATAAGTAGTTTTAGTATAATAGACTTAGATACTATTCTAAGTAGTTAGAACTTTAGTATTCTAAACTTCCTCTTAAGGAGGTCTTAGTTAGTTTCTAGTGTTCCTAAGCAAATAAATAGTTTACTATAATTTACTTCTATAATATTTATTAGATAGTATATTAGTATATGCTAGTATAACTTCTCATTCTTAATATTATTACCAGTAAGTTATAAGTTCATCCTTTATATTAGTAATATTCTTAGCTAGTTCCTATATATTATCTTTATAACTATATCCTTTCTACTTAATAAAGTATTAATATCTTTCTAGTTCTTTAAAGTAGTTAATAATTTGTTTAACTTTATACTCTGGTTTATTATCTTCTATAATAATAAAGTTATTTATTTATAATCCTTATAATACTAGTTTAAATAGTAAGATATAAAATATTAGAAAACATTTCATTATATTAAGTAGATTGAGTTTATAGTTAACTAGTGAAACCTTTTAGAAGATTTTAAAAGGTCTGAGTTTTTTAAAATCTAGTTTATTATTTAGTTATTTTGTTTTAATGTTTTGCTATATAAGATAGATACTATCTCCCTCTTTTAAGGTTAGTCCCTCAATCCTTTGTTTGTTACTGAACTATATTATATATTATTATATAAATTCAAGTTCTTTATATACGTTTTCCTGGATATTCTTAATTTGCCTGATTATAGCTACAGCTTTTAGTGCTGCTAAGCTAGCTTAAGGTTCTCTATAAGCAGTTAGTTCGAATTTATAGTTAAGGTAGAAAGAGGATTCCTTAGTGCTTTCTCTTACTATGCTGTTATAAGCGAATTAGGCTATTAGTAGTAATACTACCTAATTATCTTAGTTATAGTTAATATAAGTATAGAGGTAAGTTTTAAAGATCTAGTTAATTTGTTCTATTTATCTATCAGTCTGCAAGTGAAAAGCAGTAAATATTACTTATTTAATGCTAAGTTATAATATAATTAACTTTTAGAACTTAGAAATAAAGATCTTATCTCTGTTTAATATAATTTCCTTAAGTGTTCTATAATTAGCAATAATATACTTAAGAAATATATAGGCGAATTCTTCAGCATTGCTTGCTTCTTTATATAGAATAAAATAGGCGTACTTTATAAGTCTATTAATAATAATAAAAATGCTGTTATAGTAGACTCTTATAAAGAGTTCTCAAGACTTCAGTAGTTTAATAATAAAGTTAAGTAATATAGAGTACTAAGCAGTTTATAGCATAGACAAAAGTTGTAATAATTTATAAGGTTAGTGTTAGGCTGGTTTGCTTTTCAGGCAAACCTTATAATCCTTAATTACTATTATAATATATTCTCTAGTAACCTTTTCTCTATAGTATTATTATAATTATTTCTAGGGTTTTATGATTCCTTAATAACTATATACTAGTATGCTATAGAATTCTCTAATAGTTTTATTATCTAGTTTATTAGGCAGGCTAGCTATAGATCATCCAGTTATTATAAGAGCTTTTATAGCAGGTATAAAGTCTCTATTATTATTATATTTAAAAATTACTTAGGTTTCTTTTAGTACTAAGATATTATAGTCTAGTTATTAGCTAAAAGCATCAGCTCTGCTATTTTCTGATCCTTTTTAATAGATAATTTAGAAATTAAATTCTAAGAGGAATTCTAACTATCTAATTTATCGTTTACTAAGTTCTTTTAAAGTAGTGAAATATGCTAGATTCTTATAATTAATATATATAAGTATTTAGTAGATAGTTCTTAAAAATAGAGGTTTCTATTCCTTAAAAGTTTTAATAATTACTATAAGTTCCTTATTATAGATCTAATAGTTAAGTTCTAGTCTATAAAGTTTATATAAAAAGAAGGTATAGAAATATAGATATCCTTCTAAATCTCTCTAGAATAGTTACGCTCTAAAGGCGAAGTCTGAGATATCTATTTTAACTTCAAACTGTTCTTCTAGGTTCAAAATCATCAGGACTAGTTTACTAGTAATATAGTCTTTAATAGTCTAGAAAGCTATGTTCTAGGCTTCTTTCTATTTAAATAGTTAGTTTTTATAACTAAGATCTATAAAGAGTGTGTTAATCTTTCTATAGAGTCTGATAAATTTTCAGTAGAAGTTAATAAATCTAAGAAATCCTTAGACCTCTTTAAAGTTAGTTAGTATTAGCTATTTCTATATAGCTTAGACTTTCTTTTTTAATATGCTGATATATTTAGAAGTGATTATAAATCTGAGGTATTCTACTTCCTAGGTATAGAATATACTTTTCTCTAGTTTGACTAGAAGCTTAGCATTTTAGAAGGCTTAGAGTATAAAGTGTATATGCTTTTTATGCTATTCTATTGTTATAGAGAAAATAAGGATGTTATTAAGGTAGATAACTATAAAGATATCTATAAATTTCCTAAGAACCTAGTTAATTATATTCTGGAAAGTAGCTAGGGTGTTAGTAAGACTGAAAAGTATAATAAGGTACTTAAAATATCCTTTATATATTCTAAAGGCAGTCTTCTATTCTTCTCTTTTCTTTATTTAGATAAGGTTATAAGCATTTTTAAGGTCTAGTACTATAAAGTAGTTAGCTCTATAGAATAGTTATTAGAGTTTGTTAATTAAAGGTAGTAAGTACTGATTTTTAATTGTTATTTTATTAAGCATTTAATAGTTAATATATAGTTATAGTTTGCAGTTCTTTTTTAGTATAAACAGGATTAGACTTCTTATTAGTGATGTTAATTCTCTGATATAGCCTTTTTTGAGGCTTTTATCAAGGTATTTATTAAGGGCTTCTATCTCTATTAGGTTAAGTCTATAAATTTTATTAAATTTAGGCTCCTTCCCCTTCTTAATAGAGATTTTATAATTAAAATTTATATGTTTAGGCAGTCTGGTTTCTAATTCAGCTGTGAAGAGTTTCTTATAAACTCTGTACTCTTCTAGGATAGATAGAAGAAGATTATCTTTTTATTTAAGATCTGCTGTCTTTAATAGTTATAACATAGCTTCTTTTGCCTTAAAGTAGCAAATATATTATTTTACTGCTTTTTAGTAAGTAGATCTATTTAAAGCCTAGGTTCTATAAGGCTGCTTAGAGACTAGATTATTATTATCTTAATAGAGTTAGCCTGTTCTCTAATCTATCTATAGGTTATTCTTCTCAAGCTATAGCATTCCTAGTATAATATTATATATACTAAGTTCAGTAATATTAAATTAGAGTTATTTGTTTTGATCTAGGTAACTTATCTTAAGGGGTGTAGTTTTGTTTCTAATAGTTCTTCTTTTATACTAGACTTATTCTCTTTCTATATTGCTGAGCTAGTATATATATTCCTTTCTTTGCTATAGTAGTTATAATTTATTTAGTACTTAAGGTAATATGAAGTTTATTTCAGCTCTACTGTTAATAAGTATAATAGTTATAATATTATTAATAGTAACTATAAGCTGAAGGTATACTTTCTAGTCTAGGGATACTAGATATATAGACCTTATTATTATTACCTGTCTTAGTCTTTTATTAGTAAGTAAGTCTAGTTTTTTAACTGTTCTAGTTGCCTGGAGTAAGTGATTTGTTTTCCTTTTTATTATGCCTTTATAAGGCAGTTTTCTTAGAATTAAAGCTTTAAAAGGCTTAATCCTTCTTATAGAAGTCTGTAGGCTTTAGCCTTCTAAACTATATATATAAAGCATTTATCTTTTCAGTATTCTTCCTATTTTATTATATTGTTATATTAATATCTTATGAGGTATTATAGGCTTAGGCTGAAAGTTGCTA
The DNA here is from genome assembly GCA_018853505.1 of Colletotrichum camelliae. Taxonomy (NCBI): domain Eukaryota; kingdom Fungi; phylum Ascomycota; class Sordariomycetes; order Glomerellales; family Glomerellaceae; genus Colletotrichum; species Colletotrichum camelliae. The sequence goes on along the minus strand of JAELVL010000002.1, from coordinate 6,365,173 downwards.
TATTATTGTTGAATATAGTTATAGTCTATCTAACTATAGTAGTTTAGGTGTAAATATTCTAGATAGGGTTCTTATTATGTTTTCTAGGGTAGAATTAATGCTTATATTTGTCTCTAAGGTGTTCCTTATATTTATTGAAGAAGTATTATAGTTAGAAGAGGTTTCAGTAGTTATAGTGGTTATACTTAAGTATAGAGTGATCTTCTATATAAAGCTTTAAAATATAGTCCTAGTCTTTTATATTAGTAGGTGTTCTATAGAAGTACTGTTATTAGTTATTATAGCTTATATTAATTATCTAGTGCTAGATAAGCTATTAAGTTTCTTCTTTATTATTAGATTTTTCTTTAGAACTAGTGTTGTCTATTCTTAGGATTAGTTTGCTATAGTGTCTTATATTTTAATTTGTAATGTTAGTAGGAGAGTTGGAATTATAGGAGATCTTATCTAAATCGAATCCAGACTTAGGTTTGCTAAAGTTCTAATTACTAGTTAGACTGAGTAGTTACTGTTCTTCTAGAAAGTTATATTAGTATTTAAGTTCTTTATTAGATTCTTCTTTAACTTATTCTTTAAATTCTTAGTTAATTTGCTTGATCCTAGTAAGGTTTCTATATATATTTCTTTATTATTTAAAGTATACTATTAAGGTATTAATCTAGTAATATTATATAATATTATCTAGTTCTTCTTATATTTATTATAGCTGAAGTGTTTATACTACTTCAAAGCATAAGATCTGTTATTTATTATTATGCATAACCTGCTGTCTTGCTTTATACTAACAGATCTAGTCTATTTCTTACTAGACTTAGGCTTCTAACTCTTAGATTATTTGTCAGGTTTCTATATTATAACCTATAGGGTTAAAGTTAACTATATTAAGTTATTAGATGCAAAGCATTTTATTAAGTTGTTTAGTAGTCTTTCTAACTAGCTTACTGTTAGCTTAAGAAGCTATTATAAAGGTCTTAGTCTTAATTTCTAGAATAGTTATATTATAGCCTGTTCTTCTACAGTCTAGGTTACTAGGCTAGTATCTTATAGCTTCCTTATTACTGCAGTAGGTGAAGTATTTGTTGTTATAGCATCTGGTCTATAACAGAGATATATAAAGTATTTTAGTTACTATACTGACTTGTTTAGTTCGTTCAGGTACAGGTTTCTAGCTAAGTTTCTTAGGTTATCTGCAGTCTTTAGCGATATATCTTATTTTTTTGCAGTTATAGCACTTAGGGTTCTATAGTTTCTTGCTGTTGCTTTTAGTAGCAGTGCTAAGGTTTATAGGTCTGCTGTGTTATCTATAGGAAGTGCTTTATTAAGTGTTATTCCAGTTATTACAGGGTCTGTTATTATTCTACTGGTTATTAAACTTGTTTTGAGGTTGCTATTAGTACTTATATCTTAAGTTTAGATTTTATTATTTATCTTCTTATTCTTTTTGTTGTTTATAGAAGTAGTTATTAATCTTAATAGTAAGTTCAGCATATTAGAGGAAGTTTTCTAGTCGATTAATCTTAATAATCTTATCTTTAACTTTGTCCTTAAGTTCTTACTAGAATATAAAGATCTTAGTTTCTTTAGTAAGGTTAAGTTAGATACTAAGTTATCTAAAGTTAGTAAAGTAGTCTTTAGCAGACTTAGTCTGTCTAAGCTAGGCAAGGTTATACTCAGCTTATTGTTTTTCGTTAGGGTCTTAGAAAAGTGATCTAATAATATCCTCAAATCCTTAGAAATTAGCGTAAATATTACAGGTTTCTGTAGAGTATTTATTGAGAGTCTTATACTTAAGGTATTCTTCCTAGATTAGTTCGAACTATTTAAGAGCTCTCCTTCTGAGATAGGTAGCTATATGTACCACTTTCTCAGTTTTATTAGTAAAGTCTCTATAGTAGAAGTTCTAATAGTTTTTAACCTAGATTAGAAATCCTTTAAAAGTTCCTAGGGTTCTATTATATATAACCAGAGTATTAAGCTTAAGCTTCTATTATCCTCTTATAAGGGTAGTAATAATATTAGTAGCAGCCTAAAGAGTATTAACTTTGTTCTAGAGTTCCTATATAAGAGGGTTATTACCTTATCCTCCTAAGCATATAATTTTATTTTCAAGGTTCTAAAATTATTAAGGTCTATTACTAAGTTCTTAGATTATACTTTTAAAGCCTTAGAGTTTGTTAGCTATTTTATTATATATAGTTTATATCTTAGCTATATTATTATCTCCTTTCTTAACTCAGGCTTAGAGCTTATTATATATTTCCTTTTTAAGGGTGACCTCATCATCTAAGTCTACAGCTATTAAGGCTTCCTTAAGTTCCTCAGCCAGGTTTCTAACTAGCTGTTTAGAGGAAGAAGAGCTTCCTAGGGTAGGTGACTTAGCAGAGGCGCAAGAAGATATCTTATCTATACTATTAGTAGGTCTTAATAGTTAACTTACTAAACAGAAGCAATTAAAGTGTTATAGTCAGCTATCTAATAGTAAGGTCTGCTAACAGAAGCTAGGGATTAATATATAGTAATAGTATATAAAGGTTATAGTCTGGGTTATAGGTTATAAGCTTATATTATAGATTAGTAGTTAGAAGCTAAAGTGATTAATTAGACTTAATAAGTATTTGCAGTAAAGGTAAGCTGAAAATATCCTGAGGATAAATATAAAGTTAATTACTCAAAAGCTATAGAAGTCTGACTATAAGTTAGGCTCAGGTTATATTATATATAAGTCTGTATAGTTCTTTTTATCTAGTTATAAGTAATTACCTAGGTGTATAAAGTGATTATAATTAGTTAGTATTACTAACTGATTACTGAGCGCTTCCTGATACGCCCTACTAATTATTCGTTATCTTATTGTTATATGACTTATACTATAGTTCTTCCATTTCCAAGCAAGTCCCTGTTATTCCTGTGATCCTTCAGTACAAATGTCCTGTCACAGCCGCCCGACGCCTGAATAGGTCGTTCAGCTGTTACCCTTATTTACAGGTCGTAACAGTTATATCCTAAGGTAGGGAAAAAGGAGGGGAAAGATAACCTGAAATATAAGCTATAAAGCTCTTAATTACATAAGTAGGATTATATAGTATAAAGGATTACATAAGCATTTATAAAGTTATAAGTTATAATAAACTAAATACTTTTATATAAGGTTATATATATAAAATCCCTGTTACGTATTACTGCGCGCAGAGCCTTAAATAGTATTAATATTACGTAGGCAGGCGCGCCCTACAATCGCGCCTATACCTAACCTAATAAGTATATACTACTCTTACATAATATTAACAACATATATTAGAATAAAACGTTATAGATATTATTAATATAATATAAATCTTCTCTCTTAACCTAAAAACAGTTATATAAACCTAGCTAAAGTAGTAGACCTTATACTTATAAGATAACTAATATCTTAGCTACTTTATAAATATATTAATAATAATAATAAGACTTTTATATAAAGAATAAATATATATCTTTATCTTTAGTCTTAATACTTTTCTTATAATTAGTTTATAAGAGAATACTATAATAAAAATCAAAGTCTATGCTTTTAAAATAATTACCTATATTGAAGTAAGTATAATATATAATACTTAGCTTCTTAATTAATTTAATACCCTAGAGTTATAGTAGTAGAGGTAGTTATTATTAAGCAAAATCTAATAGTATTAGTTATTTATAGAGATTAGGTAGGCGTAGTCGTCCTTATATAGTTAGTAAAATAATAAACTCAATAAAATTATATTACTCTGTCGCCCCCCGCTGCACTTCCAAGCGTGCTTCCATCGATCCAACTTGAATCACTGATTTGGTTGGCAGGAATCTCAAAGTCTATAAAAAGATACTCTAAAGAAAGTACCAAGGGGTCAAGTGCACTTTTGTGAAGTATTTGTATACAGGGCATACCTTTGCGTTATCCTCATGGCATAACTTGTTATTCATTGATTACATTTTCTACAATTCTGCGAGAGAAATTGCGCACACCGCACACCACTCTTTCAGCACACTTGCCAATTTGCGAAACTGCTGTGCCGTGGTCTTACAGTGGCTAAAACGCCCATAGCCAGATCTTTAGGCAGGCGCAGAGAGAGTTTGTACGACAGAAACCTTAACCCCTTGCGGAGGGTCTCGGATCTGAAAACTGGGCACATGCCGGTCTGTGGTCCAGAATCGGCCAGCGGTGAAAAGTCGATTTCTGAATAAGCGGAAGTGTGGTTGCCAAAATCATCTGCTTTTAAAAGTCATCCCCCTGATAGGCACGGACGGCTAAGCTATTACTTTGAGGGGTTTGTGTACGGAACTCGTCGTCTTAAACATGGGCCATGGATGAGTAAACATTATTGATTTAGTCTAGGTAGCGATATGACGATGTCTATCTTTCATTGGCTCACAGATTCAATCTGGCCTTGGTATAATGATCCACCCCATGGGTGTCTCCCTCCATGTATTCGTCTCGTCGACGACATTCGAGCCTCGGTCCAGCCACTCAAAAGCAGCCTGCTTTGTACAGTAGAATATTCTTCCGAACCTGGCCGCAACGGTACTTATCCGATTGTTTCCTCTACAAGCAGTTTCTCGTTGTCACCGACGGCCCTTCGCATCTCTGTGATAATTCCATATCCTCCTTCTCGAACGAAGGGTAGTTTGCACTATAGCTGGCATTGAGATGGCGCGGCTTTTCGCTTTTCCTCATCCAGGTACCTGACAGATGTTGAGGCAGATATATGGGCCCTAGAAGGTGGTGTGTAAGTTAGGTACTCTTCTCAGTATCGATCACTACTATTACTCACGAATAGGCAGCAGCCAACGAAGGACTCAGTCGCTCGGCTGCCCCGCATCCCGGGCAAGACACATTGCTGCTGAATCTGGATGTGAAGAAGGTCTGGTGTTCAGCTCAGTGTCCGCCTTTTCACCCGTTACTCATCGTTCCCTTTTCGTTGAGTGGCGCCTCGTCATCGGTTACCTCTCTCTGCCTTATTGACAACTGACTCTTTTTTGAGCTTCTTCGTACGGGAGTCACGGAAGCCTGGCGCCCATCGTAGATGTGGTCCGTAAATGTACGTCGTAACGGTGATAAAGACCCTCCCGTCTGCTCGATATCTGGCAGCGCCACCAAAACGGCGCCCTGGCCAACCATGGTGCGCTTGTGGCTGTCGGGTAACGTCACCGATGGAAGGCTTTCCGGCCCTCGGCAGTTGCAGGTGCTCATTCTAGTGAATGATAGCAGCTTATTGAGCACAACGAACTCAACCTTGAGCTTGACGCTGTACACGAATGGCTTGCACATCGTCTGGATCTCAAACTTGTCGTTGTACTCGAGGACGATCAGACCTATATCGAGGAGGAACACAGCGGCGAAGAGACCTGCGAGATGGCGCACCATGTTTGCGACCGCCTTCGGTTTGATCGCGCTTAGGGGTTTTAGGCTGTAGTAGCCTTCGTAAAGGAAGAACCCGGCGATGATGGTCTCCTGTATCGTGAAGACGACCAGCTCCACCTTCTCGTAGATCTTGAAGGGCATTGACCATTTGGCTGGGTGTTCGAAATTCGCCAGGAAGAAGATGACCGTCTCAGGAACGTGCATTGTGACCGCGTTGAATATGATCATGACGAGAATCATGCGAATCTTGCGCTGGCTGTGAACCACCAGGTAAAGTCGGGACCATAGGACGATGGCCTGCCCGGTCACCATAGAGTACCATGCGATCGGGATGATGAAACTCGACGCCATGATGGCTCCGTGGTAGTATCCAAAGTATCGCAGGACGAAGGCGATGACGTTGATGTTGATTCCCGTGTTACTGACGATCATGCTCCAAAAGTACCGCCCTCGTCGCCGCTTGAAAGTCGTGAAGATGGAGAAGAACGTTTCGATAGTATTGTAATACGCTGTCGCGGCAAAGGCGATCATCACCATTGCCTGAACCTGCGAGACCGAGATGGTCCCCGTCTCGCCCGCCATTCTCTTCTCTGTCGCTCAGTACAGTACTCGGACTCGAAGGGTCGCCGGCGCCGTTCGTTCGATTCGCTTGGACGGCATCATGGAATGAACAACGGCGATCGATCGGGGTTGTCAGCGGGAGACGGGATGGAAGATGCGATGGCGCAAAGCACACCGTTGCGGTGGCGAAATGGAATGTTAACATGGCCACCTACTTAAGACGACTGATTGGCATCTGCAGGAGTCTGAGCGCCGCTGCGATTAAGGTTCGGGAACCACCTCACGGAGAAAAGTATAAATCTTCTCAGAGAGGCTTACGATTTGCGCCTCGGCGTTTGAGACTGGGAGGATCGCGGGTTGGAGAAGGCGTGTGGACTGACTCGTCTGCATAGCGAAACCCTGAGTGAGGACGAGAGGTCGCCCTGCGAACCAGATTTCTGCTACACTTGACTTTGCTGCGACGCTGCATGAACTCTAAACAAATAGGGAAGGTCGACCACCTTGCCGTTTTCTTGATGTTGGTTCGCAGTATTCATGGGGGGCCATCTGCCTTGTGGCAGAATCAGCACGAGTGATTGGAGGAGGAGGACGGGATAACCGGGGCAGACTATCTTGGCCGAACACTTCAAGTTCAGACGGCGAACGTGTTTGTAGTCTTCTAGAAGTGGAGGCTGAAATCTCGCTGTTCTAACCGGCAATCACCTGTGCCCTGATAAAGCCGTCTTCAAGAGACTGACGTACGTATGCAGATCCTTCGACAAACCGGGCCTTAGTCTCTGCCAGTGAGACCTTTGCCTGTGGATAATGAGCGCCCGACGATATTCACAGGTTTCAAAGAAGATAACCCGCATGTTGACGTGAAACGCGGTAGACTCGCTCGCTCTCGGTCATTTTACCACGCTTCAAACTGTCCGGATGGCAACTCATCCTGCGTTTGAGACTTGGAGTCCAAATATCCGCTAAGTGCAACATTGAAGACGCTTCAGTTGGATGATAGAAGCCACTGATAGCTTCGATGACGGAGCAAAACGTACAAAAGATCAGCCTACTGCAGTACATGGCCCTTGAGATGAAGCTGCAGCGCATGAGGCTCAAATGCCTGAGATTGGCGTCATCGGAGTCTTTTTGTTACGTCCGTGACGTTGTTGAAGCTCAAGAGCCGGTCTCCAGACGAGAGAAAATGCCGGCCGTAGAGCCACCCGTCTTGCCGGGTCGCTGCCCGAGGGGATGTCGCCAACGGCAGAGTAGAGTTTCTTGCTGCATCGCCGTTGGGAAACCTTGTTGTGTGCCGACCGGCAAAATATTTAGGCACGGATGTTCTGAACGGCAATCCGCCGTCTTTGCAATAAGAGACTGGGCTTGGGGCGGACGGATAGGAGATATGTAGGAACTGGGATTGCATCAACTAGATTTTCACTTCAGTTCGTCGCCGAGGGAGGTTTCGCCTAATGACGCATTCACTTTCGAATAAAAATGAACAGTGACAATGATATGTAAACTTGTTATCTACATATGTGCTGGCCACGGAAAACACCGCATGGAGACGGAAATGGTGAGTGTGGAAATGCTTCGGGCGCAGCTTAAACTTTCTGGCATTCCTGACACGACACGTTGTCAGCAAGCGTCATGACTATGCGAGCTTGCATAGCATAGTCTCTGGATCGTTCGTTTAGACGACTCTGCCGTAGTAGTGACGATGGTAACCTGAGCCATGAACTGCCGTAGCGTGGCAGGCAGGTTTGTCGGCATGATCATTATTTGGGCGTGTTGTCTTCTTGACGAGCCTGAGGCCTTGGGTTATCGACGCCTTCAGTTCTGCTGGTAGTGGAAGAACACCTCAAGTCTTGGCTTGTTTCTTTCCATGTGGGACTTTCTCGTATCTGTCTGACAAGGTACTTTGAATCTCTTACGAATTAACGCAAGAAACGATCTGGGTGGGTCGCAAATTACTGTCCCGTAGGTTGCAGGTCTTTTGTTAACAGGGGTTTTGAGTAGCTTGAGGAGTGTAGACATCTAGTCTCTACAGGCGACTATGAAATTACCAGGCTTTGTGCGACTTCATATTTTGATCAACCTTTCCAATTCTGTCTATGTGCAGTAATCCTTTCTCTCACGTTGCACAACCACCCATGGCAACTCTCAGTTGATCTAAGACATCGATAAGTATGCCAAGGTCTAGCTCTACAGTAACTCCGGAGACATTCATTTTTCTAAGATGATCGCCGTGAATGGCGTAACGACGAACAACAGTAAAATAGTAGAACCAGATTGCTCGCTAGACGTTGGAAATATCTTGGCACCTCGAATTCAACGTCATTCAAGGGTAACTTTATGGCACTGGGTAATACTTTGGAACTATAAATAGATATCAAAGTCATCATGTTGGGTGAACCACTTTTGACAAAGAGCTAAGCGTGTTGTCTGTCCGATTTCAGGGGAAGTAAAACACATCAGTAAGCCTCTAAACAATTACTAAATTACAGTTCGGGTGAACCGTTCGCAGTTATGGATTAGCCAGAGAACATTTTGGATTCTCATATTTCCTGTTAGCAATTATTAATCACACGAAGAATTAGATTTAGCTGTTCGTGTTATGTATCTTGGTAATATTTTCAACGATCAATAGCATATGCCAGTGTGATTTATAATGACCTGAGGCTAAGTTCCATGTGAGTTATGTGTCTCAAACAGACTACTGAGGCCATAGGTGTTACGACCCGTAAACAAGGATAACAGCTGAACAACCCACTCAGGCGTCGGACAGCTATAACAAGATATTTATACTATAGGATCACGGGAATAACAGGGACTTACTTAGAAATAGAAGAACTATAGTATAAGTTATATAATAATAAGATAGTAATTATTTAGGATTAATATAATCTAATATAACTTAGGAGCTAGTAATTATTCTAGATTAGAATAATCTAGCTTAACCTAAGGTATAAAGAGATATATTTAAGATTAGACTTATATATAGTATAACTAGAGCTTAAGCTTATAGTTAGATTTTTATAGCTTTTTAGTAATTAACTTATAAATATCTTTATATTTATCTTTAGGATATTTTCAGCTTATTTTTACTGTAAATACTTATTAAGTCTAAGACTAATTATTTTAGCTTCTGACTACTGATCTATAATATAGCTTATAACTTATAACTTAGACTATAACTAGTATATTATTATTATATATTAATCTCTAGCTTCTATTAGTAGACCTTATTATTAGATAGCTGACTATAATATTTTAATTACTTCTATTTAATAAGTTAACTATTAAGACTTATTAATAGTATAGATAAGATATCTTTTTACACTTTTACTAAGTTACCTATTCTAAGAAGCTTTTCTTCTTCTAAATAACTAGTTAGAAACCTAGCTAAAGAACTTAAGAGAGCCTTAATAACTATAGACTTAGATAATAAGGTTACTCTTAAAAAGAAGACTTATAATAAGCTCTAAGCCTAAGTTAAGAAAGGAGATAATAATATAGCTAAGATATAAACTATATATAATAAGATAGCTAATAAACTTTAAGGCTTTAAGAGTATAATCTAAGAACTTAGTAATAGATTTTAATAATTTCAGAACCTTAAAAATGAAATTATATACTTAGGAAGATAAAGTAATAACTTCTTTATATAGGAACTTTAGAACGAAGTTAATACTTTTTAGGCTACTACTAATATTATTACTACTTCTATAAGAGGATAATAGAAGCTTAAACTCAATACTTTAGTTATTTATAATAGAACTTTTAGAACTTTTAAAGGATTCTTAATCTAAGTTAAGAACTATTAGAACTTCTATTATAGAGATTTTACTAATAAAACTAAGAAGGTGATATATATAGCTATCTATCTTAGAAGAAAAGCCTTTAAATAGTTTAAAGTAATCTAGGAAGAATACTTTAAGTATAAGACCTTTAATAAGTGCTCTATAGAAACCTATAATATCTATACTAATTTCTAAGGATTTAAAGATATATTTAGGTTACTTTTCTAAGACTTTAATAAAAAATAATAAGCTGAGTATAACTTTGCTTAGCTTAGATAGACTAAATCTACTAAAGACTACTCTACTAACTTCAGATAACTTAGTATTTAATTTAACTTTACTAAAAAAACTAAGATCTTTATGTTCTATTAAGGATTTAAGAATAAAGTTAAAGATAAGATTATTAAGATTAATTAATTAGAAGACTTTTTCTAATATATTAAACTTGCTATTAAAATTAATAACTAATTTTATAAATAATAAAAAGAATGAAGAGTTAAATAATAAAACTTAAACTTAAGATATAAATACTAGTAGCACTCTCAAAATAAGTTTAATAACTAGCAGAATAATAATAGACCTTATAATAACTAGAATAACATTTAACAGAGTATTTCTTATAGATAATACAGTAGACTTATAGACCTCAGCACTGCTACTAAAGGTAATAACAAAAAACTATAGAACTTAAAATACTATAACTGCAGAAAAATAGAATATATTACTAAAGACTATAGATAACCTAAGAAACTTAGCTAGAAACCTATACCTAAATAAACTAAGCAGGTTAGTATAGTAACTAAAACACTTTATATATCTCTATTATAGACTAGATATTATAATAATAAATACTTTACCTACTATAGTAATAAGGAAGCTATAGGATACTAGCTTAGTAACCTAGACTATAGAAGGATAGGTTATAATATAACTATCCTAGAAGTTAAGATAAAGACCTTTATAATAGCCTTATAAGTAAATAGTAAGATAGTTTGAAAGACTACTAAATAACTAGATAAAATACTCTAAATATAGCAATTTAAACCTATTAATATATAAGAATAAGCTACTAATAATAACTTTATAGGTTATAATAAGAAAACTTAATAAATAATCTAAGAATTAGAAGCCTAAGTCTAATAGGAAATAAACTAAATCTATTAGTATAAAGCAAGACAGCAGATTATAAGTAATAATAAATAATAGATCTTATACCTTAAAATAGTATAAATATTTTAACTATAATAAGCTTAAGAAGAACTAAATAATATTATATAGTATTGCTAAATTAGTGCTCTTATAGCTTACCTTAAATAATATAGATATATATATAGAAACCCTACTAGAATTAAGTAAATTAACTAAGAACTTAAAGAATAAGTTAAGAAAGAATCTAATAAAGAACCTGAATACTAATATAACCTTCTAGAAGAATAGTAACTACTTAGTCTAACTAGTAATTAGAACTTCAGTAAACTAGAATCTAGATTTAATTCAGATAGAATCTCTTATAATTCTAACTCTTTTACTAATATTACTAGCTGAAATATATAACACTATAATAAACTAATCCTAGGAATAGATAATATTAGTTCTAAAAGAGAATCTGATAATAAAGAAGAGATATAGCAGCTTATCTAGCACTAAATAATTAATATAAGCTATAATAACTAATAATAGTACTTCTATAGAATACTTACTAATATAAGAAACTAGGATTATATCTTAAAGCTTTATATAGAAGATTACTCTATACTTAAGTATAACTATTATAACTACTAAAACTTCTTCTAGCTATAATACTTCTTTAATAAATATAAGGAATATTTTAGAGATAAGTATAAGTACTAATTCTATTTTAGAAGATATAATAAGAACCTTATCTAGAATATTTACACTTAAACTACTATAATTAGATAGACTATAACTATATTTAATAATAATATAGTAACTTTCAGCCTAAGCTTATAATACTTTATAAAATACTAATATAATAATATAATAAAATAGAAAGAATGCTGAAAAAATGAATACTTTATATATATAACTTAGAAGGCTAAGGCTTATAGACTTCTATAAGGAGGATTAAGTCTTTTAAAGCTTTAATTCTAAAAGAACTGCTTTATAAAAGAATGATAAGAAGGGAAATAAGTTACTTACTCTAGATAACTAGAGTAGTTAAAAAACTAAACTTACTTACTAATAAAAGACTAAGATAGGTAATAATAATAAGATCTATTTATCTAGTATTTCTAGACTAGAAAGTATATTTATAACTTGCAGTTACTATTAATAATATTATAACTATTATACTTATTAATAGTAGAGCTGAAATAAACTTTATAGTACTTTAAGTAGTGAATAGATTATAACTACTATAGTAAAAGAAGAAATATATATACTAACTTAGTAATATAGAAGGAGAATAAGTCTAGTATAAAAGAGGAACTATTAAAAATAAGACTATACTCTTTAAGATAAGTTATTTAGATTAAAACGAATAACTCTAATTTAATATTATTAAACTTAGTATATATAATATTATACTAGGAATACTATAGCTTAAGAAGAATAACTTATAGATAGATTAGAGAACAGGCTAACCTTATTAGAATAATAATAATTTAGTTTCTGAGTAGCTTATAGAACTTAAGCCTTAAATAGATCTACTTATTAAAGAGTAATAAAATAATATATTTATTATTTTAAAGTAAAAGAAGCTGTTTTATAACTATTAAAAATAATAGATCCAGAATAAGAAAATAATCTACTTCTATCTATCCTAAAAGAATATAGAGTTTATAAGAAACTCTTTATAGCTAAACTAGAAACTAGACTACTTAAATATATAAATTTTAATTATAAAATCCCTATTAAGGAGGGAAAAGAGCTTAAATTCAATAAAATTTATAGACTTAACTTAATAGAGATAGAAGCTCTTAATAAATACTTTAATAAAAACCTTAAAAAAGGCTATATTAGAGAATTAATATTACTAGTAAGAAGTTTAATTCTATTTATATTAAAAAAGAACAGTAAACTATAACTATATATTAACTACTAAATACTTAACAAAATAATAATTAAAAATCAGTACTTACTACTTTTAATTAATAAACTCTAATAACTACTCTATAGAGCTAACTACTTTATAGTACTAAACCTTAAAAATACTTATAACTTTATCTAAATAAAGAAAAGAGAAGAATAGAAGACTACTTTTAGAATATATAAAGGATATTTTAAGTACTTTATTATACTTTTTAGTCTTATTAATATATTAGTAACTTTCTAGAATATAATTAATTAAGTTCTTAGAAAGTTTATAAATATCTTTATAGTTATTTACCTTAATAATATCCTTATCTTCTCTACTATAATAGAATAATATAAAGAATATATACACCTTATACTAAAAGCTTTCTAAGATATTAAACTTCTAGTTAAACTAGAAAAAAGTATATTCTATACTTAAGAAGTAGAATATTTTAGATTTATAATTACTTCTAGATATATTAATATGTTAAAGAAAAAGGCTTAAGCTATATAAGAATAACTAATACTAATAAATCTTAAGGAAGTCTAAGGATTTCTTAGATTTATTAATTTCTATTAAAGATTTATTAGACTCTATAGAAAGATTAATATATCTCTTATAGATCTTAGCTATAAGGACTAACTATTTAAATAGAAAGAAGCTTAGAGTATAGCTTTCTAAACTATTAAAAACTATATTATTAGTAAACTAGTCCTAATAATCCTAAATCTATAAGAATAGTTTAAAGTTAAGATAGATATTTTAGACTTTACTTTTAGAGTATAACTATCTTAGAGAGATTTAGAAGGATATTTATACCTCTACGCTTTCTACTTATATAAACTTTATAGATTAAAACTTAACTACTAGATCTATAATAAAGAATTTATAGTTATTATTAAAGCTTTTAAAGAATAGAAACCTTTACTTTTAGGAACTATTTACTAAATACTTATATATACTAATTATAAAAACCTAGTATACTTCACTATATTAAAAGAACTTAATAAATAATAAATCAGATAGTTAGAATTCCTCTCAGAATTTAACTGCTAAATTATTTATTAGAAAGAATTAGAAAATAGTAAAGCTAATACTCTTAGTTAATAACTAGACTATAATATCTTAATACTAAGAGAAACCTAAGTAGTCTTTAAGTATAATAATAATAGAGACCTTATACTTACTATAAAAGCCTTAATAATAACTAGATAATCTATAGCTAGTATACTTAGTAAACTAAATAATAAAGCTATTAAGGAGTTCTATAGCTTATTAGTATATAGTTACTAAAGAATTATAAAAACCTAGAAATAACTATAATAATAATATAGAGAAAAAGTTACTAGAGAATATATTATAATAGTAATTAAGGATTATAAAGTTTGCCTGAAAAGCAAACTAGCTTAATATTAACTTTATAGATTATTATAACTTTTACTTATACTATAAACTGCTTAGTATTTTATATTACTTAACTTTATTATTAAACTACTAAAGTCTTAAGAACTTCTTATAGAAGTCTATTATAATAGCGTTCTTATTATTATTAACAGACTTATAAAGTATACCTACTTTATCTTATATAAAGAAGTAAGTAATACTAAAGAATTTACCTATATATTTCTTAAGTATATTATTACTAACTATAGAATACTTAAAGAAATTATATTAAATAGAGATAAAATCTTTACTTCTAAGTTCTAGAAGTTAATTATATTATAACTTAGCATTAAATAAGTAATATCTACTGCTTTTCACTTATAGACTAATAGATAAATAGAATAAATTAACTAAATCTTTGAAACTTATCTATATACTTATATTAACTATAACTAAGATAATTAGGTAGTACTACTACTAATAGCTTAATTCGCTTATAATAGTATAGTAAGAGAAAGTACTAAGGAATCCTCTTTCTACTTTAACTATAGATTCAAACTAACTACTTATAAAGAACTATAACCTAGCTTAGTAGCACTAAAAGCTATTACTATAATTAGATAAATCAAGGATATCTAAGAAAATATATATAAAGAACTTAAATTTATATAACAATATATAGTATAATTTAGTAAACAATAAGACGGCTTGCCTGCCTTCGGAAATGGCGGTCCTGACATGCCATTTTCAGCACCTGCCACATCGGGTAATTCTCGGCCATGCGATCCCTCGCCGTTTTTGCCGTCCCTTAAATGAGCGCCTGCCCCGCCCAACGCGCCGATGTACCTCGAAGTTCCCTTTGTATCTTTTCCTTCTCGCAGCTTCGCCCTGCGCCACCTTCATGTTCCTTCCGTCCGCCTCAGCCACATCCACATTCTACCACAACGTTCGCCCTTCGTCAACATCCATTCAACTCCCACTCGCGATAATAAACCACACGATGAACCACAGCTTTTCCCAACACCAGTTAATGCCGGTGCTTGGATGGTCAAGGTATCTCTTTTCCAACCTCCACCTGTTATGCCGATGCCAGGTGCAGCGTGCCCCGCACAGCAGGCTCCGGTGTTCTCCTGCTGGAACAGTGTTGCTAATTTCCTCAGTGTATTGCCGTTTATGGTAATCTGGTCTACCCTCGTCTGCTGCCTTGCGCCTTCTCGATTCCGTGCATTGTCGATGTCGACAATTCCCAAGTACCCGAGGGAACGCCTAGCGGGTCCGTCGCCCGTTCTCGAGGGTTCCCCTTACCGTCCGTCCATGCCCACCTCGCCTTACCATCCGACCCAAAATGGCCTCTTCTGGTAATTTGAGGACTCAGGGGGGATCATAGGATGAGCTACGGAACCATACAACAGGCCAACGCTGGTCCGAGGTGCCACCTCAGTTCTCGCGACTGCTCCGTTACAGCCGCCCAGGAGTGAAGCCGCGGGTGCCTCGCCTTCCCTCAGACCCAAAATTACCTCTTCTGGTAATTTGACAACTCAGCAGGGGTCGTGAGATGCGGTACGGGATCATGCAACCATGCAGCGGTGGTGTGAGGTGCTGCATCAGGCATTATGACGAGCGCCCGCGGTGATATCCCTGACAGTCCATCCTCGGGCGTAGGGAGGCAGGGCTTGACTGAGGAATTACCGTCTTTAGTAATTTCCAAGCCTTCAACCTTGCTAGCGGTTGAGAGTTGGCAAAGAGGGCGAGAAACGCCACATGTCGCAGAGATAGACATCCGGCTAGGCTGGTGGTCGAGAAAGGATAAAGTCCGCCTTGCTGAGGCCCCCCTGGGCTTCAGGGACGCATTGGTCAGGGGCTACAATGGCTTATGCTAACAAAATTCCCTTGTTGAGTAATTGACGTCTCGACTGTAGCCTGGGCGTCCGGCTCACCTACCCCTGGCGAAGTGCCACCGACGATGACAGCCTCAAATAAAGCACGCCAGCCAGGCCATGTACGCCCCGCGGCTCCGCTGTTGAACGACAGCCTGGACACATCATCCTCGAGATAGCCTGCTTCTCGGTGGCTTGGCTCATGTAACGTCGACCCAGACTGGGATATGGTTCGCAAAGAAGTCTTCTATCCGAGACCCCGAGAATCGACTGATGCTGGCAGCATGTGAGCCAGGGTACAACAATTCGGAAACCGCCGCAAGGAGTCGCAGAGCTCGCCCTGATATGCTGTCTTCCACTGGCCAGGATCACATTTCTCGCAGCACTCTCGCAAGATGAGGAGCAGGGGCTCGCCAACAAGATTGCCCCATTAGAATGCTTCCAAGCCGTGGGCAGGACTGCCGGTCCTTGAACCTGGACGTTCATAGATCGATACCCAGCAAGATGGACGGTCAGATGTTACGCCGGCGGATTGGGTAGCCGCTAAGCTGGCTTCCTAGGCCACAAAATTGCCTGAAGAGGCAATTCTCGTCTCAACCATGCCGTTCGAGTCTGCCTGGTTTGCCTCCCACAAAGGGGTGCTAAGATGGATCACCTTGCATATACGAGACGGAGGTTGCCACGAAGCTCGAGCACAGCTCGAATTGCCGGCGCGATATTCCCAAGACGATCAACAGCTCCGCCACAAAGGCTGCCTCATCCCAATAGCTTGAGACTGTCGTACAGCTTCCGAGGTAGCATTCCCAACGGATCGTGCCCTTGGCCCTGGAGAATCACGGCACACTTCCCAGGAGAAGCAGCAGATGACCTCTCTCCCCCATGTCAAGGGGGCGATCGTTACGCCAGCTGACAGGTTGGCCGAGCTCGATGGAGGGTCGGGTTCAGCCAGACTGGCCTCCCTCGGTGCAACTGCAAGTCCGAGAGTTTGCATCGATGGATGGGTGCCTGTCTTGCTCCGCCAACTATGATTCGTGCCGCTAGGACCGGGCCTGGTTTGCTCTGAAATTGGTGACGTGGCTTATGGGACTTAGCCAAGGGCCCAGGGCTGCAAGCTACTGCGTCCATTATTAATTGTTGGCGTATTTCGGAAGAGGGGGAAAACGCCGCCAGCGCGTCAGGGGCATCTCCGGGGCATAGAGAAAACGACACAGCAGGGCAGCGGCGTTGCCATGAAGCGGGGGGCCTGGCGATGTTACGTTTGGCTTTCACCGTGGATGTAGGAGCTGCAAGCTCTGCTCTGGTTTGATGAAGGGGCGGTTTGACCTGACTGTTGTATCCAGAGATAGGGCCTTCGGCTCGAAAGAAAACCTATATAAAGCCTTCCTTCTACCCCTATTACAGCAGCCGACTGACTCTATACTGCTCATACTTAACCTCATTGTTTCTCTTTCATTGAGGATGGCTCACCCTAACTTCAGAAAAACGCATGACGTGCAATCCTTTGCAAAGCTCTACCAAGAAAAGGAGCGTAAACAGAAGCAGCGCAAACGACAGAAATGTCAACGCCAGCTCGAGGAGCCGCAAAAGCCCCAGCAAACATCAGCGAACTTGTCCACGGTGCTCGCAACACCACTCGAGCAAGATGTTGGAGCTCTCATCTTAACAGAGACTCAGGCTCCAGGCTACACATCAGGTACGCCCATATCACATCCTAATAAGCATTAACTTATAATAAGCAGGTGGTCTTGCCAACTCTTTTGCTGGTATTAACAACCTCGAATTCAACTTTATTAGGGTCTTCGATACAGCCGAGTTATATAACAGCGATACTCTGGGTGACATCGCACACACGACCGAGGCTTTTGCCCCAATCTCCGAGATCAGTGGTATCACAGCGGAAATGACGAAACCCATCTTGCCAGATGAGATCAAGTCTTTGGAATCCTGGTCGACTTGCACTCCTGTACTAGCCCGGCCTCCCACAGAACCGAGTTCGCAAGAAGTGGCAACTGCCTCTTCACGAAGCGAACAGCCCCTGGCTCCTGACCTGGTCAGACGTTCAACTGAGCAACTTCGCCTAAAAAGTTGTCCTAGCGACATGAACACAGGTGAGTGACCAAAACCGCAAACTATATCTATTTAAGACTGAAACAAACATTCACAGATATTGCTGAATCAAAAGAGAGGAGCGAGAACAGCGACACTGGGGAAAGCTGTGATAATAACGGCTCAGCTAAAGATGATTACAGCAGCTCTTATGATAACGACACTAAGAGTGAGAGATGTCCTCAGCAGTTAGCAGTTCCAGGACCCAAACTTACAAGTCCAGATTCAACGGGGATCACTATATCACACATCCTCACCAGAAGCACCTCCGTGGCGCCCAACTCCACGGGGAGTCCGTCATGCACACTAAGCTCTGTTACCAGTCTCTCTATCAATGCTGCTGCTGCTTCCTTGGATATGGTGGAAAAGCCTCAAACAGACATTTTCGCGCTTCCTACTCTATCCTCAGATCATGCTGCTGTCTCACAGCCAGGTGGTGATACCATCACCAGCCGGAGGAAACGAGGTTATGGGGCAATCGAAGACAGCTGCGAGAGCCATAATCATCGCTTGCCTAAACAACGCAGGTTACAAGATGCCAACATTAGGACAGTATCACAGGTTCTTCCAGCGAGGGCTTTACACGCACTGCCATCTCGAGTCTTGAAAGACAAGCCAGACAAGAGAGGCCTCACAACCCAAAGCGACAGACAGCTGCAGCGCTCCTCTAGATCACAGGCACAGTCTCACGTAGCTATCTCTACGAACTGTGATAATGACCACCCGCACCTTGAAAAACTACCTACGCCAGACGTGGACCACGCTTTGAGAAGAGGGAAGCGGGCGAAAAGACTACAGAGGCGATCACTAACTACACCGGAAGTTGCTTCACCTCGCCTCAACCACTCTTCAGAGGAGCCTAGTCCCCAAAGGTCCGGACAAGCTCCCCTCTCTCCTGTCGCCACTACAGCAGATCCATCCTCAACCACATACCACACCTGTAGTTTTTCTGCAGAATATTTGCTGTGGATGAGTGATACTGTCCAGGCTCTTATTGGGAGTAGCGTTGAACTGTCTGGCAGTTAAAGGGGATTGGACATACTTCAGTTGTTCCTTGGGTTTGTCAGAGATTATGCCACGAGGCTTCCACATAACACAACAACCATAGGAAACAGCAACCTCAGCGACGTAATGAATCCAGAACACATACTGAAGTCACCTGTTAGGCTGCCAAGCTTAGAGACAGTCAATGATGAAAGCTCAGACGATAACTCTGGAGATGATGGCGACAGCGACAGCGCAAGTATTAGTTCAGATCACAGTGCTGGCCTAGATATTCCCGAGGAAGAGGGTAAAAGGCCTCAGCATTGCTGTTGGACGTCTTTGGATGAATTACGTCTCCGCGCGTGGGTTCAAGAGGGAAAGGAATGGCCATGGATTGCTGGTAAATTGCATCGAAGCGAGCTGGCTATCACTTAACACTGGGCGATCATAGGTAAGCAGGATAAGCAGACGACAAGGATATAAATAAACAACATTTTAATAGAGGCATTATTATCTTAGATAATGAATACTTCTCTTATTCCCTTATTATTTTAGTTTTAACTACCACACCTTAATCTCAGCTGTAGTTGTTTGTTTCGAGTGTGACGGGCAGGGGTAGGGTAATTGAGAAGTCGCCCTCTATTTGAAGTTGCGTCCTTATACCATCTAGTTACCTTGCCTCCTAACGCTTCCACCACAATATCATCGCTCAAACCCCCTGCTTCTTCTGAGTCACATCTTTGTCTACGTGGGCAATGCAACCATTTTCTCTTCTGTTGAAGCCGCCATAATATCACGGCATGCTAGTGCTGCAGCTCCTTATTATAGACTGATCTCTTGGATTTGGGCCTCTTTGGGTGAAGCTAAGTAGGTCGGTTGTATAGTTATTTCGTAGACCAGCTGGTGCTGGTGCGGGCTATTTGGTGGGATGATGGACGCAGCGAGAGGAACGAAGCGATTGATATCAGTGATGCTGTTGATAATGGGCCGGTCAATCTGGGAGATCGCTAAGTCAAGTCACCCACTTTTAGGGCCCCCCCTCACTGGAATCATCTAGATAGAGCGGAGGCGGCATCTTTAGTAATGGCTTCGCCAACCCCAAAGTGGTGGGCACCGTTCCAGTAAACGGATGGAATGGAACATAGTCTAACCGATAAAAAAACAAACCGTTTCAGACGGTAAAGATACCGTCAGTCTCATCTCAGCACACCAACAAGCTACTGCGACACCCAGGCGTACCTGTAAAAATGTTTGCTCTGACCTCAGGCATCCACAGGCTTACTGCCTGGGCGCTTCCGGCTGAAATCCTATTCTTAGTGAAAGGACAAGCTCGTGAAGTTCTCGCCCTGGAAAGCAAGCCAAGGGTCTCTCTTCCACACCGCCCCTCCAGTGAAACGCTCTCTATATGCAAGAAGCGAATGATAAGTGTGAGGCGATCGGAACCATGGCTGGCACAAATCCGATGTTTGTCGCCATCGCAAGAGAGGTAAGAGAAGAACCTAAAAGTAATACGATTAATCGAGCGACGATACCGCCGCAATTATCAAGCAGACGATCCTCATATAGCGTGTGGGAGACGAACATAGCAAGACGAATAAAAAGGCCCTGACGCAGCATGCCCGGGGGCACTTCAGCGAATTCTCTACAGTATCTCATTAGCCATAAGTCCCCATCTCAGGAAGACTGTCAGTAGCCTTGAAATCGAGGCCACAATACGAATACATATTTAGCATTAGGTGCAAGCACGCAACACGCGGATATCCACGCGTAGGAACGTGACGGAGCCCAGTTTTGGCCACCTTTGCTGGCGGGTTGCTGCACAATTGAAGTTTGCTAGTGCTGACCGGCTGCACGACGCCGCGACGCCTTGTGTTGGCCGACCCTTCCTTTGTTCCCACTCCGACGCGCGCCACCAGTACACCTTCTTCTCCCCGTCAACCTCCCACCCCTCCCCCACCGTCCCCAACTCCTCCTCCCACCCAGCAGACTGATTGGTGATAACCGCATAGGGGCGATACCTGCATGTCGTCTGATTGGCGGCGCTCAAGGCAGCCAACATGCTTGATGCTATAACAGGGGAGTATGGCGTGGTACTAGCAATAAACTAGATGAGAACGATTGGCTGATGAAGAAAACATGCTGGCGCTCATGGGAGCCTATGATTGAGCAGCCTCAAGCATTGTCTGTGTTGCTGAAAGACAGGCTGCAGGGGTACGCGTCAGAGACGATTGGCGTGGGCTTCAAGCAGGACAAACCGGAAAGGAGGGGAAATAAACCCCTGCGCGACAGAATGACTCACTAGTCTTTGACTTAAAACGATAGGCGTCCCGTCCATGTTGTCCCGTGGCCGTTGCCATCCGCCTCGTCAATCCAATGTCTTACTTATATGACGTTAAGAAGCTTCGACTATGGCGAGCCTCGCTTCATTGCCAACAGAGCTTCTAGAAGGAGTGGCCTGCTATCTCAGCTCACAGGACTTCCTTTCTCTACGAGGGACTTGCAGAGCAACAGCTGATGGAACCTTCCGTCTATTTCAACGCTGCTTTTTCACTACTCGATCCGTTATGCTCGAGCGCCAGAGCATGCAGAACCTGATAGACATATCTCGCCATTATGTCCTACAGAAAGCTGTCGAAAAGGTCGAGCTCTGCACCCATCACCTTGTTGGACTTGCAGCGTATAAGTGGCTAGTACCAACTGCTGATAAGGATGCAGAGGAGTTTTATAAGGAAAGCTGGACAGATTTGACAGACCTAGCCAGTCAAAAGATAAATGTTATACGATTAGCAGAAGCTCTTTCCCAGTTTCCGAATTATATAATAGTTAGGGTGAGCAACAGACGCCAGCCTTAGAGACTTATCAGACTCGCTCAACGCATTGGCATGTATTCGGTTCATGACAGGTCACTATCACCTGTTCTATAAGTGGAAGTCTCAGACGAGAGTACTCAAAGCAAATTACACGCGTCAATCTGCATCACAGCAATCGTGGGGGCGATTTGCTGGAAGCGAATAGCTGTGAAGGAGATGTATATCATAATCGGAGCACCCCCATAGGACTTCGGGTGTGCCATTCCTCTCATGCTCATCCTCCCGCCTTTAGTGGAGCGCGAGGCCAAACAGCATCTTACCACGATAACAACTCTCAGCATGCTTCTGAGACCGAACATGAGAGATGACGATATCCGCCAAAGTCAGGAGCTCCTCAGCAACAACCCAGCTCGACAGCAGCCGCATAGCTGGCATGCAGACCTGCAGGGCTTCTTAGATGTTTTCATGTCGCTGTCCAACCTGACTATCTCAGTTGCTCTTCCCGCAGGCTATGACTTACCAACAAGTCTTTACAGCCACATACATGTTCATCATCTTCAGGTCCTCACTTTGACAGACTTTGAATGCACAGCCGACCAGCTACTGCTGATACTGCAGCAGCATAAGAGCACCCTCTCAAAGCTCGCTCTTCACAGCCTAAAACTCCTCCATACGGAGGATCCAGCTTTATAGATATCTGTTGTTCAAGCTTTATATGATAACTTACACCTAAAAGAACTAGAGTTGTTGTATTGTACGGGATGGTATGATGATTAGGAGTATGATGTTCCTAACATATACAGTTGTAGTCAGTGCAACAAGGATCCTAACAAGGACTCCTATTCCATGATAGAGGCTGTTGTTGCATAGGGAAAAGAGTTGGCGGAATCTTTTGAAAGAGAATACGCCGCACTTATAGAGGAGGATTTGTATGAAAGATAAGAGGTGGAATTATACGAAAGAGAACAGGCCGCAGATATAGATTCTTCCTAGCCTAGTTCAGCATATTATTAACATTTCCATGCTGCAATAGTAGTATATCCAAGTCCAAGTAGACACTGCATATAGAGACGATCTTAGTGCACGCCGCGAACCATAGCACACTCATCTCACCACTAAGACGAGCAACTAATAATAGCCTCTTCCTATTAGAAGCCAAAGACTTCGCCCCTTTTCTCTGCTCGTCTCGGACCCTGATATATAAATGCCGACCTCTTACTAGTTATTGAAGCCTTTGTTTGCTCCAGCTTTCGTCGTTTCCGCCTACTACTTTGGTCCTCCAAAAGGGACTCATCAGCCTGCAGACCCCGCTTGGTTCTTCTCCCACTGCGTGCCCCCCCCCCCCCCCCCCCCTCAGCGTTACGTTCCGCTTATGGCATCATCTCTGAACTGACCAACGGAACCTGCTCCCGTACCCACCGAACGAGATCGGTGTGTCGCGCAGCGTTTTTACACGCATCGATGTAATCAGATGTGCCTCGAATGAATCTTATGATGTGATCATTCCTACTCCGAACGTCACGCGCCTGTTGCTCTGCGTCCAAGATGCTTTGAGAGCTTTCTTGTAGTATCGCAACTCGTTTCCGTTTGGGAATTCGCATCTGATCGGGATTTTCTTAGGTCAGAGCGAAGATACTGCTAGCTTATTCCTTAGCTTTCTCGACGTTTTTATATACCTCTTCCTCCTCTGCACCGCGCTATATAGGCGACTCTAATGTCCGCAGAAACCTGTCCGTCTCGTACGGCCGCAAGATACCTAAGTTCAAGAGGTCTTACCAGGCTTTATTATAGATCGGTTAGAGTCGTTCGATAGTACACCGGTATTAGTCGAGCCACCAGTATTTCTAGTTAAGATACTCGATCCACGTCGTGAGCATGTCTTGCTTCTCAGGATCCACGCACAAATTGAATGGCTGCGAAAAGCCATGTGAGAACAGACGGCGCTTCATAGCGCTGGCGTAGTTTCTGAGCCCCTTACAACCACGCTCTCTATATAGGTACCGTTGTCGTCTGCGTAGCGATTGCTGTAGATCTCATTCGCCCTGGAAGCATACGGGTTGGCTCGATATCAGCTATTCTCTTCAGACCTGCTTCCCTGGTATAATCATTTTGCCATCTGCCGCCATCTGCATAGCTGCCTCTGAAATATAGATTCGGGACGATTGCCAGTAGACATATTTAGCCACAGCTATAGCATGTCGACAAACACGCCCGGGTCATCGAGGACGTGCTCAAGTTGATCTATCATGTATAACAGTCGGCCGCCCGCCCCCACAAGGTTATGATATGATTCTCTCTCGTATCTTGTTCTCTCGGCCTCTGCGTCGAATTCAGGACTTGCGCATTTCGGGGAGTCGGCGAATCGTGCGTCAGATTGCAGGGAATCGCTGCCGCCAGCGAAGGCTTGCTAGAGGCAGGCATTAAGTGCGTCCAAATCAAGCGAGCAGGAAAGCATCGTCAGGCTTGCTGCAAGCTCTAGTTCTTAGACCCTGATTAAATTAGAAGCAGCACTAGAGTTCTATAGCCAATTGCCTGTCCAACACTTACCTCAGTCTTGCTGCGAGATGAAGCTGGTCAGAGACAGAGAGCGTTTCCTAATTGTCCACCAGCAGCTTGTAGTTTCCACCAGGAGTATGATTACGGGCCATAAAAGCGCTCAACTAGTCGTCGTTCATATTGCAGAGAGAACCGGCGGAAATCGCCATGGTTAGACTTTCACAATCCGACATGTCCAGGGAACGATAAGATGGTTGGAAGTGAAGGCAGTGAAGGCAGAATAAAGTGCCGCGAGCGTGGCTCGTAGCAGACCCTTATCAGGCAGATTAGTCATCTGCACAGAAGCAGGGTCGGATCAAGCTCATTTAGGTATCTGGCCAGACCCTATTTTCCTCCAAAACTGCTTATACTCTTATAAGAGTTATGAGATGACCCTTGTTGGCCAACCAATCAGATAAGGTGCTAGGCGCGTGGTGCAACGATCCTCTGTGAGCACTGGACGCGAATTCGCACTGGAGGAACCCACCGTCGATGCCGCACGCCGCCAGCACCTCCATGAGGAGTGGGAGCGAGAAGCACATATCATGAGACAGACTTCACACGTCAGTACCTCGACTTTTCGTAACATTACGCTGGTAACTGACCAACACAGACGAACATCATTGCTCTACTTGACGCGTCTTTCACCTCCTCTCCTCAGTTGTTCCTTGAGTACGTCCCTGGCAAATGCGGCACTGTCGGGGGATGACTTGGTAGCCGAAGACACGATACGAGCCTCGTCTGTAAGACAAGGACCGCAAGAGGTCGCTTCGAAGAGTCAAAGCAATCATTTGCCAGACACAGAGATCTCGCGTCATACTATTACTATTCTCAGCAATGAAACCGAATCAAATCTCCCAGAGAGGCATACGAAGCGGCAAAAGAACGGCCAAGATCCGTCGCTATCGGAGGTGGCACGTTTCCTTGACAGCATTCATGATCCGCTCGAATCCATCCTTTTCGGATCCGCCAATCAGAGAGCAACAAGCGAGAGAGTTGATTCAAAAGTTTCCCGGAGAGCAAGCTACGAAGAAGCTTCAGAGTTGCCATCCCTCCAATGGAGCGACACACCCAAAGATGACGAAGAGCAGGACGTATTCACCAATCAATATGAGCTGAACCCAGGGCTCACTTCTCCGCCTGGGTACACAGTGATGCGTTACAACAAGCAATGGATCGGATATCACCCACAGTTGCAGCGAGTCAACATAGCATCTCTACTCGCATTAGGCAAAGTCTCTCGAGGCCGGGGATCGGACTGGATTGAAAAGAAGCATTGTAACGCAATCATTCTCAGAGGAGCACACTACATTCAAGGCAGCTATATTCTACTGGATGATGCAACAAGGTGTTGCACTGATCTCCGCGCAGATCTAGCGTCGACTAATGCACTACGAGTTATTAGATCCGATATCACAGACAATCAGGCTCAGAACAGCATCGGCACAGGTCCTTCTGAACCGTCACGACATTTCCCACCTCTGCCATGCGACCCCGCCCCGCGCTTCCAAGTAAATGTTGGTAAGAGATCTGTCAGGTTTCAGCCAAAAAACCGCATGGTACATGCCTGGGATATTTGTCGGGTCGGGGGCAGAGTATCATGTATTGCCGTTTCCGAGTTCCTTCAGAATAACCCCAGCATACAGAAGGACTGGGTACCCAGCGGACCTAACGGAGGATATTACACCAACGAAAATGGCGCTAATCAGCTGTTCGAGCACTTTCGATTGTCAGGCGACGTGTATCAGAATCTGTTTCGGGAGATTGACAATCATTACAGATAGAGTGTGTTAGACGATATCCCAATGCCCATTGCGATGTCTTGTGTGATCCCGTGCGTGTGTTCTTTGAGATAAATCATTTCCCAGTCGATACGTATAATAGTATAGATCTTAACAGGCAAGTGTCGAAAGTAGTAGCAGACGTCGTGGCGTCGATGCTGGCCGTACTAGTTAGTAAGTATGCTAAGGAGGGATAGAAACAGATTGAAAACAAGGGATCCCTGAGGTTATCATTGGTCGACTGTTGGCTGGATTCCTATCTAACGGGGTCATGGATTTAGAGTTGGAGGCTTGAACCGAAGGGTTGCTCAGCTTTTCATCACGAGGCGTGCATGCAGCAGGCGACGTCCATAGCATCAAAGAACTCCTAGTTATTGATGCGGGCGCTTCAACCCTAGATTTTGGAGTGCATAGGCTATAGTAGTGCTCCTAATTATTATAGCCTATGCTATATTGCCAGCAAGCACGGGGATTACTCGAAGCGACATAGTGATGGCAATGATTCGCAGTGAGATATTTCCAACCCGCATGCCTCAACTGAAGCTTTAGTAATACAAGGCCCACAAGTGATTTCGTAGAAAGCTGACGCAGCGCTTGCTTATTCTTCGCATCCGCGATCAATACTTTCTCTATAGCTAGAGTTGTCTTAGCGATCAACACGCTTTCACTCTAATGTTATGGTTAGCTATCTAACAGTACGCTGACTCCAGCTGGGATCGGAAAGAATAGCATTATCGATAGT
This sequence comes from Colletotrichum camelliae, assembly GCA_018853505.1. Classification (NCBI taxonomy): domain Eukaryota; kingdom Fungi; phylum Ascomycota; class Sordariomycetes; order Glomerellales; family Glomerellaceae; genus Colletotrichum; species Colletotrichum camelliae. The sequence goes on along the minus strand of JAELVL010000002.1, from coordinate 6,338,195 downwards.
CAAAAGACGGAGCATGCCATAACGCTTGACGAATTTAATGAAACCTTCCGTTAAATTTTTCAGTGTCACTCAATGTTATTCTAGCCCACCAAAAAAGGTTACATCTTCTAGAACGTAGACCTTGTATCCATTTCAGCTTCTCGTATCTGACATCTTGGCATCCCACTGAGCGATAAACTCTCCCATGAGAAACTTCGTACAGTCGTAGAGCGTAACTGGGTCTTGCTGTGCTAGAAAAGTCAAAGCCAAATTTGGCGACTGGTGAGGCAGGTTAATCGATTTGAGGCCATTCTCTGCGCTTGGTTTATTAGCCCATGTGGTGATTGCATTACGCAAACATGTCTTCATCAACATGGCGGGGATACGCTGCTCCCTCTCCAAGATTTCCTCAAGTGTGGCCGTTGCCAGAATTCTAGCCAACGGGGCCGTATACCAACCTCCGCAGTAGAAGATGTTCTCCATCAACGGAGGACAAAAGTTCCAACCAGTGCGACATGTCGGGAGTCCAGGCGGCGGGATAAATTCCTGTCTATCGCAAAACCAAAACATCGGAATAAGTCGATTGATTGCTTTGATGCAAGCATATTCCGATTTAGGAATCCCCTGGCCGAGAAACCTGTAGCTGAATCTGTCGTTATATAATGCTTCTCCCAGGACTTCAGGGAGTAGCATGCCTCTGAATTCCGCATATTTGCACATGTATGCAAAGAGAGAGATCTCAGCGCTGAACTCTAGCACGAGTTTGCTAAGCACCGCACAAGCAAATTCAACAAGACTCGCCATGTGGATAAGCAGAAGTATATCATCTTGAGCGCGCTCGGAAAGCCTCTTATGAGCGGAAACGCACGAGCGCTGTACAGCGCAATACTCATGTAGACACCATGGCAATTGCATCTCCACCAGAACATCCAACATATTCTCGCAATATGCAATCCGCATCTTGACTAGGAACGCAACACAGTTAGTCAGGGTGTTGTCCTTTCGAAATCGCCGCTCAATCCGACGCCACAAGGAGACAGCTATGATTCCTGTGATGGGAAGCTCAGAAATTGAATAATGACTCTGTTTCTTCTTTGTTTATGATTGCGTAAGTGCAGGAAGAAGCTGTTCCTTCGACAAGTGCCACACAGGCGCCATAGGCTCTTAGATATCATACTCAAACTCTAAGTATAGCTTGCTAAAGTTGACTTAGCTATGCTTTGGTAAAAACACTTGTGGTAGCAGGACATACCTCATGTCTTCAACGTCCATGAATATATTATTGACGCAATCTTGAAGCTCTTGCCAGTAAGAGTAGCCGGCAGAGATATGTTCTAGCTGCAGTGGAATCTTGACAAGTCTTTCTAGGTCAGAGCTCTTGAACCAGGATGGGTTTAGAAGAGTTTCAACCGAGACAATTGTTTTGATTTCGCGGAGTAACATGGTTAATACTAAAGTAGCAGATTTCTGTTGTTAGTAAAATGAATCTATGACGGCATATAACGAACTTACTCATTGCAGCCGTCGCGAATAATATACGTCCTGCTTCAGCTCGAGAGATTCCATCCTCAGCCTGAGCAACCCGTTTCTATATATCCTCGAGAAATTAAAGGTAAATAATTTCGCAGATCGATGCTTCAGCTGCTATATCAGCTTCTATACTGACGGCTTCATGCCCGGAATCGTCAGGACGCTCATGCTTGTCAGACTTCTCTGAATATTTAGAATCTTCAGGATTGTCGCCGTCTTCGCATTCAAGCACCTGATACTGATTGACCATTCTATCAACCCGTTTAGGCTCGTCAGCATTCTTCTCGTTGCGTATGCAGCTAGGCACCACTTCCAAGAGCGTGATAATGCTCTGAATCAAGCTGAGAAACCCATAATGTTGCACCCATGACTCTACCAGGGCATCTTTGTAGCGCGTAGAAACCGTTTGACGTAGTTCGACTGCTTTTGAGAGGCAAACCTTGACGCAGATTCGCTTCTTCATTGTAAGCGTATGAGATGCCTCAATAGCCCGGCGATGCAGTTCCCTTATTATCCAATCTTGATACTCTTCGTCAGGGAACAGTTAACTGAATGCCACACGCTCGTTGACTTTATATAGATAATATAACTCAGCCGTAGTATTATGACTGTGGTCCGCCGGCTCGCTTATTTGGTCGTGATTACTATGTGCGCATACAAAAGTCCACTTTAATGACATGATATGCAGATCGTAGGCCGATCAAGTTGAAAGTACCAGCGATGCGAAGTCAATACTGATGATGAGAAAACAGATTGAAAATGAACTTAGAAAGCCATATGCTGTGAGATATATTCGCAGGATGTCGGACAAAGAAAGCGATAAACTCTCTTATGTGCTAGCAGATATTAGCTAGAACTACAGCTGACCTTATGCGTGAAATGACCAGCGACTGAGTAGGGTTACATTTGAAACAGGGTAGAGTAGCAATAAACTGAATAGGGAGCTAAGTATGCAGGCTTGGCTTGATGCTTTTTGTGACAATAGGTTGAGGCCAAGATGAGCCAGAGCCAATGTATTGGCTCTCCGCTGCTGCACAAGCAACACACTTCAATATGTGGGCACTGTTAAATCCCCCAGCCAACGCAATTTGATCAGCAATGTGATTGCCATGCAGGACTATCATTTCCCCCGTGGCCCTACCGCCACATGTTCACTGGCGAGAGTTATGACTGCAGAAGGTGTGCGTGATTGTTCCCCAGAGGATCTCGTAATATATTACGGTGGGCAGCCCCTGATTGTGAACTGCCTGGCTGACGAAATAGCATGGGCTGGGAGGATCGAAGCCGGGCTACAATCCCTCTCAGGGAGTGCGATGCAGCAAAGAAGGACTGAATCATGTCTATTGTTGGGGAGGCGGTGAGAGCCCTAACACCCATGGCTAATCCGTGACAATACAGGAAAACATGGTGGACGAAGGACACGCACACGCAAAGTCTTGCCATCCCAGTCATTCAGCTCCCGCACCATGATTAGGCCAACGCATGGTGGTGCACAGTTGGCATCACAACGATTGGCTCTAAGACCACATTCTAACATCCTAGGCACACCTCCAAACGATGACCCGGATCGGTCCTTCCAAACGAGGCTGTCGGGACCAGTCCCTTAGTGAAGGCTCATAGCCCCAAATGTGGTAACCCCGCAACCCTGCCACGATCATCGGTTTATTCCCATCTTTTGTCCACCCATCCCTCTCCGATTTGATGTTCTCTTCAGCGACACGGCCGCGGTTCGTCTTAAACTGTGGCGCCCTTGATGTAATATCCTCCGTAAGGGCCGCCGGGTACCCAGTCCTCAAGGGGTTGATCGACTGTAACTTGAGCCATTTGGCTGGACGCACTGGAGCTCGGCAATGAACGGCCGAATATTCAAATGCTCTTGCTGGTTACGCTCATTTGCTACGTCAAAGAGCTGCAACATGATGGATGTGCGATGGTTCCGGCTGAGGTGCAGGAGGGGCATATATTAGTCATCGTCGCTTATGGTGGTGGTAAGTTGCAGGTGGTTGAAGCGAATACCTGTGTGACTTGTGACAGCGACAAGACGGTTTTGGGACCCGAAGAGCCGAACTTCTCCGAATGCTGAAAGTGCACGGCATTGAGTTCAGTCCAATGACACGGTCAACAGCAACGCTGGGGTGATCAACCAAAATATCAATTATGACGCGGTGTGAATTCAATAACTAGAGCGCCTGCGATGAGTACATCCAAATGCTTGATGCACATCTCCACATAGCAAGAATATGCTAGTAATAGCCGTCGAGAGTGTAACCATTGCCATGGAGTTTACACCGAACTAGTTTCATCTCGATCTCAACCACCTTACGATGGATCGGACCATATAGGCACCCTGTCCCAACATGCCTATTGCGTCTCTTCAGCAAGTAACCAAGCGAGCGACCGTTTTTTATCAAAACAATATTCGGCGGACAGCAAGCATAGCTGGATGGTAAACTTGGCGCAGGGTTGGATTGCGGTAGGGAATAGTTATGCAGAAGGATGTCTTCCAATGCTGGGAGCTTGCCGCCGAAGGCATTGAAATCGAGGCGTAGCGACCAGACAGCGACGTGCCTGATACACGACGTTAGCGGAAGTTCGTAGAGCAATTGCAAATGTTGGTGCCATTGCCGGCCTCGGTCACACCATATGCAGTCGGCGGGAGCGAAGTCGTCAATCCAAAGAATGTCCGTCTCTGGGTTATAATACAGTGACTTCGTTTTGTCGAGAGTAGAACGTTAGAAGAGTTGTAGCTGGTTTCGCGTAACGTTGCGAGACTCCTGACAGACGCTAGGGAGTGGTAACAATGGCGACGAGATAAAAAGGCCTGGTTGCGATAATTTATGCTTGATTTGAAGAACTTGCCTTTTAGGCAGAGCTTCTTTCCAGATCAAAACACGAATTTCAGTGGGTAATCTCCGGAAGGGGTAAAAGATATCACGGCGTTGAGCCTGGCTGCGTGTTACGACAACCATAGTAAAGTATAGTTAGGAATAGACTAAAAAGAATATAAACAGGACACAGGTACGAAATGAACACTGGGAGCAGCGGTGTATAAATAGTTGATTTTAGTGGTCCACAAACACGGACTTGCCATTGGTCAGCCATTCGATGGCTGCCACACACCACGCCTCATTGTGCCTTTCCAGAGAGACTGCCGTGTGAAGATCGCTCCGAGCTCGTTCCTGCCGGCTTGGATAACTAGTGGTCGCAAGGCAGAATTTCTGCGCGAGGATTCATGGAAATTTGGATGAGAAAAGCATCCATGAGTTCTTTTCGCGGGTCGCCGAGAAATTATCTACTTTGCATAAATGAATCGATGCATGTAAGTTGAGAAAAGGCATGGAACCAAGTGTCTTCACATGCTCTATCAAAAGCCCATCAAGTGTCGCGCAGAACACCGCAGCGTTTAGTATATCCCATAGAGGCAACGCCATCTTAAGCAGCCTATTCTTCCTGCTTGAGACCAGGAACAGAGCCACCATACGCCATATCACGTTCCCGCCATGACATGCTTTTGTTCATCAGCTTCCCCCCATCGTTCGGCCATAACCGTTCCAAACAAGGCGAGTCCTCTTTGCATTGACACACTTCTCTGAGCAGCGCGAAGCGCACGTTAACTTCCGTTTGTTGTAGAAATGGTGCCCTCCGCCCCACACATTTCGTATCCTCCCCCGCCAGGTTTCCGGTGTCCATATCTATCGGGCTATCGTCAATTTTGTTTTTGATGGATTCCTCTAAGCCATCTCCTCCTGCTGCTGCCTTGTCTTCATCGAAAAAATCTTGCCTTGGACGACAGTTTGGTTGGGATCCAATCCAGTGGCCCAGCTTCTTATCAGGTAAGACGGGACAAGTGTACGTAATGGTCTGGAGGCTCGGAAAGCAGGTGACGAGCTTTCCAACGTCACTGAAATACTCCCAGTGCATAACCGCGGTTTCTTTCTCACGAGCCGATGCAGCTGGAAGTCGGGTTCTGCGAGCCTCCATATCGTGGCCCTCAGCTCGAAAGGCAGACAAGTTAAATTGTTGGACGATAATTCCGTCGCTGGAGCCTCTTCGCTTGCTGCTGTAGCCATGTCGTGCTTTTGAATCCGTCGAGAATAGATAGAATGCAATGTCTTGGAAAAGGGTACATTGGTCGCAGAGGGCTACTTGAGTCCTTGGGTACCAGCACGTTCTTAAACTACTCCGATAAGTATCTGTTGGGGTCGAGGATGATGACGGGCAGGACCTGAGCTCATAGCGGAGAGCAACAGCGCTTAGCCAACGGTGAACGCCAAGGAACGGGGACAGTCGCTCACGTTGAATCTTGTTCGTTTGATGATAGTACTTTGTAGTACGGCAGCTAAATGCCCGGGGCGGTCGGGAGGCGTGGCGTATCACGGGCCAGCACATTCATCTCATGGAGAGGTGTCATGGCAAGTACCTCAAGGCACAAGGCGACGTACCAAAATTTCCATCTACGTCGGAAACGTGTCAAAACAGGATTATTTCACTCCGCCCTCGAACATCAGGGGTCATTGGACAATCAGCCAGCCCGTGGAATGCGACTTCCGAGCACCGCAAGCGTGCGCAAGGGCATGTAAAAAGACTAAAAACTGGCCGGACAACTTGAATACTTGTGTCAGTCGATTGGATCTGCTGCAGCCGATTGGAAGTTGTCGGTCCATGAGCTGCAGGATGACTGTGATCATTGCTTGAGTGCCAGCCACCAGTATAATGCTGCGCTTTGTTTATTGGCTGCAGCCGACGCGACAAGGGGGCCCTTCTCAACATCAATAGCCTCAGGGGACCACAGGAAGGCAACGCCACCTCTCGCCGTTTGCTTCCTCCTAAAGGAACTAGTCCCGATTCAGTCTTGGAAACGCAAACGCAGCAGACACGTCGCTCGTCAGTCTTCGCCCTTCTGCTGCATGCTTCACCCGATCAAGAGCAAGCACCCTGGGACCTGCCTTGTACGCCGACTGCAACGCTGCGCAACCGTTTGGTCCTCGACCATCCCGGAACCCAAATTGTATTCGTCTTATTCAACGATTGCACGCCAGTCTGCTCTCTTCCGCAACAGATTCCCTGAAGGACGCCAGGTCTACGAAAGGAGATCTATCGCGGAGGGGCTCACATCGTGGACAGAAATTAAGGGAGTGGAAGATCAACTGGCTTCTGATGTTAGGAGAAGCGAAATCACAAGCGATCTACAAAGCCTAGTCTTTGCTGAGTAGACTAGATATCTCCTGAGAACCAAAATCGACACTATAGTCAAAGACGATCAGCAGTCGGTTTGGTGGATGCTGAGAATATGCACCTGAACTGGTTGAAGTGCTCTGTAGCATAGCAGACGACTGCTGAACAGATTTCATAGTGTGTAATGCGACTAAGCCTTCGCTAAATCAATCAAGGAAGAGTAGATACCCAACATATTCCTAAACTAATTTCCAGTCGACCTGTCTTAATCTTCCGTAAGAACCGTCGCTACTGGGTTTGGGCTTGAGTCGGCATCCTCCTCAAATTGGAACTGAACGGTGAACAGACATCTTTGCCTATGTTTCTTACAGTTGTCACACTGATGTCTTCCAAAGTTTTGGCAGCGATCCTTAACCAGAAGAGTTAGTAAAATCTCTCTGATAGTACTGAAGATAGTTCTGACCTTTTCAGTTTTGCAAAAGTCGCATGCTGTGATGTGCGAACGTAACGCTAAAGTTACTTCAGAAGAAGTCGGTATAAACTTCTGTTTAGCAACGTTTCGTTTCGATTTCCTAGTATAGGGCTTTCTAGACTTAATCGAGCAGAACTTTCCAACTATACTACAGCGTTTACAAGCATCTAAGCTTCCAACGCGAGAACATCTTGACTAAACGTAGGATATTAGTAACTTAGGGATAAAATAGAAGTTTCAATCTCACCTTCGCTTTTCTGCATTCGAGACACGCCTCTTGACTTCTTTGTTGGGTTTTGGCTTGAGATTGAAGCTGAAACGCACAAACCCTTCCGTGCATGCTACAGCGTCTGCAAACACCTGAGCCTGAGCTTTCGATACCATAGCATCTTTGCTAGACGTAGGCAATTAGTATCTTCGGGATAAAACAGAGGTGTTAGTCTCACTTTTGCTTTTCTGCATGCGATACATGCCTCGAGAGCCCTATGTTGGGTTATAGGGGGCGCTGTATCGTCTTCGAGGGGCTCCACTTCGGCTTGAGATGCGACCTTGAAAGGGTGCATCACATATTCTATAGGGCTGTGACTTCTAGTTGACGGTTGAAAAAGTGATGCTGAAGGCAGAGGAAACGTGTCATCGTCAATAGGATTAACATCGGCCTGGAGAAGCTGTAGCACTGTAAGCTTTGGCGTGGGCGGCTAACGTTTGTCAAATTACCTCTTCAAAGCTTGTCTGAGATTGCCACTGTGGTTGCCTCATAACGTCAGATTTTGCGGTTGTCCATGAAAGTGGATATTCAACAAGGTTTAGGCTGAAGTCTTCCTCAGGATCGAATACATATCCACTGTCAGTGGACGCCATGATTTCTGTGCGTAACAAGAAGAGGATCTTTGACTAGAGTAGAATGAATCTCAGGTAATATGCAACGCATGTGTGGTTAGGTCCTGATGAGCTTATATGAGACACGAGAAACGGCTTCTTAGCTAACCAGCCTCTGGAATTTCCCAATGCCTCGCGCGTTTGAGTGTTCACGATCATGACTTCGGCGACACTGACGAATGCTGACCTCATCTAATTCTGTGTCATCCTGGAGCAGCCTCAGCCACTGATGAAGGCGTGATGGATGTGTTAAATTGTCCTGTTCCGTATCCTGCACCAAAACGAGGCCAACATATGGTAGTGCAAGGTTGGAATCATAACGATTAGCCCCAAGGGCTCTATCCACCAACCTAGGCATACTTCCGAAACGATGGAATGGGTAGGGCCCTTTTAAGCGAGGCTGTCGGGATCTGCCTTGAGAAACCAACCAAGACCATGCATGGCCCAGCATTCCTTCCGTATGCTAGCTATAGTAACCTCCAGCCCATCGTCATGCCGACAAGAGATATGCTTCCTGCCCCGCCCCGCACTAAAAAGTCTTGGATAGGCGGCAGTAACTTTCCGACAGCGTCGTCGACCCCATTCAAATGATATGCATGCAGGCCACAGCCATCAGCCGCTCCGTCAAGGGGGCCCAGCTTCCATCAAGGCTCTAGGCATTGAATTCACTTACCATTCCTTGCATGCTCGGGCGCAAAGCACGCCAATCAGGGGACCTCTACATAGACACCAGATGATCGTTGCATTCAGACACCGCCATAATAGAATATCATAAGTATTCAGATGAACTCATTTCTCATCGTGCACACCCTTTCGTCTGCAACCATACTGCATTCACAAGGGGTCCCTATGAGCCTGACAAGGGGCGTCAACCAGACATCGATAATCGAACGGCTCTCTCATCATCTAAGACACTTCCCTGGGACCTTCCACCTTAACTTGTCTTTGGACATATTATAGAAGCGGACTGGACTGGGCCTTTCGGTTTGTTTCTAGGATGGCGGTGTTCCCACAAGCCGTTGGATTCCTGTGATGCATTATAGCTGCCCGAACCAGCGACAGGCCTGTAGAGGCATCAGTTTAAGCAGCTTGAGGAAAAACGCTTATATAGTGGTCGTGTACGCCAGATGCATGCATAGGTTGGAAGTTCAGAAGTTTGACCAGTGAAACCGAGCAAAGACATTAGTGCGATGAGCTTAGGCTCTAGTTATTAACTTGGCTTCTCGCCTCCATTCTCTGTAGACGCTTCCCATATAAATGGTTGAATGCACTATCTAGGTCCTAATTATCGCACAGATAGCGTTAGTGTTTTCTTCTCTCCAAATACATCTAACGATGAAGCACTGCTATCTTTGTTCGGCTGGTAACCCGCAGGACAGAAGTATTGCAGTATCTGCTCCAGTTTACTTTTCCAAGCAAGATCTCGTCCTCATGCACAGCCTATTCTGCTCCACAGCCTTCTTCTTCGCACAACAGTCTATCCTCAGAGCAGCTGTCGCAAATCTATAGGAACGCATTAGCTGCTGCTCAACAACAGGTATTAAGAACTTACGAGTAGCGACATTTCAGACACTTTAGCGTCAGCCACAGATGCAACACGTGGAAGTTTGCTGAGAATCTTTTCGAGGCGGCTCTTCTATTTTGGGTTTCCCGTTGGCTTGTTTGTGTGTAGTTCGAACCATTGGTAGATTTCTGATCTCCTGAGTACATGCCCAAGGATCTTGAACGCACGGCAGACCAATCTCGAATAGGATATCTTATCGAGAACATTTGGGTTGACTGAAGCTTTTGTCAATAAGTTCGTAGTTCTGTAAGAAGTTGGTACTTACCACGACGTGCGCCGCCTTTGTAAAACTTGAGCGGGAGCGTACCGGCTGGACTTCGCCTACCGGCTGGACTTCGCATAATGGCGTTGAATACACCAGAGTATTGGAGTTGGGAGAAAGTACGGCGGCAAGTGAAAGATCTGTGGCGTTTTTATCTGGGTTTCATATGGATCACCTCACGAGGCATCACGGTCACTTCGAATACAATGGCCTACACTAGACAGCCGACATGGGAATCGTCTGACACGCTCCTCCTGTGGAAGGGTGTGAGCTCTTAGGACCAACGGGCTTGGTTGGTGAAGCCAGCTCTAAGTTGTAACCGGCCCCATCGTTCCTCTGACGGTCGCAGCATGTAACATCTTTCCTCTGAGTTTGTTGATGGCAGGCACTAACCAGCAAAGCAGGTAATAATCCTGGTTGTCTTGTGCATTCTCGTTATGCGTCGACCTGAATGGAGCCAAGATGACTCTGAGTGTCTCCCAACCACCCCAACCAAGGGCGGGCCTCTGGCCGCCAAGGTGCATATCTGACATATAATCATCCTGGCACACGACTTGACAACATGTTGTGGCCAGGGTAGTTGTTCTCCGCTAGTCGCAGGGACCCTCACCAGCCAATCTATCTCGGGGCTCGTTTGGTGCTGGTTCGTTGAGGCAAAGTGCACCAGTCCAGGATTGCAAGCCTGGGGTATGCCACACAAACGACCTCGTTAGCGTCAAAGAGAGTTCTCTCGGCAGGTACGTAGGAGTACGGGGCAAAGCACTAACATGCGGAATAGCAGTTGTATCCCCCTCGTACTAGGGTGAAAACACAGTAGCTATAGATATCAGATACCATTGGGCGTCACAATCATTCACTTGGAGGCGTGTAGGTGCATGCATAGCTGATCATTCAGAAGCCACCCCTCGACATCAGTCTGTGGCTGCATCCAATCCAACAATTAGCAATAGTTCCTCGTCGCATGTTGGAGGTCTCTCCTAAATCGTACGAGGTATGCATCAGGGGGCTTGACTCATGTACGAGGGGATCTTCTGCCCCTCGAGAGCCATTGGCTTCATATGCCGACAACATGGCTGTAGGCGCTGATGAGGCACGGCAGTAGTCGAAAGAAATCTTTCTAACAGCCTCTTTCTGAGGCCGTTGCCAGCCATTGTGCTCTAAAACCCAGCATGGTTCTTCTTCTCCGCGCACCCCCCTTGGACAACAGCTCATCGAATCAATAAACCCTGCGACGGAGGGCCGCACATAACCTAACGTTACGCGTGTGCGGCTCGTCGTGGGTTTAGACATGCAGATCCGGCGCGATCTCGAGGAGTGGTGCGTTTATCCTAGCGCGCAGCAGTTCGAACCCTGACTCGTCTCCACCGCTGCCCCCGCGAGCCGTCGTGTACCCTAAGGTACTCCACGTTGCCCCTTGCCTTCGCATCTCTGTCGGGACGCAGCAGCTGGGCCGTCCGATTTCTGTCGCGACCCACGTCCCCTCGTTGCAGCGGGGATATCCAAGCGACAAGCCTAGCCGTCCCACACCACCATCTCCAGGCGGCCGCCACTTTCGGCCATCCACACAGCTTGCTCGTGCATCGGGCGAATGCCTGCAATGGTTGGCCTCGCTCTCGTCGAACACGCCCCCCCTCGCCGTTATGGTTGGATATGGTTCCATAGCTCCACATTTAAGCGAACAGGGGTTTGTCATCCCGCGTCCTCGAAGGGACGTCGTTTCTCGAAAGCCATACCCGTCTCCATCACCACATGAGAACGCACGAGATGAACCGCAGAAGATTGCCAATCATTGGGTCATGTGGCGGCGACCGGCCTGTGAAGGCCTGAAGATTTAGGGTCGTGCGTGCCGGCCGTGGCCAGCCAGCACATGGGGCGTGGAGCCTGGTAGCCGACCATTACTGAACGAGCCGTGGCCGAAAGCCGTTTTCCTGGGCAGAGAATCTGGGCACTTTCTTATGACTGCGAAACAACTGTATTATGCCAAATTAGACGCCTAAACTCCGCTGGCCCATGACCCTCTCTAGCAATCGACCTCTTCAAAGTGCGGCCACAAAATCCCTCTAACGACAGCGATGTCGCATCTTCTACCTAACCTATATAGGTCTAGTGGTGTTGTGAACTACGCTAGGCGATAAGTAGACTAGTGACGACGCAGAAGAAGCTACAAGGTTACGCGAGGGTATCATGTACTGTCGAGCTGACCACCATAAGGTCAGCGAACTTGACTGGATTGCCGAACCAAATTTGTGTATCAAGCGTCCGGAGCTATGCACTGATAACTCGTCTTTGCTTTCAGTATGAAAATTCTCTCGGCGCACCCCTTTCGTAAGGGCTTTTGCAAGCTGTTTTCTTGGATCTCGTGGTAAGTAAGTCTATAAGGCGTTCTCAACGAGAGAGAGGCTAATTGAGGAATGCAGCAGACGAAGTCCTACAGGTTTCCTTGCTGTTGCGAAGAACCTGCCTAGAAAACCTGCTTGGTTTTCTTCCATAGCCTACAGTTTTCACTTGCTCCTAACCGTTTTCCCCTGATTAAACGCGCCCTGAGATACTCACGATAATTAGATGGAACTTAAAGACTAGATAACAATAGCAAAGACAGAAACACACCACAAGCTCTGAAGTAAGTGGTATGTATCAATTAACAGCTTTGCTAACTTACGCAGGTATGTGATGAATGCCGAAGAAGCCACATTCGCTGTAGTGGGGAGCTTCCTTGCGATCTGTGCTGCCGACGAGGAGTGCCTTGTGTGTCGAAGCGGTCTCACAAACAAGCCATGATGAAGGCACCGCCCCCGCTCTTCGCCGATGAGCAGCCTATGAGCACCCAAACAGAGACCAACAGACTCGATGATCAAGTTGAAGGCGAGGCTCAATATGACAGAAAGCAATCTCTTCCCAGGGAAAGCTTTCTAGATCAGTCAACTCTTTCCCTTCCTCATATACCAGCTCCTTTTGGTGTGTCTCACGATACTTCGATAAACGCGCCTCAAATCGTCGAAACATTGTCTCAGAGCATTAGTAAAGATACAAGCAACGACTCCCCCTCATTGGCTTACTGTGATTCACCCGATATACTACATTATCTAGCCTACGAAGCTGTGCTTGGCTGCTTGCAGGACGACGAAGTTTCGCATCAACAGAGATGCCCTCTTCCAGTCACCAAAAACGCTTTTACCTGGCGGATCTATGAAACTCTATCTGAATACCTGAAGGACCATATAGGGTATGATCATGAATGGGCGCGGCCATTTTTGGTCAAGGGTCAGTCGTATTTCATGTGAGTTGCATGGTCCGCTTGCCATTATCTATTGCTGATCAAAAAAACGCAGCCGAGTCTACCATTTTGGTTGCTTCGTAGAATCTCCTCCTGCGGATCTCCTACAGAGGAGGTTGGTGGCGTCGCAACTCTATGACGAATTAGACTCGGCCCGATGCGAATTGGATTTTTCGGGACTCGACCAAGATATATTCGATCCTTATTTCAACAAGGCCACGTTGCCTTGGTCCCAGGGTGTGGACTCCTCCGACCAGGCTTCCGCTTCTATAGGCGGTATTACAAACGTGGCAGGCATAATCACAGACAGAGCCTTTGTTGGAGATGCATCAACAACACCGCCACTTAAAGGTTGCTGGGCTCAGTCTGATGAAATAAAGTGTCGGCCCGGTTTGCGCCCCAACCTTGATGAGTACAAGAACTGTTTAAAAGACTTGTTGATGATGAAAAGGGACGAGGAAAATCTTGCGCAACACGACCAAAATGACAACATCACAAATATATAACTGGCTTCTCTAACCCGCGATGGTTTGAGCATTTCGATGTCACTATCAAATCCACACTCCAAGTAGCCGACCCCTTTTACTTGTCTGATGCCATTCTTCGTCTTCCATTACGTTCGGTCAGGTTGTCCAGGATATCTAACCAGAATGTGCCATAGGCTGTGAAATAATATTAACAACCCAAACGATAATAAATCGATCGTGCTGTCTCTCCTAAAGAACCAGCTTATGCACTGCCCAAGCGGTAGGCAAGCTCACTCTTAGAGTAGAGAACTAACATCTCGGAGTAACCCAGTGGCAGCCAGCAGTTTCTGGCCGCGGAATATGCAATATCCCATGCAGAAAGTGCCGACTTCATTGATCCAGAAGTTGTTGCCCGCATGTGTTCAATCATAGCAATGCCTGTGCAAACGACAAAGTAATTATGCTTAGTGGTTCTGCTGAGAGTTTTCACGCCATATCTCTCATAAGAATCGCGGTACTTAGTGTAATAATTATTGGCCAAATTCAACGAGTAGTTGTCGACGTCGAAAGATCGACGAAATTGGGCGAGAGCCTTCACCAAGTGAGCATTTGCAAGCGCAAGTTGTAATCGCACACCGCTCTCTGTGAGGGAGAGTCCAACCTCTGCGTCCAATAAAGCAATCGCCTTATCAGCATTTCCTTGCTCGCATAATGTTTCCGCGTAACATGCCATGAACCTTTTGCTCGGCGACAACTTTAGATGTTCGCTATAGGCCTCGAGCAATTCGACGAAAATGCTGGCAGCCTTGTCGAATGCACCACAGAACTTGTATAACTTGGCCAACAAGAACTTCGCTTCGACGAAAACGAGAAATTCCTGAGTTAATAGACTTAAGAGAAAAGGGCTGAGTGTCTCGTGGTAGTAGACAAGCTTTTGCATCATGTCCAGACCACCAACGTCGATAACTACCTGCATCTGGAACAGAATTTTCTCTCCGAAGTATGCATTCGATCGCCGATCGACGATAGGCAGATCAGGGTATGCAGCTTCGGGCTCATCCTCTGTACAAGACAATCTCCTGACTATCAGGGTCCTCAGGAACATCCTATGATGTAACAGAGGCTTTTGTTATCCCCATTTTCCAGAAATATAGGCTGCCATGCATAACATAAGCTGCTTCCAATATAGAGTGCAGAAGTAAGAGGCAGATATACACACGTCCACAACATGTTCGAGGAGACCTTCATCAGTAAGGGCAATCTCATCAAGATAGGACACCATCAGGCAAACAACTAGTATCATAGCGTTTCCATGCTTTGAGTACCTGTGCTGACGTTAAGGATGTCTTCCCCTATGTCTGTGATTGTGAAGCTTACCCCAAGAGGTCTAAACCTGGAGACCTTGGATATGCCTTGCAAACTGCCGCTATCACCTCTCTCCTTCCCTGACGACTTGCAATTAGATCACCAGCAAGTAGGCACAAGATTTCTGGACTTGCAAGAAACATGCTGTTGGAGCAATTGCTCGACTCGATAAGAAGCCGTGCTGCTTTGAGGTTTCGAATAGCTTTCTCCCGCCGTGAATCATTGTTGAGAACTGCTGAAGCATAGACGTCAACTAAGTATCGTTCACCAGATGAATCCCATGCCCAGGCATGCCCGAAAAAGCATGCAGAAACAGCCCCGCCCGCAAAATATATCGTCCGCAAGAGAGAAATTTCGTCAGGATTCAGACAGCTCAGACAACTATGAAGATCGCTCGGAATTAGCACACTGGGCCTTAGTGCCACAACATATATATCCAACTTTTGTTTGCAGTATTTGCTTAGACAAGGTTGAATTTGGTGTTGGAATTCCAGGGAAAGCAGAAGCAGTCTTGCTTTCGCAGGATGCGAAAGCTTGTCGACTTTGGCTTTGGCCAGCACCAATAGCAGGGCTTGCTCTTTGCTTGTTTTCTCTGCCATGATCCACGCTAGGCCAGTACCTACAGTAACTGCTTTCGGGCTAAATAAATCAACAAAATTCAAAATATTCTGGTTGTTTGAGAAGTAGTAATCCCATAGTAGGGTGTCGAATCTGGAGGCTTCCAAAATGAACTGCCAGCACTGTTGAAGACGTGAGTCCATATCTCTGTCCACCTGGTAAGAAAGTGCAAGGTGTAGTATTTCTGCGTCAGATCTCAGCCGTCGCAATTCGAGCAGGTCAAGTCCATTCAGACATGACACTCGCATTGATGGTCGGAGGACTCCATTGGCGAGTAGAATGGATTCCATCGTCGCATAGGTGAAGGGAGTTGAAGAGAGGAGAAGTATAAGTAGGGGTAGGGCAACTAGGCATAACAAAATAAGATAAGATATAGTCACATGACATGGCTAGCCTCAGTTACATCACAACAGCAACCGAGGAAATCTCTGGGCATTCTACTTGTTGTTATCGGTATGTGGGACCTAGGAAGATCCCCTATGGAATGCCAGCCGCAAGACCGCGCCAACTAAATACAAACTGCCAGTGACTAGAATATGATTGCCTGCTATGTCGCGTTCTGCATCTCTTGCCATAGCTATTGCTGCTGTAACACTTCGTGTGAGTGATATTAGGGTCTCCAGCATCAGTTGAGCCCAAATTTGCTGGTAGCGCGAGAGCACTTCCATTTCCTCAGTTGTACACTTAACTGCAGTCGACGTTACGTTCGCACTAGAATATTAAGGATTTAATTACTGACCGTCAGTCTCGCAGTAGGTAGTAAGTATAGCTCGATGAAATAGAACTCGTACAGACTGCGTCAAGCTCCTTAGGACAGCTTCGCCGTCACAATTGTCCGAATTTTAAGCGAATATAAGAATTCTGCAAGCTGTAGAGATGTTGCTAGCGAAGTGTAAGCAATCCAGGGAAACTCCACGGCACACTCAGTTAGGACCAACAAACATACTCCTTTGAAGTTGTCTGCTGAAACCAGTTCACAGCTTCGCAAATACTTAGTTCATTATGTGCCCCATCAAGATACTAAGTGCAAGGGCCTTCTTGCATTTGCTGGAACCGCCCAGGCCATTGGAAGTGTCGTATTGCCTCTGCGATCACTTGCTCTGAGAGCCTTTCTTGCCCGTCGGCGCCTCGTCGTTTCAAGAACTCATCACATGCAGCTCGCGCAAGAGAGCAGTTCAAACGCTGAACATGACTAGTGAAACCGTCCGGGAGGGCGGAATCCGCCTCAATGAACGCCAACTGGACCCCCTTCTCTGCAGCCCTGTCTGTAAGAACCTTCGCAATATTGAGTTGTTGCGGCGCTGATATCGCGGGTGAACCAGATTTGAATATCCCTGCCTTATGCCAAGCTATGTTCTCGATCGTGGGCCTAAGATCAACTATATGATTGATACTAATGCTTGTTATCGCAGTCACAACAGGATGCGGTATAACGTTCGTGGCGTCGAATTCTCCGCCGTGGTGTGTCTCGTAGATGGCAACGTCAACGTCTTGTTGAATAAAGACATGGAAAGATATGAGTGCGAGGAGTTGTAGATATCGAGGCCCTTCAGTGTCATCATCCAGGCCTAGTCAATCGCGGACATTGTACATGTATCTTGCGAAAAGATCTTCTGATATTGGCGTGAAGTTGATTCGAATGCGTTCATTGATTTGAAGCAGGTGAGGTGAGGTGTAAAGACCTGTCTTCTTTCCATGGAGTTGCAAAAGTGATTCAGCAAAAGCATAAGTGCTGCCTTTACCCTTCGTTCCTGCGACATGAATGATATTTAGACTGTTGATTTGGGCATCCTGTACTTGGTGAGTACAGTGGATATCAATGCGGTCATTCTTGATAGTACTGAGTAGCCAAGTTTCAAAAGCCAATTACGCATTCCATGGATGGCAGGTCTGCCTCTTAAGTCGGGAGCGCTGTTCGGTAAGATCGATCTCGGTTGTCGAGCTTGTCCAGTATAGGTAGGTCGCGCGCGGCGTGCTCGGCGCATCAGAAACGCCACTGCATTCTGGATTTGTTAGTAAGGTCCAGTAAATTACAGCAAGAAAACTAACCTCAAAGTTTCGGGTTTCCATCTTAACTCGCAGCCTTCGCGCAGGTCTGGGGAACCTGACCAAGAAGATCACAGATTACCTGCGTCATGTTGGATAACGATTGAAATTATTGTGATCCCCGCCTTGCCCTCGCTGTGCGCTACCTCGGGGACGGATCAACTAGCCCCCGAGAATTAGACAAGAGGGCTCGTGCTAGCGCATGCAGACTCCCCCAGCTCTTGAGTGCATAGATGGCTCAAGCATAGCTGAAAATACAAATTACCCCGTTAAGCCCCCTACGTACATATTATTCCCACTCGTTATGTTCACTAGCCGCCATAGAGAGTGATAGTACTGCAAAGGGTGCCTCCTGGCATGACGCCAGTGCCTCCTCGTGCGGGGTACAGCCAATAGGACACCGACCGAAAAGATTTTGAGCGAATCAAAAATTCAGATAGGGTCAATTTGGAGGAAACACTGGGGACATTGTGGATCTCTTTGGACTGGCCCATGCAGCACTCGATGAGATATGTCCCGTTTCGACCAGGTAGGCGATCCGGGCCGTCACTTCTCACCTTAATGCCATTCCAAGCGGGGTTTCCTGAGCTTAGTCATGGTATTTCCGGAGAAATATTGGATGCGCGACCGCCGGCTCAATTATTAAGGAGTTTATTTTCATCTCTCCTTCATCACCGCCTGAACGAAGGATTTTCTTACTATTCAACCCCCAGCCTCGCGCGATCTTTTTCAATACGCAATATGGGAGACAACCACATCTCTCCCTTCCAGATTTTGTCTTGCAACCAAGTATGGAAGGGCGATGACGACGATTCTGTCTTCGATCACAGGATGGTCGTGCTCCGGCGGGGGCAGCAATACTTCTTTGGACGTGACCCACGCCGTAAAGGAGACGTTGATCCAGCCCAGTTGAGTCTCGAGAGAATACCGATCGATCACATCCGTGCACCCTTCTCGGAAGATCTTACGATGGCGCCAGATCTACCTCTCAACCTCGAAGACATCTACGTCAAGGAACCCAATCTCCTCTCATACGGCAACTGTTCGCCTGCCCAACAACAATCCTACTTTGAGCCGCAGCTACAGGAAGTCCACGTCTACGAGCAGCTACGACGGCACCCGCACCCTAACGTCGGGGTTTACCACGGCTGTATCGTCAGAGATGGCCGGATCGAGGGGTTGTGCTTGCAACGCTATGATCGAACATTGGCGGATCTGCTCAGGGAGAAAACACTGGAATACAAGCAGAAAATGGCCTATCTGGAGGACGTGAAGAGGGGCGTCGCGCACCTGCATTCCCTTGGGCTTGTGCATAACGACCTTAACCCTGCGAATATCATGGTAGACAGCCGGAAAGCTTTGGCTGTTATTACCGATTTCGACTCTTCCCGGCCTGTCGGGCAGCCGATGGGCGACAAGGCTGGGACAAGCAGTTGGGACTCGACCGGTTTTCCAGAAATTGCTGAGTTGGAGCATGATTGGGCTGCGATGCGGCGGATCGAGGAGTATCTTCTTTCCAGTACCTAGAGCAAACGGGCTTTTATCCGAACGGATGGCAGCACCCGTCGTCGTGCAAATGTGGGCATCGACATCGTCTCCGGCTCGTCTTCGGCAAGCTTCGAATCCAAGCTGCGCAGATTGCTGCCGAATTCCGCAATGTGTCTAACTTGGTCAGCTCCTGCCCTCCTCTGGCAACTGACCAGTTGATGCTTAGTCCGCGAAAGCCAGTGTCATCCCTCAATCTGCAGTACAATTACTATAGAATAATAGTAACAGCAACAATAACAACAACAAGTCCTACATAACATACTGTCCTCATTAAAAAACCCTCGCAAGGTAAAAAAGAGTAACAGCAGCCCGACTTTACTTAAAATTGCCGCATTGAAAGTACCCCCCAAAAAGGCGACTACTCAATGTAGCCTTTCCATAACCCTATGCTTGTCATAACCGCACTCATGGTCGCATAGCACTCAAGGCTTTCTAAGGGAAAGTATTAGCAAATCCCCAGTTGTCGCATTGCGGGTGATTGACTTACATTGCTGGGGAGGCACATAGCGATCGGACCACTTGCACGTGGGTGAATTACAATCCGACGTCTTAACCCTGTACTTGCTTCCGTCGTTTCTGTACTTCGTTGTCCAGTCACAGTCGTCCACAAGGTCGCGAGTGTATTGTTCTGGCGCCATTGTGGTAGCAGAGGATAGGATCGGGTTTGTCTAGACTTGTCAGCATCTAATCAAGCGGGATCAGGGGTCGTTATACTTTGTGTAAATATGTGAAAAGTATTCTCTGAGATATCCATGGCTATTCTGCATGACTGAGAGGGAAAGGATTCCTTTAAGTAAATTGGCGAGGATCAATCCAACCTGTTGCTGGCCTGATCTTCACTCGGTACGTTCTTTCCGTGGCTATAAGGGGAGGCAAGTTGGGGAGGCAATTTGGAAACGCCAGACAGAGAGCGATAGTGGGGCACCAATGATGAGAACCTGACCCGAGGCATTTTCCGCGCATGGCGAAAGCACTTCACCTAACTATGTTGTGAAAGAAGATTCCGACCACATTCCCTGACGTCAGTTCATGTTCCCCAGTTTTCTCCTGATGAGCCAGCGAGACTGATTTTGGCATAGTCGTCCTGCAAATCCCACTTAGCTACAAAAAGCTTAGCGCAGAAGAAACATCCGCTAAGCCTGATCTAGACTCCGATGACAGTACCTAAGATGGCATGGCGCCATCACTGAGACCGCTAAGCCACTTTGGGTAAAGAGCTTTTGAAGTATCCGCTTAGCCTGATTTGGAGCGGTGTGGCTGGCTGAACCTGGTCAAGCAGGCCGCAGACCAGCTAGTTCAAAGAAAGCTTAGTGGCTTTTCAAGATCGGCTATTCTATCAAGAGTCTAGTGCATGGTCAATGCCTTAAAGGTACTGAATCGCAGGGGGCTGTGCCACCGTTTGTGATAAATCAAGCGCGTAAATCGTTTTTCACGCAGGGGCATCATCTGCCCGCCACGCATGAAGTCAGGGACTTTTAGATGCCAAGCCAGGATAAACAACGGTCGTTAGAACCTGTTGATGAAGAAGATAGTGCATGAGCTTCACAATATTACAGCTTGTGAGACCACTAAATCGATTCGTGGAGTAAATCCTCGACGTGAGATTCTTTCCTGTTTCATGAAAACTTCTTTTGAAGCTCCTTCACTCTGCTGAATCCTTGCGCGTTCAGAACCTAGCTTAGCCGAGCGAGCTACCTTGAACAATCCTCGCTGTCCGCCGCCTTTGGTGTTCGTAAGGCAGTTGTGATTCGTTTTGGCGTAGAAGAAGTAAAGAGTAAAGACCATCAGATTGGCTATCCCTAGGGCTAGCCAACTGTCGACATTGGAGATGGTTACGGGATGCATTGTTGACGTAGCTTGGTCGGAAGCGAATTCTCAATCGTGTAAGGCAACCGTGGTGCGCCTTGAGGGCAGCGCCTTGTCTAAGTACGCAAGACGCCTGTGTCCTGGCCAGGAAATCTGCCGAGTTCATCGACAGTCGCCGATTATTTCAGCTGTGACGGGCTCGCTATGCTGTATGCAAGGATGCAAATCAACTATAGTGCTAGCGGACTTTGGAGCTGCCATGAACCCCGAGGCCGAGCGTCTGCCGGATCATCTTCATGAGTGTACTCTCAGAAATCGAAGTGTCCAGAGATGTAGGTGGAAAGGTGTAAGTTGGTACAGGTGGTACGTGTTGTCCCTGTCCAATCTAATCGCAGACAAGCACCGGAGATAAAATGACACCCTGGCGGACCGCCCTTCTCCACGCCCAAGAGGGCCATGCCAAGCCCCAAGAGTTAGGTACTTCGGCCGCCTCGCCTGATGGCTTCCACGGAGGTATTTATGGGGCGTGATCCTGGCCTCTGCCCCCCACCCCCTTGCGTTAGCGTGCCTGCAGCCCTTGAGCCCACGGCGACCTTGATCTGACGCTCTTTCAACATCACCGACGTCGAGCACCATGGAAACACCACCAGATGATGCTGCTAGTTCGAGATCCGAGACATCGCAATTGGAGAGCTCTCCCACTCCCAAGACAGCGGCCACATCATGATGAGCGGGGCTACTTCCAGCCCCCGGCAAACGCGGAACCAGTCTGGCAATCGTGGCAGTCCTTGCGGATGTCATCTGGTGTGGTCTCTGCTGAACCCACCTGCAGTTGGCGCGATGGTATTATGGGTGCGGAATCTATGCCTACGTAGCCCCTGTCCTTTGGGTGTGTCCCTGGATTGGTGCAAAGTCCGATGTATGAAAAGGCGACCAGGAGACTTGCTCGGTTCGCATGGTTCGCATCGCAAAATTGCACTTTCTTCCTTGCAATCACTATGGCCACCTCTCAGCCAACGATTTCAGCTTTTTACACACCCGAAAGCCAGGCAGAAGTAGATTACTACATACTGAACCTGGGCCGAGAACCACCAGGCCCACGGCAAATGAGAGATCGCGAACTATACGGCTTCCGGCGGAGCAAATATCTCGAAGCCGTCGCCCACACCTTGGAATCGTCCGGTGAGGCGTGGGTTCGACGCGAAGGCAACTTCATGATCTTACACACCTCCCCGGAAACGAAACTTTCTGTTGCAGAATTCAACGACATCATCAACATGCCTCCACCTGAAAAAATCATGGACGATTTCTATGCCCCTGGAACGGCTGCATGTCACATGGCTAAATACCGTCTTCGACGCCAGAGCGAGCGCCAAGCGAGGTTATCGTCATTGAGTAAAGGAGACTCAGGGACGACGAAGGGATCTCAAGGAGGCGACCGTCGTCTTCTGTCGATGACGATCACGCCTAAGGAAACGGGACGCTGTGGCTGACGATAGAACACGCTACTAGGCTATGGCATTCAGACTGAAGTTCATTCATTGCAGTTGTGTTATGTAGTGACGTTTGAGCTTGAGGCAACGAAATGATTCGTATTGATTCAAGAAATCCTACTTATGACCCCGTGTTTACATGCTCACTTTTTCGAGTTGAGAATTGATGAACGTCTCGTTAGCCGACTCGGTGGTATCTAACATTGCCTTCGAGTCTTCAATGCTGTCCTGTGCAAACTCCTGAGCCTTTGTCAGGTTATCGTCATCCTTTGTCACTTCAGCCATAGCCTTCCAGAGTTCCAGCTGGCCGCGTCAGCGTCAAAAGATTTCAAAACCAGCACAAGACGTACCAAGGCAGTTTCAGTAGAGACCGTGTATTCTGTGCCAATGATCCCAATCGTGGGGAGGTGGATGTTTGACCATCGCCATTCCGAATTCTTGAGGTCTGACAACTCGTGCTGGCTCCAGTCTTCGACGAAGAAAGCGATCTGCCGGATCATATCGCCTGCTAATAGACGATCCATAATCATCATAGCTAAGAAGTCCACGAGATTGGGAGGAACCTTTTTGTTGATAAGAATTTCCTCGATAAAAAGGCTGACAGAAGACGCATGACCATTTTGGTGAAACTGGAGAATATCCATGTCGTTCGTCGAGGTACGTATGCGGGTGATGGGATGTGAGATGCATGAGCTTCTGCAGGAAGGCAACCGACGTGAGTGGAGGGGGAAGCGAAGGCTCTTTAATCTTGAGACGATGCCGGAGCAGGTCTCGACGGCACCGCACGCAGCTTTCAGAGAGCCGACTGCAGGTGATAGGTCGACTGAGAGACCCTGGCTGAACATGCCCTTTTGATGAGGATCGTTCGGTCCAACACCAACCCGGTCATTGCCCTTGGCCACTGGGCTAGGAGGCCCTGGCTATAATGGGTCGGGGCACTATTTGAACTCCGCCGGCCGTCCCTCGCGCAGCAGCCGACACCTAATACCACTACTACCGCATTCGACGTAACTATGTCAGACCCGATGATCTGGCGTCGATTGGAGCTTCTCTCCGACGGGGTGACCGGGCTTAGGAAAGGCGACTTCGTAGCCGGCAGCCGGGATCTTATGCTCTGTCTGGTAATGTGCTTCGCTTTGCTGTTTGCATCTCTTTTTCAGCTACCTCTACGGCTTCTACTATTCATTTCCGACTTTGGGAGCTTAGCTACATCTCGGTATAAGAGTCTTCGCCCGGGGACTTGCAGATTCCTGGCACCCTTGCCTTTGTTCATCGTCGCACTCTTCGCGTACTTGATGAAATAGGGGTCCCTCCGGACTTGCTGTTGTCGGCGTTTCTGTTCAACAACCCTCCGAGGCTTTGGCCGCCATCGAACGAATCACTGTTGCCGCTTTCACCGAGGAAAGTGAAGGAGATGCGAGCGCCAATCCGAGAAACGGCAAAAGCTATCGATTCAATCCCTAAGATGCTTCGATGGATGGGAATAGAGAATTCCAAGAGGTTGCAAATCAGGCGTATATAGAAGTCTTCTCTTGGTTTGGGGCGATAAGTATGTGTACGCAACCGACCAGCCGTTTTAGTACGTGAGGAAAAGCAGCTGCGACCTGGATGAACGTTTAGCTTCGGACATAGTTACAGACACACTCATTTCAGAATGTCATTCATTTCACTGCAAAACTTGAAAATATGAAGCAGGGCAGTTCGCATCAGCGCCAATTTATCGGCGGTGGGCTCACTGCACTCACTGGGGTTGATAGGTATGAGCGAGGCCGGAGATGCGCCTGCAGTTGCCGATGTAACAGCGATTGGGGAAGGAAGGATCCCGGTCGATGTCGTGCCTAAATTGATCCGATCTGGGGCTGTTCTGGGACAGATATATAGTTCTTGCCAAAGTGCACTTGTGCGCCGCTTGCTCCAGATACATGTCATGACTACAACGCTTGCAGACCATACTGGAAATGTCAACCTCAAACTACGTGGTCTTCCAGCCCCCGTGCAGGATCAGCGGCCAGCATATCGCATATTACAAAACCTATTATCAGACTTGTCTAGTAGACTATCTGGTGTGGGATGCTGAAAGCGGCCAATGCGTCCATTCGCTAAGTAGAAAGACTCCCCTGAGACTCCCGCATGAAAATGAGGGCGACGGCTGCTGGCGACGTTTTGAAGAGGAATGTCTCACTCCGTTAGCTTGTAACATTGCGCCCGGCAGTATTGCAACCGTCAACGAATCTTTTCCGCCTCTTGGAGATTTCAATTTCAGCCTGTAGTCCCAGTCTCTGCGCCCTGATCTAACCCTCAGCTAACTTTGAGCCAGTTATGTATATCGATGGCCTGACCTACAACCTGCGTCGACAGATCAACGCGATCCCTTGCGTTCAGTGGCACGGCCAGAAAAGACCAGAGATGACGAAATCGATAGCGAAGTTCTACGTTTCTTTGGGCTGGATTCCTTAACGTCTCGTGCGACAGACAACGATTCTTCTACTGGCAACCAACCCGCAGCCCGAGCGAACGAGCCTGAGTTGAAACAACACAAACCTCCGTTTTTACGAGACAACCCGCTGTATCAAGAGACTCGCATGGCATCAGATGGATCTTACATTTGCCCTTGGAGTGGTCCCTTTGGCTGCAGTCACCCTGCGACATCTTCCTTTGAAGAATCTCGGTTCGTACATATGTCCCATGGAGTGGTATGTCCGCTGACACAGATGTCCTCCAGTTCGTACATCGACGACCACCTACATCCTAAAGAAGCTGTAATAGAGACTTCAACCCTGCAAGTCGAAATAATAATGCTGAGAGCTTATCGGACAAATAGATTTCAGTTCGAAGCGACAAGAACATATCATTTCTATCACTAGCTATGCAGGGATGACAAGATATATCAATGCCACTAGTACAGATGCATATATACAGAGAAGGGCAAATCTCTTTTCACATATATATTATCTTTTCGTTTTCGCCATAATATAGCAAGAGCTAACACTAGGGAAATCGCAGCAAACATATAGACATATATATTAACCCTTTTAAATGTCCTAATAAAGAATATGGTTTTCACGAGATAGGCTTTCCAAAGCATGATGGTCTCTTGCGGCACCTGTAATGCATGGGGTGTCATTTGAAGATGGGCACTTGCTAGCATGGAGGGCATCTCTCTGGCTCGAACCAAGAATCAGGCAACGGCAGGCATGATGGGTCTGTGAACGGCATGTCTCTGAAAGTTTCTCCGCCACCGCGAATAAGCTCTAAATACAAATAGCTCGCTTTTCCTTTTCAAATGTTCAAATCTTCTCAACTTCCACAAAATCTCCCACACCTTCATACACCCACAATCATCATCCAAAACCACCGCAATGGACCGCTATCCCTGCGTCAACAGATACAAGCACGGCGTTGACTGCCCCGGCTGGGTCAACGTGCATGGCGCTCGCTGCGAGGACTGCGTCGTGGTACGTGAACAGGCGATCGAGGAAGCAGCCGACACTGACGTGACTAGTACAACCGATAAGTGGGGGCGGGAGCATCTGGGAGGAGAACGGGAAGCAGGAGATAGAACGCACTTAAGCACAATACAACTCCACTCATCCATCTGTTCCAGCGCGACGTGGTGATGTCCCTATCGGTTACGAGGTACAACGGCCAGATCCAAGGCCCAGACCTGATACGCTGGGACGGGCTGCTAGCTGAACATCGGCGTTCTAACAGACCGCGCCTCAGATGTCACCTCGATGGGGTCGGTCGTGGAGGGCTGCAGGCTTGCCCGGGCACACAAGTACCCAGAACGCGCGGGCGTCGGGATACTCGCACAGCCAGCGGCACGCTAGCGAGTTCCCCGGCGCCGCTGGGGTGTGGATACGTGCGGCGGTCAAGGGTCGTGGGAGGGTCTCGCTTGGCGCGCACACCCCGGGTGGGGTGCGAAAATCACGAACGACGACTCCAGCCGACTTGCAGGTTCATCGATTCTTGGCTGATTTCAAGCCAGTCCTGCGTTGAACCTGCGTTGCTTTGTGGGGTGTTGCCATGGATGAGCAAGTGGCCACTTGATTGCGGGTTGCGTGGCGACATGGGGATGGCGTAGGTTGGTGCGGCTGTTCACCGACAGGGGAAGCGAACTTGGGGCGAGCCTTCAATCGGGCTCTGGATACCTACGTGTCAATGGAGGTCATGGTGGAAAGTCCATGAATCGTTTGGGCTTCCTGTGTCGATTGGCTAGGTCTCGCCTCGCCCCGGGTCAGGTGCACCTTGTCTCTGGACTGCGATGCCACTGGTGTTAATGTGCAATCTAAACAGCTCTCGATCCGAGATCAACTATCGCTCCTCAGGTATAACTAAAAGGCCTTCCCAAGTGCATTCGACTCAAGAAACTCTAGCCATTAGCTTTTCGTCTTCATTCCTCCTATCTTTTGAGAAATATCTCGTGATGGACCCGCTCTCCATAGAAAACTATTCCTTTGACTTCCCAAATGCCATCCGCCGAGTCCTGACCGCAAACCCCAACAATGAGAAATACAACAAGTTCTTCATCCTCTCAGCCAAGGTTGTCGAAGACTTAGAGAATGAGAAGCTGTTGGACGCAAAGTCGCTCACAGCGCTGAAAAGGCATCGAATTGAGTCTTGTGAGTGAACGACCATACGTTCCGGAGTTCTTGTCTAACACCGTGACACGAAGACACCCCTCCGTCCGGGGCGTGTGAGGCTTCGGGGCCAGTCTATGCTCTGTACGACCCTAGATTGTTCTCAATGAAACATGCCTTCTTAGGGTTTATTTGCAGGATGCTCTTAGCAGTTTTTATTAACTATTAACTGCCTAACTAGGGCTATGCTTTGTCAGCAGGTGTAGGATATAGCATCCCTTTAGCTATACTAGTTATAAGTTGGTATGTGGACAAACTTAGAAGAAGGCTGCTGGGCGATCCTGAACAGGGGAATAGCACTTAGGATTCTCAGTTTCAAGAGGTCTTCTGGCAGGGTCTGCGGTTCGATAGGTCTCCCAGATATGTTTGCCCCATTTAGTAAGGATGAGTCTTTCAAGGATGAACATCCTCGGCTCGTCAGTTCTGCATAAATATACGAGGAGATTAAGTGTCACAGACAAATGCAACACCAGTTGAATCACATCTCTGCACTTTTGCTAAAGGCTGCAACTGTTGTAGTGATATTGTACCAGACGCGCGAATGCTTCATCTAGTTGAAGGTAGCGATAACACATTCCCTCTGTGCCAGCCACATCCATAGGCCAAGAAGACGACTCGATCCTTCAAAGATGTTGCTACATTTTGTCCCCACAGAACCTCATCATCAAGGGAAGTGACATCCACCATCACTACTGGGATACGTGAAGTATTTCTTGGTTTGGTGGCACAGAACATAAGATCAGGCTCTAGATACCCGTCCATAGGTACCGCCGCGGGCAATATGACACCAACGGTCAGGGGGCGGCGCCTCGCAGTCATGCGTATTGGCCAGGCCTTCGTGTTTGAGATGAGGACCACAAACCAAGTCAAGTAAGGGTAAAAGAACTATACAGACTGGCGCTTTCTTGGCGCAAACTTGACGTGGTCTTTCTCTGATATGACTCAAACCCATGCCACGCTTCCACTCCTCGCAGGAGGGAGACTTGGGGAGCATGTCATGAATTGACAAGACTTAGTGCCTCGCAGCCCTGGAAATGCCCCTATAGTACGCCCGCTCTCCATCTCGGAGGCGAAACCCTCTCCCCAGGTCAAAGCAGCGGCAGGGGTCTCTATGGCAACATCTATCGATTGGCTCTCATGGGACGCCGGGTGGTGCAGACAAGACGGAAAGTGTCATATTAGTCGACCAGCGCATGCCAGCAATGCGCGGAAGTCTTCTGCTCACTCCCGGCCCATATATGCGCAGTCTCTGATGAAATCAGGCTGTGAGCATCGCAAAATGAGCTGCAGTGGTGCATAGGAACCTGACCAGGGGAGGGGGGTTGGAGGACGCATGGATATGGATCACTTGTGGCTTCTTTATAGGCGAACCACCGCTTTTCATGCTGTAAGTTAATACTATTAATGCAGCGGCTTTTATGTACGCAAATTCCCCATCATATGCTCCCACCCACGAAGCCTTTCTTCTACACAGCACAGTTACCATGACACCCGACAATATTTTCAACTATTCGCAGCTTTTTTGCTCGCTCTTAACTGCGCTGCTATCCTTATTAGCACCATTGGGAGCCGAAATCTCTTCAGCACAGAGCGTTATCCAGGCTGGCTGCGCTTTGTTTGCTCTGGCATGGAGCAACATGGTGTTCCTCTGGACTCTGTCCATCCTTCACCATAATGCCTACAGCCTTTCTACTTCGCACTCTGTTTTCTTTGCTATAGCAGCTACTCTACAGGTAGATAGGCTGAGCGATGACCCGAAGCGCCTCTGGACACCGTACAAGTAGGCTTGGTGCTTGGGGTGTATCAGTGATGCCATCGGCGTGGCACACTTCATTTCCCGACGAAATTTCGACTACACAGCATGGTTGGATCTCGCTTTCGCTATTGGGAAGCTTCCAGTCTACGTCGGTATACAATGCTGCGTTTCGTTCGGCAGCGACCACAGGTACAAACGAGTACCTCAGGACGACCCCGAAAGCACGATACCCGAACTTGGCGAAATCGACATTGAGACGGGCCCGGGAACAGCAGCCAAAACATCACAGTCACGCGCCCAGTTCAAGATCTTCTGGCGATTTATCTGGCCGAGCAATAACAGGGCGATGAAAGGGCGCTTCATTCTCGCACTAGTGCTCAATTCAGGGATATAAGTAGTTGGTCTCTGGATTCCCCACGCTCTTGGCCGCTTCATCGATCGACTGCCAAGTGCTGAGATATAGAGCCGAGTCAGCTCTCTTATTGCCTTTTGGTTTGCGCTTGAATTCTCTCATCCCATCCTCCTCGGACTAAAGGAATGGGTATGGATAAAACTGAGAAGCTATCGCGCAAGGTCGCTCGACAAATCTACATATGCCAACATTATGAACGCAGACCACTCTTTCCATACCACAAGAAGTCCAACAGAGCTCATCAACAGCGTCGACAGAGCGAAGGGCGTCGAGAATTCGTTCGACAGTCTGATGGAAAATTCAGCTGATGGGCTTTTCATGATCTGTGTCACAATTCCCGTTATAGCTGCAAGATTTAACCAACCAATACTCAACCTTATCGCAGTTTGTCTCATGACAAAATACGTCATCTTCAGACGAGCGGTCACAGCACGCTTCCGAGCAAACGCTGTTCTGATCTCACTTCATGAGTTACATAAGAAGCGGCGTGAAGACACTGTGAGAGGCTGGGCGACGGCAGCCGCCTTCCGGCAACAAGGATACCTTGTCGGTGCAAACGACAGCAGAATTGAGGAGCTCGGCCAAGCCTTGGACAAATACCTCATACACGCTTACTGGTTCTGGGCGAGCAATCTGTTCGTGGACTACGTAGGACAGTACGTCGGCATACTGCTGATATGTGACCAGGTTCTCTATGGATACATGACTCCTGGAGAAATTTTTGTATGGCTTGCATACTGGAAACAAGTGACCTCCCCGGTAACTGCAATATTGAAAGCCCTGGAAAAGCTCTCGAAGAGTTTTCAGGATGCTGCCAAAGCAGGGGAGATTCTGGATATGAAACCCCGAGCGACGCAAGGGAAAGGCTTGACAGTCACACAGGGTGGATTGGAGCTTAAGAATATCACGCTCAATCTCGGGGGCAACGCAATCTTCGAGAACTTCAACCTTAGTGTCCCCGGCGGTACCAAGGTGGCTCTCGTTGGCCCTTCAGGTGTGGGAAAGTCAACAATAATCGGCCTCTTAAGTGGCCAAATTGTACCCGATAGCGGCGATGTCTTGGTGGACGGGCAGAACATCAACGAAGTTGACCACGATGTGTACGTTACGTTTTTGCTAATCCTTGAAATATGACTAACATCGTTATAGTCTTGCGAGTCATATTAGCGTCCTCAAACAAAAGCCTCACGTTTACAACACCATAGTTAAGGAGAATGTGCTCTACAGGAAGCAGGAAGCAACAGATGAGGAAGTGGAAACCGCCTGTCGGAAAGCTTGTATTCACGACAACGTCGTCAGGCGTGAGAAAGGCTATAAAACTCTATGCGGAGTGGATGGAAAGTAAGAAGCTAGATCTGTCCATATATCTAAGCTAATCATTTTGAGGCATTTCTCTGGGGGGCAGGTCCAGCGCATTACAATTGCGCAGCTGTTTCTTATAGACCTAAAAGTCCTCTTAATAGATAAAGGCACTAGCGCTCTGGATGCAGCAACTGAAGGTTTCATTAAGCGAAGCATTGCGGAAGCTTTCGAAAGTTGCACCGTTGTCACCGTAGCGTGGGTAACCGCCTGTTGATAATAGCTAGATGCTGATTCTTTTAGACACCGGCTGTCGTCCATCAGGCAAGCAGACAGAATCATCGTGCTCGGCGAGAAAGGAAAGTTCGTCGAGAGCGGAACTCATGACACACTCTTAAAGTCGAGGGGGAAGTACTGGGAATACTGGCAGGAGCATCTCGGAGAGCAGACCTAGACAAATTGACGGGAGTTATTCTGGTTTAGTGTAGTATCCGCAAATCCGCTGTCGGCGATCGCAAAGCTTCCGCACGCCGGAGCTGACAGGAGCCTATTACCCTTAGCTTAGGAATTCAGGGCGCTTTTCTACATTTAGGCGATGACCTCGTCTCCCGGTGGATAGGCGCGCTCAAAGCAGGTTTGAAAAACACGTTGCTCAAAGGTCAAATGTGAGGTACGAAACTGAAAATGAGGCCAAGGCATTCTGGCGCAAGGCAAAAGATAAGATGGCCCAACAGTGGTTAATTATGCCTCACACGTCGGACATGAAAACACATGCTGGTCAAAGCAGTCAACTCGCCAGTTTGTATTTATGCTGCAAACTTCAAAAAGTTCCATCAACCGTATAACCTTAACCTTAAGCGTGCTTTGCGCGGAGTGCTTGTAACCATGAATCCTCATATTGCCGTAGAACGGTCAACAAGACGTCCCTTATCGCGGCGGGGGCAGGGGGAACTCCGTTTTTTCCCGCTTGCTTGCTGTCAAACAGGGCATTGGTCTCGTTACTGCCATCCTCATGCGTGTGTTCTTAGGGTAGCCAGGTTGGAGCCGGCAAGGCCAGTCAAAACAGAACGAGCGTAAGGATTCCAGGATGTATGGCTCGCGAACACATCCTTGCCCTAAAGAGTCTTCAGATCCACGACTATGAACATCCACGTCCAACGAAGCGCCTAGACGTGGCTACAATGGGACAGTGAACGGAAGCCTGCCATCGATCCGTTCTTGATTTCTCTGTCTTTCTGGTGAGTAAATCATGGTCAGACTGACGCTGTGCCGGGGTATACCCTGCTCAGCGGGAGGGTGCGATTATAAAAAACTCATCGCATCCTAGATCCTTGTAAATGGCATGCGTATCCACATTGGGGTTAAGTACTTCCTAGTACAGTGGGGGTATTCTCGCACTTTTGCGCCTGACCGTGAAAAGCCCAATATTATGGGTCGCTCGCAGCATTTGTTCGTTACCCCTGTTCCTCGCCAACCGATGTTCATGCTACAACGATAAACAATCCACTCGAGGGGTATTAATGACGCGACTCACCTTGGATGATGAAAATGACGCGGTTGGGAATCGCGTTTGATCGACCTTACACGGGTGGCTACTGCTACCGCCACAAACTTTCCATCGCGGACATTCTGGTAGGCCGTTTTGGCGAAGCGAAAAGGCCGCAATAGCTTGTGCACCCACAGGAAAGCAGCCTCAGTTGCTACGAGCTAGAGCCAGGAAGTGCTCGTCAGGCGGATATTGAACTTCATTTTCGTTCTGACAATGGCCCGAATACGGATGTATTAGTCTCATAGGTGGTCATAGCTACAGGCTTTTCCCTGCCTTACGCGACAACTTTTCGAAACCCCTTTTGACTGCACTTTTATACATGGAGAGATCCACACCAATCAACCGGGCTGTGGTGGACATTATCGGGATATCTGCGCGAAGTCCCGCGCGTACTGTGTTGAAAATCTTGTCTTTGTGCCGATTCCCTAGCAAGAAGTGAGAAACGGAGGAAGAGAGTGAGAAAGCTCCCGGATGGCCTCACTGTCGAAATGTCTCGTATTACTCATGCTTGTTGCATTGACATGCGACCACAATGAGAATTATTAACAAGAGCGGCGCGGTAGATGATGAATCGTCGTTGTTGTTGCAGGAGGCTTTGATGGCCAAGCAATTTGAGCTTTGCAGCCCTTTTAATGCTTTATATGAGGCACATTTGGATGGACTGGCATGTCATGTTGTAACGCCATCATACCCCATGGCGTCTAGTGCAACGCCTGCAGCGGCAGGTGACATGTCCTGGACGAGACATGTCTGCAGATGAAAGGGGCATGGCTGTTGATTGGAGCTCGAAGCTCTGATAACAAGGACGATGTCGAGCTTTGAATCATGCCGGTATATCCTAGTTCCAGCTGCGCCCAATGACAGATGATAGACGCCGGAGGCGGGTAATGCATATTGAACTATGATAAACCCTCAGAGATGGTTGCAGAATGCTGTTCCGGTGCAACTTGTCGATTGATCCATTGGCCCTGGCGTGCCTGGGAGCCCCTGGGACTTGAGTCGGAGAGCAACATTGAACTGTTTCCATATGACTCACTTCAAGCTACAATAAATGCTCCATCTGACCTCTCAGGCCGCTTGCTCTATGGAACTTGAACGGAAAAGTTTGTAATTTCCTCGTCCAAATTGCACAATGGTTAGCGCAACAGCTGGAGACATCGAAGCTACTAAAAAAGCCACCTCTATCTTAGGATACAGTATCTTCCATTCACACTGGGATGTTATAAGCAAGGAACCCTGCGAGGAATTCCGTCAGCGAATGCAAAGGGTGACAAAGAGTAAGTTGTATCAGACGTTTTTTGTTATAATTTTGGTCTAACTAGCTACAGAGTCGGCGCCTAAATATGCTGAGCTGCAGCTCTGGAAACACACTGTCAAGCACTTTGGAGCTTCTGCAGAGTTTTAGCAAAGTTTTGAGGGGGAAGTTCATCGATTTTCAAAGCAGACTAAACCTTAGGTTGGAAAGGAAGGGGATGGAGGGGCGCTAAGACGATAGTATGTGGGTTACAAGTTTGGAGAGGAAGCATTTTGAGAGCCTATGCATGTTGATAGTGACTCACGGGCCTCGTTCTACGCACACACATTGACAGGTCACTGTTCTGCCCTGTTAAGAAATCAACACTCCAAAACGCGGCATAGCAGTAAG
Source organism: Colletotrichum camelliae (assembly GCA_018853505.1). NCBI lineage: Eukaryota > Fungi > Ascomycota > Sordariomycetes > Glomerellales > Glomerellaceae > Colletotrichum > Colletotrichum camelliae. The sequence continues at coordinate 6,304,416 of JAELVL010000002.1, read as the reverse complement.
GCACCTCGGAGGACTCACCTTGAAATACCTACCTCACTTATCATGGTAGGTGCACAGGCCTCAGTGGTTTTCCCAGTCACTGTGGCCCGTGCGCCTGAGCTGAAGTTGCGTACCTATTTAAAAAACCGTTAGTCCCCAAAGTATCATGAACTTGTTAGTTCCTCAAAGATGTGACGAATCTTTTCCACAAGGTATAGTGTGCGTCCTTATTTATTTATTGGAATCTTCTAACGCAGAAATAATAGAATAATGGTCGTCAAGCTTGATTAGGAGTGGCTTTTCAGCCCTTTTAATGCACTTGGTCTTCCCTATGGAAATCTAGATGCTAAGAAAGTAGAGAAGGCATTCAGGAAAGCAGCTTTCGTGTGCCATTCTGATACGAAACAGAAACAGCGTCACAGGATACCGGATATCCGCTGGCCGCAGATGTGGCAAGTTGAAAACGCCTAGACCTTTCTCTTAGACGTCTTGGACCTCGGTACTGCAACCTATATAAAGCTGGAGAGATTCAAATCATTCCCGCAAACTTTTTATCCTAATAAGAACCCGTTCTTCGAGATTCCACAGCACCTTCCACCTTCCCTTAGGCAGTGCAGCATTTGTTTGGTCGTCGTCAACAGGCATGATCTTCCTGCGCATATAGAGATCGACTATCGAGACGGGTACCAAACACATCTAGCGGAAACCGTCACGGGCTTACAAGTCTGCCGCTTCTGCAGCTCAGCTATGATTTCCGATACCTACGATACTCACATGACTGAGTGGCACTTGTGTCCCTTATGCGACTCAGCTGTAGCCCTGTTGTTCGATCATATACAAACTGTACATCGTTTTGATTGCTGCCCAGGCTGTGATCTCAGTGATGAGCCAGCAGTTCACATCACAACCATGCATCCTGCGTCAGCATGTCTCATGTGTGCAGAGATGATTTTCGACGAAACTATGTTACAGCATTTGAAGGACGAGCACGGCTTCTATCTGTGCTGAGGTTGTGACTGATGGGAGATATCTTCAAGTGGCTTTCAGGAGCACTGTAAAGAGCGGCACCTGGTCAAATATGGTCTCTGCGGAGAGGTTATCATAGACAAGGGTCTTGTCAACGACCATATAGTTAAGCATCACGGGCTTCAGACTTGCCCATCATGCCCTTCAAACAGGGTTTTTGACATCGCATATATACTCGAGAAACACTCTCTCAAGCTGTGCCCAGCATGCATGCTGGACTATGAGAAAGATCGCCTCGCCACTTATCTCCAATTCGAGCACGACTGGGTTGTTTGCAACATCTGTAGGTCACTAGAACCTGACGAGGATGCCCTCCTAGAGCATTTCGATCACCATACAGCATGCACCCTGTGCGACGAGCCAATGCTGGAAATGCAATATTGGCAACATCTTGAAGACAGTCACACCCTTCTTCTCTGTCCTTTATGCGATGAAGCCTTTGCATCAGTGGAATTGCCCGGTCACTTTCGGGATGCCCACCTGCAGACCAAGCCATGCCCTGTATATCGATGTCCTCAGACCGAGAACGGCACCGATGTACACATGATTGAAGTATATCATTGGGTCAAATGTTGGTTTTGCACTGAATTGTTTCCTGAAGAAGTGCGGAAGAACCTCTATGAGGAGAGCCACCAGACTGAAGCTTATTCTGAATGCAGCCAGGCTGTTGCCGAGTCAGAAGCACAGAGCCACCTCACTAAAAAGCATAGTTATCAAGCCTGTCCTTTCTATGCTCAACTATCAAAAGAGCTACTATATCACATCAACGATAAGCACCGTCTCCCAGAGGAACATCAGCCGCCGGACTTCCTCCCAGACATCGCAAAGTCCACACCTTTAGGTGTTTTCAGGACTCAGCTGGAAAGCCTCGCAAGCCAGGCCAGTCGGGAAGAGTCACAAAACGCCTTGAAAAAGGCGATCGGGTTCATTCAGCAAGCGATGCTCTGTGAGGGGTCCATCAACGGCCGCCAAGAATCAGCACCTTCCTTGAAAAGATCTATGCAGTGTTCTTCTGTGCCGCGCCCGCCCAAGAAAGCCAGAACATCGAAGATAGACTTAAGTATACTGAAGGAGCAGCTCACAAGCCACGAAACGATTCGCCATGTTATGCAAATAGCAATATCTGATGATAGGGCTCTTGAGCACTCTTGCCTTGCCGAACAAGAAGAAAGCTTAGACGTATATGAGTTAGTATCCCAAATCAGCCTTTTTGTGGACAAATGCGAGCGCGCAGTTGGGTTTGCGAAAATCTGTCAGTACCATGGGCTAACCCGGATAGCCGGGCTGCTTGATAGCACCCGGGCACGATCAGCGAGACAAAGAACAGACCCAGCCGAGATCAACAGAATTCTAACCCTGAAGAACTACGAAAACAATGAATACAACCGAAACAAACTTCATCAGCAACTCAAACTTGGTCGCTGGCTGTTGAAGCTTTGCGGATCGTACCTAGGACTCATCTGCTTTCTTGCTGTGAGCAATGTCAACTTATGTCCGGAACGGCTACTATTTACAGAGGAAGAGCTGGATCATTTTCATACAGGACTAGCGCGATATTCGCGCCTATGGACAGCAGGAGACATGTACCTAGAATACTTGGAAAGGGGACTCAACGTACGATCTCTCGATGTTCGGGCTATCACCAGTCTTTTGATTGAGAGTTAAGTCAGACAGGGATCACTTGCGCTTTTATATGAAAAGAATCCATATCCTGTGACTTGTAGTGTCTCTCGTATTGCTCTGGAACCACAGTAGTCAAGTTTGACGCTGTCACCACTTGGCGCGGAACCAGTAGGTGGCTGAATATTAGCCAAAAGTTCCATAGCCATCTCCTTTCCCCTGCGTAGATATCTGCTCTGAAGTGGTCTCCTGGCCATCTTCTTCCCATCTTCTCCAAAGCTCGTCGATCCTCCAAAATGCTTCAAATGCACTTGTGCTGCCCTTCTTGAAGTGCATCCACATTCCATTAGTAGCATTCATCTGGCACAGAATTTTCACCGCTTTTGGCAAGCTCTGCGCTATCTTTTTGCAATCATCGTCTAGAGAATCGATCTGATGATAGGCGTGCGTCATTGCTGTTGGGAGTCCTATGGAGTCATGCTGCCTGAACATGTATAAAATATCAATGGCGAGCACAAGTCGGAAACTTCTCCACAATATCAGGGCCCATGACAGACGAGCCTGAGCACGCTCGTAGATCTTTTGAGTATGTAGCTTGCAATACTCGTTCTCGCTTTCCTCTCTGCTGTCATTAGTCTTCTGTCTGCCAAAGAGAGAGAGAACATATAATTTCTCAGTTCTCTGTCTTTTAGCATCTTGACACTTCATGCATAGAGGGCCTAGAATAAATGCCCAAATACTACTGTAGAAACATAGAACTGCTGTTAAGACAATTATATTTGCCGCCAGTCCAAGTTAGAAATGTTGAAGGATGATTATGACCTGACAGATGGTCGGTGGTATTTTCAGAAGTCCTACTCTGAGCACTGAATTGAGAGAATCTGACTTCCTCATCAGCCGCAATATCGAAACATCTCGTTGGAGGATTATAGCGTCGTACGTTCCTGAATCGAGTGCCGCAACAAGATTGTGCGCCATCATTTTCTGGATTTGTACAGCAGCAAAAGTGGTTGAAGATAAGAGAAGAGAGGGATCCATGTTGAAAATTTCCGAGAAATAAGCTGAATAATAAAGCTGAACGAACGGTACCAGGCTCAAAGCTATGCTGACAAGGATTGAGAAGTAAAAGCAAATCGCTGCTAACAAGGGGCTATGATTTTGTCGACGCGCTGTTTCCATTTTCAAATAGTTGAGGCAAGGATTTGAAAGACGTTTGAAAAATCTTATGAAAGCTCTATACGCTCAACACATAAAGTGAGTGCCCTTTCTATATAGTAAACATCCATTTGCAAGATACAGCGAGCTAGTTTACCCCCACCTCCTTAGCTAGTAGAGTGGATGCATAGATGGGTTTAAGCGGTAAACAGGGGGAGGGGCCTAGGGGGGACTGGCCCTTAGCGTGCAGGCTGATTGCAACGCCCTTCCAGGTGAGTGAATCAATGCCGAGTTCGACACCCCAAGACGGCACATGCAGTAGTCATCTGCAGCACCAAGCTGAGAGGTCCTCGCGAGGAATTGACGCGTACGCTGCAGCTTAGGCAAGAAAGTCGATTCCTGCCGGTAGGCCTACCGGGTTGTTTCCCAAATAAACAAGACTGTCCCTACTGCTGGCCAAACAACGTGGAATCATTAACTGGGTAAGTATCAGGTAAGTCTGCCTCAACACTGCAACTCATAGTCCACTTGAATAAGGCATAACGGCTTTGCCAGCCCAGCTTAGCTACTTTGAGTATAGTGCGTCCAAAATAACCGCTAAGCCGGAAATGGCATAGTGGAGCTCGCAAAGCTGCCGGCTGACGGGGACTACTTTTTTAGGGAGGATCTCAAAAATCCCATTGATGCCACCATACGCCTCGCCCTAAGGGTAATTGGTCCAACCCGGCCTGGCGAGTGGAAACAATACTGCGGCTTGCGAGAAGTCACATTGATCTTGAAGTTACGGTCAGCTTCTGGAAGCTGTACCACCGCATAGAAAGTGGTCTCCTTTAACCCCTCAGCTCTGAAAAGTCCAGAGCAGCCTCCACTGTCAAAAACAACTCCTGTCTGGAGGGTTGCTGACTTGGGGCGTGACCCGCAAGATGTGCAAGGTGCGTAAGGCGCTTGTCTCAGTATTAAAGGCGTATGGCAAAGTTTCGCAGCGAACTGTGTCAGGTGGAGCAGGCTTGCTACCCTCAACATCCTCCTAGCTATCCTTGGTCAGCGCAGTCTGTATAAGTCTGCTGGGAGACCGCTAATCGCAGGCCACTTGATGGCGGTAGGTTTTCTCAGCCCGCCACTCCAGCCTGAGTTGAAACTCGGTTTGCTACGCCCTTTCGCGGTCTGCTAAGTACAGCTCGCAAAGCGCAGACGTTGAACACCTTCGTACATGTTGACTTGATGAGTTGAACATGTCGAGTGCAATTGAAGCGGCGTGCTCCGTGTGCACGAAGTCTTCCTTCGCCTGGTGACTCATAGGAACGCCCGTACTTCAAGCTTCGTTGACCATGTGAAAAGCCCGAGTTTGGTCAGGTTCTCCGGCGTCGCTTCACACGAGCACTGACTGAATTCATATCGGGTACCTTGTCGCGTTTCATGCGAAGGAATGATCGGCCAACATTTGGGCTCATATCTGAAGCTTCTGCCTCTTGGCCGTTCGGTTGCTGAGGCTCAGGATGCGTACCACTCATAGAAGGTAGAGATCTCTGCTGTGTTGGTCGAGTGATATCAGGTTTCAGTGGTTTCGACCTCCCAGTTCTGTTTCGAGTCAGGGGTTCTTCTCGATAATAGAACTTTCCTCTGACCGACCGTGCTGGTGATCTCGATGCTGCTTTCCGCGTTGACACCTGGGAGCTATCGACTGGAGTTAGCTAACTATTGCGTCCTAATAGTGCGGTGGTAATTACCGTGATGCTAATTGGGAGGATGAGTCTTTTATCGCTCGTAAGCGCAGGCTGTGTCGCCTGCCGCCGTTCCAACCGGAACCAAAAGTGCGGGTTGACAGCTGGGTAGAATGATCAGGACTTTGACTGCACAAGTCTCGAAGCAGCGGAGGACGAAAGTGAGGGTTTTGAGGAACGAATTGCTCGGCTAGAACGAAATGTTGCTCTATGTTCGTATCTTCAATTGTTTCCGCATCGGAGTCGCCGAAATATTCCATCGCGCAGGTTGTTTTCTATGGCAGAAACGAAAAGGGCGGCAAGCGAACAAAAGTGATATAACAAGGAGATTCACGACGTGAAGGAGAAATGAGGTGAGATTTAGCATTATCATGTCGCGTTACTTAGTCAGCATTGCTGTGGACTTCCCGGCTTAGCAATGTTTGGTTCGGTGCAATAAGCGGCACGGGCTGCAATGGTGGGCTGGATAGATGGTGGCGCGTGCGTAACGTCGTTCTGCGGGTACACGTCATGTACATGCCCCTCAGGTGGTAGAGAAATATTGCCATGGTATCCGTATGTAAGGCAAGGTGGGTGGAGAATGCACCCTAGCTGCAGTGCGGGGCGCCGACGAGCGGCAAACGACAGGCTCAAATACGTGCTGAAATGAAACTGGAGTTGATGCGCCTGAACGATAAGTAGGCGAGCAGTACTTCACTAGAGGCTGGTCGGTTTCTCGTCTGTATTGGCATTCCTATTCACCATTTCCATTATGGCAGCACCGTCACTGAACCCATAGAAAGCTGCTGATGCTCTTGAGGATCAATATGTCATTCGAGTGCGTATTCCTGATCCTCTTATCTTCAATACAACATCGAAAGAGACACCGCAGGGATGGCTCTGCAGGATTCACGAACTCGAGAGTTGTGGCACTTCCGAGGAGTCGTCTTCCACTCCTAGCCCTGAAGTTAGACCGACCAGCGGAGTTCTTCTATTCTCAGGCCCGAAGAATCTCCATGAGAAGCTGCGCGCCAACATACCTGACAGCTTCCTAGCCAGCCGCCAGAAGACATTGAATGACATCGTTTTTAGGCCCAAATTCAGCCAGGTCAGCAGACACTATTTTGCTGTTAGTATTTATAAAGACTAATGGGTCGTCTTTAATATGTCTCGAAACGGCATGTGGGTGAATGGAGATTACTTCCAAGGAGAGAATAGCCTGATAGCACTCAACCTGGAAACGGAAAGCGAGATACGTCTGGGCAACCCGCCCTTTTCGCTCTTCATACGATGTCAACACCTAAATATAGCACGCCTCAGAGATCTTTGGCCGAATCGCGATACTACCTTGTCAGAAGTCGATAACACATCCCAAGGAACGACTGTCGCTACAACGAACCATCTTGGCGGGGGTTCAGGCTTGCTGCGCATATATTACCTCGAGGATCGCAAGATTCCCAGTCAGACAGGGGTGAAGAAGATTCTTGCTTTGAATGCCAGAACCTGCGATCTTCACGTCGCGAAGGCCTACCCTATTGCAGACAGAGACAAGTTACAAAAGCGGATCGAGCTTCTTGAGCCGTTGCCTCAGACGCATTCCAGGCCATTCCTACAAGATCACGCCCTCATCTTAGCGGAGGACACAGTATACCTGCTGTCGCCTTACTTGGAAAACATTCACACCTTATGAGATGTCACTAACTTTGGCAAAGAAAACAGACAGACAACCAGGGAACGCCATGCTGCTGCGCAACAGCTCCTGAGAAGCCTACTCAAAGTTGTTTCGCTGCTACATACACACTACATAGTCTCACATAGCGACTTGAGTCTACAGACTGTGTTTTCCAGGTCTCTTTACAACTGCGAACAACTCTACGTTGCTGGTTTCTCTGAGGCAGCCTCGCTCACCCCTACCTATGCTAAAGCAGACTGCCTTGCGATTTTCAACATAGTTGCGGACTTCCTGGGAGAGGGCCCTCACCAAGGCTGGCTTGCCATAGAGTTGCTTGATTCTCTCTGGGACTAGTTGAGACTGCTTTGCAGCAGAAGAGCTTAGCCCTATTCTGTTACGCAGGTCTGTAATCTGCTTGACTTAACTTACAACACTGACGACGCACGCTGGAAACGAATCACTATATCGAAAGATGTCATGATCAGATATTAACGCGAGGGCAGAATCTTGCATTACCAGGCTGATGACATCCAAGACTTCGCTGCCCTGGCAGCCATGACAAGCACTATAGCAGAACCTGCAAGTGCGCAGAGAAACATGCAGACTGTAATTTCTGTTCTGTGGCGATTTATTAAAGAAAAGGGTGTTTGGGACCACTTGTCATAAAACGATTTCGACGCGTTCTCTTTGCATATAACTCAGTATCACAACTTGAGTATCTTCCTACAGCCTTCGTTAAAGCGAGAACATTATACGCTGAGGAGCATATCTCTCTTCTTCGTAGCTACCATCAACTTCAAGATACTATATCAGACCTAATTCAGGTGGATTAATCTTTCGAGTCTTTAACTGCTAGGCCTTTTAGACTTAATAACCTCGATTCGTAGTCTCCTCGAAGATTGCTTCGAAGTGAGAGGCTATTATAGCGGGGTCTATGTTACTGTTGATAACTACCTTGCAAAGGCTGCGGAACTTCTTAGCATTAGATACTTAGACGACGAACTAACTAACTATAGCAACAAAGAGCTTGAGCGATATATATAGGCAAAGGGCTGGTTCATCCTCTGTCCATATGAATCATCTGATATAGTCCTAGTTGAGAGAACAAATGAATTAGTTAGAGGCAAGGAGCTACTGGGGAAATTCCTTAAATCCTATATACCCTATAATCCTCTCGACGTATTTGTGGCATAAGACCCCAGAGACCTGTTAGCGCCTTATATAATAATAAGCTCGACTTATAATAGAATATTAGAGTCTAGCAAGTCTGGAGCATCTTTGCTGCCAGCATAGGGGCGGCCGGATAAAGGATCGAATTATGTTGAGATGACCTCTAAGTAGCTTGAGACAACCAAGCATATTTCGCGCAGGCGGGTGAATCGAGCTGACATGATCAGAACTACGTTTTGTACGAAGTAAAATGTTATTTTCTTGGATGTCGCAATAAAAGGTGCGGTGGGATTTAGTCTAGACTGTGTGGCAGAGTTCTTGTAATAACAACCTCCTGTTTTATAGTTTCAGCCCCTTATTTTTAACAACTATCTGAGTAGCATCCAGGGATTCCGCGTTTGATTTTTGTTCACTATAAGCCCTGTATTCAGGATGCGAAAACTTGAATTCTGAGGCTCAGAGGTGCGAGATAGTTAGACTCTTAACCCAGCTTGCCTTGATATATCTATGCATTAGAGCGCCAAATATGCATCTTGCGGTAGCCATAGTCTCTCAATCTTTTGCGTAAGGGTTTCTAGAGTTTTCCTAGGTTCGACCGACCCTGTTTAAGAAGCGTGTTATAAATAACATCACTAAGTACAGCATATGAGGAGACGGTTAACCTTAACACTCTAGTCACTAGAGAACAGAAAGGAGCAAAGACAGGAGCAACTAAACAACAGATAAATCTATCTGCGACCTTTTAAATTGATTTCTCACGTCCTATGCAGGTCTTAATATTCTGAAGAATCTGAGCAGAGCCTGAAGAAGAGATAGCATGTTCCTGCTGTACCTCCTGCTAATACTGTTATTCCACAGACGTATAATGTTAAGCAGCGCACTGCGTTTGTTTAAATTAGCTGGAAGAAATCTAACAGTTTGTCAATCTATAGTCGCACTATCTCTTGAGAGACATAGTTGCTTTAATACTTCTTCTTATAGCACTTCCGCTAAAGGTTATTCTGTACAGCATTAAGCAAATTTTTCCTTATGATACTAGTACTATTTACCTGTGTCTTTAGTAGTCTGCAGCTGCAAAGCATACTGTTCGTCCTGAGATGAACCTAGCGTTTTAAATCAACCTAAGTACTATAATAGGTAGAAGTAACCTACTCATTTAACCGGCGACAGATTCAGTTGCATAATGAACTTGTAGAAGCAGAATAGGAAATTAAGTAGCTACTAGAATATTCTTATATTGTCATCAACTTACCCTTATTGCTTAGACGAGGCTGATATAAGTATGTAAGCGATCAGGCTAGGGTCTGCATAAATTCTGTCAATAATATCCTCTAGGTTCACCATACCTAGCTAGCATGCTGACTATATATTGCCCTAGAAATGACGCAAATCCCCACAGTTGTATAGATAGGGTCTTTATACCCTATCAAGCTCTCTGGGATTATCTGCAAGGTTATCAATAGTCGCTAGGACTTGTTTCACTGGCGGCGGGTAGCGAGGCACTATTGGAAACAAAACTGCTATATATGCCTGATCTTAAATGCAATAGTCAGAGCTCCGCACTAATAGTAGTTGTTTCCTATCTGCTAGATACTCTAACAGGCTGTGATATTTTAGTAGGAATTATAGGCATCAGACCGCAAATCCTAATTCATAGAAATACGTACGCATTACCTGTAACGAGGTTCCGATCTATCTTGGGACAACAAAGAAGTTCGCTAATTATTCGACCTGCTGACTATGTAAAAAGAGAAAAAAAAGGGACACTGAAAATGTTCGCTAACTGGAAACGCCGCCGCTTGTTCCATCGCTATCTTCACATAAGTTCAAGTCTGACGACTATCTCATACTTTCCACAATGCTCTCGAGTGCCCAGCCAAAGTTTCCTTGCAGGAGTTGAACTAGTGCCAACGCAGCTTGAAAGAATATGACGAAAACTGCCCATAGATAGGGCTTTTCTGCTATTCTTGCTTCCCCACTAACACTCTCCACTAAACAGCATTTTACCCCAGAATTATGCCAGGAGATGCCAGCATAGACAATGGTGTACTCGTAGCCAACGTTGTAATCATCTTTCGAGTGGCTGAAAGAGTGATGGTGAAAGATTCTGGTCATTGATCATTAGCAATGGAGATGTAGGAAGTCTGACTTTCGCAAATGACCTACGCAGGATTTTAGGGAGCAGAAGCTAGGAGCAGAAACATAGTTGTAGTTTATGTAAGCGCAGCGATCATCGCCACCGGAGTGAAGCTTGCTGACATCATTCGTAGCACCATTCAAGTGATTCACTGGGAATAGTGTCACTGGTACGGCTGCTGTTGGTTGCGTCGGGTAGATCTCCGTGGTTATTAGGCATAGCTAAGTGTTTTGTAACAGAGCCAGGAGCATCTCTTGCAGTAGAAGGTACGTCAAATAATCCAACTGTGAATCAGCGTTTGACCTTCCATAACCGTCGTTATAGGTCTGTGAGAAGTAAAGCTCCTTATTAGCGTGTTTTGGACAAATAGATAGGCCCTGGTGCAGGGTCTCCGTTGAGGCTGGCATTATATGTGTCTGGACTGAGGATTGCGACTGGTACTTGCCACTTTCTGCTGGCGTCTGCTTCTAAGCAGCAGCTGTTAAGTCCTTCTGTGAGACGCGTCTCTCGAGATCCTTGAGGCGTCTCTTAAGCTTATTGCCTACAAGTATTTGTTATGATGCAATCTTAGTGACATACAAAGAGGCTCGTCATAAGCTTGACGTACGGTGTTTGCGTTAGGCTATGCGGTTTTGAATTCTCCAGCGTCCAGCAAGGTTGGTAATCTTAGTCCAGTCCTCTTCCAGGTTAATAGAGTTTCAGAAAGCCCTGCTTTCGCTGGCTGGAGCAGTTTCTGGGCAGGTATGCTAATGTTCAGACATAGCAAACGTTGACGAAGAGAGCTGGCCGCTAAGTAATAAGTTGCTTAACTAAGGCTAATTAAAAGGTCTTCAGAAGTTTTTCAGGTTAGAAGAGAGCAATAATATAATTAGAAGATAGAATAAGTGAGGACATAATAGATGAAATAGAGAACCTAGCGAGGGTAGTAGGAAGGAGAGGGGTTAAATAAAGCCGGCCAAAGCCTTCACTCATGCGAATAAGGTTTCGAGGAGATAGGCAGGGCAGAATATACACCTTTCTAGGAATAGAGAAAGCTTTGTTTATATGGCTATCACTGAGTTATCTGACATTCCCTAGCCAACCTAGGACAATAGGATATACATCTCATGCTACCTAGTGCGCTGAACTATACTTACCTGCTCTGAAAATAAAGAGGTTAGCTGCATATCTGTTTCTATTGCAGTACACACCAAGAAAACAATTCGTCCAGACAGCACCAGGGGAAATTCACCTCAATATGTATCTGGGGTGTATTCCTAGACGGATTAGAGCGTGTCCATTATGTTGAGGCGCCTGCAGCAACTGAAACGTAGTGATAAGCAAGAGAACTAGGTAGCAATGCCTCATGTATATGCAGAGAGAAGGTATCCTAGGTACTGCCAGCCACCACGCCTAGCAGTCACAGCTTGCTTGCTAGTAGGTGTGGTGTAGATATACATAGATGCCAGACTTTATATATTCACCTACAGACGGACCTGACCAGCGTGGAATAGAGATTTTATACTAAAATTAGTATAACGACCGAGCTTAACGACTGTTATATTGGTAGGGCAGGTATGTTTGCGGAAGCAGGGCCTCTTAACTGAGCAGTAGATGTCGTGGCCGGCGCATACATCTGGGTGGCGTCGGAAGCCTTCTTAGGTGGTATAACTAGACCACTATCCCTAATTATCTCTCACCTTTACACCTTATCTATGCAAAGTTCGCGGTACCTATCGCTAGTGCTGTTTCCACGCAAATAGCAGTAGACGGACGGAAGCGCTTAGCTAGCAAGCTATTCTTTTTATTTGAGGCGAGCACAGCAGGTCATAAGAGACGTGCTAAGATATCCTCAGGAATGCAGCCATTATTTACAGACGCCCTTCCCTTTACTGCCGCCTTTATACTCAGCTCAGTACATACCAATCTCTACTTTAACTTCGTTGTTAATTCTTATACCCTAGAATGCTCTATAACAGGACTCACCTCAGGAACGACATAACAGCCAACCTGACCGAGTTAATCTTGTGGAGAAGAGCAGTCTTTTCGAAAGCGAACTTTTGATGCGGAGAAATAATAAATACATCCTACTTCTAGAATATTTCCAGGATGTTCAACTTAATCTGAGCCTTGCCTATATTAGCAACTGACGAGATGTTATTACTGAACACAGTCAGGCAACCGAGTTTACTGATATCATAATCCATATTAAGAAGGCTCCCTCTCTACACGACGTTTTCCTCACCCTTCTTTTGAGATGCCTAGCTATAACTGCTCTCACATATCAGCTCTTGATTTCTAATAATACCTTCCTCTTTCAGCTGGACAGAGTATTAATTAGACTCTTGCTGTATGCTCTGCAGTTGCGCAGCAGAAGATAATAAAAAGGGATTGCTTAAGTATAAAATATCACTTTTCACTATAACTATCTTCTGGTTATAGGTAATAATAGAGACCCTGTCTGCTTGCGCGCTTTACTTTGAACTTTTCAATAGCTTTTAAATATATTTAATGTTTTATATCAGCTAATCTTCTTATTAGAGAAGTCTTAGGCACTTCCTGTGATAAACTCCTGACCTCTTTCTGAAGCATCTCGCGAACGTTATTAAATAACTCTGTTTCGCAATTCCTAGGTATCTTATCTTGGAGCAAATAGCGGACTTCTCTGAATACAGGCCTTTGATGCCGCGCTTCTGCCACTTAAGCGAAGATTAGCAAAGTTATGGGATTAGAAGTTAGATGTCTACTCGCTTGTGTATCTAATAGCTCAGAAGGGTGGACCAAGGAAGGTATCTAAGTTATTAGTGTCTTTCGAGAAAGAGAGGCAGCGTTTTAACTAGCATTTATAGATTTCTTTAATAGGCGCAGTGCTTGATGCAAGTGAGAGCAGCACAACGATAAGTTGATAGGCTGCCTCTGCTGTGATATAACCAATATAATGAACCGGGACGTATCCCACTTTTTGCCATGTTCATGTATTATTGGTTGCAATACCCTTTTCCGTCCGGATGGACGACTGATAATACTGTCCAGGCACCACCCTATAACACTAAAAGCAGTTGTAATCTTGAAGCGGAGAAAGCGCGCCACTCAACGACTTGCTAATTTTCTTAGTCATTTCTAGGATCTAACAACCTATTATTCAAGCTGTATATGGTATGTCACGGGCGAGGTGGCGTTTCTGTCACCCTATGTCAGCAAAGTATTGGTTTAGGGAAAGCCTCGACCAAAAGAGAATCTCCGGCGACATGTCTTTGACACTCGCGCTAGCGTGATGCAGTTGTAATAAGCACCTTGAGTTGGGTTTCTGGTTTATATAGGTCCTATAACTATCTGTTAGCCTGCATAACTTTGCAGGTACTATGCGTCGTTCAAGTCACTGGTACAAGCTCTTGCAAGCTCTGCCAGATAGTGATCCCTGCTATCAGGTGCAGCACTCTAACACTAAAAGGCTAGATACTAATATTATCTATAGCACTAGGTTTATGATGTCCATTCTTAACGCTTTCCCATCCTCCGCAAACATCTTGCTATTCATATAGGCAGGGTTTGCATCTACTTAAGCTAGAGCAGCAGGAGCAGACGTCACAGAACATAGTGCCTTGCGCTTAGCTGTCTTGACCATTAAGGTTGCTATCAGTGATACAACAGACGTCTACCACAGCGCATCGAAACACGGATCAGGTCTATTGCATTGACTGGTGTTACCTCTCCCCCACACGTTGACCTAGTTATAATGCAGGAGACGGGGCCGAATCACTGGGATAATAGGACGTTGCGCAAGTTAACAGCGTCAGTAACAAAAATAACCTGCTGATTAGAGGTTTGCTGCTCTATAATATAGAGGCGGCAACTCCACGAAGGTAGCAGGTCAAATGCCTCTCTCATTCATATTTCAATTGTTGTGGAGGTCTGCTCTTAGATAGCATGAATATAGATAAGACTGGTGTTAGCAAGTCACACTGAAGTCACAAACAGCAAATATTTGCACTCATAAGGTCAAATGCTGCCGCTCTTATTTCTTAACTCTTCCCTCTGCTTCCTACCACTTCTTGCTATAGTTATCTTTATAATTACTACTGGAAGCTGCAAAATTCCCAGTCTATCGCATTACTCAACATCTGAAATAACAGCACTTATTAAATCAGAGCAAGTGATATAAGACAGCGATCTCATTTCATTTGAAATCCGAGACTTCCTGCTCACTTCCTTCACTCGCAAACCTATCAGACTGTTTATTCTTCCTTCAAGCTCCTACAATCCTCGCTACCAAAGTCCACTATCACTAGTAACTGCCAATTTCAACACATCATTTCAGTCGAATAGGACATTCAACACAAACAATAATTCAGTTTCTAGAAACAGCCTTTTCTCTCTGTCAGATAGACAGATCATAGATAAAGATGCTACATATTATAGTGACAACAGCATCTTCTATATAATTCCAGACTTTCACTGTCCAGCGGCACTATTATCACCCCCTCCACACAGCTACGACTAACTACTGTATCAGGATACCTTCATTTCTCAGGGGGCTATGTCATCCCCTTACGTGGCGATATCACACTAATATTGCGGATCCTCTCCTCATACGCTATGTGGGTTGCATGGGCCTCTTCCCTATACGGCCCCCCATTCCCAGCCAAGCTCACTTACGTTCCAGACTTAAATTAGTCCTCAGTATAGTTCGCATAAGTCTTATCGCAAAACCCTGCCTGCTCAAGATATCCAACATTGCACAGCAGCATCAATTCCTTTGATAGGAAACTATCTAGAGCATAACTGTGAAACAGCCAGGCTTATAGAGGTGCTATCCAGACAAGAGAGGTGCACTTACCTAGAGTGCACTAAAGCCTTCATACATAAGGATCATCTCAATCGCTATGTTCGAGTGTAGGTTTTTATAATGTTATCTCTCCATAAGAATTGCTCTGATATCGCTTTTTTAGGTCCTACAAACAGGATTCCAAAATCTATGAATGTCCTGCAGCAAGATGTAGCTGCATGTTTAAAGGGCGTCGCGATAACTTCAAGTCTCACCTTCTTCTCCACATATAAGCAAAATCCACAAGAACGCCTTACGACGGAAAAGCTGCAAAGTGTTACGATGAGATGTTCCTCCAGAAGAAGAAGAGGCGTAAGACCCTCAAGGCTGACAGGATAGCGCTGGTTAGAAACTGATCTTTGAGGAGTCAGGACTATAAGTTTGTTCTTTTCCATGTCTTTAGTACTTTGGCAGCAAGTACTGTAGTATTTGAATAGGTTCCTCTTCATAAGGCTGCCTGAGATAGGTCTACTATATTATATCAGACCTATTATATTCGATTCCGAGTTTTCACGGGTTTAAAGCAACGATGCAGAACAGGACGTCTTAATACCTGGAAACACACACTATATAATATTCAAAGTCATTCTTGCAGTTTATTTAACATTATTTTAAATGTGATTATAAAACTAAAGTCTAGCTTGGTTAGTGGTCAGTAGTAAGCCTCTTGTAGTAGGTCCTTTGTCGCTAGAAACGAATTATGATGGGTGAAACGCGCAAACAGCTTTTCGATTTGTCTTGGACTGATGAGTCTTCACGCGATAGTCATATACACGCGTAAGCTATTGATTAGATAACAGTTGACTTCATGCTTTTTGCAGAACATCTCGAGAAGGACAGGATAAGTCAGACCGCACTATGTCAACAATATCTACCACAGCGCATCGTTCCCAGAGAACTATGATAAAACAGTATCACCTCTCTAGAAATAACTTATCTGTTTCTGCTGCTTACTGCCCTCTTACAACTTATTTATATAGCCCTAACTTCTTGCCGACCTAGCGGTTGCAATCCTCACTGCCTATCAAGACTAAACTGCTTCCAAGCCTCTAAGGTCACCTTATCGTAGTGAACTACTGTGTCTATATGCTATGTACTGGAGCGATTAGGAATTGTGTCAACTCGCAGAAGCCACTGCACCCACCAAGAGTGGCGCGCTTCAATACGAAGAACCTTCATCACCCAGAGCCCAGCGCATGTCCGCTGAAAATGACCTCCAGGGGGAGAGAGGGCCCCAAACAATGCTATCAGGTTATACCTATTACGTTTCATAGGGTTTAAGAGTGGGATGGCTTGAGAATAGTTATTCATATTTATGTTGGACCTAGCCCTATCCATAGACTTATCTGTCATTTGCCAGTATGTTTAGAGACTTGGCGGCAGACCACTGTCAGTCTCTGGCCTTGTTGCACCCCTTCGCAATGCTGAATATGCCGAGAATCCTCACAGCTGAGTATAAGAATCCGGCTCAGCAATTTAGTAACGCTAGCATAAATACTTAATATTGCTTCCAGACAGATTAGGCATCGTTATTCGTTTCATCAGGTAGCAGATAGATGCAGAAGATCTAGCCTTGTTATAACGCGTTGAGGAGACTGTGAAAGAAGAAAAAACAGGCTGCCGCAAACTAGGATACAAAACACGACAGGCTTAGAGTCCAGGTATAAGTAGTGCTCTATTAGCAGGCAACTAATAAGTTGTATAGTTGAAAGCCCTTCCTTCATTAGCTACCCTGCCTTATCGAAGCCTCTGCGACCTCTTACCGGGCTTGGCCACACTGTCTTGATTCTGCCGCCGCAATTATGTCTTTGACAAACAGGCCTCCACATATCCAACTATTGGGACTTGCCTCGAAGATTGAGCGGCTATTACTTCCGTCTTTGAGCGCGACATGTGTTCGGGAGCTTTAGGGTTAAGGGCTTTCACTAAAGCGTCTTGATGCGCGGCAATACGCGCGCTCCGCCGGACACCTCGCTGCACTGCATTGTTCCCCTGCTGAAAACCGCGAGCGATGAAACTGTCAGATTGTGCATCTTGAGCTGCTTGGCACAGCGTACCGGATCCTGGCTGCATATCGGTAGCCCCTGATGAAGCCATTGTGTTGACCGGCGTTGTTTCGAGAAGATCGAACTTCACTCTTTTTGACGCCTGCGTCTCTGGGGTTACGTCGTCGATAGTGCGTTGCCTTTTCGTTCCTTTCTTTGCGCCAGGCTTAGCTCTGTTCGACTTAGACGGTTTCGTCTCAGCCTCAATTAAAGCGACCTAGTTCAGAACCTATTGCACAAGGATGCGTTGACGAGCGGCTTCTCTCTGAGCTTCATTATAATCGAAGGTGGCTCGTATAAAATCCCCAATCTGATTGTTTCGGCTTTGGACCTGCTCGAACCGTCGTTTTGCAGCAAGCAGTCTCTCTGTGCACACTTTTAACATCGATATCCGCTTTGCCTGGGGAATTCGCGTGCGTTTCGAATGCTTCTGGGTTAAAGTAAAAATCCTTTTCGCTTCTGACTCTGTCCCCCGAACAACCTTCTCAGCTTGATCCTCTTCTGACTGACGCTCCATCAGCGACGCCATTATCCGCACAAACTCCTTCGTCTCATGAGGTCTAAGTATTCTCTTCTCAACAAGCTCTTGCCACAACTTGTCATGCTCCGGTTCTAAGCGTTCGATGTCGCTGGTATACTTGTCAAGCCACTAATACTCGTAGTTGAGGTACTCGATCTATGTTGTCAGCGTATCCTGCTTCTTAGGATCTTCGTCAAGGTCGAACGGTCGCGTGAAGTCGTGTGATGCAAGCTGGCGCTTCACCGCGTCCACATAATGGCGAAACCCTCTGCACCTGTGTTCTCTGCAGAGGCGTTGCTGTCGCTTATATAGTGATTGTTGCATATTCCACCCCAACTTCAGGCATGACAGGTCTGCTTCGATCTCGGCTAAACGTTTGGCCCGTGTTTTGCGCAACCAGTCCCGCTGTACGATGTATTTCTGCCGCTCAACATAGGCTGGGAAACCGCCGTCCTGATCTTCGCGACCTCGATTATCATTTTGCCACTTGCAGAAGTCCTGCCATCTTTGCAGCTGTCTTTGGAATATATCCTCAGCCCACACTTAATCAAGACATGACTGCCAAGGCCGTAGCATCTCAGCGTAGTTATCTGGCTGTCTTTGTACATCCTGAATAAGTTCGATAGGGTATAATAGGCGGCCGCTGGTTCGTATTAGCTCGTGGTAAGTTTCAGTTTCGAGTTCCGTCGGGTCATAAGGTGGTGTAGGAGACCTGGATTGAGCCCTGGTTCCGGTTTGTCGTCGCGGTGAGAAACTTTTGTTAGGCGAAACTCGACATAGGCGTGCATCGAGGTCATCGAGATCAAGTGGTCGAGAGCACGCTGTAGGGCTCAAGCTCAGGCTGCGTTTTTAGGTTCTATAGTGTTGTTAGTCGAAACTGGTGAGAGTGCGCAAAGAGTATGCTAGCAAAAACTCACTCTAACCTTCTGGCGAGATGGCTGCGATCGTCTCTGGACAGCTTGTCCCATCCGTCGACAGGTAGATCGTAATCACTATTAGGTAGGCGGTGTTTCCATATGAAATGAGCGAGCTCTGCATCGCTCATAACGGCAATATCACCCACAGACACTCTTGTTGTTTCCGCTTCTGAAGAATCTATGTTATCGGCAATCGCGAACAAGATGACTAGTTGTTCAATGCAGAGGGGATGAAGAGTATGATAGGGAGTTAGTATTAACATTAGCGCGCGGCTAGATTGAAACCTCAGGCATCTAGATAGAGAAACGCTCTTCAGTAGGGCAAAGAGAGGCTTGCATATATATATATCAAGGCTTGTGGAAATGTAAGGGATATAGTTATACTCTGGGTGAAAGGCCTTAAGTAGCCTACAGACTAATCAGATCTCATATATAGCTATAAGCGCCTGGTAAAAGTGCAGGGTAATGCTTTATTAGATATTATACTATAGTTTAGCTGAAGGTTATAGCAAGCAGGTATCATATTACTAAACCTATTTATTATATAAGCCGATTCCAGTCCTTAGTATAAAACAGCCTAAGTTATATATTTCTTCTTCTTAGTATCTCTCAAAATAGAACACACAAACACTTTCGCCCTGATTTACCCTCATAGAGCTGGGACTGCTAGCGAAAAGGCATCAACAGCAGTCGAAGGAAACCTCCGTTATATACCTCTCCGGCTTCCGCAGCCCTCTTGTATTCGGCCTAGACATCGCGATCGTCGCGAGCAACAGTCAACTGAACCATTGCAGAATTCCAGCGCATCAGCCCTCGACTATCTCCTAAGCCTTGCGGCCAGATTCAGTGAAATTCCCAGAACTGATAAAGGCCTCATTTTCAGTTCAAACCCTAATTACGACGTTGTTCTGAGCGCTCAAGGTGTCTCGAACATCTATTTTAGCCTGACCTTTGACGTTTTCAACCGCCCTATCATTCAGAACTTGAACTCACTTAGAGGTACTGAAGTTACTTATAATAAGAAGGGCAAGGGCGTCCGTAGGGATTTCTGCTGGATCGTCAGCAGCTATTATATCCCTCAAGAGAAGAAAAGCATTATTATTACGGTGCCGAACGCTGTGTCCTTCCAGATCGTCATTCTACCTCACGACATATGATCTTCAGAGTACGTTGATAGTGTTAACAGGTTTCGTCAAAGAGCTGCGACTACTGAAGATCTCCTTGAGGATCTAGGTCTCTTATATCTGCTGACGAGAGAAGCCTAGACACCTGGTACTGGAGAGATCAACCTGCGAAAGAGACTTGGAGAGGGGGCTTACAGTGTTGTGACTTATCTCTGGAACGTCAGTACAGGAGAGGAGCGCGTTATGAAAACGCCTAGCCCCAAGGCAATTGCAAACAGACAGCTGAATCATCGCACGTAGGAGCGGGAGGCTTACATCATAGGCCTGGTTTCACATGTTTATACACTATCCATTCATTTGCCACACCTATCTGATAGCCTAATAAGAGCGGATTATGCGATTCATCGAGTCATTCTCTGCACCCCACCCTGAGATACACCTCGAGTATATGCCTCTAGGGTCCCTAGATAAGCACAAGGACATAACATATAAAGAAACCCTAATGATTGTTCATCAATGCTCATCAGCTCTGGCATACCTGCATGGCTTAGAGACGCTAATTACACACCGAGACATCAAGCCGGCCAACATCCTCGTTGAGAGTCGATCTAACAGTAGCATCTCGGTCAAGTTGGCCGACTTCGGACTGTCGCAGCATAGTTCTGAGTTGATGACTTTCTGTGGCACATACCTCTATCTCGCCCTGGAGGTCTACTCAGACATACGCTCACATGCTGGCTATACTGAGGCTGTTGATATCTGGTCTCTTGGTGTGGTGGCATTCCGACTGTTGTATAGTCTACCATAATACAAGGACGAGTATAAGCAGAACAGGGTGGCTTAGTGTGAGAAGGTTGTTATAGTAATGCAAAGGAATGTTAGTAGACAACTAACTACGCTAGGATTGATTCTAGTGGAAAGTATAGTGGTTTTATCCCCAGAGTTATAATGTTCAGCTAGCGATTACTGTGAGGCATCAGGGAATTTGCTTGGATCTGAGCCGGAATAGTCTGACAGGCTGACCTCATCTTCATACTATGGGGAAGGAGACCAAGAGACGTTCATATATGCTCTGCAGAGTGATGATGCCGAGGACCTGTCGACTGTCATCCACCAGCCAAGGTCTACGAAAGAGGTCACCCCGTCCTTATTCGTAAGATCCGGGGCGCCACAACCTGAGTCGCTTGCACTGTCTGAGGTGAGCCTATAATATGGAGCCTCAGAAGGGTTGTCCTCGTTAACGATCAAACAGTACAATAACTGGTAAGCAGGCTATGAGATGACCTGTTTTATAGAAGACTATTCAGTAGACCTGTTGAATCCCCTCTATGTTGGATCGTCCTTAGTGTTAGTACTAGGTTGAGGCAACTCAGAAAAATAGGCAAGCTAGTTTCTAGCAGGCTTATTATAAGAGAATCAGGATAGAGCTGAAGGTTTAGAGAGTTTTACAGCCCTGGAATCGAAGATCCCACGAAGCAAGAACGCAGAATAGCAAGCAGCCAGCAGACCTAGTCTAGTTAATAAAAGCAATGCAATTAATGCTAGTAAGTATGATGAAAAGAAGCATACTGCTTTGTTGCTTCAAGCTTTAGGCTAGGGGCAGTAATAGAACAGTGGCTTTTTCAGCTTAATAAGCACGAGTAACAGATTGGAAATAGTTAGGTTGACTGTGGCAGAGAAAGCAGGCTAAAAAACATAATGTTCAGCAAGGAGACTGAACCCTTAGCTAGCTGATATATAAAACACATCTCGAGATTTGACTGCATCTTTAACATAGCTAAGCCTGAGACAGATAATTGCCTCTATTCTGCTATTGCAAATAAAAATCGCTGCGCCTAAGTTCGTTATCGTCTATATATAACATGTTCAAGTGTAGGTGCAGAGAAGACTGGTTTGGATTGGCAAGGTGTCCAGGAGTTGACTTGTTAGGAAAACAGCTGTCCGGCAAGTCCATTCGATTCTCTCGACGTTGAAACTGCTTTAGTCTCGCTGTTGAGCGACAATGACAGTTGAGTGAGCAAGTTCTTAGGCCATGTTACTAGATAGAACCAGGTGTAGAGCCTGCAGGCTAACATAAGCTCATAAAGAGGAGAAATAAGTCTGGAACCACCTAATCTAAGAGAGGGTTTAGACATAACCAAGACTGCAAGATAGCTGAGGCAGCGAGATTCGCATCTTAGTCACGCAATATAACTATAAGTTACTCCAGCTCGGCTGATTATATCTAGAGCACTCTCTATACCTCTAAATAACTTTGTGATATACCTCCTGTTATTGCAAGCCTTAAATACTAGATAGGTGCTAACAGCATCTCTATATTTATTGAGATATATTAGTTGCTAGTATTAGCAGAGCTGTAAATCAGGCTATAATTAATAATCACGCTATTAAGTACTAGTGTTATCACGCCGCACTCGGTCGCAAACTATCAGAAATTTAGGGTTGCTAGGATATAAGTGCAGCCAGGGAAGGGCTCCAGTGTGGAACTCTCAATCTCCTTCTGGAGCCTGGGAAGCAGTAACAGTTAGCCCTAGACTTTTAAGACCCTGGCTGGCGGCCGCTGTTCTCATTAGTCCCTGGCAATCTAGGCAGCCGCTATACCCACATCTTAGAGTCGTGATGCGGCTTTGGCAGGATGTCAGGCATGTCCAAACAAGCGGTTCTCGAACTACAGACAGACAGGGATAAAAAGGGCAGCAGCTGTTGCTAAGGATAAGAAACGAGGCAGGGGTGAGAAATAGCGAGAAGCTCTTGCTTAATTACTATAGAGGGCGTATCACTATGCGTAAACTTCAGACTAACAAGTCTAGGACTTAGAAGGTTACGTTGAAATATTCAGAATCAGGCTACTCTCTGGCTGTGCACACAATTCGACGGACGCCCTCTCTATGGATAGCTGTGCTCGATGCAAGTTGGGTGCGGTGAACCCTCCACGTCCACCCACACCTTCGAACACCTCCTAGCCCACATTATACACACTCAGCTGTGTCGTTATAGGAGCGCAACTATCCTTTAGATGTCAGTCTTTTAAGCGAAGAATTATAACACAGCACTAACAGACAAGGAGAGAAGGCAGGAGCAGTGTTTATGAAAAAAGAAGAAAAAAAAAAAAAAAAAAAAAAAAAAAAGCATTAACGTGGTTGATAAGCGAGTGAGCCAGACAAGCGAGTGAGCCACCCAACCGCGACTAACCTATCTTCCACCTCCCAACTCTCACAACACCACAATAAAACAATGCCATCAAAAAGTAGTGAAGCACAATTGAACCTAGCCCTCCAGGCTATCCAAACACGACCTGGACTTAGCGTCCGAGCAGCTGCAAAGATCCATGAAGTCAGCTGCGCTACCTTAGCCCGCCGTTTGAAGGGCAAACTGCCACGACGCGACGTTATACCCAACTCGCGAAAGTTGACCGCGCTTGAAGAGGAGAAGCTAGTTGAGTACATTCTCGACCTAGATTCCCGATCGTTTCCTCCCCGGATGAGTGGTGTTGAAGATATGGCCAATCGACTGCTTGCCGACCGCGACGCGCCCCCAGTTGGGAAGCGCTGGGCTTCGAACTTCGTCAAGCGACAACCACAGCTCCGGACGCGCTTTTTTCGCAAGTACGACTATAAGAGGGCCCAATGCGAAGATCCAGACGCGATAAACGCGTGGTTTCGTCTTATAGCGAACACAATCGCGAAATACGGCATTGTGGACTCTGACATCTACAACTTCGACGAGACTGGGTTTATGATGGGCCAGATTGCATCCGGGATGGTCGTCACGAGTGCCGAAAGGCGTTCAAACACGAAATTGATGCAGCCTGGCAATCGTGAATGGGTTACAGTCATTCAGGCCATCAGCTCATCAGGCTATAGCGTCCCGCCGTATATCATTGTTGCGGGCCAATATCACCTCTCCACCTGGTATACAGAATCCGGTCTCCCACATGATTGGGTTATTGCAACGTCTGAAAACGGATGGACAACAAATGAAAGAGGCCTAGATTGGCTCCAGCACTTTGACCGGCATACAAAACCGCATGCAAGTGGCAGTTATCGCCTCCTTATTGTTGATGGGCATGAAAGTCACCACGCTGCTAACTTTGAGATATATTGCAAGGAAAACAATATCGTCACACTCTGTATGCCGGCCTATTCGTCTCATCTGCTTCAGCCCTTAGATGTTGGGTGTTTTGGGCTACTAAAGAAGGCTTACGGTCGACAAATTGAGGATAAGATGCGCCGGGGTAATACGCATATTACGAAGGAAGACTTCTTCCCCGCATTTCGCAACGCCTTCACGCAAGCCCTTACAGTCAAAAACATCCAGGGAGGTTTTAGAGGGGCTGGGCTTGTCCCTCTAAATGCCGAAAATATGCTTTCGAAGCTCGATATCAAGTTACACACTCCAACACCTCCAGGGTCCCTTCCAACAACACCCCCCACGTGGACTTCTCAGACGCCAAACAACCCAACCGAGGCGTCTTCTCAGTCAGAACTCATTAAAAGGAGGATCTCCTGCCATCAGAATAGCTCCCCAACTTCAATTATTGAAGCTGTTGAGCATCTATCAAAGGGGGCGCGTGGATTTATGCACCAGATTGCCTTATTAAGGTCTGAGAACAGGATCCTTCGAGAGGAGAATAACATACTTAGCCGACGCCGGAGGGCAAAGAAAACCCGGCTTAGACAAGGAGGGAGTCTTACTGTAGGTGAGGCTGAGGACCTTCAATCGCAAAGGGAGGCTACAGCCCAGATTAAGGAGGAAACGCGTCGGAGTAGTGGTCGAAGACCGAGGACTGAGACAGGCCAACGGCGATGTGGCGTCTGCGGGAACACTGGGCATAATGCGCGAACATGTCAATTTGCTGAAGAAATGGCTGAGGTAGAGGACCTTAACTAGTTTGAATTTAATTGATTTTGTTAGCGTTATGTATTAGTTAGAAACGTGATGTGGTCGCGGTTGGGTGGCTCACTCGCTTGTCTGGCTCACTCGCTTATCAACCACGTTACTAGTAAGCATTGAATATTTATGCAGGTAGGATATAAATAAAGCTGTTGATTGTTATTAAATATAATCTTATAGGTAAGGCGTCGTCTAAATAAGGTAGTAATTAGTATTACATTCAACCTATTAATAACACTACCTAACACTAACATAAATAGCAGAATTACCTGCTTAAAATAGCGGTGGCTCTGTACAAGCTCACAACGCATACAGCACTTGCAGAGGGCTGCTCGATTTTTTTAAGTCGATTTTACTTTCTATTATTCAGCTTCGTTCCTTTCTTATGACTAGTACAGCAGGAGGGGCTAGAAGCATATTATCTTTATAAATTTACTATGCAGCCTACCTCTGAAATCAAAGCCTGCATCAAGCGTCTCAGCTCTGCTCTGAATAATATTCGCTAGAGTGCTACAGAACGAGAAACCACTGCTAAGAGTGTCCTTAATACAGAGAAGCCTGCTTTGCAAACAAATATCTCAATAAATCGAGCATGTTTAAAGCTGCTGAGAGACCTTATGCATAAATAGGAACAGGAGCAGGAAGCTGCTTCTAAAAGACTGGCAGAACTTAAGAGTGGCTATGATGCCGCTGTTCAGGAAAGGCATGAAGTGTCGGCTTTGCCTGATACTCAAAAGCTGGTAGGCAACATCCGTGCTGGTTTAGAAATTAGCGCTGACCTAGGAGGTTGATTTTGTGCATACGTGGGTGTCAAGTTCATCGAGGCGTGGATCGCCAGCACCGCCTCCTGCCGCCCAGTACTCTCCAGCCTCGCGCGAAGATAGGGCCGATCCGCTGAGCAACCGCTCTGTGCAGCCTGGATCTCTTGCCGTCTCATCACAGAAGAGACCAGCTGAAGAGGAGCCTGAAATATCAACAAAACAACCTTGCAGCAGGAGCCTCGCTATAAAGACCTCTAACACAAGCGCCAATGCTAACGAGACTGACGACGTTGGAACCGCGAGGTGCGAAGTTGAAACGCCTGGCTGCAACGAGGTTGATGCGAAAACAAGGATGGGAGGCTCCAGAAAGGCGCCGGGAAACGGAGAACTATCAGCCGCCGGCGACCATGATGCTGTGCATCAGCTGAGTGGTGCGTAGTCTCAAGGCAGCCTGTCCGATTGTCAATAACTTGTTCTCGCTATCAGGAGACAGCAGTGTAGCTGAAGTGCCTGCAGCGGCTTATTCGGAAGGCTGTACCTCGCTCTCAGATATAGGCAAGAAGACCATCACCTCGTCAAAGCCTACCTCAACACTAGATAACATTGCCAATCCTCACGACGAGCGGGCGAACGTCGCCTGTGTCCTACAAATTAGCTCACAACAACGTTCAGGCTTGCGCGAAATTCAGTTGAGGTCTATACCAGCGTCTGCTGCTGGCATCTCATTGCTGGTTGCAGAGTGCAGATATGATTCTGAAGACCCCACACTAAAACTCGGACAGAAATTAGCAGAACACAATGCTATAATCTATCGTCAGAATAGAGGGGCTGAAGTAAGCCTTGCCAGTCAGAACGACAACACTACTAGCGATGCGCAGCATGCTCCTGGCAGCAGTCTGAGACAAACCCAACCATCAGTTCTACTATCTGCATCTGACGCAGGTCGCCATTTCAACGCCCTCCAATCCCCTGGACCGCTCTCGGCAATGTTGCTGCGTCTAGATGGGAGAAGCGGCTGCGGCGACAACAGCAATTCGAACGGCACAGACTGCGCTGCAGACTTCGCACGCCAGACCATATTACGCTCTCGCTAGCCGCCAGCGCTGCTAAATGCCCGCCCAAACCAGGAAGGGTATCTTCGCTACCTGGTTGATCGACATAGTCATGCCAAAGGGCACAGCATATGGTACCTCATCACGCATGACTTCAACCAGCACTACAGTTGTAAGATGAGCATAGAGGCCCTACAGATAATATGATCGAGGGATCGCAATTATAGACAGTGAGTAAGGTATAACTGCTTCTATGATAATAGAGCTGAATAGCTTTGCAGAATAAAGAGATTGTTACTAAAGGTGCCCACTAGCAAGAGCGTCTAGCTTCTCTGCCGTCCTGCAAAAAAGAAGCCAGGTTGATGTCCTTGAGTGGCTTGAGCGATGCTGTCCAGCACAATGTGGCCAAACACTGGGTTGAGTACAAAGGAAATCTCAGGTGCTAGCGCACATGCGACAGCTTGCCTACGTCAGCAGTTGAGTCCCCAGCTTCCTGACGGTTAGTAATAGCAACAAAGGTTGTAATACAAGGCGTTCTAGGCCTGGGACGCTTTGGATTGCAAAGTTATGCACATAGAAATAAAGCTGCAAATTGTTTGTGAATTAGACAGCTGCTTTGTTATTGCTTATGATGCTTTATTCCAGCAGATTAGTAGGTATGTGTCCAATTTATGTTCTATGTTGCCTATCATGACAGGATGTGTTTCGAGTTTCTTAAACGCGTGAAAGTTTGACTGTGCTGCTTAAAACTGAAGCTATCCTGTGTGCAGACTGATATAGAGAAATACTGTTTTTGTCAGCTCAACTTCGCCCTGTTAAGTGTGCTAGTGAGAGAGTTCACAGCTCTCGAAAGCATGCTAGCGTCGCAAGAAATCAGGTCGTCAATCTCCAGGATGCCTTAGATGCGCCACAAGGTAATATTTCTATGATATATAGAGAAGAGGGGATATTATCTACACAGCATACTAAGAACCTGGCATGAGCTATTGCCAGCAGCAGTCTGCGTGTGCTGACATCTATATTGTAGGGAAGTTGGCCGCCGCCTTGGGACAGGATTAATATCTCTTGAGGGGCTTCTGTACAATCTGAGATGTCGATATGTTCGGGATGTGGGAATAGCAGTAAAGGTGAAGGCTTCTCCCACTGATTCTAAGTACCTCTCTAGGTATGGCTTTAAGGTCTCTTGGTCTTTTCCCCTTTCTGTACCTGGCTGTACATTATGCCTCAGCTTCTCCCACTGACTCGCTGCTTAGAGGGACCTCTCACGAGGTCCACGTCTGCGCGTTAAATCACTAGGATTTATGTGCCTCGACGTAAACTCTAAAAAGGCGGGTACCAACGACCTGCTGTATCTCTTGCCTATGATCAGTCCTTACGTGCGCAAACTGTCACTGTGACCACCTAGTTCAGCGTATTTGCTAGTAGGGAAGAGCCTGACGCGACAGAGAGATTGCCCTGCAATCTGCTCTGCCTCGACCCTACCAACCTGCCCAGGACCTTGCTGTCATCCACCATCAACCTAAGACCGCAAGGGTTGCCCAGCTCTGTTGTCGCATTTCACTAAGTCCGAAGTGAAAGCAATGTGTACAGCTGTGAACAAGTGAATCGCCCGCGACGCGACCCTAGGCCATTGTCCCATGCTACTGTACGCTGAGAAATTCACTTCAAGCAGGTCCGAGATGCAATGCATGAAGCTATGAAGTCGATAGGCAACAATCGACAGGACAATAACCTGTCGATGCTGCAGCCCTGTGACGACAGCATGTTTCCCTGGATTTCTGCTGTAGAGAAAAACCTCCTACCTGGTTATCAGGATGATGCAACGCATCGCATACACAACCCCGCCTCTACGCCTCGTATCTAGACCACTCTCAATGCTTCATACAGGGACAAGATGTAATCTATCATCGTTGACAAATAACTTACAAATTCAAGCCTTGGAAAGACAGGCGTTAGTTGAATAGAAGACTAATAAATAGAGATACTAGCAAGGCGAAGTCTGAAGGCTGATGGGGTATGTCTCCACCCAGATTTAGATCTCTCAGTAGATATGATTGCTATTTAAGATAAAAGCTATCCTGATAGTCTGGTTATTAGTCACAGCAAGCTTTGGCACTAACACTATCACAGCTCTAACACTAGCGTCATAAAAAGAAAACCAGGTCTGCAAAATAATTATCACCTGGTTCTAATATAAAAGCTCTAAAAAGTTTTAAGCAAAGAGATATTACTCCAGCTCTAATACTAGCGTTCTGAATATTCCACTCATCCACACCTAAAGCACTTTCGCAAGGATTAGCGATAATGAATTATAGGCGATATTGCGCGCAGATCAGGCCACTCATCCTAAATTCGTCTCAACGTTAGTGCTGTTGCAACTCTAGCTTTCATAAACTAATTAGAAGCCAAGCTCAGCTTCCCTAGCGCTTGATCTGTTAAGCCTTCAGGGAACCACAGGCGCAATATATCTTGCGTCTCTCTATATATTGTCAAAAGTCTCTGCACTGGGGTGCATTTCCTTCCCCGCGCTCGTCCCATCTACTTCGTCTGCAAAATGTTTGCTCTGCTTATATCTTCCACTATATCCGCAAAATAGAGCAGTACTTTTTACACATTTTAACGACGATGTTCTCCTCCGACATCTATGCTGCGGTGGAGCGTTTCGGCTGTGAGCTGAATAATATCCGCTGTAGTGCGGAAGAGCGGGAAACCGCAGCGAAGAGCGATTTGGACGCTGAGACCATAGCATTCCAGACAAGAATTACAGCGATTTGAGAGCGAATGATACAGCTACAGCAGCAGATGAAGGCCTGTCGACAGGAGGAAGATGCTGCTTATAAACACCAGACAGAGATCAAGGAGGCCTATAAAGCAGCTGTCCAGTACAAGCGCAAGGTTTCAGCCTTCCCAAACACTCAAAACATAGTAAGCAACCTCATTTCGACATTATAGGCAATACTGATGTTACAGCTTAACTATGTATGCGGGGGACATCCAACTTCCTCGAACAGCGCGTCGCCTGTAGTATCTCCTTCAGCGAAGTCTTCCTTTGACTTGTGTGGAGATGCCGCAGGCCATGCTGATGACTTAGCGTCGATTCAAGAAAAACAAACTCCATATCATCCAGCATCACCTGCATCCATCCCAGCATCTCCAGCGAAGAGACCAGCTGAAGACGCACCCATAACACCAAGCAAAAGACTTTGCAACGCAACTCCAGCTACAAAATCCATCAAGAAGACAGTTGACTTCGACAGGCTTTATAACAACGGAGATGCGAAGTATAAGCACTAAATAGTCCAGTACGGCAAAGAATGGTTTATCCTCCAATGCGACGAACACAATATACACTTTCTATACAGAGCAGTCACAGCTGCAGGTTCCTATCTGAAGGGCTACGCTCATAACAGACCCTCAGCTGCCCTCCCAGCTGTTATTAAGGCATTTAGTGTTCAAGTCTCAGGCTGCGACAAGGATAAAGCCGAGCTGAACAACGAAAGATTCAAGAGAGCTTTAGATGAGAGGTACCAGGTGTTGAAGTTCGCTAAGCGTCACAACGCACCTGGAAACATGCCAACCGGTGTGTATCTCGAAGCTAAGCGACAGCGTGAAATTCGCTGACATCCGCCAGCAGATGACAGCAATACAATTAAGGAGATTGTGGTTGCTTGCCCACCCAAGTCCAGCTCTCTTGCAGGCGTGCACTACGCGCCCGACAGATCACTGACTAGCGCTTCCTTGCCGGACGACGCTGCAAGCCCTCATTGCGAGGTGAATGGTGGGGTCGATGCACCTGAAAGAGATGAATGTGGATATAGAAAACTGTGCGAAGACGACAGATGCGAAGCGTTCACAGCGGTGACGGATGGGACCACTGAGTTAGTAAGGATGGAACGCAATCATCAACGCCATGGTCTCAACGAAGGGCCTGGGCGGAAAGAAGCGTGGAATGCCATCAACAGAAGCACGGAAAGTCCGGCGCGCACGCCATCGGAGCAGACAAGCTCCATGAAGACGGCCTATATTCAGGCAGACGGGTCGTTGGGGCTGGATCAAGAAAGCAATGCTGCTAGTTTGGGGCAGTAGTGGCAGGTAGTGGCTTAAGATCGCCAGAGGTGTCTCATTTCATAGATATAGCAGTGACATAGCTGTAAGGGTCTGAAAGTCAACAACGTTTGAAAGGTCCATTCTATTGAAGCTATTAACGCTCTATAGCGTCAAATGCGAACCTGAGCATGTTTCTGGAACCTATCCGTCCTTGTGACGGGCAAGAATCTATGTGTTGTCAGACAGTCGACAGCAGCCTCTCTGGGCCATCATCCGCGAAACCTCTCATAGACCACACACTCAAACATGTGTTGCAGGAGTGACAGATGACCTCTGGCTTCCAGTTAGAGGCCGGGGGCCAACACAACGTTCATGCTTATCATTCACGCAAGACGTCCTGAGTGGGGGCGTTTTCCCAGCCTTAGCAGTCCACCTAACTTCCCTCTGCCAGGTCGGCGATTTAGCCTTAAAGGTTCTAACGCTGAGATTAAATGCCTAGGCTGCTTTCGCCGGGGAAGTGCCCCAGAAGACTCTCAATTATATTCCGTGAAAGTGAAAGATATTATTAAAATCAAGGTAAATAGCTCAATCTGCTTCCAATATAACGATAATCCCCGCTGGTCCATGATCTTTGCTAATCTCAACCGGTCTTGAAATCGTGCAAGGATCAGCTACCCAGTGCAACACAACCGTGGAAGCTCCTTTCCCTACAGGGCAAAAGAGACTGCCCGCTACGTCGTTCCCTGAGCGTGAGCCAACGCAGAGCAAAGACAAGAAGACACAGGTAGTGTGAAGGACAACTTATATCAGGAGGTACGAGGCCAGTACCTCGCATGCAGTGGATCAATACGAACAAGGTGCCTATGTTGACTCTTGGTATCTCTGACTGCGGCGCAAACGAGCCCACATTTGCGAGTTGCCGGCGCACCCCGGCAGGAACCAAGAATTCCAAGCCTGTGCACCACAGTGTGAGTGGGGTGCGCTGAGCAATGATCACTTGACTGGCGATGCGATGCCTCTGGCATAACCTGTGAGCGGCTGTCAATCAAATCGGCAAAAATACCTGCATACCTAATCACCACCACCAGCTTGCCGCCGTCTGAACTATGATGTTGACCAACGCTGTTTTATCCCCACTCGCTATTGGTGTTCGATTGTGTCTGCGCTAAATATAGCGTCTACCAGTCTATATCCTTTACCTTGTTGATGCTGCTTGGTTCTTCTAGCGAGCTATCTCGATAAGGATAGGCGCGACTTGCCAGGATAACCGCTCTTTCATCAGATATCCAATCAGATCATCCGCCAATTCACGCTATCAACGTCAACATGATGCTATCCCTAAACCTCGCTATCACCTTCTTCTAACACCAGGTTGCATTAATTATTTCGCCCGCCCTCCTGCTTAACCAGCTGGCTCAGCCTCCCTCACATCTTGCTTCTTGTCTTGCGCAAGTTGAAGCTCTGCTTGACGTGGAACAAGAGCTCAACATCTCGCATCTTCTACATCCCCCAAACTGAGAACGCCATCAGTCCCAGTGACACTGGCTCAGCTATGAAGGCGCGTCTGAGAAAGCTCTTACGCTCTTGCTGCGGCTTGCTTTAGCGTAGGCTTGCGGCGCAGCACCCAGAGTTCATAGATGCCAGACATTTAGGATGGCACTGCAGCCAGCAGGGTGGTAGCCTTCATAGCAAGTCTATAAATACCTATATCAGTCGGAAAGAAGGTGCTTACTTGTTTGCAGATGTGATGTTGTTGAATGGATAGAATAACGATTATGCACCTTTACTGTCTTGCTTCCGCTTTCTTTTGATAAAGCGAGCAGCTATGAGTTGCCAGAGTCCTACTATCCTACAGTTGCAGAAAGATGTGAGCACAGTCTTGGCCAGCTTCAACAAGAATGTTCAAGATCATGTTGATCGGCTCAGGTCCTTGGATCCGCTGGGCGCAAGCAGTCCGGATGTTTTCATTTCTAATTATAGCGCTTTAGGGTTCACATTCCTTAGTGATGTTAACAGTGCCGTCAAGCATCTGCGTAGTAAGATCTCCGCATAGACCTCATAGCTTGGTGAGTAGTTCTTTCGTACCATCGAACCAAGAGCTCATTACTTTCAAGCAGACTCCGCTAGCCTCGGCTATGTAGAACTCGAGGAGGCCCACCAATATGCTCTGTCTGATCCACCATCTCGACCACAATCCGGCGAGCAAGAAGCACCCATCCGGTCTTCCACCTTACAGCATAGGCAGCTATCAAATGAGGAGACCGAAGAAACACAAGTCCTTCCCTTTCACCATACCGGTCAAGAACACTACGGTCTATCGAACTGGAATTTTCCAGCACTGCAAAGCAGCGACCCGACGGACTTAGGCCGGCTGGAAATCTCACCGTCATATGATCCTCTAGATACAAGCGCGATGCCTCGTGCCGCTCCCGAGCCTGGATTCCAACGCAGCGTTGAAACAATGCAAGGTATCGCGGCCGAGCTGCGCAGCGACCGAGCTTTCACCGAACCTTGCGTCGAATCCAGCCCCGGGAGTGTCGGCCTGTTCGTCGAATCCAGTATCGAGGCAAGTCCCATACCTGGTGCCCAGTCTTCGGCTGAGTCCACGATCGAAGTCCAACCTACTGAGCATGCCGGGCAAACTGTCCTTGCTACCATTGGCATCGATGGTGTCCTCAACAACCAATCAGACGCCCAATTCGCTAACCACTTTCCTGGTCCTGACTTGAACAACCAGCCCAGTATCGCCGTTAGCCTTGCCAGCGACAAAGAGTCTCCAGGTATCCTCTCGCTCGATTCCAATGGAGAGGCTCTCCACGATGATGAACCTATCGAGACCCGCCCTTACACAGACGACGACAGCCACATAAGATCAATCAATAAGTTGATCAACATTGCGATCGAATGCGTCGACGCCAGGAAGCTATATTGCCAGAATGAATCCCATTTCAGACAAAGGCTCAGTCAGTTCCTCCCGGGCACGTTTGTCGATAATATCGTTCTTCTTCACCTTCTTCGTATGATCACGGAAGACTCTAGATTCTTTGTCGTCGACCCTTTGCATTTGAAGCTCAACGAAGCCTTTCCATATCATGTGTACAACGCATTCTCCATGGACGTGGATGGTCTCATCTTGCCCATCAACATCAACGCATCTGACCAGATGTCGAGTACGAATACGAATCACTGGGTTATTGCAGTCGTCCATCTGGGCACACGGAAGTTCAATGCCTTCGGGATGGAGGAGGAGTCCATTCATTATTGGGCTTCAAGAATAGAGGCTCTTGCCTCTGAAATCTCCGGAGGATCATTTAAATTCGACAGGCGGTCCCTTAAGGTACGACTTACCTTCCGAAGCCCTCCAAAGCTTTGACTTATTGCTAATATTGTTTAGCTTGGACCCTACACTGACGATTCTTGTTGCGCTTTTCTCTGCGCTTATGCCCTAGACCGTTACCTCGAATCAAATCTTCAGCAATATGGGGGATGGCCTGCGGGACCTGAGTTGAGGGAGAGATACTTCCGCAGGCTTCTCAGTCACTGGGGAGTGCCGCCTGGTTTCCTCCCAGACCCTACGCAACAAGTGGACTTCGACGTCGTCGATAGCCCTCAATCGACAGTTGCATCATCATGTCTGAGTGGCACTACCGAGGCAGGTTGCACCGACGGGCATCATCGCTGTCTGTCTAGTGACCTGCGGAGGTACTCCAAGACTAGCGGTCGTGATTTTGGCCAGCTGAACTTGGCATTGAACGACACGGGAACGCCTCTCAGAATCGAACAGAAAGCCCGTTTGATCCAAATGATCATGGAATGCGATCTACTTTCCGAAAGCGATTTGACCATGCCTCATTCCAGTCGCGCCTCATGCTCATTGAAAGAATTGTTTGATGAGATTGACGAGATCAAGTCCCTTTTCCAATCGCATGGCTATCAACATAGGAGGCTCCTGGTCGAGACGGCGAAAGAATTTGAGGTTCAGCTTGCAATTGAGACGACAGAGCAAAAGAAAAAAAGGGCAGCCTCGAATGCACAATTTAGTAGTCGAGCGAAACAAGCGAGGTCGAAGCAAAAGATCCCAGAGTTCAACGAGCAAGCGGGGAAAGGGATCAAGGAAGATGACCTCCAGCGAAAACCCAAGGAGCCTGTCCAACAAGGACAGCACAACCCAGATTCTCCCAGAACAGCTATGAGCATGGTGATATGGAAAGCGACGGGACTACGCACCAGAAAGCCGCTGCGCACTCGCTACTGGAAGTATGTCGAGGAAGGACGCGTTCTGCAGGAGATTGAAAAGATTCTGGGCGGTGAAATCCTGAGATGTTTGCCAGGCGCAGTCGTCCGACCTGACGAAGCGGTTGTGAAATTCCAAAATGCACGCAAGTGTTTCAATGTATTGAGACAAAATATCTTCCCAATACAGTGAGTCTGGACACACTGTCATCTCACATTTTGGCTAATTGTTACATAGATACAATGCTCTCAACAATGACAAGACAGCTTTTTTCGGCAAATGGTTCAAAGTCTTGCGCCCAGAACTTGGCCCGTTCGAATAGACACTCTGCGTGGATATGCAACTGGGCCCAACGAATCCGGGTCCCATCCCGAGTTCTTAGCATTCGTGCGTTGCGGCTCCGATTGAAGGTCGCAGACTTTCCGCAACTCACGATCTGTTTTGAAATGATACCAGAATTATGTCCCACGCAGCATTTATGAAGAAATTCCATTTTTCTGCGTACCACTGCTTTCGTTCCACATGTCTCTTGAAACGAAATTGTAATACAGACGAATATCGGCGCATTCGAGCCGCGAGTTTGAATAATTTGAGTTTGTATCATCATTCGTCTTTGATTGATAATAGGGTAACACTTAGCGCATTAGACCATCCATTATTACACATCTTTCCCCTCGACATTGGACCTTCCCTCCCCCAATACCTCTTCTATCTTCACTTCATTCCCCCCAGGGCAGGCACTCAGGGACAACCACCTGTCCCTGAGTGCCTGCCATCTCTCTTCCTTCCTCTCCTCGTCTCTCCCTCTCCCCACGTCCCTCCTTCTCTCCTCGTCTTTCCCTCTCCCCCCATCTTTCCCTCCCCACTCAATAAGGACGGCAGGCACTCAGAGACAACCACCTGTCCCTGAGTGCCTGCCATCTCTCTTTCTTCCTCCCCTCGTCTCTCCCTCTCCCTTCGTCTCTCCCTCTCCCCTCATCTTTCCCTCTCCACTCATCTTTCCCTCTCCACTCAATAAGGACGGCAGGCACTCAGAGACAACCACCTGTCCCTGAGTGCCTGCCATCTCTCCTTTCCTCCCCTTGTCTTTCCCCTACCTTCGCTTTCCCCTCCCCTCGTCTTTCTCTCTTCCCTCGAATCTTTCCTTCTCTCGTCGTGCATTTCCCTTTGATCGAGCGGCTTCGTCTGCCTTCATCTTTTCCTTCTCTTGTCGACCTTCTCTCTCCTCCCTGTCTACCTGCCGTATAAAAAGCTATGCTCCTATATCACACCACTGTTTGCACTTGTTCCGCTCTCTCTCCCCTCCCAAATTGTAGTCTTTAATCTCTCAAAGCCATTCAGCAGCGATTTAAAGGCATTGCAACTATATCTGATTGCTGCAGCACAAGAACCATTAGCAACCACCCGACTTAGTTAACATTCCGAATCGCAACACGGTATCAACATAAACATTCATGACATCTGTCTGCGTGTGCATCCAGTCCTTGAAGGCATACTCAGTAAACTTTCTGCGACAGATGCCTCTGCGTTTCTCTTCGCAGCTTGCTTGACCACGAGGATATCCCCAGAAACGAAGGACAGATATCTGCATCTTCTAAGAGACATGCCAGAGCATTTGGAGTGGATCAACGCGAAGATCAAAGACGGACATAAAGCCATCATCATTGGAAACGATCTCCGCAAACTCAAACATAGAATAGAAAACCCTCGGTCTGATAATCGGGAGAGAACCAAAATTTACATTTGGCTCGCAGTCATACCTATGCACGCTGTGACAACAACAATTACAGCCACCCACGCCGATGAAACCTACCTCATGACCTGGGCTGGG
Organism: Colletotrichum camelliae; assembly: GCA_018853505.1. Classification (NCBI taxonomy): domain Eukaryota; kingdom Fungi; phylum Ascomycota; class Sordariomycetes; order Glomerellales; family Glomerellaceae; genus Colletotrichum; species Colletotrichum camelliae. The sequence goes on along the minus strand of JAELVL010000002.1, from coordinate 6,267,729 downwards.
AAAGTTCACAGACGGGACGAATTATATGGTTCACATGGGAGTCATCACAACTTTCTGTTCCCTTACTCTCCCGGGCTCTCCTACCTCCCTATTCCGTATTTATCGACAATGTTTTCACCCCGCGCTCCGGATATGCCGCCGCTCTTCAAAAATGCAGATCACGAGGATTGGTATCTCAGCCCAATACCCAACGAGAATGATGTTCAAGTCATCTTCATGGCCTCTGCTTCTGCGTGGAACGAAGGTCTCAATGTGCATGTGTCTGCATCGTTGAGTGACGCGGCGTCGCCTCAGTCGAATGTACTTTGCACCGACCAATCCAACATTGCATATTTCGATGTCAACGAGAACAGGGAATCAGTCACCTATACGTACTCAGGAAGAGTCATGCAACGTTGTCTCGCTCAAGGATTCGTTCCAATAATCATCACGCTAGGGTCTCCACTTGACAACCACTATGGGGACGAGGATAAGAGGCATTGGGTCATTCCGGCCTGGAGCTTACCAAAGAGTAGATGAGAGATGGGAATTGTTGTTCGTGTAGATATAAGGGTGTCTCGACCACAACAGCTCGATCGTCCATCAGATGCAAACATGCTTTCTATGCTCATCACCCTTCTGATTATTATTTTTCCTTTGCTTCTTCATGTACTGCAAAACTTCTGGCCTTCTCTATTTGCTTACCTTGCCCTGACAATTTGCACTATTGCTACCTTTCTTCTTCTTGCGATTTTGTTCCGCATGCCTCGGCCGTATACATACCGGTTCAAGTAGTTGTAAGAAGTTATGTTATTACGAACGAGCAATAGCTAATGGAATTTTCATCAGATGTGCTTTTTCGATATGAATGTCTGGACCTGCGGTCATTGGGCGTGGTACAGTGAGCCTCTGTCCAGCTGTCCGAAAGGTCGCACGACACCCAGAGACTGCACTCTTAGGCTCGTCAACTTAGCCAACTTCGAGGCTGATGACTGCCACTCTTGCCGAAATTTAAGAAGCATGCTGGGAACTTTTGAGAATCACGCGCCTCTTCGCTACATTTTCTCAACTCCTGGCGAAAACCTCCCAGCCCCTCGGAAATCAACACTGCTTCTTAAAGTGCCCCTTACAATTGGTCCCGGGAATCCCCTCGTAGACAAGCCAAAGCGTAAAGGCTGCGGTCATTGCCAAAATGGGGCGCATATGAGCAAAATTCGAGCACTCCGACTTACGCGCTTACGTGAAGTCGCTACTGAGAAGGCCTCGACTAGGGCCGGTATGCCCAAAAATGCTTCTGGTTCAGTAGAAAGTCCGATTCAGTTATCTTGATTCCGTCAGATGATTAAGTAGAAAGAGCGCGTGGATATGGTTACATGTATTGTGGATTGCAGATACTGCTTAAAGGTTTTGTGCAACTAAGAGCTCAAGAGCATGTGTCTATGTATTTATCCACACTTTCCCTTGTCTCTTGGTAATAAACGACTGCACGATGCGTTGCAATGCTTCATCATGATCCGCTTTGTAGGAGTTGTCGAAGTCGCTCTTGATCGCCTCCGGATCCTAGAGCTGGGGCAACGCATATATGACCCAGATCGTTGTGATTACTTGGCTTCCGTCTTCAGCAGCCACCAGATTAATTCCAACAGGACAAACAATCAAATCGACAGCATTATCCTCGAGGAAAGCTTGCAGGAGATACTCTTAGGTTTGCGCCTTCCAGAGGAACGACTCTAAGCCACCCTCTCAGATAGTCCATACCCTCAAGTCTACAACCACAACATCTACTATATCCAGGGTCGTCATCATATTGAAGCAGCCAAAAGATCAGGTGATGTCCTCACATGGGTTGTCTGACTGCATATTACTAACAGCTGGCCAAACTTTATCTGCAATGAGACAGGGTTCATACAGAGTCAAACCGATTAGTACAGCTATGAGAAAGAATGGTCAGATGGAGACATATACATCAAGCTGAGAAAGTCTCAAGTCAGCTGCAATAAGGACATTAAGAGACAGTTCAATATATAACTAGGACCTATGAAGCGGAAGTCGATGGCGGATATAGAAGCACAGCCCGAGATCCAAACTGTGCTGGATAGATTCAAGGACTTTCCTGGTTTATTGCAAGGACTAAGACTTGGCATGATGTACAAATACTTGTCGTGGCATCATCTGGACGCGGAAGTGACGAAGTATATATGATATATTGAACAAGTATACATCGCTTTAACAGATGGTGTGGAATATATCTAACGATCTATAGATATTAATACGATTCGAACACTTGAGGGACGTTTACTAACGAGTACCGCAGACCGCTAATTCATTCAGCGAGGGTTTCGTTCAGGGAGACTCTTTTCTATGGTAACTGACGAACACTGGCGAGCAAGGATTGAGTGCAACATGCTTAACATGCCAGTCCTTATACCCAGTCTGAAGTCTTTCCATAAGTACATGAAAATTCTCAGCACGGCTGCTCAAATTGTGAAGATTCATTTGCTGTCGGACTACGCGCATGAGAAAGGGATGCTAAAACAGCAGCTCTGTGAGTCCTAGGACCCCTCTGTTCGCCTTGTAATAGAAATCTCAGAAGGGTAATTTCAATATGGGACAGGGCTGTCCTCTTTCAAGACAGCCTACATCCAGCTAATGCTAGCAGCCATCCGCTAATTTCTATATCTGCAGCACACAGACAGCCTGCATGTTAGCAGCGGCAAAGCGTATATATCCCATGTCGACATCGCTTGCCAGTCGCTTTTCTTTCGGCGGGCCTACTTACTTGGCTTCAGGAGCTATGTTATCGCGCAAGGCTGTCTGATGCAAACACAGCCTTTCAACTTTCCAAAAGAGGGACTACCACCAGACGAAGAAGCTCACTTTCTCAGCAAAATAGATCGTCGCTAGGGCCGTCCGCACACTCAGATTTACTAGCATATACAGGAGATTCTCTTTCTTCTACGCCTGGTTTCAAATGATGCTAGCAACGCGTTTTCAGTCATTCGCATTCAAAAGGACTTTATCAACGCTTTCTTCAGGCTTTCTTCATTTCAGTTAGATGCGTCTATACCAGTGATAGACATCAACACAGAAAAGATAGCTGGATGCCTTAGGTCTGCTTCAGTAACTAGACTATCTAACTTTTAATGTCCTAGAAATATAAAAGCAAATAGGCTTTATAGTATAGAAGATATGCTAATATCAGGCACCAGCCTTAATAAAGATCAAGAGCATGATGTTGTTATGCAAGATATGCTCTCTGAAAAGTGCTTGTCTTCTGATAGCTCAGAAATAACAACGAAGTTGAATAATAAGACCTGCTCAGAGATCACGCCACTTTAATATGACCACAATCCTTTACCAAGAGTTCGAGCTGGAATCTATCAACTAAGTTGCAAGCTATCGCCTGGAGTTAGTCTGTTCACGCAAATCTCCGCTGCACAGACTGAACAGGACGCTATACATAGAGTGAATCAAACTTTCCAGGGAGGAATAGCTGCAGGGAACGCCGATCCTTCACATCCTCCAACATCTGGCTATCACGCAAACACTCCGCTCTAAGGCTTCCAACTTCAAAGAATCTCAACATCAAGTATACCTCTTTCCACTTTAGGAAGACATCCGAACGCAGACTCTTCCTTAATTCAAGGTGTATCTCATGGAGACTCACTTCAATCATCGTCTCTTTTCATGCCGGGCGAGAACGGAACAATTGGCTACTTGCCAAATCAGCATTTCGAACCGAGCAACCCACGCGACCCACGTAACCTAGGAAGTTCTCAACAGAACAATCATTGGATCCCCGGACTGCCTGCTTGGGCTGGCCGTGACCTTCAAAGACTATCATCATCTCAGGGGCATCCATCCATGACGAGGAACATTTCTCCCAGTGAAGATAACAGATTGAAAAGAATATCTAGCCTACGAAGCAGTCTTTCTCTGACATTCTCAAATACATACATTCCAAGCTTTAGCGGACCTCAGAGAATCTCGAGCGTCCGCGATGTGCGCTCAGAATTGCCATCATACCTACCGTGGCAACTGCCTGAAGGTCGAGTCAAATCCGAGCAGGAAGAGATAGGAAACAATTCTTTACAAACATAATCGCAACAGATGAACGGAAGACGCTTTTCATCAGGTTTGAGCAGAGTTCAATCCGGAGACCCTAGGGTGAGCGACCAATACCAAGGATACAACTTCAATGCCGCCATGGACTCTTCTGATCCGTTTTCGTTGAATGGATCAAGCATTACAACGAGATCTACATTACTGAGCTTTTCTAGGGATGTAAATAGCCTAAGACGCAGCTTAGACAGTATTCAAGGCTTTGATGATAGCAAGGACAGCATGATTTTTTAGTACTAAGGGTGATGTCTCCAGTGTATATAGTTTCTGAAATTATAAGGCGTATAGGTACGTATTCAGCACCAAAGGTCTACTTGATGTGCATCTGGATTGCATTACAATCAATGCGTACAGACTTATGATAGCGTGAAATGAATGATCAAGAGGCTTCAAAGCATTTCCTTTTGTTTAATGTCCCTGTTGCTCTGTTGTCTGTTCGAGCTGAAGAATGTGATTTACTACAGTGCACGAGTCGATTTACACGCAGAACATGCTTGTCTGTAGAGGAATCTAGCGCTTCGTGTGATTGGCAAATATCCCTACGTATAGGGGGAGGGCGCGGGAGGGAGGTCCCCGGAGGGGGCCCGGAAGGGCGGCCGAGGCCGGCTTTTCCGGGCCTTCGGAGCCGGGGTTTTCGGGGCCAGGTTACAGCCCAGGGAGCCGCGCTGGATTAACGACTTTCCGGATGTTCTGGGGTCCTAGAGCACCCCTGTCAAAAGAGTCAAGGCAATCAATCAAGTTTGAGCCTCGTAATTAACTTGATTGCTTCGCGATAGCTTCATATTTGCTTGATAGATTGAATGAACTTAATAAGTTTACTTGCTTTGTGGAGGGCGCTCGAGGAACCGTAGCGCTTGCGTAGCGCTTGACTTTTGCAATTTGCATGAAGCGGCTTGATTAATCTGGCTATGAGCGCCGGGCGCGCCTGGCTACAAAGTGGTGTGGCCGATCCCTTACGTAGAGACGGGGTTCGGGCCGAGATTCGGGCCGGGCCTGGCCGACTACAGTCCGTTGCGTTGACAGCGTCCGCCCCCGACCTTGACCCGGAAGGAAAATTTTCCGCTAGCCTGAAAACCCCCTAAACTTCGTAAAATTCACACTCAAATAACTCTATGCGTACGCAATGCGCGAAAATAAAAAAGATATTATTATAATCACCTAATCGAGGGCTATTGATTGATATATTTTTTATTCTCGCGCACTACGTACGTATAGAGGTATCTAAGTGTGAAGTTTAGGGCGATTTGGTGGTTTTTCAGCAAAAAGCCCCTTTTTTTGCCTTTTTCGGGCCACAAACTGCGGGGTGGGCGCTGTCAACGCAACGGACTGTACCATCTCTCACATCAAAGTCACACTGTCACATCTCATCACAAGTAATTAGAAGTCCGGATGTTCACCCAAGTCAAACCCATTTAATAAAAAACCTAGGTCATTCAGTTTCGCAAACTAAGCAGAAGTCATGAAAAAATCTGTGTTGCGACGCACACAATGCTCTCCTTTCCAAGTTGGTAGATCGCAAAGAAACCAAAACCACTCAAGCTCGTATGCGGTCGGTCATGTCTGTTTAGTACAAGCTCGACGAAGAATATCTACGACTTGTACGCCTCTTCCTCCGATGCTCATGATAGGTCTCTTGTCTTTGATTCTGAGCATAGTACTTCTCTCCTTTGTCAAGTCTTGTGGCAATTAGTGGCGTAACTTCAAACATTACTGACACACTCACGCGAGCTTTGCGAGCATATAAGCACTGCAAGCTATCAGAGTCGTTTTCAAGAAGCTCATAATAATGCGAGGAGGCTATAGTTATCTCAACACTTTAAGTGGCTTGAGGCTGACTAACTGGCTTCGAATCAGCTCAAGCAGCGAAACGAAGTATATATAGAAAGCCCACCCCCAGCATAGTCTGAGCTTAAAATAGATTGCAAGAACTTCCAGCAATATCTGTGTTATATTCGGTGTACGCAATAGGAATCTCTCCTTCAGCCTCTGTGAAACTCTTTTGTTATTCCTAGAAGTCCGAAACAGTGATTGTGATATAGCTACACAGATTAGCTAAAGTGCGATTATGCAAGTCGATCATTCGTTTTTGCTTGAGATTTTCCCTCTGGCTCTCCTCTAATTACGACTGAAGGGCAAAGATCTGCGCTTGAAGTTGTGTGATAAGCAAAGACCGTCGCTGAGTGCCTTCACTGCCGCACTGGCTGTACTGGCTTGATTGGGACTGTCTGTCGTATGGAAAAGGATCATGAGGAGAAACATGGTCTGCAGTCGGTTCACCGAAAAGACCTTGTGACGGCCTCCTAGGCCTGACGGGTCTGGATGGCATAAGTGGTCTCGGCCTCAGTGGGGAGGACGGCAATTTAGGCAGGGGCTTTTCCTTCGACATGGTCGGTTGACGTACGTCGAGGAGTCATGTAGAGACGGGCATTACGCCCTATTAATATGCAGCCTCGCAGCAGACAATGTATGCGAACAGATTTGGAATGTAGAAAACTGTTAAATCTACTTTCAATCAAAGAGAAACTATCCTAGTGAACGGAACCTTGCGAACCTAAACTAGTAGAGATCATACATGTTACAGAACTCATAGGACTCATAGTCATTGCCGCCATCCACGTCACTATTTGCAGCGTTCTCACTCAAGTCGTCCTCAGTAGCGTCGTCAGACTCATCTCCGCTGTCATAACCACAGCAACTGCAGTTCATCTCTTGTTCCGTGAGGTGCTGATTCACCTCGGCCAACTCCTCCTTGATTTCATCAAGCTTGTCTTCCAGCTTTGTGAGGCGCGCGTCCTGTCTGCTTTGGCTGTCATGAATCCATTCTATGACAGCCTCAATGCGGTCAAGACTTGCAAGGATGTTTCTGTTCAGTCAGTATGAAGTGCACGGCGGACGGTCCCGCTTCACGTACCGTTTCTCTGCCGGATCGACAGGGACTTAACTATACCCAGGCGGCAGGTTGGCTGCGTAGCCGGCCTAAGTCTCAGTCTTATTCAGAGGCTGCTGAGTGCTGGTGGAAGGGTAATCCAGCGTCGCAGTGCTGTTTGTAGGATATGACGGAAGACTGGCATAGCTGAGGTAATCCTGCCGCGGGCTTGGTTTGCTGGTCTCCACGGGAGGCGTAGAGTTCGTGTATGTTAGGAGTTGGAGGAAGTCATCCGTGGACATATCGCTGAAATTGAGAGGGTTAGACATGATGAAGACGATAACGTCAAGTAAGTGAGTGGATTCTAGCACGAGATGTCAGTTGAGTGTGGCAGGAGTCTAGCGTCACGGCCTTCTCTATTCTCTCGCATAGAATATATATGTGCGAAGAGCCCGCCGAAATAGCAGGATAACAACCATCTTAAGCGCCCGGCTAAGCAATGTAAGCGCTGTCTGTTTTTAGCACGCGCGTTAACAAGATCTGGATTCCTTTCTTTGAACTTCAAGTTGCGGTTTCGCAGAAACATAATACTACTTAGGCAGCGACTATATTTAACACCTGATGTCTCTGTGAAGCCCTTAGACTTGAGCAACCACGAAAAACCAACCGCACTATGAAGCTCTTCAATCTCGTCTCCTTCGTTGCACTAATCCCTAGTGTTCTCTCGATGAATAGATTTCCAGCTATTTGCACTTAGGATCCTCCTATATCTGTTGAGGCAGGTGCCTTGCTTTCCGCAAGGTTAGTATCAGCGTGGTCTGATATACCTTAACTAAGAACACAGCAGGATCAACAACTCCTGGGCCAGCCGCTGCACGGCAACCCTGCGGTTCGCAGATTCCGAGTTCCTGCCCATCAACTAGTTATTTGACGCCATCTAATACGCGGACTTTGAGCTTGCTCAGCTGTCCCTGCCTGTGGACTTGCCGAATGGCGACGCATATATAATCTGGTAGGTGTGCGACTCGCTTATCCCGCACTATAGCTTACATAGCACAGGCAGTGTGCGGGGCAGGTAGCTTTGACCTGCAGCCATGTTGAGATCATGAACGGGCGGGGTAACATTAGCGCGGTCAGTCTGGATCAAAGTGGCACTGTTGGCTGCATTTCCAGCACGCGCCAGACACTGACCACACTGATCACCCGCACGAACCCTGCTGGGGTGCAAGTCGAGATGTTGGTGTCCACCTTAACAGCAGCAACCACTAGTTTCCAGACCACTACTACTGATGCAGCTGTGGCTAGTGCTTAAATATTGACGGCGGCCGTCCTTCCAACCAGGACTGCACAGACAGGATCAACTCCTGCGCCGGCTGGCGCAGCCACTACCCAACCCCTGGATGCGCCTCCGTCCCCGCCCACCACAGTGGGCGCCCAGAACTCCGACGTCGGTGGCACAGCTGCGACAACACCTACTCTGACTGGAAATAAAGTCACGTCTGTTGCGCCGCCTGCTAGTGCGCCTCTAGCGAGCGCGGCTGCGGCAGGCACAATGAGCAGCATACCGCCAAACAATACTGACAGGCAATCTGCAACCTTGAGCAGGCTAGCAGAGACGGACCGCCCTCTGCTAACGAGCACTGCAATATTGACTGTCACCGACTGCATGGTCCCGTGTTCGACCACGATCGCCCCTGCCTGACAGAAAGGGATGTTGCTCGGCAGATTGCCTGCGATAGCTGGCAAGCTGTTGAGTTCTAAGTTTCTAATTAGATAGTTTAGTGATACTAACTTATGTTTTGCGAATGGATTGCTTGAAATTAGAGGCTGGATATGTTTTCTTGTTTCTGATGATCTGTAAACAGCATACTGTCTGTCCCTAGCTCTACTATCTCAATTGCCCTATATGCCATAAAATAGACCGCGCTCGCTATTCTCAACACAGTGCTGACCGCTTGTGTGCGTCATAGATAAGCTTCCGCTAGAGCTTATGCTTCATATCTCCTGCTATCTTCCACTCCTAGATCTGTGCAACTTTCGCCTCGTGAATCATAATTTTGCTGACGCAGCCTGCCTAATCATCACAAGGCATGTATCGTTGCTGAACGTCTGCTCGAGCATAGACGACTTTTTAGCTTATTTTGGAACACATAAAGGATCGTCGTCATGCCTAAAGTCCTTGACAGTCTATCACAGGGAATGGCCGGTCTGTTCGCGGGAGAACTGGCAGGTTCACCCTCTCTTTCTGTATAAGTCCTATCCGCAAGCTTTCCTGGACGCCGCCATTAACGAGGTCTACAAACAATATGTCCGTTTCACATCTCTGCAGCAGGGAAGGGCCGACCTCAAGGATCCCACAGTGCTTTCGAAGCTTCTATCAACGCTGCCACATGTCACATCCCTGACCCTATCTCCTCTGCAACTGTCGTCTCGCTGTTGCTGGTCTATCAATAGGAGGTTAGGTCGCATCAGGAAGAACATGTGGATATCGCCTTCCTTCAACGACTCCATGGCGCCTTTGATTGGGGCGTTCCTTTCGCGTCAGTCGCAGGTTTCCTCAAATCAAGGAACTGATCGTCAAAGGCAGGTTGAACCCTCTTGACATCCCTATCGCAGCTGACTCCCCCGTCACCAGGCTTGAGGTTGTCTCCTTGATATCTATAGGCGTTCAGTCCGAGGCCCTGCTCGCCTTCATCCATCGATTTCCTCACCTTCAACACTTAAGCATCAGGCTTGAGACGGCAAACAGTATTCACCTCCCCACAGCAATGCAAAAGCTCCTAATTCTAAGCCTGCGCACTTTGTGTCTCGCGAATATGTGGATATCAGAATCATCCTTATCACAGATGATCAACCAAAACGTCTATCTTCACGCCATTGAACTTGCAGACATGACGCTAACACAAGGAACCTGGCAATCATTCTTCACCTGCATTAGGGATGCTGAACAGTGTTTAGGCGTTGTTTGCAACAGGGTGCTGGATAGAACAAGCCTCGAGTGTCCTTCTATCGTGATGGAAGACGACAAGAGGTATTTGCTATATCAATTCCTGAGCAACAAGCAATCGAGGTGGCTATTTAGAGTATTCAGGTTTCAGGAGATTATTTACATCTAAGCGTAACTAGAAAAATGTGAACTAGATCACGCAGAGGTCTCAATGCGTACTCGTAGTACTATTATAAAGTCTCTCCACATTGTCGCACTCATCATCTTCAGGCCAACCCAGTAAACGTCTGTATAGTCTTTATACAGCTTCAATAGAATCCCAGACCTAAAGATATAAGTTCTCAAAACTTGTCTGTTCATAATGATCCGAATCAGCAGCAGAGTCCTGCGCAATTCCATCCAACCATCAAATTTCCTAGCATCTACCAGCCGAATCCCGAATTTCTATATGTCTTCGATGCGGACAGCAACTTCCAGTCGGCGTACGCTACTCCTTCCCTGCACCTATATTCTCAGACGCCTGGCCATTTGAGCGTGAATGAGGCCTTTTTCAGAGGGGCAGCGCCCAGCCCAAGTGAACAGGACCCTATAGCTATCATATCTGGATAGCACTATGCTACAGACGAGCAAGCCTTACATCAGACCTGCTATTTAATGAAGGAAATAGCGAAGGGAAAATTGGCAGAGCATTCTATGGACCCAGTCTTGATTCAGGAGATCCTGACTATCCATGGACAGACATACCAGGAAAAAATGCCCCAGCTCAATGAGTTATTTTCTAGCGATATAGCGGACTTTAAAGTTCTGTTTCAGTGCCTCATGAACCTCTTCTGCGCCTGGCGATCAGTCTGTCGTATCAGAGTCCAGACTTCCCATAACATTGACGTATTCATCGAAGATGATGAAGCGGAAAGAATTCTCATGTGCGAAGCTACAGTGAAATCTGCTCTCAGGGGCATGCTGAAGCACGTAGAGTCTATCAAGGAAGGCCAGAAGTTGAATGTCAGCGGAAACGGGCCCGATATCAATGCCAGCTAGTTTTCTGATGCAGATGGGTTTTCCGGATTCGCAATGTTGATTAGACATGCAGGAAATCAGGATGCTTGAACAAACAATTTGAATCATAGACTCTTCCTCAGATAGCACTCATTGCACTCAGATTGTTACTCATTGCACTGAGATAGTTACTTATTGCACTCAGATTGTTGATCATTTAAATAAGTACACGGCAAACTCATGTGACCCTGAATTACGCAAGCCTTTTTCCTCTCACGTTCCCGCCTCACAAAGATTGAGCCACGATCACAATGTCAATGTATCGCAGCATCCTCATTTTTCTTACCGTCACCTGTACCATAGTAGCAGTAATTCATTGTGTCGTGATTGGGGTGAATCTAAGTCTTCCGGACATTCAAGATGCCGGTATTTTCACTGTTCAGGTAAGCCTGAGAATCTTCGTTCCTGGTGTCATGTGGTCTAAGACAGTTAGCTCAATAATACGAACGTCCTGCCAAACTATATCTATCGGCGTCTCCAGGATCTCATAATTAGTCTCACGAGAACCTGCTTAAATTATGAAGACGAACGACATTGCGTCAGCCTCGACCACCTCGATACTATCAAACATTTGGTACCATTGATGAATGGACTAGACGATGTCCTCGGATACCTTCCCTTGCTTCATGGCCTTTTCATTTCTCTGGGGATAGTGACCTTCCTCTTTACGGCTCCCCTAATTTTGTTCTTAATTCTCGCTATGACGGGTCGACAACAGATTTTGAGGCGCCTCTAATGCCTTATGATTTTAGTGTTATGTGCATTGCTAGTCCTGGTAGTCTTGAGCCTGACCCTGACCGCAATACTGGTGAGAGAGGCGGGTATGGTCTTTGAGGATGTGGTGGAAGGCGAGCTAAACCGGCTTGGGATCGTTGGGATTGCATGTAACGTGGCAAACTTTACAATGGCTCTTGCGGCGTTGTTCGTTCACCTTGTGTCTTTCACGGCCTGATAGAAGTGCTCCCGGTCTTTCACTGTCATGCTACTTCTATCTTTAGCCCTGCGCGTTGTTTTCATAGGTTATATCACCATGGCATTTAACTATAAATGAATGCTGTTTTCCTAATAAAATCACTCTATATTATGCTGATGAAACACAACCGCAATACACGATGAACGCTGATTCTTTCTCCAACGCTCGACTTGGCCGGGGCAAGGTTCCCCCAACTCTCCTCCCGAGCCATCAGATTGATTTTTCCAAACTATTCACTCCTCATAATCGACGCTTTGGGTTGTCCAGCCCTAACCAGCTCTTGGATGCAGCTGAGAAGCTGCTGCCGACTCCGCCTCATCAACCTCCCCACATACCAGGTCAACTGCAACTGTTGTTGCTATCTGCTCCACCAACTCCGCCCAGTATATTTAATCTGCAATAGGAGCTTCAGTTCCCTTCTACCTTAGTTTACTACAACCATAACAATAGTAATCCCTGGAAGAAAGATATCAAACAACACCAAACAGCTGCTGCTTACTAGCAGCAAGCATATCATACTACTTGCGCCAACTTGTCTGAGGCTTTGTACCTCCTCCAATGCCGCGTTACGGAGTTGGAAGATCGTCTGTCCGGTGCTAAGCAGCAGGTACGATCTAGACACGAATTGCAAGGTTCCTACGCGCTAACAGCAAAGACGGAGGAACATAAATGGCAGCCCAACAGTCCTTCAACTCCAACTGCGATCACGGTGCCGCATGATGCTCATGATAACGTTGTCTGAATTGTACGAGCAACTTTGCATCTGCCAGTCGCTACTGAGGGTGTCTATCTGGCACATTTGTCTTGCTGGTTCTGCACACTGGAGAGCATGTTCGTCACTTAGTATAGCACATTTGTCTATCTTGCATTTTTGTAATAGGGAGTAGCACAAGTTGGTATCTAGAGCGTGATAAAAATCAACATATTTGAGGAGAAGAGATATTCTTAAGTTCCGCAACTCACTGAATATCGCTGTTACGACCCGTAAACAAGGGTAACAGGTAATATCCCCACGCAGGGCGCATGGACCCGAAGCATTTTTCTCGGAATAGGTCAGAAATCTTTTGTCTCATGGCTCTCAAGCATTTATTTTGACCACACATTCTCGGCCTAAAAGTTTTCTTTCCCCGATGTTTAAGCGTTCCACCGGTTAATTCCGTAGCGAGACAAGTTTGTGTTTTCTCACTACGCATGCATTCTGGAATAGAGCTATTTTGAACGTGAGACTTATTCCAGAATTGGGGTAGATTTGTACTTTTTTAAATGGCGCCGTAGGCATTCCAGAACCCGGACACATCCCAGGTGTATCTTAATTCTAGAATAATGATGTTATTCTGTTTCGTGCTTAGAGTCATTCGAGAGTCATTCTGGAATAGTCATTCTTCCGCTGGGTACCACAGCATTCCAGAATCGAAGTACTTCCCAGATGTATCTTAATTCCAGAATAGGGTTAGACCTTTTATCCCCATACCCTCAACTATTCTAGAAATCTAGTACGTTCGCTATGTATCCCGATTCTAGAACTGATTCACGTTTCTGCTAACTGGAACCGCAGGAATTCCAGAATTGAAGTACTTTTCAGGGCATGACGATTCTAGAATAGCTGTAGGGTTGTAGTCTCTTCACTTGCAAGCATTCCCGAATCATTTCATTCCAGAATAGAGGCAAATATTCGTTGACATTCTGGAACGTCGGCACTTTGGTCATGTACTTCTATTCCAGAATTATGACAAATTTGGCATAACGGCATCTAGAATCAAAGATTTACCGTGATTTCTGGAATGGAGTGGACTCCGGTATCCCATGCCACAGGATGACGGGAACTTATCACCTTCATGTTAACTCATACCTGTTTCTTTAAATCATAGGCAAATTAATTATTCCAGAATGTTAACGACCGACATGCATCCCCCAGACGCGCCAGGTCTGTGAGTACTCATTGATGGACGTGTCCAGATTGTTGTCGGGTGAGCACGTTGCGGAGAAAGAATGGCTGTGACAGCATTATAAGTTGCACAGGATGTCAATAGTAATGCCTTGCGTAAACACACTGTGCTTTCATACACGTAGACGTTCTATGGTAGTTTACATCACAGCCTCCGAGCTGGTAAACAAGCTTATGTAGAAACGACAAGATAGCTACCCTGCTGAATTCGACTAGCTTATATTTACGCACTATGAACCTTGCGAGGTTCCCTCTGCTCAAGCTGGGCACTTTGCCCTTCTAGATGACCACTGTGAAATTATTTAGCAGCGGTGAAGTTCACATAGAGGCACTAAAGTCACAATCTAGACGGCGGGCAACATCCCCAGTGACTCATCGGTGCTATGGCTCTTTATTTCTTTCGCAAGCCTTCTCTCGCATATTCATGAGAGAAAATGCGAAGGCTTGGTCTCTTTATAAAGTCGCTAACGCTTGCTGTATGACTCATCTCTAAGCATGCAAGGATCTGTAGTTTTTAAGATTGTTTTTGACAGATATTAAACTGAAACACTGAGTCGTTATATAGGAAGTAGCGCCTTGAAAACTTGACTATAACTAGGTGGGAAAGTGAAGCAGGTATTCTAGCCAGTATATATATAAAACGGTCAGGCTAACGAAGCCGATGGAGTTCCATCCGGATTCTTCAGCAAAAATTACACAGAGGTTTACAATGGCTTGGCTACAGCTTCGGACGAATGCTCCAGGCCTTCCAGGGGGCTTTATCATTGAGGATCGATCGGTCTACGACGCGACATGTGCGTCAAAGGTGCTCACTTTCTTAACTTGCCCGAAATCAGATGCCGAAGACGTCAAACTGAGAAAGCTGGATAACGAAAGCTTCATCATCGAATGCCCTCTTTTTGCAGCAATCCGAACGAGAGTCAAAGCCGGGCCCGTTTCGTCACAATACACGAAGCATTTCTTGGACAGGATTACGCCATCGCCTATAGTTGTCAAACAATTATACGCTCAAGCATTCTGTCTACTGAGCCACTTGGTGGCTCTATTCGTTGATGATCTGGGCGGATTGTCAAAGTCGGCCGAAGTCCTAGCGTCTCTATTATACGAATGGAATACGCTGGGCATGAGCTCAATGCCATGCCTTCTCGTAGTCACCGATGAAGGGGACATCACTGAGGACGCGTTCATCAGAGAAGTCACCTTGCATTATTTGGAGCTGCTGAGGCATTCTGCTACTGAGATGCCACCGACTTACATAAGCGCCAAAAGCACGTGGACCTCAAATTTTCAAAGCATCACCATCGTCGCGGCGCAGGGGGAGGACTTACACTACCATTTAGTGATATACTCGGAAGAGGTATACCGGCATAGACAGCAGAGCTATTTAGCCTTTTCTCCCGAGACCTTTCACAAACTCCTCCTTCAAGCTGTGTATCAGATAGGGGGCGATGAGCGGTTAAATGTTGTAGGCTTGCTACGATCAGAGTCACAGCAGCTCATCCCGTCACTTTTCGTGTTATATATGCGCGGATTGTTGCGCACGCAAGAAGAGTTTCCTGATTTCAATTGGCAAAGTCTTTTGGCCTCTTCCCTAGCAGTTGACAGTCACCAGTCCTCATATCATAGTACGTACTGGTTTCAATGTCCTAAATATTAAGCTAAAAATAATCAGTCTTCCAAGCTGAATTCGTCTTTGAGGAGGTCTACGAGCTAATTCTTCACCACCTTGCGCGTGAAGTTCGACAGCCAGATCTGGCGGCCGTGGTGAAGCGATACTTTTGCAATTTGGTCGAAAAGGCTGTAGCCAATCCTCAGGTTCTTCTACATGATCATTTGAACCTTCTCAGAAATCATAATGATCTGTTGACGCCCTCTAAAGCTTGTGGAATATGCTATCTACAGGTTCCAACTCATACTGCTACATGCTAATATAAATTGTGTGATTCATGCGCCGACCTTCTTAGGCACCAAAGCAATGATACACATCATTCCGCTTGTATCATTTGCCAAAAGGGCGATATTCTCATCAAACCAAGAAGCGTTGCTGTGCGAGCGTTGATACTGCATGGAAAGACTCCCCGAGCGACGATCGGCTTCCTTTTTCGTTTACGGCGCGCTTTACTGGGCCCACTTGAAGAGTACTTTGACATTATTATAGCGTCTGACAAAGGTATGTTGTACAAATAACCGCAGATCTCAGTCTCTTTTCTCACTCATTCAGTTGTTTCTGTCGCCGTGGACCATTTCCACCGTCGCCAGTCTTTGTCTCAATGCCTTCAAAACTGTACACGAAAGAAGCGAGTACTCAAAAAGCTGAGCCGTCAAGTCCCAAACTTGTTGGGATGCCAAAGCCATCTGGTTCTCTTGCGCGGAAAGTCAATCGTTAGTAGTTATAAAGATCCGCAGAAGCTGAAGGCTTCTCAGCAAGAGGTGATAGAAGCGGAAATTACCAAGTTATGGCCATCAAATCCCGTCATTAGAATAGAGCACAACTCAGACTCGTCCCCGCTCGAGGAAACTTCGCAAGCAAACATAGCATTTGCCGCGCTGTTTTATGTAGAAGTACGTGAAAACGCTAGGTCAACGTCCGTGCAGTTGATGGCATTCTGCTTGATACCGCCAGGAGCTCATCTTCAACGGATTGCTATGCATTTGCGAAGCAATGGAACCAGGCTGCATTATGGAGACGAGGGATGATGGTGTGAAGAAGAACTGTGCGACATCTCCGCATAGGATTGCGTTCGGTCTGGCGGATCCTTCACCAAACAAATTAACTTCGACCATCCTAATCCGGCACTGATACAAGCAAAGATTAACGGTCTTCTCGAACACGCAAGTCTTCAGGGTATTCAAGTCGTACATCGCCCCCCACAAGTTAACTATATCGAGTTGAAAGAAGGTGACTTGCCATTTCAACGTCACTCCGAGGACATTAGCTGCTCTGAGTCCTGGAGCTCTGTGCCTATCAACAACTCAGATGACGAGAGTTTTCAGTTACGTCCGCTTATTAACAAGAATGAAATTGGATCTGGAACGAGAGATATTCCTTCAGCTAGATCTCACATTAGACTGGAACAACGTACAACTGGCCTGCTTCGGAGAAGTGAGGCCGCGGAGATTGTAGAAGCGCAAGAGAGTCAATCTTTAAATTGTTCAGAATCTACGGAAACAGTCTCGTTTGAGGGCAGTAAACTACTTTGCCAAGCGATTGATAATATGTTAAACAAACTGGAGGAGATGCGTGTGAGGTAAGGACAGAACATAAAAACATTAGCTAAAACAGATCCAAGAGATATTCAAAGCTTCTAACACTTTGAGATGCCTTAAAATTGCTGACGAACATCCTGAGACCTTGTGACTATCTTCCTTCGTCGTTCTTCTCCTGTGCAAGTTCTCTTTCGCTTTCTAGTTCCTTGTTCACTGCGAAATTGAGGTCTTCTGGTTGCCTGTTGCTCTTCTATGTTAGTCGAGCCAGGCCAATCGACAGCTGTCCTAGACCCGACATCGCCAGCGACATCTCTGCCTCCCTGTTCTTTCCCGTGTAGAACATCCGGTGTAATATAACGACTACTCTCAGTCGTTGGTGGATATGAAGTAGCAAGCTGCGAAGAAATTGGGTTCCTGGTCAGCGACGATACCAGCTCGTCAATCGGATGATCCTCAGTTCGGCCGCCGTCAACAGACTGCCGCATTGGTGTGGTCAACAAAGAAGAGGGTGACACTTGGCTTTCATTAGAGCCTCTAAACGAAATGGAGTTGCGCGTCCCGTTGCGATCGGCTACGGTATCGAACTGGTCAGGTCCTTTGAGGTTCTCCTGGCGGATTCCTATAGTCCTTAGAAACTGATGAACAGGTGCCCAATCTGGGTGGGAAATGTAGCTGTAAATATTATGGTCGACCTCAACCAGGACGGCTACCTTCGGGCCGAACATGCGATGAAGGGTATTGCCTTTCTTAAAGAGGCCTGTTATGCGGATGTTGTATGCGCGGGTCGGGGACGACATGTTGAGCAGTAGCTTGAGTATAGTATTTGGATTGAAATGCTTGGAACTGGGATTTTGATGTGATGTAGAGGATTCCTTCCTCGAAACGGTGAAAGCATTTGAGCTTTTATAACTCTTCATTAATATGTAACACTCAAAAAAGTGATTTGATCCGTGTCTAAATATAGAAGCTTATTTGCATGCTGTTTCATTAGCCGCGCTCGTCAGTTTATTGTTGTAATTCACAGTTCGTATAAAGGCCTTATCAACCCCCCCAGAAGCAGCAGTGCATGTCTCACAGGTCACAGTTGAATCTTTCCATCCAACATGGCCGGACTTGATGGAGGTCAATGGTATAGCGTTGCCTTGACGTCAATGATAGCTGCAGTCATCTTATGTCGATACGTTTCTCGTCTGCTCTGTTTACTTCGAAAGACAACAAAGCATTACCACAAACCTTTCCTCCTGGCTCTTGGGCTCTTGTCATTCCTGGCAGGGAATATTTGTCTTGTGCTTATTAACGTTGCAGACATTGACGATCGTCAAAAAAGGGCTGCGACTGCTGGAGCCTTGGGGCTGTGCTTAATACTTGTTCCTAGTTGTACAAACATGCTAGCCCAGGCGGCTGGAGTCTCTTTCAAATCTTACTACCTGGCTCACTACTGGGTTGCCTTCGTCGCGGGGAGCTAAGGAGCACTACACGCCGGACTCGTATAGCCTGACCAGTGGAGGGTGCTAGAGATATCTGGATTACTCGTAAGAAACTCCCCTAAAATCTTTCTACGTAGGAGATAATTGACCAAGATGAAGGTGGCAGCGTTTCTCGTAATTAACACGATTTCCTATGCCGCGTTTTCTTTCTTTTCGTTACGACAACGTTTCTACTCGCTCTATATTACTATTCACTCTGGAACAGCTCTCGGTGTGTTTGTGTCTCTCTTACTCCATACCCTATCTTCGTTGGTGAACTTCTACAAAATACTCTGGATTTCCAGATATGCTTTGGTCTGGGCTGTCATGTTTTTTTTTTGCGTGAAACCAGCCTTCTCAAGGCGAAATGGTCGCGTCGAGTTGATTGCTGAGTTTCAGAGCGCGGCGGCCATACGCGTTCAACTTTCTGAGAAAATACCTATGTACCTGGGTGCGTATTTTTATCTTTGTTTGCAAAATGGGCGGTTCTACAGACTGTTCGGATTACCAGTCATCTTGTATTCGTGGAAACCTGTGGGCTGTTCTTTTCCTACTCAGCTTCAGCTTCCGGAACACGACAGATTCATCAAAGGGGATACACAGAATGATACTTCCCCGTCAAAAGAACCGCGGACGCAACATCCTCCGTTGTCTTCAAAGGGGTGGAAGAGTGAGGCGGCTCGGCTTGCGCAGCCACTTAAGGGAGCTTACGCAGTCTTCAGAACGGATTACAGTAGTGACCTAGTAGCAACATCGCAGAAGGTCTTTCTAGATAGGCTATATAGGCAGGATATCTATCTTGAAAATTTCAAGACTATCACCCTGGTTGCAGAAGGCTGCAGCATCTTTAGGACCTTTCCGCACGCTATGTTTCTCGCCTAGCATGCGTTCCATAACTGTGACGAGAGGAGAAAGATGAAAGACCAGAAAGATTTCAGCTGATCAGCTGAAAGACTCTATAGTGATATAACGAGAAAAGTCAACCTTTTCTAGGTCTTAGAACTGCAAGCGCAAGACTAGTTAGCTATAAGCAAGTTATCCCAGCTGATGTCCCTTAATAACAGCCATATAAGTCACACATTTCTTCAGACTCTCAGACTTACATAACTTGCAGGCGCTCTTGCATGTTTACATCATTTATCTGAAGCCGATCGATGGGGCCGAGGATACGCTGAGGATACCAGATCACGTCAAGTAGATGCAGTCACACAGGACCAGAGAGCATCAGTACAAACTTCTGCATGAAATCCTCGTACTAGACTCCTATAGATCCGATTCATCGGCTGTTCTCAGTATATCACACGCATCACTAAAGAGCTTTAATATACTAAGAAGGTCAGTCAGCGGGAAGGCAGAATTTGTCAACGCTGTCCATAAGTTCGTTCACCAGGCTGGAATAGAAACGCAGGTCTTCCAGTCCGAATATCCCGAGACTCGAGAGCAGACAACTGCTTTCAAGCGAGCCACAAAGAACGTAAATCTGGATCAAGATGTGGAAAAGGGAAATGTCATCCAGACAGGGACACATCACCCAACTCTGGCAAAGCGTAAGATTCGGGTGGAAAACATCCGGAGAGTTCCCTGAAAGAAATAGGCATCCCGAATATCTGTTTTCAATCACAGCTTCGCAACTTTTAGGTTCTTGTTTTCATGTTTTGTTTTCGGTGTCTTGTTCGTCTTTTGTGAAATCCAAGTAGTATATCATGAAATGTGAAACCCTAAACAAAAAGGTCATGGTAATTACTGCGACTGCTGGATTCTTTGCGTTGAACTTGCTCTATAAAAGGGCAAGACGACAGATTCTTATACCAGCTGCGACTGCTTTTGATCAGTGGAAGGTGACACAATGTCAGAAAATGACAGCTCTTTGAGCGGCCGCAACATCGTGGTGTGCGGGACTTTCAAACCTCGCACGCAAGACGACATCGTGAAAGAGATTGAACGACTCGGGGGGACGGGCTTCAAGAATAAACTCCCTGATGATGCGCTTTGTGTCATTTGCACTCCAGAGGCGGCGAAGACAAACAAAACTGTGCAAGATGCAACTACCAAAGGTATACGAGTTGTTGGTGTGCAGTGGCTTGATGATGGGGGCTCTACAGCAGACCTAGATCAATACCTCATCAGACGCAACGAGGATGAGGCTGAGAACCGCCGCGAAAGTCTGAGCCACAGCACTCCACCGCAGCAAACTGCTGATCCTTTAAAGCTAGAAACTCTAGAAACTAGGAGTGGGATGGACTGTTACGAAGCAAACGCGGAATCTGCAGAGAGTACCCCGACGAGGAAGCTAAGCACTTGGACAGGTATGTTGAACAGCGCACTGAAGTCTGTTACGCCCTATAAGAAGTCTTCTGCAGCTCCGACTGTTGGAGAAGCTAAGGTGTTATTTGAGCATCCTACTTTCAAAGGAAAGGAGACATCAGAGACGGCCAGTCGCTCCGATCCAACCGATGCCGACGTCGGCCCTAAAGCAATTTCCGGCGGCGGGCATGAGGATCCCTCCTCTCTAACAGAAAAGCCATCTTCTGCTAGAACGAGTGTTGTCGGTCAGATTGGAGAATCTCAATCCGGCGACAGCACTGAGGGTCCGATTCACGCGTCATCCCAGAGGCCTGACAGTTCCTGTGAAGGCAGCGACCCGATCCCAGCGTCATCTGCAAGCCCTGAGGCGCAGACTGATGGCCGGCGAGAAGGTAGCACTGAGAGCAACCCGATCCCAGTGTCATCTGCAAGCCCTGAGGCGCAGACTGATGGCTGGCGAGAGGGCAGCACTGAGAGCAACCCGATCCATATGTCTTCTGAAAGTCCGGAGCCTTGGAAAACTAGCCAGGCATCACCCATCTTGAAGCAAGAAAGCCAGGACGGCAATAGGCAACAGCTGCAGTCAGGTTGTGACGACCAGGACTATGGGAGATAAGAACGTCATGAGCTACAGAAGAGGGACTAAGATAAATCTAATCAAGGCAATGGACTGGATACAGCTGGGGACAGCGATAAAGAAAACCGAGAGCCCTCTTAGTAAGAACCTGATTTATATGAAGCAACGCCTGTTATTTAAGCGAAACACCCTGCTACTCAGGGAGAGTCTAACCCTCAAACACAGAAAGACCAGACGGATAAGGCGCTTCAAGGGCAGTTGGAGACCTCGCGTGAAAAGCAGCCAGAGCCAGGGCGAGTCATCCAGAGCACCGAGTCAGCTGAAGAAGTGCATTATGGTGAGAAATATAGAAAAGGCAAAACTCTGGTGGCAATCCCTCTAAAGGCCTCACTGTTCCAATCCAGTAATCAAGGTCAATCGGCCAAGGGGCTGCGATCTCCAGAATCCACCACAACAGTTATGCGTGATGATGCCTTCGATCCGCATAAATGGGCCGAAACACATGCAATTGGTGGAAATCAGATGGAAAGGCATCTTAAATTTTCGGACTGGAAAGATTTTCCGCACCTAAAGACAGGCCTGTGGATTGAAATAGACGACTTTGAGGAGCCTGATAGGAAGATATGGGTGTTGGCGAGAGGTATCACGTATAAGAACTAGTTGGCAGTGGAGTCTATCGGCTTCAAGGAAGGACAGAGCTGAGGGCTTAGTCTCAGCGCAGCGGCTTATAAGAACGAGATTGCTGCGTTGCGCAGAAAAGGAATTAGGCAGTTTCTACTAGGAGAGGCGAAGGATTTCACAGGTATCAAGGGAAGAAAGTGATAGGATGACGCATAAAATGCTTTCAACGTCGTCTTTTTTGCAGAAGCTTATGGTGAAAAGAATAACGGAGATTGCCTGGTTGTCTACGACGAAGGGAAGGCTTTGTCGAAGACCGACATTATTAAAGCAGGCGGTACTAAGTGGGGGAGAATTATCGAAAGCTATCAGCGGCCTGAGATAAGTGCCGCTCCCGGCAAAGCGCTGTGGCCAGAGGAGAGCATGACAAGGGCAGCAGCGTCGACAGCCATTCCGCCTGCGACTCGATTAGCGTCCTCGCCGCCTGCTGCTATGTTGCTAACACTGAAGTCGGTGGGGCAACCTCGGTTCGCTCAGTACGTCCCACACACCCTGCAGGCTGTTCTAAGGCCTGGAGGTGGTGTTCCTCTTCAGCGGTCTTCCACTGAACGAACGCAGCGCGCAGCGTTTCCGCCGGTGAGTTCGCTTTCTTCTGTACCCGCGGCCCCGCAGCCTTCTGCCACACCAACTGCTCCTATGGGCTTCCCCCCAGCGGTTGTTCCCCCAGCGGTTGTTCCCCAGCGGTTGTTCCCCCAGCGGTGGTTCCCCCGACTAGACCTCCCCCAACAAACATGGCCCAGGGCTTTCAGCAGCCTATGTACCGCCAATTCCCTGGGCCACAAAATTGGATGCAGCCGCCGATGGGTTGGCCGGCCCAGGAGTTTGTATCATACCAGCAGCAAGCCGCACCATTTTACGTCCTGCCTGCTTCGCAGTCACCATACTCCACACGCGACGTCTCCATGGACCTGAGTGGTAGCTTCAGAGGCTTATCCCAGCCTCCCCTAGCGTTTCAAACCGCAACAGAACCACCTAACTTGAAATCTCGCGGACGCGTTTTGCTTCAACCAAATATGCAAGGCGTTTGGCATCTCGGCACATTTAAAGCGTCTTTTCCAGATGGCCGTATACCATCACTGGCCGGCCAGGTAGACTGGGAAACAGATGGGCTAAATGAATACGCCCGGACAAGGGATGGTAGACTGTGGCGAGTGGCACTTGAAGTGAACCCTTAGTGACTCTTGTGTTTTCCGAATAACGAGTTGCTTTTGTATTTTCAGAAGGTATAACACCAATAGATCTCCTTTTGTTATTCATAACATGAAGGACTTGTGCATGATTTCTGCGTCGTAAACTATGAGTGTCCTAAGCCATAACTGTCGTTCGTCGCTACGGCTACAGCTTGGCTGGTGAGTTGCTGGCTGCGCCAGTGCCCCACTCAAAAATTTGGGGCCAATCGATAAGCGTCGATAAGCGGAAGTACATGCGGCCCGAGCTTATTCCCAGCGTCTTAGACCCCCGGGTTTAAGAGTAGCCCGCTAGAGTCCCCTACCCTACAGGGGCCGCCTTTCTAAAGCCACTTACACGGGGCGTATTAATAGGCTACGCTTAGTAACCAATGTCACTTTGTGGGTTTGTGGGACTGAAGTGTGAGCTATTTCTCTCTCGCACCTAAAGGGATAACGTCGATCTGGCGTGCTCCCGGTCGGAGGCGGAATTGGGCAGCAGGCCACCAACATCGGTGACGAGAGTAATCGGATGGCGGAACTCGAAGCCGGAGTACACAAACCAGACAGCAGATGTCAGGTTTTCGGAATCCCCTCAAGGCTTGGGGCGCAACGCCAGACGACAACACTATATTATCCGTCTCTCACTGCCTGCCCACCACACCTCTCCAATCTCCATCATCAACCTCCACTTCGCGGCCAATGGAGAACAAGACTGCCATTACCATTGTCGTCACTCCCCCCTCCCCCGTTGCGGATCAAGTGATTTCGCCAGAGAAAGATGCCCTCGTCTGTAGCCGACAGCCTGAGCAGTGAGCTCTCTGACGAGACGTACATATGGGCTGGATCGCCGTCGGATTCTTCGCCGCCAGCGTACAGCTCTAGCCTGACGCTTAATCGTGACCCTGGAGACCGTAGCCCCGACCCAGAGCCGGAGGCTCTCGAGCGTGTTGTGCGAGCCATCGTGCATGGAGACACCACCATGGCCCTCGGCCTCATGGAAAGCGGCATCCCCATCTCAGGATCTCTCCTAATTGAGCAGCTGCGAGCCCCCGGGTCAGATCTCAACAAGGGGATGGACTGCGGTAGTGACAATGTTCTGCATTTCCTTCTACATGCCACTACAGACCAGTTTCCTGATAAGGTGGAGACGGTGAAATTTCTGCTCCACAGCAGGATGGATCCCCTCGTGCAGGGTGCTCTAGGCGACACAGCGCTCCACCTCCTGTCCGGCGCGCCCAGATTTCCTGAGCCTCTGGAAGAGACGAGCCAGCTGGCGGTTCTGAAGTATCTCCTTCGCAACGACGAGGAAGCGCTGAGGCTTCCTGGGCCGCTGGCATCTGCCTGCACCTATGCTGAGAATGTCAACCTTCGTAATGAGTACGGGAACACGCTACTGTCCATCGCTGTTTTGTACGGCTATCAAGACTGCGTCAAGCTGCTCCTGGAGAGCGGCGCCGACCCAGACGTAAGGGGAGAAAATGACCGTAAGCCTCTATCTTGGGCTTTGGAGCGAGGCAACGTGAGTATCATGAACATGCTCTTGGATTACGGCGCTCGTTTCGACCAGCAGATTCTCAGAGAGGCTTGCATCGCAACGATGGACAGGGCTGTGCAGGAATTTTGTGCAAATTGGACCACAGAGTAAGATCGCAACGGATACAGTAAGTGAATGCTAGTTAGTTACCGCGGGAGTAGGTGTAGAGCTTCAGTCGCTTGCCAGCTGTCACAAGATTGTGTATGAGGCAGTCAAGATAGAGGACACTTGAATGAGCGTATGTATTGATCAATCTATCATCATGATGATGCTGGTGTTGGTTCTTGTTGTTGATTGTTGAAGGAAAAGTGGGTGTGTTCTTCCTGGAATCCGACATCGGAATATTCGAAGAAATAGGTGTTATATGCATACTCTGAATATGCAATCCTTGTGTCTGACGTATCCATATTCGGATAGTCTTATCTGACACCAGCGTGGAAATGCTGGCTCCATCCTCGCAACTGTCTCTAAACTGTCGCCCTTGAAAATCATTGTGTGATCTTATCTTCGGACCGGTCGTTAGTAACCGACATAAGGATTGTTGTCGCGCTGGTCTCGTAGCGTTTTTTTTTTTTTTTTCAGGCAACAACCTCTTAAGGTCGATTTCCACTGCATCATGTAAAGCATCCAACGTAGGGGCTGTTCATCGTATGACTGGCCTGGAGCCCATCTGCGGTGGTAATTGGCTCCTAATTCGACCACAGATGCCCACATGCCTCACGCCCAAGACCTGTGTCTAAGAGGCAGCCAGCATACACAACGAATCAAATTCACAGATGGCTCAGCCTGCTGCATCCTGCTGCATGGAGGCGCTCATAACCTTGTCACACAGCCAGAGCCTGATCTCACGCGGGCAGTAGGTGAAAAGACGGGTAATCCTGACCTCCCACCTTCTGACTTGTCTTGTCCTTGCTCTTGCCATCGTTCTTCCCATTCGCTTGCCTTCTAATCTTACCTAACGGACGCGCTCGTATTTTATCAACAATCACAGCTTTGCTTTTTACTAGTGATTAAGCTTCAGTCATGGCAGACGCCACAAAATACACAGTCGGCTGGATATGCGCTATTCCCACTGAATTCGACGCAGCACAGATCTTCCTCGACGAAGAACACGAAGACCAGCCCCCGGTCGCTCAAAGAGACAACAACAACTATGCCCTGGGTCGAATCGGCAGTCATAATGTCGTGATCGCTGTTTTGCCTGATGGAGAATACGGCACAAATGCCGCAGCAGCCGTGGCGCGGGACATGCTGCACACCTTTCCGAATGTGCGCATCGGGCTCATGGTCGGTATCGGCGGCGGCGCGCCCAGTCCGAAGCATGACGTCCGGCTTGGAGACATCGTTGTTAGCAGTCGGGACGGGGGCAAAGGCGGCGTCTTCCAGTACGACTTCGGAAAGGCTGTTCAGGACCGGGACATCTCCTTCCAACACACCGACTTTTTGGACCAGCCACCTACAGTATTGCGAACGGCCGTTAACGCGCTCAAGAGTCGGTACAAAAGAAAAGGACATCAGCTGAATACTGCTGTAGAAACAGCGTTAGAACGATGGCCTAGACTGAAAGCGGAGTACTCAAGGCCTCCCACTGAGAGCGACAGGCTCCACCGATCCGAAGTCATCTATCAGGACGCATCAGACGGATGCGACAGCTTATATAGTGGCGACCCGACATATTTGATCGACCGGCCAAAACGAGGTTAATATAACGACAACCCTGCAATTCACTATAGTCTGATTGCAAGTGCGAACCAGCTGATAAAAGATGCTAGAATTAGGGATAAATTATCGGAAAAATATGGTGTCCTTTGCTTTGAGATGGAGGCTGCTGGTCTGATGAACCATTTCCCATGTCTGGTAATCCGCGGAATCTGCGACTACTCTGACTCGCACAAGAACAAGAAATGGCAAGGGTTCGCGGCCATGACGGCGGCTGCTTATGCGACGGACCTCTTGCGTCAGATACCACTGAACAAGGTCGAGGCCGAGAAGCCACTAGGGGAGGTGTTGGGCCAACGTTAGTATGGGAACCTGAGTTCTATTATCACTATCTAATTCAATATAGTCGAAACAAATCTCAGCTCTATACATGACGTCGCGAATCAAACAAAGACCGCTATGATAGCCTCCAGACACAATCAGCATGTTGAGAAGCTTAGTCGCTGGCTATCAGCTGCAGATCCGTCAACCAATGCGACGAGAGCGAGAGAACTCCGGCACGCTGGCACTGGAGTCTGGCTATTGGGAAATGATGCATTTCTTGAGTGGGAGGCTGGAAAACGCCAGCACTTATGGCTATATGGTCTTGCGGGATGTGGCAAGACGGTTCTGAGCACAACAGTTCTTGATCATCTCGACAAAACAGGAGCATACCTTACCCTAAGGTTCTTTTTCGATTTCGCCGACACAAGGAAGCAAACACTAGAGGACTTATTACGCTCATTGGCCTTTCAACTGCATCACACGGGGATAGAGGCCACAAACATACTCAATAGACTGTTCATGTCTAGCGACGATGGCCGCCGGCAACCAGACGTCAGCGCTCTTTCGGCCTGTGTCGAGTCGATGTTACGGAGCTCCCCCAGAACCGCCATCGTCCTAGACGCTTTGGATGAATGCACAACCAAAGATGAGCTACTTTCCTGGGTTGGGCGACTTTCCGGTAGCTCGAACACAAAGAAACCCCAGCTCATTGTGACTGGGCGGCCGGAAGCAGAGTTTCAGCACGAGATTCCTCGGCTTTTCGGCAAAGACAACTGCAAGATGCTCAGCAAGGAGGCTGTGAACGCTGACATACGTTCCTATGTCGATCACGAGCTTCATCAGCGGTTTGACTTCACGAGGAAGAAAATACCTGAAGATGTTGCAGACCAAATTCGCAGTCGGGTTGGAGATGGAGCTGATGGAATGTAAGTGCGCAGGATATGTTATAAGGTACTGCCAATCTCTAACTTTTAGTCCAGGTTTCGATGGGCGGCGTGTCAGCTGGACAGCCTTGCCAAATGTCTCAACGCTTATGACACCCAGCAAGCTTTAGATAATTTGCCTGGGGACCTCAACGAGACATACCGACGTATGCTCCATACCATACCGCCGAACCTTGAACGCGCCGCATTTCGTCTTCTACAATTTCTTGTCCATGCCAAACGACCTTTGACGATCTCTGAAGCCGTGGAGGTGATTGCTACCCTGATAGACAAAGAACCTCCAGAGTTCAACAAGGGATGCAGGCTTTACTGTGACGATGATATACTGCGTTACTGTCCCAGTTTGATATCAATTGCTGAGGTTACGCGAGGCAAAGCAACTATATGGGAAGTCCGGCTTGCCCACTTTTCGGTACAAGAGTACCTGGCGAACCAAAGCGAGTTCGACACTGAAATGGCCGGCATTGCAATCTCGAGGACTTGCTTCACCTATATTAAAGGCATTGATTGTAGCTTCCGCGCCATGAGATCGACCTTCCCTCTGGCACGATATGCTGCGGAAATAGCAATGGAACATGCCCGGTTAGCAGAATCGTCCAATGAAACTTATAACGCTACAGCAACCTTTTTCCAAGCAGAGACTACTTTCAAACGATGGGCTTACCTCTATCAGCCCGACATGCCTTGGAAGGATGATCCTGGGTTCCCCGAAGCAAGATGCCTGTATTATACTTGTCTCTGTGGACTCTTAAGGGTATCCAGATTCCTCCTCAACGAAGGCGCAGACGTCAACGCTCAGGGCGGGAGGTATGGCAACGCTCTCCAGGCTGCCTCTTCTGGAGGCCATCAAGAGATTATGCAGCTTCTCCTCAACAAAGGCGCAGACGTCAACGCTCAGGGCGGCGAGTTTGGCAACGCTCTCTACGCTGCCTCTTCTGGAGGCCATCAAGAGATTGTGGAGCTTCTCCTCAACGAAGGCGCAGACGTCAACGCTCAGGGCGGCTGGTATGGCAACGCTCTCCAGGCTGCCTCTTCTGGAGGCCATCAAGAGATTGTGGAGCTTCTCCTCAACGAAGGCGCAGACGTCAACGCTCAGGGCGGGAGGTATAGCAAAGCTCTCCAGGCTGCCTCTTCTGAAGGCTATCAAGAGATTGTGCAGCTTCTCCTTAACAAAGGCGCAGACGTCAACGCTCTGGGCGGCTTCTATGGCAACGCTCTCTACGCTGCCTCTTCTAAAGGCCATCAAGAGATTGTGGAGCTTCTCCTTAACAAAGGCGCAGACGTCAACGCTCAGGGCGGGAGGTATGGCAACGCTCTCCAGGCTGCCTCTTCTGGAGGCCATCAAGAGATTGTGGAGCTTCTCCTCAACGAAGGCGCAGACGTCAACGCTCAGAGCGGCTTCTATAGCAACGCTCTCTGCGCTGCCTCTTCTAAAGGCCATCAAGAGATTGTGGAGCTTCTCCTTAACAAAGGCGCAGACGTCAACGCTCAGGGCGGCTACTTTGGCAACGCTCTCCAGGCTGCCTCTTCTAAAGGCTATCAAGAGATTATGCAGCTTCTCCTCAATAAAGGCGCAGACGTTAATGCTCAGGGCGGCAAGTTTGGCAACGCTCTCCAGGCTGCCTCTGATGGAGGCCATCAAGAGATTGTGCAGCTTCTCCTCAATAAAGGCGCAGATGTCAATGCTCAGGGCGGCTACTTTGGCAATGCTCTCTACACTGCCTCTTCTGGAGGCTATCAAGAGATTGTGCAGCTTCTCTTTAACAAAGGCGCAGATGTTAACGCTCAGGGCGGCGAGTTTGGCAACGCTCTCCAGGCTGCCTCTTCTGAAGGCCATCAAGAGATTGTGCAGCTTCTCCTTAATAAAGGCGCAGACGTCAACGCTCAGGGTGGGAGGTATAGCAACGCTCTCTACGCTGCCTCTTCTGAAGGCCATCAAGAGATTGTGGAGCTTCTCCTTAACAAAGGCGCAGATGTTAACGCTCAGGGCGGGAGGTATGGCAACGCTCTCCAGGCTGCCTCTTCTGGAGGCCATCAAGAGATTGTGCAGCTTCTCCTCAACAAAGGCGCAGACGTTAACGCTCAGGGCGGCAAGTTTGGCAACGCTCTCTACGCTGCCTCTTCTAAAGGCTATCAAGAGATTGTGCAGCTTCTCCTTAACAAAGGCGCAGATATGAGCAATCACTGGCAAAACTCAGATACCAGGGGATGAAACATGAGTACGGAAGACAGCAACCAGTCATGGAAACACTTTTAAGCCTGCTTTAAGGCAAATGTCAAGCCTATCATGCAGCTCTTACGATCTTAATTTTAGTACCATCTTCTCGTATTTTACGACTTAGAAGTAGAGCTCTCCCTACATATCTCCGAGGATAATTTCAATAACTTATGCAAAACGCTCAATCATCCTCACATAGTCACGTTGGACTACAGGCAAAAGAGCAGGTCTGTTACAGCCCAACCAGTTGGGGTCCTGGCCGACGTAGCTATATAGTGCAGAACAGGGGATAATGATACCAGAGGTGTCATCAGCGAAGCTTTTGCTTTGCGCTACAGTTGGTTTCCTTTACCCGCTCGTAATAACTTCTAGCGAAGCATACACTCCTTCTAATTATATTAAGGGACTCTAGCGGGTAAGGCATAGGCTTTGTTCCTAGCAGCCTATTCACTTGACGACGATTGTACTGTGTAAGGGGCTGGCCCCTAGGCTTGTTCAACGTAGAGGTGCCGTCGATTGACTATTCTAAGCCGAAGAAGGAAGAAAGGGCTTTACAAGAGTAGGCATCTGACAGATCATCAGTATGGCCAATAGCAGCATAATGAATGTGGGATAAAGTTGGTTGTATTGCTTAGTGTAATCTGCTGGTCCTGCAGTAGATCTATATAAACGATTGGCGTTTATCCCTTGTAAGGCAATCCTGGCCTGAATATGTCGTTGACTGAGTAATGACTGTAACCAGTGAGTTTCACCTAAGCGAGGGGATCCCTAGTTCTGACAGCACCTAACAGCTGTGAAGCAAACCGGGTTAGGCGGTGTACCGCGGCAGAATTATGGGTCCAACGGATCCGGATCTCGGTAACTGCTCCGGCAAAGCCGGAGATATCAATCCGGGCTCTAGCCCGTGACATACTGCGGCTCAGCGTCAGCAGAATGGTTCCCATAAAAGCCTGTTCATTCAGGCTGTAGTTGACGTTCATAGGAGATAGCACGGACTAGGCGAGAACGAGAAGCTGGAGGCGGAATCGGTTCCCTAAATAATCTTGGGCGGAAGAGGAGCCCGTCTAGAATTGCGGACAGCTAACGAAGCTCCAGATGTTTGCCGAGCGAAGCAGACGCGTACCTTTTCGCCAACCACACTGTTACAAGGCTCCATTAAAGGCCCCACTGAGCATATCAGGCAGACGGCTCATCGGGGCTGGGCTCTCCATTATTCGCCTTCTCTCCATGCCTTCTGAGAGAGCTACGTGAGAGGATATAGGCAAAGATGGTTACTGCGCCTCTCAAAGCCATGCATGTTCTTCGGTACCATCGATGTGTTGGATTTCGCTTGGTTGAGTGTAACGTCGCCTTCGACTTTACGTTAATTCAGGCTGACCAAGCCCTGGATATCATACAGCAACCCTGAGGCAGACGTACTGCTGTTCATTGAATTCGTTTCAGCCGCCAAATATATACTATGGTAGGATCGCTGTTCCTGCGTTTTTCTTGGCGATACTCTAGCAATGCTTGCGTCGGCTGCTGACAGATCATCAGTATGGCCACTAGCAGCATAGTTAATGAATGTGGGATAAAGTTGGCTATAGTTATTGGTCACACACACAACTACTCTCTCAGTAATGAGTCCAAGCGTGAAAGTCGCCGACGTCTCATTCAGGTGGAGGATCCTGCCCGTCTTGTTATATTCCTACTCTCAATAAGACGTGCTCGCATAAGGTAAATGAAAAAGGCACACTAGTATGCTTTCATCGGCCAGCTGAATTTCACAGCCTCTTCCTCCCTACATCAACCAGATCTTAGCTTACAGTAGTTCTGGGTCCCCTGGCTTCATAGAAACATAGGAAGCATGCTATTCTGGCCGCAGACGACTTCCTCTGTCATATCAAGCACCTTGAGCAAACATGTTTCGCAGCAACTCAATGCATACTTTGCTGACATATTCGGCCATGGCAAAAAGCTTATTTTAAATTCACTATAAACGTTGCAACAGATGCTGTCCCTCCTTAGCCTGATTTGCAGCTACAGTCATTCTTGTGCGAAGCTCTCTGGTGTGAACACCTTTGGAATAGGGTAAGTCCTGTCCTGAGTACTTGTCAATAATGCATCAGGCATGACTGGGAAGAGAAACAAACGAGATGGGTTGGCGAACGCCAGCTAGAGTCGTCGGACGAATCAAAAATCAGGTACTTC
Source organism: Colletotrichum camelliae (assembly GCA_018853505.1). Taxonomy (NCBI): domain Eukaryota; kingdom Fungi; phylum Ascomycota; class Sordariomycetes; order Glomerellales; family Glomerellaceae; genus Colletotrichum; species Colletotrichum camelliae. Next base: position 6,235,571 of record JAELVL010000002.1, on the reverse strand, counting down.
CCTGCAGTTCTCACGATAAGGAAGACGTCTGCGTTGAAGTCTTGCTGGAAATCGCGATGGAATTCGTGAGCCTTCTTAGCCAGGTTGAGTTTCCGACGGCGCAGTCTCTCTATCTGTCTAGCTCTGGCTGCTCGACCTGAGCTCTGAGTCGTCCGCAGGATCACTTTGCAAGGCTTTATGCCTATATTCTCGGTGTCGTGGTCAGGAGTGATAGTGGCTCTAGTGTCAACGGAATCTTGAACGGGCAAGAGCTCTTGCTCAGGCGTGGGTTCGCGACAGAATTGTTGGGTTTCCATGTTTTCGCCCGTGTGCTTCACGAACTTGCCTATGTCTGAGAGACATTCTACTTATATCTCAGGATGCCTTTTGGTGTATATATTGTTGGTATCTGTGTGATATGAACAGAGAGAAAGCAGAAACCTGGAACATTGAAGTTGGGCTGTCGTTGGCCGGCAGCTTGTCCCGGAATAGAACAGCGTTGCTTAAATTAGAAACCCCTAAGCGCCGGATCTCTGAAGGAGAGGATGGCGAATAAATTCTTGTTATATCAATGTTGACAACTGCATTTGAAAACACGATTCTTGTGCCAGACTAGAACCACAATGCAGACCCAACACCTTTATCGTCAGAGCTGCGCTCAGCAAAAGTCTTACTACGTCTGTAGCAAGAATGGGTTTCGTGGCTGCTGTGCAGTCGATCCTTGTGATTTGGCTGATTGTCCTGACAACCTCGGCGTCACGTCATTTTCAATCTCTTCATTTGCGTCAGCTACTACAACCTTTTCTTCCACAACGAGGCTCAGTACTACTACCACCCCAAGTACTTCTGCCACCTCTATTGTGACTATCGTGACTGCCATCACACCTACCACGTTGATGACGGATTCTGAGGCCGACAGACCTATAATACAGGGCGCACCACTCTTCATAATTATTCTAGCCATCGCAATTTCTATCCCTGTGTTAGCCTTCTCATGCTTTCTCTGGTTGCATTCCAGAGACCGGGAGAATGCAGAGGAACAGGTCTCTGCTGAACAGTCTGGATCATTGCCTTGTAGGTTACCACACTGCATACTTACGAAACCTCTAACCTCATTTAGATAATGTTTCGGAACCCCAAACCTACCGGATGGGTGATATTGGGCTTGCAACTACGGCACCTTTCTCATCCGCAATAGAAACTGCCATAGCTGAGTTGCCTGATAAGGAATGGTTTGCTGGGAGGAATGATGGCAGCACTTCCAACGAGCAGGACTCGCCTCATCCAAGGCCAAATCTGGATGCCACGCCTGCCGAGGTCACGCAGCGGAAGTATGTGACCAGCTGGTCTAACTTCAACTAGACTGCTCTCTAGTAAGCGGATTAGTGGCCGGCCTCCGCCGCATGGATTTGATTGTAAGATAGTGTAGCACTGGGTTCTACTCTCTAAGTATAAATAAAGATTAAGCTTTCGCTCGGTCCTTTGGATTCTTTACTTTCAACTTCTTGATTACTGCGTTGTGGCACAATGGCTAGTAAACCGGATGCTGAGCCGGAGTTTTCCTACTTCTGCGCCTGGTGCTATCGCCCTTTGACGGAGCGTGTTCTCCTGACTGCGTGTTCTTGCGTGGGTGCATCCTATACCTGCGCCGTTAGGCTCATGCTAACAACAACCAAGGTCATATGTTCAACATGCTGTAGAAACTACCAAGACTACGACTCGTCCGGCAGTCTAATTTGCTCCAAGTACAGTCATCATATCAGAGGCCCGCAAGACACTTGGGTGCTTTATGGCGTGGAGTGTGTGATCTGTCACGATAACTGCGAAAGGCACCTCGTGGCAATTCGTTGCGGTAGCCTACACTGTTTCTCTTTCAAGAATAGCCCCTGATGAGTCCTAGGTCATGTTTTTCACAGTGAATGTCTGCAAGAAGCAGGGCCTCAATTTCTCAACAAATGTCCTTACTGCCAGACAGAGGGTTCAGGAAAGCAGCTGCGGGTGAATCCAACTTATTCGGCTTTGCAGAAGCACGGCAAGCCAGACGAGGTGGAAAAGACCACTAGTGAGAAAATACGGCAATTGAAGCGCGAGGAACAGCGTTGCCTGTTACGCCTGCAATTAGAGGGGGCTTTGAAGCATGAGAGGGAGCTGCGAAGGGAATGTCATCTATGGTGGACTCGAGAACCCAAACATAAGGCCCTGTAGTTTGACTTTATCAACTCAAACTAAGTCCTAGTTGTGTTATACAGTAAAATGCTGAACTGTACTCTCCAGTCTGAGAGAGCTGAGGTGGAAGATATAGTGTCTGTATGATCCACACCAAGGACGTTCTCTCTCAGGCGGACACAGTCCTGCAGCAGTTGCATTGCATCTTTCTATCGTTTCAGATTTTTCCAAGTGAAGGCCAGATTATGCATGCTCGTCAGCGTGGAGGGATGCTCCTCTCTAAGCACCCTCTTTCTCGTCTCCATCACCCGCACCTCCAGCTCCTCGGCCTCCTTCCATCGGCCTTGGTTCCTGTACGTCGACGCCAGGTTGGCCATGCTCGTCAGCGTCGAGGGATGCTCCTCTCCCAATATGTTCTCCCGCAGCTTGAGGGATTGAGCTACAACTTGTTCTGCCTGTGCCCACTGACCGTAATATAGGAAATAACCCGTTATATTGAGCAAAAGGGACGCTCTTGCAAGTCGCTCTTTACGAGAAATACTCGCGCTGTGTTGGAGAACGGCATTAGCATGGGGGAGGTAATCCTGGCAAAGTTGGCGACTCTCATATCGACCATACGGATATAGGTCTGACGCTACCTCAAGAGCATCTTCTATGCAACCCGCAAGCCTGCTGTGTATATCCAACCATTTCCGTGTCACCAGCTGTATTAGCTGATGCATATCAATCGCATTATTTTTGGCTTCTGATATGAGCGAGAACGCTTTGAGAGTACCTAGGGCCTTGAACATTTTGCTAGTGCTGATTTGTTGTCCCCGTTTTTTCCTCTGGTCGCAGAAACCAACTACAAGGTTTTCGGGAATGCCTTGGCGGTCTAGGAGACAAGCAAAGGATAGAAGATCGCTTGCCAGGGGATCTTGTTGCCGATTCTGATTAAACGAGACGATCTATATAGCTGTGAGTGTGTGTGGTGTCTCAGAGTCTCTCCCTATTGCTTCAAATGGCTCGCTTAGTTGATCCACCAGGCTGTCGTTACTTTCCTCCAAGAGTTGAAGATACCTGTCAATTGACATGCTGTTCTTTTGGATGAATGCAGCAGCTTGTGCAAGAGCGAGCGGTAGATGCTCCAGCTGAGTGGAGAGCATAGATGCCTCCTCAGTGAGAAGTTCGTCGTTGAGAATTTGATGCAGCAGCTGGTATAATTTATTCTCGCTCATGTCTCCAACTTTGATGATTGCTTTCCCCCGCATAAGCCTCAATGCAGTCTGTTTATTCCTTGTGGTGACTAAAATGCAGCCGTGCCTGCACTCGGGAATATAGCGGCCAAGGCCATCTTGTGTGTTGGCTGACAGATATATATTGGTGATGCTGTCATTGGATAGCGACGGGAAGAACAGCTGTGTGTCGTCGGCGTTATCGATAACCATCAGCCACCAGCCTCGAACGCCGTTTTCCAGCCAAGTCTTAACAAGCATGAGCATGTCAGCTTTAGGATCATCATACCCAGGGATGCCACATTCTTAGGCGATGGTGGAAAAGGCTTAGCGAAATCGGTCTGCATTGCTCGCATGAACCCAAAATACAGAAACGTCTGGGTAGGCATGTTGCACCCAGAAGACGTAGGCAAGCGCAATTTGTGTTTTCCTATGTGAGGTTAGACAGTACAGAGGCTCGGAGGAGGTAATAGCATTACCTAACAACTCCAAGACCATAAAGCGCGATTCTCGGCCGCGGTCCTGCAGCCTGGTCGACGTGCGGCTCGTGCCCGAAAAGCCGTTTAATCTGAAGCAGAGTTTCAGATCGGCCAACGAAGTCTGGATTTGCATTATACGGAACAAGAACTAAAGCATATTAGCAGAGCTCACCTAAGTAATTGCTGCAGTTTCTTACACCATGTGCGGGAAGCCAACGGTGTGTCCACATGCATATGATGCTCGAGAAGTGCCATTGTCGTTGAAGCAGCTTGAGCATTTCCACAGGCATTTGACTCGTTACAGCCACATTAGGAAGAGTTGCAGTGCTTGTGAAGATAGTCTGACTCAAAAAGGCGATCTTCTGTTGCGGCAGGACGTCTGTATAGGGTCTGATGCCCCTCGTCAGTTGACCTTCGCTAGACCTGCTCTAGGATCTAGCTAGCTCGACGCTGCAGAGCACTGCGGCCATGGATTGTCTGAAAGGTGGCGACGAGAGAACGGACCTCCTTGCTGGGCCTTCCAAGAGTGTCTTCAATAGTGTCTTTTGGTTCAAAATGGCTGGGATATTTTCGACCCAAGTCGTACTGGACGATGCTTTTGCTGATAACAACATCCCCCAGGAAGACCTCGTTGGTCGTCCCGGCTCCAGGCACACCACCGCAAATGCCGGTTAAGATGGCAAGCCTGATACCATGGTAGCTTGATCGCAGGCTGGCCGCTGCACTCGCCGCGCTAACCTTTCCCATATTAGGGAGGAGAAGCAGAACAATGTCATAGCCTCCTATCCAACCGGTCGCGTACATATTATAGTCCCCAGGTGCATTCCCCAGCTAGGTTTCACAGTTTCACCTTTGTCCCAAACCTCTTCGCAGGCAAAGACAGCAGCATTATACTCGAGAAGTAAGGCGCATATAACAGCAACCTAGAAGTCCTCACGGCGGCAAGGTCGAGAACAGCTAGCTATAACAAGTCATTAAGGCTTTATATCATTCATAGTAAGCATTTTCAATAAGTAGCAGTTAGAGATTCAAGGATAATTAATACTAGTTGGCGATGGTCGATAGCGTCCAATTATGAATTTGACCCGACATCAGGCAGAGAGAGTCTCACGTAAGACAAGGCTAGCGCTTCATCAGACATGCCGATTAGTTGATATGATCTGCGCCAAGCTCATATTTTTCTCCTTGGCGGTTCTGGCGGCATTGCGTGTTGCTTTTCCGATTACGGCTTGTCGAATTTCCATGCTGCAGGGGCAATCAGGCTACCAGTAAGCCGTTTCTAGGTGTACTCATGATTTACTCTGTCCATTTCTGGCTCGCTTGGATTCCGGCTCTGTTAACGCTCGCGCTGTGAGTACTTGCTCGCCACCGCCGTCAGCTGCTAAGTGTCAGGGCGACAGCGTGGCTACCAGCGAGTAACGGCATAACTGTCTTCATTGAGTTGACTATGTTGTTGTAAAGGGTAACTGGCCAGTTGGCCAGATCCATCGAGATGTGCTACACTACATGAAACAGATGCAAATAAGCCATATTTGGGTTAGGAAACAATAGCCGATGCATAGTCGAGATGCTTGACTCGGTTATGCAATGTGGGCCTGACACTAAGCCACATGAGCTGTGGCTCCACACCACCACCATTAAACATGTTCAGTAGGAAATCCCGCGATATTTAATATGCTTTTTACTGTACACTAATTCTTCTTGAAGAAACAGGAGGAAAAGCGATATGTTCTGTATCTCGTGTGTTCTCTTATAACCTTGTTATTGGCCTTGTCGATATTCCTGGAACCTTCTCGCGAATGCGCCAGTGGATTGTGGCTGAGGGTCTTGCCGAAGGCTGAACACCGGTCTTCACTATGTAGACTGTGACACCCCTTGCCCTACTCCAAGCTCGCCGAATTGCTGCACCTTCCCGGCTCGTTATCAACCGAAACAGTTGCCTAAGATGGGAAAACGATACCACCTTTCCTAGACTTCTGTATCTGTATAATTTTAGGTCTCCAGACTGCTGTGTTTGACGCATGGAAGGCGGTGGTGATGACAAACCTGTGGCATGGCTGGGCCTTTCATCTTAGCTATGTTAGGTAAAGGGATAGATTGTAGGTGGTTGGACTTACCTTGCTATTAGCGTCGCTGTTCTCCTGGGCCCACTGAAAGATGTTGTCTGTTGAAACAAAACGCATGTACTGCACATGCTCGCGCAAGTTGACTGAGAGCATCCTCGCCTTAGTGTCGTCAACGTTATAGATGTAGTAGATGACAAGGCAGTTGTGGGGTTCATCCATTGCAGCGCTGTTATCTTTTCGAAGACTTCGAGGAACTTTTTGGAAGGAACTGCCCAGACTGATGGCCAGGGGTGGCCTCCTGCGTTGGCAGATTTCAAGGCCGTTTCAAGGTCGTCGAAGTACACCATCGTCTCCTTTAGGACCCCTTATGGCATACTGCGCTGCAGGAGGTGCCATTTCGGCGATTGGTGGAGCAGGAGGACTGTCATCTTAGGTTGTGTGGTTGCTTCTGACTGTGTAGCGTAGTGTTGTGCAAAGAGTGGTCAGCCTAGGAAGGCACAGCCAAGCTTGTTGTGAGGGTGAGAGGTTTATTGATGTGATGTGAATGTGGGAGAAAAGAACCAGCTTTAGGATGGAGAAGAGCTGTTGATTTATAGGCGTGAGAGACTTGTTGACAATCGTCTGCTGAAGCAGTTGTAACTTCAGATGGCAGGAACGATGGTTGTCCTCTACGGCAGGCGCCAACCTGAGCACCACGCGAGGAGGCAGGCGTAGTGAATCATTGAGGGCAGTTGCAATCCAATCTACGCAACAGCCTCATCACACAACCCTTTTTTAGAAGGTGGACGATAGGACCAGCCCCAGCCTACAAACTTCCTTTCCTACATCACCACCAGCAACCACCTCAGCCTCTCAATCATCATCAACTACCCAGGCCGAGGCCAAGAGCATCACACATCAAACCCAAACGGAAAGTATGTTGCACATGGATCTCTAGCGCTATTTCCAATCACATGATGCTAATAGGTGCCTAGGGTCCCCAGAGTGACACTTGCAACGATGGCTTCGCAGCGCACGCTCAACGACACCTTGGATTTCATCCGCACAAACCTCACTACCCGGCAGGCTGCCGAGTCAATGGGCGAGGAGGCTCTTCGGAACAAGCCAACGGACGCAGACATCCGGCGCCTTTTCCAAGAGATCATCCTCACAAGGGAGCCGTTCACATCCACCCACCAAGTCATGTTCTGCACTATCCCACTTGCTGCTAAGGTCGTCACATTTGCGTTCGAGGAGCTGCTGTACTCGCCGCGCAGAGCCCGCACGACAAAGCTATCAATCATCATGACTGGAGGCATCAAGATTGGAAGGGAGTGGAATGAGGATGCGTTTGAGAAGCGCGGCTGCATGAGATTCTTCAAGAATAGCGACGAGGAGGTCCCGGGAGCGCTGCTGTGGGAGGCTGAGGTCGGCTTGGATGCCTCGGGCCGTAAGGAGCTGAAGAACAATACCATTCACGTTTGGGTCCCCCACAAGCCTGGCGTCGGCAACGAGGACGAAGAGGCCCACCTGGGCTGGCACTACGTCGAGTGGTTTAAGGAGTGCCTGGAGGTCGGCAACAAGAAGCCTCGCCAGCTCTCGTTCAGGTACTTCAAAGACGTCCCGTTCAGCGACGAGCCGAGGGTCTGGAATACCTCTAACAACCAGGTCAACAGCATTGCTATAGCGATGATGCACCTCTTAGGCCTCTGCATCGCCAAAGTCTATCCTTCTGATAATAAAGAGACTAGTCTTCAGAAGCTGCTGCAGGATAATATTATAAAGGGCTACTGTATTACAGAGTGGAAAGTTACTAATAGGGATAAGCCTTTATTCTTCTTGATAGGGCTGCTGTTATAGGCTATCACTTATCCTGCAGAGCTGGCGGCTAAGATTATAGGATAGGTGGTATGCTGGGGTGATAGGGAAGGCTAGGCTTCTGGCTGGAAGGATAAGATAGAGTATATAGTTTTGCAAGGTATAAAGGTTAATCTTAAGTTTGAGAATAATAAAAGTAATGCTGTGTATAAGTAATAAGTATGAAATAGGATACTGAATATCTTTTGCAAACGATATTTAATTGTAATAATATTTATACTATTTGATTTATTATGAGTTTAAAGAAGATTAGATGCTAACTAGTATTATAAGGGCGTTCTGAAAAGCTTCATCAGTGTTATAAGCAGGTCAGAGCAACTAACTATAGCATAAAGCAGAAGCTTCTATAATGAAAATTCCGTTGTCATTGTCCCCTGTTCTGCACTATATAGTTACAAACCTACAGGGCCCAACTGTAGCGGTCGTAACAATCAGAATATATGGTGATCGAGGGGTTGGCAATAGTTATATGTTTCAGTGGCTGTGTCACAAGAGTGTGTATGAGGCAGTCAACATAGAGGATAATTGAACGAGCGTATATATTGATCAATCCATGATGATGATGATTTTTTGTTAATATTGATGTTGATGATGATACAGAAGGAAAAGTCGGTGTCGAATCCGACATCGGAATATTCGGAGATATAGGCATTGTATGCATACTCTGGATTTGCAATCCTTGTGCCTGATATATCCATATTCGGATAGCCTTATCTGACAGATGGCCTCAATTTGACTAGTTAGGTTAAATAGTTTGTCAATCCAATTGCACTTGCAGAGACGCTGGAGAGAAAGTTAAGGGAAGAGGGAGAAAGACAAGGAAACAAAGGAAAAGTCAAGAGGAAGTCGGGACAACCATTACTCAGAGGGAATTCCTTTTCTCTAGGCGCCCCTCTAGGTGCCGGCTTTACTGAGTGGAGAGGAAGAGAGTCGAGCGAGAGGGAAAAGGGCAAGAGCGCTTCCGAACAGACCCCCCACCCCTGCTGTCAGTCGAAGAGGGAGAGGAAGAGTTAGGGGGTCAAAGGCAGAGCGCTGGGAGAGGTGGCAGAGAAGGGATAGAGGAGACAGAATGGCCAGAAGACGAGGGCGCTTACCCATGACCAACCAGTTTTTCCAAGTCGAAAATTGAGGAGTATCGAAAGAGCCCCTCACAGACATAGGTATACCTCTGAGAGGGTCAATTGCCTTTCGCAAGTCAGTAGGTGGTGGTTGAGAGGGAATGAATCAGAGGTCGTCATTAGATGACATCTATGAATTCGAAGATACCTTGGCTGATGTGCCTTGCTATCTCACATCCGAATTTAGGGTATGCTGTGCGCAATTACCAGGCTGGATCGCGCCGCAAGAAATCAACTTCAACGTTAGTAAGCCTATGTGTGATAGGAGGCCTGTATGAGCCTCAGGGTTGATTAATACTGGCTTATAGACGACGCGCGCATGACGAGTTATCATAGCCCCTTTCGCCTTGCTGTCAAACCAAGGCCAGCTGTTCTCAAATTCCTTTGTCTTCCTGCTTAGTCTTCATTAGTGATTGCCATCATATACAGTTCTCTCCTCAAACCCTCCTTCTTCAGTATGACTTAATTCGTGACATGCTACCAAGAAAGGCTGCACTAATGCGGAAATTGCAACAGCTGCAAGATATAGTACCCATGCCGTGCAACATATTTATCAAGGGCTAGACTGCAATAGAGCGACAAGAGCCCCTCTGAATAGCGCCAGCTGACTCAGAAACATCACCTCGCCTATGTTCAATGCGTCATGCGAGCGGCTGATAGAAAACTCGGACATGTATTTGGAAGAGATGGTGCTGTTTCTGTTCGACAAGTTTGATACCTGTGTGGCTGCGTCTACCATTTCGTAGGACTTTGAGGAGGGCTGGCAGGATGAAGAAAGCCGCGCGACGCCACCAGCAGTTAGCCATAATTTGAAAGGCGCTCTTTTGCTTCCCACGTTGGACATGCATAGCCGTCCCACGTAACGGCGTATAGGACTTTGCCGCCACCAGTCTCATAGCAGCCTACGATGCACTGAAGATGGGATATCCAAGCAGTAGTACTTGGTCGAGGTCGCCTACACATTCTTGCCAAGTCTTCATCTTCAAGACCCCACAAAGGTTGACGATCGTCCAGCCAATCCCATGCGAGGGGGTCACGGATCTCTACGATCATGCCATGAAACACACGGTCGCAAGTTGTGGCGGTGCAGATAACTTCAACTGCGTCAAGACATGAGGACCAAGCTGCATAGACTATTATGTTCCGCTGCATAGCCATCTCAACTTTCTTTTTCTTATGAATAGGCGACAGGCGTAAGGGGCTGGCCCTCAGGCTTTTTCAACATAGAGAAGCCGTCGATTGACTATTCTAAGCTGAAGAAGGAAGAAAGGGCTTTATAAGAGTGGGCGCCTAACAGCAGTGAAGCAGACCGGGTTAGGCGGTGTACCGCGGCAATGTAGTGGGTCTAATGGAGCTGGATCTCGGTGACAACTGCTCCAGCAAAGCTGGAGATATTAATCCGGGCTCTAGCCTGTGATAATAATATCTCCCTGAGGATGCGTCAGCGTTAACCCTCGCTAGGCAGATTGTATTATAAGAGCGGGATGAGACCTTCTGCTGATATACTGGGCACTTCAGACCTCTGCAGCTATAAATTATAGAACAGGCAGGCAAACATACTAAAACGATAGAAAGCGGACGTCTATATGCTAAACTCAGCAGCTGTCAGTTACCTCTGGTTATCGGTCACTTTAGGTGCATAGTTGCGTATCTTCTACCTACTTTCTTGTCCTCCCGCTTCCCAGTCAGTTTCAGTGTGTATATGTTTGTGATGCTAAGATACAGCAGTCTGTTAGCTCACTGTGTGTCAGCTTTCTAGCTGCTGCTATCTGAAGCAACAAATCCATTTCAAAAATTTGTAATAAAATCTATAGTATGCTTGTTCACTAGTTATAAATTGCTAACATTGCAAAGGAAATCACTATCCCTATAGAACGTTTGCTGTTTGTCTTAATTTCCCTATAACTAATAAACAAACCTAAAAACTTGTCACTCTCAGTCAGTCTTATAATACTCCTTCTTTTTAAATGTTTTTAGGTGTCGCCTAAAACATCTATATAATAGCATAGCTCGATGTTTTGAACAATTCATACTATTCAGTTCCCTCTTAAGAAAACAGACTAGAAAGAAATCCAGTGCCTTCATTAGCACCATCATAGCGAACCACACACTCTAATTACGATGCATTGGGTATTCCAAACCCTCTTTCTTCTTCTCCTTGCCCTTCTTTCCTTCATCCTCCATTTCCAGTCCCAGCAGACTTCGGTTAAGGATAAGATCAGACAGAACAGAGGGATAGCTAGCTTTGACATTTTCCATGCAAACTCACTTCGCAACCGCCTACAACTCCGCGCAGGCCCTAACGCCCGCCTTGTCACGACGTTCAGCATCTAAAACTCCTTTACAACTACGGATGTGGCCTAACATAAGGAGTTCCTCTGACGCGCTGTCCAAACTATCAACAGCGCTGATGAAGCCACATAGTGCAGAGTCTGGACACTGGGCAATGAAATGATGAGCGCGTTGCTCTGTATCAGTAAGAACACAGTCAGTGTTAAACGTATCGCCTGCATCTTATGTTTTGATGCTGTGCTAGAGCTTCTTTTTAAGTATATGCGTCTCAAGCTATACGACATTAACCACGCGGACTGCGCTACAGAACTTATTAACATTCTTTGGCAACAGTCTAAGAAGGGGTTGAGTGAGCAGATGCTGATTATAAAAGAGCATATATTAGATGCTTTGCATAAAGCGCTACATAAGCTGGTGTCTAGCAGAGAGGATTCAAATCTAGCACTTATAATGCCAGCTTATAAGACGCTATAGCAGGTCGTCCTATTAATATATATTCATATTGCCTTCTGCTATATAGATACTGCCTTAACAAATCTAGTTAAAGAAGTTATAGAGATTATATCTCTTAATTGCAGGGCAAGAGAGCAACTATATCTAACTGTTGAGTATTTTGCTAAGGTTTATAATTTGCTTATTATTGCTCTCGCGGCGTCTCAGCAGGTTTTAAAGAGCATTAAATGTTCAGATTATAATAATAAGCAGTTTAAGCTAATAATCAGACATATTAAGAAGCTCTTTAATTATATCCGCCTATAAAGCATATTTACTAAGCATCTGTTGTTAGTGCAGTAGCAGCTGATATTAAGTCTATACATTATAACTTTCGAATCTAGGGTTATAATACTCTCAATTTCCATCCTAGCTGCTTCAGTAAATTAACACAGGACCAGAAGGACGCGTACATGCCCTTCAGCGTAGGTAGGAATGTTTGTCCTGCTATCAACAGTTTCAGCAGGAAGATGATTTCATCCTTAGTAGTTGTGCTTCTTACACGGCTTAGTATGAGAGCTTCAGGGGCGTAAGTCTGGTTTAGCGATGACAAGTTGGATCAAGACAGTACAGCCCCATTGCTAACTGGGCGAAATGACGCGGTGAAGTGGGTTGTAAGTCCAGGTGGTGCCAGCTAAGGACTTTTGCAGAAGGCTGCAGTAACCTACTGATATTTCATATAATGACAAACTTATAGTTCGAAAGCAAAAGGCAGTAGAGGTTATTATGATTTCGGCAGTATGTTAGAAAGCTCTACTTATTGCACCTAGAAAAGTGTAAAGATAAGGACTAGTTTATTTGTATTCACAGGGCAAGCTTATATTACATAGCTGAGCTCTAGATTGGTTTGATAATTTGTAGTCTTTGATTATATAGTGCAGTGTTAAGTAGATAATACTTTCTGGAATAATTATAGTGTCTCGTAGCCCTCTGTGGTAGCTTCCAGCGCGTCCGAAGAATAAGTATCTACTTTCCTTCACCTATGTATCGATCGCATTGAATATGATATGGCTGGTTTAGAGCTTCAGCAATTCAGAATGTAGGATTCGTCAATACAACTTTTAACAGCTGTAGTTGTATGTGTTATGAAAGCTAGCTGGACCCCTGTAATACCTGTCCCTGTGACTTGTGCTAACACAGGCTTCAATACAGGAAGCTTCCAATAGCATGATTACCCTTCCCGAAGACGCGCCTTGTGTTATCGACATAATGATCCAATACTTCTACCGTCGCGATTATTGACAATCCCTCAGCTCCGAGAACCTTTCACAGTCGCCAGAGCAACAGCAGAACGACTCCGCAGACGTCTCCTGTCTACTTCTCCACGCTAAGGTCTATGCAGCTGCAGAGAAGTATGCTGTTAGCAGTCTCAAGGACCTTGCTGTAGCTAAGTTCAAAACTGCTGTGATATAATCTTAGGATACAGCTGATTTTCTCGACGCTGCTAGCGAGGCCTACACCTCCACTATCAACAGTGATCAGGGCTTCCGAGACATTGTCATCGAGGTATTTGCTGAGCATAAGGGCATACTTAATTATAAAGAAGTTAAGGCGGTTATTAAGGGACTTAGATCACTTGCCTATAATCTCCTTATTTACTTCTACTATAACAGGAAACTTTAGTGTTAATAGCAGGATGCTCACCAGGCAACAACATTCTTAACAAATTTCAGCAATATAAGATAATAATGATATTTGCTGTCTCTATTCTTTGCAAACTATTTGTATGCTCCTATTAAGCAACCCTTATCCTATCTTTCTCACGCGAAACACAGGCAGTAGTTATCTAAATCTTAGGCCTCACTTTCTAGTCAGGCGAAACATTAGGTTGATAGTCTAATAGTGATATTTATCCTAAGAACTGGAATATATATCAAGCAAGCTTTGGTCTCATGCTTTCGTGCTCTCTCCTGCGCTCGTACTCTTATCAAGATCCACAGGATCGACCTCGTCTCCCATGGTCACTGGCTCCGACACCTTCGTCTCCTGCACGCTCGTCGGCACCTAGTTCATCTCATCTCCGCGCATGTTCATCACATCTCGGGTGCTAGTATCGGGAGTCAATTTATGAGCAATAATATCATACTTGACACTACTCTCTGTTCCTTGGAGCAGGCTATTCGTATCCTTCAGTGTGGGCTGGCAGTCTGTCATTAAGGTATCTCCCTCTACATCCACTACGGCCACCCCCTTCTCCACCTGCGTCTCGTCCGTAATAACTTGTGGCTGGTAATCAGGCATCAAGATATCTCCCCTTGCATCCCAAATTCCCACATCTTTATCCATCTTTGTCTTGTACGCAGTACCCTGGGCATCATCATCAATCTCCATGTGTTCAGGATAGACCATCTAAGCTGACGACTGCAAAGATCATCATCCTCGTTCCATTGTAGGCTAAAGTTAGATTAGGGTTGGTTCCTACTTCTGAATAGTCAGCTTATGCTAGGGCAGCCTTGTTATAGTCGCTGCGATACCAACTCACTAGTTCCATTGATCAAGTCCAGCGATGATTGACGTGTGTTAAAACAAGATAACTCGCAGCGAATGCATGCTTAGTAAGTTAGGTGGCCTCCACCAATGACAAGTATCTCAAGTTAGGCCATCGCGTCGCGAGATACATGCCCAGTGTCTTTCCGCGTCTGCGGGCGCCATTTTCACAAGTGTCGGGGCTGGTTCTGACCCCACTTGTACGCTCGGCGAATAGAAAGTGGCTACAGACCTAGGCTCCCTTGCTCTAATGTGATAATACAGCGCAATCAACGCGTCGACGCGTCTTTTTATTTTATTTTTATGGAAGCAAATAGTCTGTGCATATGGGGCCTCCTCAGGAAACCTCAAGGTAATAGCGGTCGTGCAAGTTGGAGCTTTCTAACATGCTCCAACTTTTTCGTATGTAACTTAAGTGTAATGAGCGAGTTTTCTTAATTTCAGCTGGACCAAGCTTTCTGACTGCAATAATGATAGTACACAGGATAGATCCTGAGGGCGACGTTATACTAGTCCTCTAGACTAGAAACGAACTATTTGCCCTGTGGGAAGAGCTTATAACTACCTTCCCAACACGAGAGACGGGGGAATGCAGCCATTTGACGCGTTGCTTCCGTACGCTCAACCCTAGCTACGTTTTTGTCACTACCGAAAAATGTACCACTAGCGAGATCTCAACTGATGCAGCGCCTGCAACGACCGATGCTGCCGAGGTTTTGGCTGATGAAGCGCCCCCAACTGCCGACACTACCGAGACACAAGTTGAGAACAACGAAGTAGCAACACAGCCTCACGATGCCACAGAGGAACACATGGTTACAGGCGTTCTTCCGCTGGAACATGAAGAAGTTCGGCTGCTAGTCTCTTCCAGACATCTAAGACTAGCTTCTGAGTACTTCCTCAAGCTTTTAGCGGGCTCTTGGAAAGAAACATCCCTGCCTAACGCTCTTCCGATCATTGAGGCACAGGATTGGGATGTGGACGCCTTTCTAATCTTGATGAAAGTCATACACGGACGGTTGGACGACGTTCCAACGGTTATAAGCCTTGAGATGGTGGCCCAGGTTGCAGTTCTTGTCGACTACTACCAATGCCACAAAACCATGAAGTTCGCTTCGAAGCTTTGGTTGGAGAGGTTGAGCAAACAAGTGTTGAACGCTTGTTCTAGGCGCCTAGTTCTAAAGATATTTGTTGCCTGGGTCTTCGATCATCAAAGATTGTTCGCAAAGGCTACAAAGATGGCCATTTTGACCTGCCAGGGAGTTCTTCCGACGCTGGGCCTTCCAATTCCGGACGCCATCATTAGTAAGTTTTTCCAAAATGCACACCTATTACTAGCACAAGGCTCACAAGCAACAGAAGAGATAGAGCGACAGAGACAAAAAAGCTTGCGCGAGATTGCCGACACCTTGCACAGTCTCCATGCATATTTAAAGGGGAGAGCAGGATGCTCAGAAGCATGTTCCTACATCCTATGCGGTGCCCTCGCCGATGCTATGTATACCTCCGGTTTCCTAGCGTTGGAATCAACAGACTTTCCCGGCCAGAGCGTGGTGTCTTTATCCAAGGTTTCACGAGAGATCGAGACACCTCAGTGGCATCTGAGTAACACTAGCGATAAAAAGGCCTGCGCCCTATCAACTTTTCTTCGTCCATGTATGGATCGCATTGAATATGATCAGGTTGGCCTAGAGCTTCAGCAGTTCAAAAGATAGGGTTCGTCAATACAATTTGAACAGCTGCAGTTGTCTATGAGGATGACCTGAGCCTAGGTTGAGTGAGCCGTTCCAACCTAGCCAGAGCCACAGTCACAGAAGGTCTGCCACACCCAACGAGGCACAAATGGCTCCGCTTCAACTCAAGTTTCATCTTATTCTTCTAATCTTAGAGCTAACAAAGATAAAGACGGCGCCTACCTGAATCAACGACACTCCCACTAAAATCTTAACCTTAAGAAGATGGTACTCTTTGATGTCTTCCCGTTAATGAAGGAGTCTGTATCATTCTGATTAAATGTGTCTCAAAGAGCAAAGGCAGATATTAAGCCTTATCTCTTATTTGCTAATGCAAAGCTTTCTACTACATTGCAGGAAGCCTGCAGGTTTGGTGCGTCTTTCCTTTGTGTTAAATGTTTAAGCCATCTTATTCAGTGAATCCATACCAGATTCACGCTTTGTTACGTTTAATATCTACAACGAAGAAGGCACTTCCAGTATTCACTAGTGTGTTCTAATGATCTAGCAGAGGAGTGTTCTGACTGCCCATCTACATAAAGGCCACGCTATCTCTTATTTAAGATTTGAAATTTCTCATACGCTAGAGCTTCGGCTATTCCTTCATCCTCTGCAAATCGGCAAGATGTCTTCAGAACACGGTACTCTGTCCCCCACAACCTCTGGCTACGATGATGTCCTTCCGCAGGCTAAGCCCCTGGACGATCTCGCTGTTCAGATGAATCACCTAGCCCTGAGCCCCCAAGAGCAGCGCCAGGACGAGGTCCTCTCCAGCCCTCTTCTGACCGTCCCCCTCATCAACAGATCGCCTCCCTCTCAATTCGGCCTCTTCGGCGCTGCCACCTCGGAAGATTCATCCTGCGTGGCAGAAGCTCGTCTCTTCCACAACGTCACATGCCCCTCGAGCGTCTTCATCTGCGGCAGCCAGGGCTCTGGGAAGAGCAACACGCTCGCGTGCCTCCTTGAGAACTGCCTCATTCCCAGTCAGCTTGGCAAGTTGCCTTATCCCCTGACGGGAATCGTCTTCCATTACGACAGCTTCGTCTCCGACTCTGGCGGATTGCCATGTGAGGCTGCGTTCATCGCATCCCACGAGAAGGTGTCAGTCAGAGTTCTCTGTGCCCCGACGAATGTCCGCACAATTCGGGTATTCCACTGTTCTGAATTTCCCATGATTTACTTTACATGATTCTAACAACTCACAGAGTATCTACAGCAGCATTCCGAATGTCAAGATCGAGCCCCTGAAGCTGAGTGACGACGACCTCAACACTCGCCGCATGAACGACCTCATGGCTGTGGGGGAAAGCGGCTCTAAGCCGTTGTATATGCAGGTGGTCAACCGCATCCTACGAGACATGCGTTTAGAGCAGCAAAATACCGGACTCGGCTTCAGCTATGACAAGTTCAGAAAGTATTTGGCCTTAGAGGACCTGACCCCAGGCCAGCTAAACCCTTTGAACCAGCGCCTCGATACTCTTGAAAGTTTCATGGTTAAGGGAGGTGGTTTCGTAGATGATACGATTGATTGGAAGCCTAAGGTAACATCTTCTTTTTTTCTATGACAACCTCAAGGGTTAAGCTGACTATTTGAATCACAGTCGGGTCAACTGACGGTTATCGACCTCTCCTGCCCTTGCGTGACGGCAGAGCTGGCTTGCTCTCTCTTCAACATGTGCCTTTCCCTCTTCCTCGAGCAAAAGTCATCCATCGGCCGCGTCGTTGCCCTCGATGAAGCTCACAAGTATATGAAGGAGTCCGAGGAAAGCCAGACCTTGACCAACTCCCTTCTTGAGACCATCCGCCTTCAGCGTCATCTCGGCGTCCGTATCCTTATCTCAACCCAAGAACCTATGGTTTCGACAAAACTCCTCGACCTCTGTTCCATGACGGTCGTGCATCGTTTCACCTCTCCTGACTGGCTGCGCACACTGAAAACCCACCTGGCGGGTATCTCATCGATGTCAGTTATGATGGCTGACGAAGAGGATGAGACCCAGGCAGTGAATCCGGTCACTATCGGAGGCAAGGACCCGATGATGGAGATTTTCTCCATGATTCTTTCGCTGCAAACGGGACAAGCTCTTGTCTTTGCACCGAGTGTGGTGCTTGGCCCGCAGGAAATGGTTAAGGATGGACAGACTGTGCTTCAGCGACTGGCTCATCGAGCTCTACGAGTCAAGATTCGGTCTCGACTGACCAGGGATGGAGGAAGAACTGTGATGGCTTGAATAATTTCAGGTTGGTGGGATAACCTTATGGTTGTTTGTGGATGTGATCTTAGGCCGAGTATGAACTAGACCGAGCTGGACAAACACGGTCTGGCAATGCCGTTGATAAAAACAGCTGCAATTGGATCCACAACAAGAAGTGTGTATTGGACCAGTTTCAGTGGGTCCCAACGTGTGAATCAATTGACTGAGTGGCGTACTGCGGTACAGCGCCCAGGGGCAGTTGATGTTGGAGCAAGATGCGTCATGAGGTTCTGGCCCGTTGGGGTCGCAGTCACATCGCCGGTCGCCGCCATCCTCATCTTGCTCGCCCTCCTGCTATCTCCCGTCCTAGCAACCCTCAAGATCTGCAGTGCCGTCAATGCCCTGCGCGTCATAGAGCCCAGCGAGCTGGATTCAGCACCCATACCACCAGATCTATATTTCCCACCGTTGGATGCCGACATGCTGCGCGCCCCTCTGTCAAGTTACAAGAAACAGTTTTACAGGCAGGACAAAAGGTTCGGGCGCCATTACGGGAGGCTGCTGCTCACGGGAATAAAAGATCATAGCGAATTGTTCAGGCAAGCTGAATGGTTACCGACGTACTTTTGGATAACGCCGCAAGAAACAAATTCTTATAGCAGCTACAACCAACAAATGGGTACAAGATTGGATGAGTAGCGAAGGTCAGGCCTTGGAGGCCAGCGGTGTGTGTGTGCGCGTTTTTGTTTGGCGGCTGGCTGGGAGGCGTGAGAGACAATATCTGCAAGGTTCCGCGTGAGATAGGAGGTCCAGACAGCAGCCAAGACAGCCGTTTGAAGGGGCGTGATGCAACCCACCGGCGGCTTGCGGGACAGCGCGGAAACAACGGAGGTTCCTACGGGTCGAAAGCACCAGGCAACAGCGGACGAAGCGCGGTGGCCTCAGGCCAACACTGCCGCTCTACCTCCCGGGATATGTTCCGTCCGCGTATTGCAAGACCACAACGATCAAGGTGTAAACCCACAGTATAGTAGCGGGACGACAAAAGCACGCCATATTCAGGCCCCGAAGCAATCACATATAGTGGGGAAGCTCAGGAGTCGTGTCATCACAGTCAAGTCCAATAAGAGTTGTTCCTTGGGCTGGCATGACAAGGACAGCCGGTTAAGCAGTTAGTAGGCCAAGGGAGGGTTCCGGGCATAGGCTACCTGTGTATCGCTATACTCGATCCGACATACGGTAATCCCTGGCAGCCTATGTATCTGCTATGCCGTCTCAGATGAAAATCCAGCCACATATCACTGCCAATAGTAGGCGCACTGTCACTGGCGCTTGCTGACAGTTGGCTGCCGCAGTTTACCCGAAAGACAGGACAACAACAATTATTCGGGATGCTAGAGCATCATAATCCCAGTCATCACATCATCTACCACTTGCGAAGTAGATCTTTATGGGTACTGCCGGCAGCTCCTTCTGAAGACTAATCAACAGCAAGCTGTTTAGGGGCCGAAGTACGCATATGCCATCAGATCAAGTTGAGTCTAGAACCAGGCTCCTGAACAGGACTGCTGCAGGCCGGAAATACACAGGAGAGTCATCAACAGCAGGCGTCCAGAGAGAACAGCGTCTTGCAGACGGTGGATTTCTCTGTTTGCTCGTGGTCACTTCAACACGAGCACAGTGCCAGCCAGAGCAGGTAAGATTAGCGTTAATCAGCACTGATATTCGATATTAGAGAGAGGATGTCGGCACCCGCAGCAGGGGAACAGATACAGAAAGGATGACGAGGGAAGCAGATCCAAAGCCAAGAGAAAAAAGAACGCCTAAGAGATCCTCTCAACCCAGCTCTTTTTATCTGTTATTTTTAGGGCGGGGAGGATGGTCGTCTCTGTTATGCTGTGGTAGCGCTGTACCCTCAAGATCTTCCTAGCAAGTTGCAGAAGCGGGTGATTGTCAATATGTGTCTCCTAATGCCTGATACTAGAGAAAGAGCACGCCAGGCCACAAAGCAGGGGCTTGCACGCCGCAACCGCCAGCACTATTCCAGAATCAATCCTCCTTAACATCTTGTCCTGAGGGAGGGTTAGAGAGAAAGAGGTGTAATTCAGCTACAGCCTCCGAAAAATTCTCTTCAAAATGATCAAGACTTGCTTTCATCTTTCACCGATTGGCGTTATAATTGCTGGGCAGGTTCTGCTTCATAATTACAAAGTGGCTGATGATGCTGTCGCCGATATCATTCATTTGTAACTGTCTCGCAACAAAAGCCAGGCTTCAATAAGCTGCAGACGGAGTAGTCCTAGGGAGTACACATATAGGCGGTTATGAGGGGGTCCGGGCCCGACTTCTGCCACTCAGCCGTTAACACTAATGTTTGAATTCAGCGGCTCTGCGGCCCCGGTTTACCAAAACGAGTCTCATAAATTAAGCTCCACCGCCTCGGACAGGCCAGGGACGTTGCAGGCAGGTCAGTTCTAATTAGTGAGTCTACACCTCCTCCAGGATTTCACTTGTTAGTTTGGACAGGGTCCCACTGTTAACATGACCAGAACATTTGCATGCTGACATAAACAGTGGCCCCCTTGCTGAATGTTGGGCAACAGCATGGCCAGTGATCATAGTACGATCTTCGATTAATGTACAGATATATTGATGTCTTTGTTCTAACTAACTGGCCACGTTAGCGTCAATTTAAGTAGAACAAAAGAGGCCATCATGGTCCCAATTCAAATAAGCCATATTACATGTGAAAATCAATAATCCGAGTTTTCTGGTCAGTGCATACACTGGTTACGCAGTGCGGGTCTGACACCAAACTAACAATTGAAACCCCGGAGGAGGTGTACGACTACGGTAGCCTTGTCAACAAGAAAGGCGGTGCCAACCAACACCGCGGTCTGTGCAAGAGAACTCCATCCTATCCGTCTAGCCCAGCCATCATAAGAGGTACTGTCAGTGCCTTTTCTTGGCTTTGCCTTGCCGACAGGAGTACTGTGGGTCCTGGGGCTGTGTTAGTGTCAAGTTCCCGCTGGAAAAGTCGGTGGATGGCGTTGACCATGTTGATCTGTATCCCGAAGATGGTATCCAACGCACGCAGTGATGAGACGTTGTCCTTTCTATGTGGTTAGATGATAGTCATGCAGAATATTCTGTTTGTATGCCCCTAGGCAGGGAGAAACGAGACCTGGATACTTGCAGACGACCGCCGTTTATCTCGTCACAACCAGAGAACAGCGGGCTGTGAACGTGCAATCAGACAGACCAGTACCATCCTGTTTCAGTTCGAAGTCAAACGGCCTCTCTAATGTAAGTGTCAGCTTGACTTCTGTTTTATTTCAAATATCACACATGAATAAAAGAAGATATATCACTGGGAATGTCCCCAAGCTGTCCTTTCCCCCTCATCTTGAATCAGCGTGATTCTCTTCTCTCTGCTGACTTGAGATTTCCTCCCAGTATCACCCAGCTCACACACCTTCCACTATGCTACCCGGTGAGACTAGTTTAGGAAACCAGGCCACATTAGCTAAAATTAACAAGTTAAGGGAGCTGAACGTCGGCGCCATAATCCTGTTGCCCCAGGTAAATCAAGGGAGTACATCACTCTGCAGATTGCTAATTCTGCAATAGCTTGTCGTCGTTGGAGACCAGTCATCTGGAAAGAGTTCTGTTCTGGAGAGTCTGACGGGTTTTTCTTTCCCTCGCGCTGCTGGGCTCTGTACTCGCTATGTGACTCAGATAACATGCCGCCGTGGGCCGGAGAAGGGCATTATCGTCTCAATCATTCCTCGTCCGGACGCAGATGAGACACTCAAGGCCAAGCTCCTTCAGTTCAAGCGTCACTTGTCAAGTATCGACGGTAGAGATCTCGCCAGCGTCTTCGAAGAGGTTTGCAACACCCCGACATATTTGGTTTTCCGTACTGATGACATTACTGCAGACCAACATTGCTATGGGCATCCGGATGGGTGCGGATGAGAAAGATGTTGGTAGTGCGGCCTTCAGTCAAGATATCCTCAAGATTGAGATCAGTGGACCTGATGTTAGTTCTTCCCCGGCCACGTGGCTCTCTACATGACTAACACCTCTTGAATAGCAACAGCATCTCACTGTCATTGATGTTCCGGGCATTTTCCGTGTCTCTACACCAGGTAGGCTATAGCTAATTCACTGAGAGTGTGCACTTAGTAATTAGCGAAACACGCAGGGCTTACTACGGAAAGCGACATTGTTCTCGTCGAGAATATGGTGAAGTCATACATGGAAAATCCACGAACCATGTGAGTGTTTAAAACTGCTGTCTGTAAACTCGTTTAGCTGACGTATAGTAGCATTCTTGCAGTCATTTCTTGCACCGTCGACATTGCCACCCAGGAGATTCTCAAGCTTGCTGAGGCTGCTGATCCTGAGAAAGTGCGAACGATGGGTGTGCTCACCAAACCGGATCTCGTCACAGAGACGGCCACCAGAGGCGCCATCATTGACCTGGTTCTTGGGAGACGAAGCACCCTCAAACTTGGATACTACGTGGTCAAGAATCGCAGTGCAGATGATAACTTCTCGACACTTTCTGAGCGTGCTGCCGCCGAACAGGCATTCTTCATGGCGCCTGCTTGGTCGCCCATTAGCGATCGCTGCGGCACCACAGCCCTCAAGCTCAAAGTCCGTGAGTTGCTCATGCACATCTCCAAGCAAGAGTTTCCCCATGTCAAGGCGGACATTGAGCAGCGCCTGCATTAATATAAGGCTGATCTGGAGACCATGGGGCCGTCCAGAGCTGACTCGAATTCCCAGAGGATGTATTTAGGGAAACTTGCCTCGAGGTTCCTAGCTATTACTCAAGCTGCCCTGAACAGGTACTACGCCAGAGACAGCATCTTCAAGAGGCAGCCGAACCTGAAGCTGATTACGAAGATCATAAAGCTGAACGAGGTCTTTTCTAATGTTTTCTAGAAAAGAGGCCACAAACAGCACTTTGGACCTACGTGGGATGACGAGGGAGAGAGCTCGTTGGGGAGCAATGTGGACCAGCTGCCTTTCGGAATCCCTCTCAGCGAATATCCCGAGCTTAAGGCTATTATCCGCACAGATGACTACCGATGCCCTAAGCCCTCGAAGGGGCCGATTATGGGCCACATCGAGGAGGTGTTCGAGTCAAACCGCGGGCCTGAGCTTGGAACAGTAAGTTTTCCCCGCTATACATTGCTGCAGAAAGTCATTAACATGATTGATTTAGTTTGGCGGAACAATCCTTGCTACAGTCTTCGAAGAGCAGTCAGAGAAGTGGGAGCCGCTCGTATTGTCTCATGTGAGCAACACAATCGCACTTGTCCACGAGTACATCTTCCAGCTCCTCACTGAGATGTGCCCCGAGAAGCAGGTTCGAGACAACCTTTGGGATGCTCTTCTGCTCGACAAGTTGATTGATACGTACCAACGAGCGATGAGCCACACTCGCTTTCTTCTGGCCATCGAGCGTGGAGGCACGCCGAACACATTCAACCACTACTTCAATGCGAACCTCCAGAAAAAGCGTAGCGATCGTATGTCCAAAACCTTCGAAGCTATGGCAGTCTCTTCTCCTTGGGGCAACGACAACGAGCGATACGTTGCTATGAGTCAGATTGGCAAGCATGCTGTTGGCAAAGATAATGGGCAGCAGGTGTGTGAGGACATCCTTGATACGCTTATGAGTTACTACAAGGTATCCCGGAAGCGCTTCGTCGACGTCATCTGCCAGCAGGTCGTTTTTCACCTCATGCTTGAAGGCGACGGCAGCCCGCTCAAGGTCTTTAACCCGGAGCTGATCATGAACCTTGACACCGAACAGCTTGAGCAGATTGCAGGTGAGGATGCGGAGTCGAAGCATCAGCGGCACGTCTTGAAGCGGGAGATGGAGAGTCTGGAGGCGGCTTTGAAAGTCTTGCGGTCTTGATTCTGTAACGGATAGTGCAGCTAATGGGTAGTGCGGCTAATAGGTAGTGCGGCTAATAGTAGTGCAGCAGGGCTGGAGCGAAGCTGTTCAACATAGCAGAGCAGATATTCTGAGCAGCAGCATTCAACTGCATGCTGACTCATCAAAAGTGTATTTGTCGCTGTTGTATTTAGACACAGTCTTTACTTATTCACTGAAAAAAGAGCATCAGGCAGGTGAAATTTACTTGCAGTAGATCATTAGGTTGAATGGGACTGATGCTTGAATACAAGATCTGCGTGCGAGCAGCCAAACTTGGGGTTTCCACTTGCCACGGGAAGCTAGACACTATGCAGTCAAAGATAGGCTTATTTTCACTATTAATATAGTTTAACTTATGTATCTAAATAGCAGCTTCTCCATTCTCTTTATATATAAACCATTTAGATAATCCTAGAACTTCATCTTCTTAAAGTTCCCTAAGCCCACACACTATAAACTCTTTTATGTCTAAACGACTATAGATAGAGCTATTATATCATCTTCACTACTCTTTTGTCCTTGATTCTTTCTTCCCTGATAGGTTCATCTCCATAAATTAATCGAGCATCTATAACTGAATCGCGCTTAAGGTACCGGTTAATGGAACCCCAGTCACGATACTTCAGGCCGTAAATATCAACCTGCAGAGCGGTGATCTCCCCCAGTGAGCCTCGGCGACGCTCATTTTCGCAGAGATCTTCCAACTTTGAAAACCCTAGAATCACGCCTGTTGGAAATGGTGTGTGGGTAAGACGGTCGACAGTTCTCGCAGCACGCTTTCTATCTTCCTGAGTATTCTCCAGCCAGTACTTCAACTTGCGCTCCTCATCCATTGTGGGGTAACCCTGAGGTAAAAACATGCGTTCATTTCCATCCTGGTCGCCCATGCGCCGGAATTCCTGCAGGTCTCCCTGAATCAGCCAAACTAGCTCCGACCGACGCATGATGGTAGGTGTATCGCGTGGAAGGGGAAGAACAACGATCAGTTAAAGAAAGGTAAGAAACTGGTATGTAAGTGGAAAGGAGAGATGCCTGACGGAGAGGAGGAAGCCGTGGTATTTATAGACACTGATCAGTCTTCGAACGCTATATAATGGTGTAGAAGGCCTACTTACAAAGCATTGCATCAATAATGAGGCTACATAGCATAGTTGATTGGACGATTTTGCGTCATGATGTATGGCAGTGTGTGGTACATATGCGGTATGGGACATGTGACTATTTGGAAGGTGAGTCGCAGTTAAAACAGTCGTATTCTGGCCTATAAGATTCTGCTGTTTACTAGTTGGGCGAAGGTAATAGAAGATGGAGGGTGGGATTGGGCCTCAGTATGAACAAAGACGCGTCCTGGTGACTACGCGATTTGCCTGGTCATGAGAATGAGACACGATCTCACGTGACCGCGCGAGAATTAAGAGAACGGATGACTAATTCGATGGTATGCTATTACTTAGGGGCCAAGAGCCAAGAGTGATTACATGAGCTTTGTGAGATTGGTTCAATTAAGGGATGTAACCTCTCTCACCCAGATGCGTTTTTAATTTCTCTGCTTTTTTATCTAAGCAGAATCAGAGAGGGAGTGCCCACCTTCTGGACACTTACTTAAGCGCTCAAGTTCTGCCTCTAGTCCATTTTGAAGCCGACCAGGACACTGAGGAGGAGCAGATTGGCAATTATGGAGTTCACTTCTAACTCTTCTTTCAGGTCCGGGCCCCTGCGATACGTAGACATGCCCAAGTAGTGACGTTAGGGAGGGGTTGAGTGCATCGCAACAGGATAGAGGAAACTATCATTATGAGCACAGCATCTTAGCGTGTCTAAATCAGAGTAAGATGTCTGAACTCATACCTGTTTCCGAACTCTTAACTAAATCGTAAAGTTTGCAGATGTCCAGCTGCTGAAGGTGAGAAATGCGAGGCTTTTAACTGGTACGACCATGCGGACATCATGCGCCCGCTTATACCCATCTGGAGGTTTCAGTGGTTACAATTCGCAAGGCAGTCAGGGTCAGAAGTGATAGGATTAAGAAGATATAGCAATATTTTCGAGGTTACATAAAGAAAAGGTTGATACTGAGGAAAAGTTTATTGATCCCGGCTGTCCTGTTGAAAACGGATCCGAAGAAGAGACGCGGGAAGAAGGAAACGTAGCAAGTTGCAGCGCAGACGAGACAGGATCTTCTGGGACGGGAAAGTGCAACTCAAGAAGGCACCGCATTTCCGTAATAACAGCGAAGTCGAGGGTTCTTTGGACGATTGGCTGCAGCTTGTTAGTGGCTTATTGCAGGCACGTCATGATAGTGGACTCTGTCCTCCTCTCCTTTAGCCTCTTGTACAACCTACCACCATTCATTCTACGTTTGTTGTTTGGTGGAAGGGAGGGATGAGGTTACTGCCAGAAGGCTGCCAGAATGGGACCAGATTCGTGGGGTGGGACGAGACATAGCGTGAGCGGGCGGCGGGCCTGCTCAGCGTATTTGCATGAGATGGGGGTAGGGACAGCTAGTTATTGTTACGAGGATGAGAAAAAGATAATTAGGTCTGTACACAGAATGCTTACAGTATAAACCTGGAATGTGGCCTTTTGTTCAGTCCATAACAATACATCATTTTCTTGGAGCGCAAATTGGCTGGTTATTAGCTGTATTTGTCTATGTCACGGTAATCCTATCTGCGATGCAAGTGGCGTTGCTACAGAGCGGTTTGGACAGGATATGCGCTTCTAGAAGATCTCTTACGGAGTAGCATTAATATCAATAGGATTTGTCGTAGCTAGTGCTCTTCATATTCCCTATGGCTGCAACGGTCTGATACGACAAAAAGGCTAGCTCCTAGCACCTTACCAAATCGGATATTCAGCGGGTGCAAGATGGATGTCGGGTACTGGCCCAGCAAAAGATATGCAACGCGAGCGGTTTTGCTTGCATGCAAACCTGAGTATCATTTCATCATCTAGGCGCCCCGCCGCCTCTGTTGACACGATTCAAAGTCCTGTGTTCGTTAGCGTTTATATTATATACGTTTGGATAACATTACCTTCACAGAATCAAAGAATCTCGCAATAGCTTTACCGCCCCCGAGCTCTTCTACTCTACCACGGTTAACCCGCGCTGTGACAAGTCTTGCTACCGCTTGAACGTAGGTAGGTGCACTGCGGTTAATGTCTTCGTTGGTGACGGTTGGATTCCGTACTTCTTCGATGACAATTTGCAGCCATCGTTCAACAGACGACCACAGGAGGATGTGGCCGCCAAGGGCTAGAGTTTGCTCACCACGTGCCCGGAAAACAAGGTGAATTGTGCCCGAATCAAAGAAAACCGTCTGGCCAGGCCTGAGAATAACATATCGCCACCGGCCCCCGGTATAGCCTTGAGGGTCAACCGTCCAGTCATTCCATTCTTGACGCGTTGGGCGTGACATCCAACCAAAGCCAATATATCCTTCTTGGGCGGTGATCCACGTCCCAAAACCGTGGCTGTCAATATGTGGCGCTGTGTTGTGGCCACCTTCTGATAGAAGCACCCATTCAAGAACGTCTCTCCACTCGTTCCATTGTTCCCCTGACGCAACTGCCCTCTCCGCACGTCTCCCAGTGAGCACCATGTCTCGGACGCGAGGGAGAAGCTGACAGTTTTCCCTAGTTAAGAAGGTGGGCAAAATAGAGGGAGGGAGTGGACTGCGCAGGTCAAGAATATTCCAGGGATCATTAGTATCTAGCTTGTTCAGAAACCAGTCTCTGACCTGACTGAGTTTCCAGCTTTTGAATGACCTGAGCGAGGAACTTCGAGAGGGCACCTGCACCGAGACAGATCGGTCAAGGTCTTCCATACGGCGGAAGAGCTCCTCAATTGGCCGGTCTCGACCATTCCATCGGAACTGCTGCTGGCTTTCTGTAAAAATTGGGACGTCTGAAGATCCTGACTCAACTCGCCTTGTCGCTTCGCCCGCAGTACAGAAAATCGCATCAGCTTCGCCACAACTCTCGTCCGTTTGAGGTTGCTGGGCGTTTTGGAGAATTTTGTAGACTAGTTTGTCGGATTCTTTGCCGTGGGTGTTGAGGAATGACTTGCTTCGCGCCAACCTTTCCTGTAACCCCGCGAGCACTTGCATGCAGTAGGCCTCGTCAGCTATCTGATTGTGCAGTGGCCGGTGCCCCGTGTCTCTTGACCCGGTCCAGTGTGTGTGTGAGCCACCAAGTCGCGGTCTCTTAAGGAGAGGAACAGGCTGGTTGATATCAGGGAGGGAGGCGGTGCGCCGTCGAGGGGGCAAGGTTTGTGGGACATCAGAGGGATTGGCCAGTGGCGTTACGTTTGAGTTGTATTGATCGCCCACGGAATTGCCCGCCTTGAGATTGGGGGTTATTACGGACTTGGCGAAGAGCTGAAGATGTTGGTGACAAAGTTGATCGAGGTTGGACGAGTATATCCTCGCCAGGTCCGTGGAGAAGACTAAGGGGTTGTCAAGAGCTGCAAGGAACATTGATGGCACTTCTGGCGGACAGCAGCGTTGTGGTATCCTTAGGGTAGTAGCTGATCTGGCGGTAGGGTATCTATTCCTCGACATTGGTTTTCCACTGAACCTTTCTCGATAGGATGGCTGTGTCCGTGGCCTGAGCGTTCTCTCGGTTTGTGATGGATTCTCCTGTGTAGCAGCTGCTGCCGCCACCTCCAGGTTACTGGTATTTGCTGAGGCATCGGCTGATTGTTCAGCAAGGAACTCGTCAACAAACTCGCTCAAATGTCGCCCTCTGTGGTAGCTTCCGGCGCGTGTGAAGAATCCATATCGTCTTTGGCTGATGCGACAGCATACTCCTTTCCAACCATGAGTCCAAATTTGTCAAATCCAAACCCCTGGGGCAGGTCTGTAATTGTCAGTTCTTCGAATGGAAGGGAATATCGATCACAGCCGTTCTGTCTCATGTAGGCCTGTTTGTATGACCATGCTTTGAGAGTGTCCAGATCTCCCTGCTCAATCAGATTCGCTGCCAGTTTAACGAGACGAGCCCCAACACGTTGGTGTCGTCCAAGCATCACCCGGTTCAATTTTATCGCAGCCTCGGCCTATTCGGGAACGGCTCGGGCTGCTGTGCGCAGCACCTTGCAGTACTTCTCTCCTCTGGAAGCCTAATAGTAGTGCTGGACCTTGTCTATTCCCCAGCAACGGCTCACCTCCATCAGAGCCGACAGACAACTGCGCTTGATCTCCATTCCTTCGGTCGCGACGCCTACGAAACGCTCCCATACTAGGATGTCGTCCTCTCGCGGCTTGACGGTCGGCTTGACGGCTTTTCTCTGCTCTCCCTCCAAGTATGATATTCAGCGCATTCGGCAAACATAACCCGGTCGAATGCAGCGATCAGGAACTGCAGGCTTGAGTGCTGACTAAGTAGATCGTCTCATGTCTGTAGGCATAGCCTATATTTTGCTGCGTCATCCTGACAGAGGCGAATGTCATTGCGAAACCGTTCGATTTGCTCGGCCTGGCAGGCGTCGAGCAGTAAGGCATCGTCGCTGATAGCAGCCGAGTTGAAAAGGGTTTCGAGCAGCTGCGCAGCGCCAGTTAGTTGCTGATGTGATTTGCATAGGCTGTCTCGTGTGCCTGCGAAAGAAACGTCTTCAGAAATATGAGCCATTGTAGAGGCTTAGTGGATTTGGTGGTGAACCATGCTGGCACCGCCGCCGTGAGATACTTTGACGGCTGCTTAGCATTAGCAGAAGCCAAGGCAATAATAAGGTGTCGCCATTTGCCAGCGTCAGGGTAGAGACCCACAATGTCAGGTCACATTTTCACCTGATAATGTGGGTCTTTTTGTACTGTTTGGGTTAGCCAGTTATGTTGTTGTGGCGCCACGCTTATAGGCAAAAATCCGGCATCACTTGGTAGTAGACCCAGGCACGCCAGGATTGCTCTGTGTGATCCAAGTTTCATGCCACTGGCCGGGGGTAAACACCAAGCCTACCCTTAGTGCGGCGGCGCGGATAGGTTCTTGCCATCGCCGGAGGAAGGGGACAACAGAGTGTAGAGAAGATGAAGATCGGTGGGGTGCAATCTATGGATGGCTATTGCAAAAAGCTGGGCGTGGAACTGGAGAAAACTCAACATGACAGGCCTGAGAACAGGGCAGGTAAACTCTTCCTGCGTTACCCTCATTTCTTTCTCAACCTGCGCGTTTGCAGACACCTTTTCCACTCGGATAGCCGACGAATTGTGAATTATCTGAGGCTGTATATAACTATAGAACAGCGAAACACGCCTTTCTTCACAATGGCTGGCGAGATCTAAATAGTTCAGTGACTAGCTCGGCTGGTAAGATGTTACTGCTTCTCCTCCAACCTTTTATAGTGGATGACCAAATCTATAGTAAGGCATCAGGTTCACACTCTACTGTTTGCATAGCAAATAGAGCGTTTGTACAGCAGAAGCAGGAGCCTTCTACAGGCAACTGCACCTGCCTTTACAAATTCCACCAGCTGCTCAGAAACCCATGGAATCAGGTGAATGAGCAGGACAGCTAATATGAGAAAACTTTTCCAACTCCCCAAACAGAATCATTTCTTTCTTTCACAAACAACTCCTGACCCCCAGTGGTAACAGCAACAAAATGGCGACTTCCCAGCCTATTTGCGCTAACCAGGCGCCAGACAAGACTAAATGCAACAGCACTGGCAGGTTTGCTTGCAAGAACTGCCTTCTCATCACAGTAGGCACCGCATTCCCCATGAATATTTCGTCTGTCTGCTAACCCGGTCTTCCTCCAGTACTGTGGTCCTGAGTGTCAGAAGTCTCACTGGGCCATGCACAAGCTCGACTGCAAATCTCGCCTTGGAAAGGAGGATTGGCAGCCTGGCTGGGTTTTGGAGAACCGAAACCCGGCCTTCGTCGGAGATGGTCCCCCGCAGGTGGCCTACGGAGGTGGGAAGTACCTTTGGGGCAACGTTCCAGCTTTCGATGTCCTCCAACTTAGCGCAAACGAAGGCGTCTCCTATAACGAGCAGCTACGCCTCTTGTTTGCCAGTGAGTACCACGATCTGCAAGCTTCGAGTTGAGTCTAACTCATCACACATAGCCTCCGGAGACCTTCGAAACATCGTGAAGACCATCGCCAAGCTCCCCAATAGCTACACTCAGCCCATCGAGGTGACTATAAACGACCGCGATCTGGATATTGTCGCCCGAAACGCCATTATGCTCCTGATAGCTCTCGTAGTGGATGACGTTGATGTTGCGGCCGACTGCATCATCCACGTTTGGTACTCTGCTCTCCTCCGCAAATCCGACCTTGACATCCTCCAACATCGTATCCGCCCAGTCCTTGAGGAAGTCTGCCACAAGCTGAAGGGAAAGGGTGCCGACACCCTCCAAGCAAAGACCTGGATGTTCGGCCAGCGGTCGCTGAGACTCGTGCTGAAAAGGTCTGCGTGGGACGACCTCCTGTTCTTCACGGACACCCCCAAGGACCTGACGGCTAATCAGGCGCATGAGTTTCGCAAAGCCGTCACCCTCGCCGAGGGTAGGAAGGACTATCGTGATCGTCACCTTCTGCTCCAGTCCCCGTCCCATCGAATCGCCCTAACACGCTTTCGCGAGGATGGACTTCTGCTTCCGTTTGGAGCTGCGCGTGATGTCTTTCGGCACCCCAACCCGTGAGTAACAGGTTTTCTTCAACAGTGGAATGGAATATGTGGCTAACAAGCATTAGAACTATTTACCAGGAAACAAGCTGGCCCATGTACGACAATGCCGACCCCCTCAATGGATGGTCTGCCAAGGACGTCCAAGAGACTCAGATCGGGCCTGCGACCGCTGACATCTACGGCAAACTCTTTACCAGCCTTCGTACAGTGCTTCGGGCATTTCTCCGTCGTCTTTCAAGCTCGCAGACCTCATTTAGACTGTTCCACATGGATGCGTCTGCTCTTCCCAAGTTCTTAGAGAACAGCACCTTCAGCCGGATTGAGGTAAGTAGGCGTTAACACCTACACTACAGCGAAAATCTTCAGCTGACACCTCTCATACAGGTCTCCAACATCTCGGATGCCGGATATCTCGGTATCCATCACACGCTCGACCTGATGATTCCCCTCCTTCAAAGCCCTCTCGTCAACCCCCACGCGACGCTGATCACACTGTTCATGAACGCTGTGGATGAGCATGCCACCGAAATGGAAAGGCTTACAGATATGAAGGCGGATGGCACGGTGATGAAGCGCATTTACAAGTACCTATCGCCTAGCGGAAGACCGCTTAATTATTACGACACCACAATCTTCAAAATCATGGCTGCTGGGGATTGTGTCCCAACTTATGACCACGTCTTTGACCGGTAAGTAGCGTGGTGGAGCTGTTTGCTGTGCGTTTTTGCGGCGTATGCTAACTACACTCCAAGGCACGCTGCGAAGCTTATGTTCTCTCGGAGTGCTCGGTTGGTTGGAGCCGCGATGAAGGGAAGCCACACTGTGATCGAGAAGTGGCCGTTCAGATTGAAGCTGCGGCCCG
This sequence comes from Colletotrichum camelliae, assembly GCA_018853505.1. Classification (NCBI taxonomy): domain Eukaryota; kingdom Fungi; phylum Ascomycota; class Sordariomycetes; order Glomerellales; family Glomerellaceae; genus Colletotrichum; species Colletotrichum camelliae. The sequence goes on along the minus strand of JAELVL010000002.1, from coordinate 6,203,042 downwards.
GGCAGACGGGTGCTCAGGAGGAATTTGATCGCCTTCTCGGAGGAGGAGTTTCAAGCAAGGAGCGTTACGTGGAGTGGAAGAGAGTTTGAGTGTCAGGATGAGGCATGGAGGATATGGAGTGCAAATCAGGGAGAAGGCAGTGGACTTCATTATGTAGCTATGACTCCTTCCACTCATAGGAACATAAGAGTATACACGACCTCTTTATCCGTTTCCTACGGCTCTGGGTCTGTTATCTTGATATCCAGCTTCTGGGTTATTAGGATGGTCACGATATTGTTGAGAGCAAAAGCTGCGAAATATTGGGACTTATTGTCGCTACCTTAGTCTATAAACAACAGCTCGAGCGGAATATTAAGGTTGCCTCGACGCGCAATTAGTTCTTGCCTCGCCTCGAGCTTTGCTCTTCGTAAACTAGCGAAGGCGTAGGGAGCCGGATCATGATACCTGTTCTTGGCCGCCATCCCGAGGAGGCTTGTCGACCAAGATGGTCTTCTGGGCTTCCTGTTCTGCCCCTTCTGGAGCAGTAGTGAATTCTCGAAATTCCACATGCATGCACATCAGAGCAAGTCCTGGGCACAGTAGCCAGCATCTGGGAATCCAAGCACTTGATGAGGTTTCCTCCTTTGATCCACTTCATTATGTAGCTGCTTTCCAATCTGCTACTGCCTTCTTTCATCCTATTGTAGAGGAAGGCAGCTGTTTCCTCATTCCTCATCCAGCCAGGCCGCTCCTTCTCCTTCAAGACCACAGGCTGCTTCAAAGGCCCCTCCTTCCAGCTGGCAATTTAGCATCTAGCGCCTTCTCTTCTCTTCCTCCTACACCACCACCAACAGGAAAAAAAACCACCTGCTCTTGCTTCCTTCCATCCCTCAACCGATTTTCATTACCCAGCCGAGCCAGCTGCTCTCTCCTTCTCACGTACCAACCGACCGCTCCCAGTCGCTACCAACTGCTGGGGGAGCATCCAAAGACACAGCTTCCTTCCTCAACAACCACCAACCGCCTCTCAGGCAAGATGTATGCTGCTACCGCAAATCCCAAGCTGTCGGCTGACCCGAAGCCGGCCAAGGAGATGATGCTTTGCGCTATCCGCCCTATGTTGGTCAAGCCTGGTATCCTCCCACACAACGATCCTGGTCACAATACCCTCAGAACCTTCATCGATCTCCTCGACACCACTGCTACTGAGAAGGAGCAACGTCTGAAGGTCTCTCCTTTTAGAGCTGTGGGCAACACTTTCGACTTCAGGGACCCCGCCAAGTGCCACCTGCCAAACGTTTGGCAGTTCGCTGACCAGGCCGACCTCGCCCGCCTATACGACGCCGTTTTCCGCAGCGACAAACAGCCTGACTTCGTCAAGGCCGCCAACCTTCAGATCTACATCTGGTTTCCCCAGCGTAGGCCCCAGCCTTCTAAGAAGCCTAACTTCCACCATCTGATTGACATCCGGAACCTCACCCTCTACGGCTGGTGTGGATGTCTCCCCCGGGACGACCCGAAGGTAAATTTAGATGATCAACCTCTCCGTACATATTGTCACTGATATTTAGTATCTATACCACAGACGAGCCGTACGTTGGTTCTGACGACGGACCGCGTGTTCGAGGACTGTCCGCACTGGTCAAAGTACCCTGCTACACCCGTTAATCACCTTTCTGGTAGCCACGCGGCGGCGTCCCATGGCCCCCCTCCCGTCCCGATTGGCGTCATCAACGGTCACTTCCCCCACGGGGTGCTATACCTACCTCCACCAGAGGACGAGAACCCGAACGTCGTCCCTTACTATATCTACAGCAGCATCCACTTGAACTATAGCTGCAGACTAGCACTACTGCCCCCAGGCATCCTCTCGAATGACCAGCCTGCGTGGCCTGAGTCCCACATCATCCCCAGGGAAATTTACCTGAGCTCGTCGACATCGCAGCAGTAGGCACGGCTGGTAGCCACGCCACGGACACATCAAGTCTCGGCCGTCGGGTGCAGGCTAGAAGAATGCAGGGAATGCAAGGCGAGCTGACGCACTTATGTTCGTGAGATTGCCGACGATAGAAGGGGGAAGGAAAGGAAGAACACACCATATATATATATTACGTCAAGGGCGAGGAAGTCCGCGGGGTCGTGAGCATGACGGCAAGTCGCAGCTGGGGGTATAGCGTCTTATTGAGGGCTAGGAAACCCATCACATCGCAAGGATGGTATTTTATGTAGGAGGGAACCACGAATATATGCATTGTAGTGATTCCAGTTGGTCCCTGAGACTGGAGGTTGGGCTCCGTATGTCCGTCTACCACTACATAGTTGATAAGGAGTTTTGTCGCAAGATTACGTCATACCTGCTTTGCAGGTTCTGCCGCTGATCACCGCCTTAGGCGTGAAGCAGGTTAAGCTCCGGCCATTCCCACGACAGGCACAACTTGTTGTTCCTTTCCTGTTGGATCCGCCATGGTACAAACAGTGCAGAAGCGAAAAGGCTATAAATACGACCGCAAACAAGTTGCTTTTGAGAGGGAAAAGGGCGATGTAGTAGAAACTGAGAATGAGGGACTCAAGCGTGTCTTAAGAAAACCAGAAGACGTGTAAGAAGGAAAAAGAACAGGAAGGGTCGGGGAGAGTAAAGATGGAGGCACGCAGAGGCCCGGCGGCCTAACACGTAGGCCCCCTCACGCCCAGTCAATCCCTCTCAGGAAATCGAGTATAACGAAAAGGTGCCGGAGAGGGAGGGGCGTGTGAGGTGACAGTGAGGCGACGTCGAGAAGTCCAGGGAGGAATATGGCGGGGGGGTGAGAGAAGGTCGATTTCGTCGGGGCGGGTGGGCGGATAGAAGTAGTTACGGACGGACGACGGTGCGGCGGCGTAGGGGTGGAGCAACCGGGCACCGTTTCGCGTGCTGAGTCAGCTGGGATTCCGCTCTTCTGATGACTCAACCCTCACTGGAATGCGCCCACTATAGTCAAATTGCTATCAATCCACGTTTATTATCTATTCAAGGCGAAATGAGGCACAGAAGCTGTCAAACTCTTCATTCTGCTTCTTCTTAGCTACTGCAGACTTCCACATCGCCTCGGTAGCGATCACTTGCGACCGTTTGATGGCTTTGTTGTTCACGAACGTCTTGTTAGGATTAGAGGCCATATTCTTCTTCATGAAAGGCAGGGCTGTCGCTAGCTGCAATTTTAGCTTTGCATTTTCTTGCTATTGAACTGATATAATGAGGTTTCCCTTGTTGATAGCCTTCCACATCTTCCTGTATCCATAGATTGCCTCCCTGGTGATCGTCCTAGGGGTTCCCTTGAGTCTGGTGATAATTTTCTTCGTATCAGACGACTTTTGCGGGGTTGACAGTTACTGGCCAGTCTATCTTAGAGATTCATGAGCATCTCTGATATGTTCTGGCGCCTTATTGACTAAGAACTGTGAACTTGAGAGCGTTTTCTGCCGGTTGAGTGGCTACAGTCTGGTGGCCCTGAAACTGGAGCGTATATTAGGGTTAGCAAAGGCCTTCTGACGCGCAAATGCGTAGCAATAGAGGAAGTCTTTCTTGTCTATATCAGAGTCGTCTATCAGGTTGCTGCGACATGAGACGTTATGATAATGCTTGTTGAGGGAACCGAAGACTGCCACATCTAGCGGCTGCGTGATATGGCTGGTATAGGCTGGGAGAAAAATCATATAAATATCCCGCTAAGAACATTCCCAGAAAACGCTCATACCTGCCTCGCTTCCCGTTGACTTCGTTGCTGGGTCAAACACTCTCTTAAGCCGCTTGAGCGCAACAGTATTCGTCGTCCACCCGTTTCGATAGCTATAAACTGCCAATCTTTGTATTCTTCAAGAGCTGTGGGAAATTATTGCTGTTGGGTGTGTTTTTCTTTGAATATGACGAGCGGAGGGATAGCCCTGCCTGTGGCGGGGATACACTCGGCAATGGTCGTCCAGGCGCGTGATGCAGGCTTCTTGACGTAGATCTTTCGCCTCCTCGAATATCCAAGGACCAACTGGCAGTCCGCGTTGCCTTCTGCGATGCCAGTTTCATCCATATCATATCAATGCTTGTGCTGTAGCAACTGTAGCACTACTTAGGGCTTCGGTCAGTTCGGCGACGGTGACGCTAGCGGTCTCCGGCCGGTCCGCCTGCCTCGGCATCCAAGGTCCCCGGTGAGGGGATGGAGAAGCAAGTGTGAAGCCGAAGAAATCGGGTTCCATAACCGTCTGTGGTACTTTCAACTAATAGCTGTGGCTGTCTGTATTAGAGTCATAACTAGGCCTGTTCGCTCAGCCCATGTCCAATGAGCAGGGTCACGATTGCAAGTCACAAAGCTATCATCCATTCAAAATTAAGTAGAATTCCAATTGTATCCACAAAGCAAGCTCAAGACCGTGAAGCTAAAAGACCGTGAAGCTAAACTTCAAACCCCCGTATTGCTGTCGGGCAAAGTCATATGCCAAGTACTATCCACAAGAGCCCCCTACATCCTCGCTAAGTGTATCATGATTCATAGCTGCGGCGTGTCGCGTCGTCGAATTGTGCGAGCTATAGTTACGCTCGACGTTTAGGGACTCAATATATCATCCCTCACCAGAAACCCCGCTCCCAGGAGAATGACGGAGACAAGTGCTCAAGATACGGTGCCGTGAATCTTGAAGGCATGATTCTGGAGGTGCATCTTGTGGTCAAGCGTCATGTCGCAAACCTTACACTCTATGTTGTCGCTGTTTGCGACTTTGGATAAGTGCTTACGTCGGAAGTGCTTGGTTAGGTCGTTAGAGGTATAGAATTCACGGGTGAGGTCGTCCAAACGATCCTCATCGTCTGGTGGCAGACCCATGGCCTGGCCAATACATATAAAGCATCTTCTTGGCCGCTGGTTTTCACTGGTGACAAAAACAGATAGCGTGGCAAGATACAATGGGCTGCCCTTCGACGGGTCACAAGGCGGGTCAGAAAGTGCAGCCTTCAGTATCAACGGAGGGTGACACCGACGTATGGTGCATCCTTCCTGGACAGAACAGTATGCAGACACTGCGTCGATGGCGTCATCTCGCCGTCGGTATTGACCTTCGAGTGTAGTCACGATCGGGGTGGTGAGCTTTGCGAGCAATCGCTTTTGTGCCGGGCCCTGAGGTCGACAGCCACCTCCTGTCGCAGGCTCGGCAAACCCTATGCCCTGGATTTGGCGCTCGATATCGTCAGTGGCCTGCTTGTTAGTCCACTTGTCTCTGATCTTCTGTTTCAGCTCTCTCCTAAGTCTTTGCTTTTCATTTCGTATCGCTCGTTTAGCTTCTTTGTATTGTTTGGAGCCTGGTGGCAATTCTCGGAGGGCCCTCGTCAGCTCCCTGATAGTCGGATGCGTAGTGACAGATGCAGACTGATCTGGCGTGAGATCGATAGGGCGGCGCTTAGAGATAGAGTGACCAATGCTGCAAGACTGCTTCATGAGCGCTTGCTGTGGCCTTTGTCCGCGAAGGATGCCCCAGAGGTCGGCGGAGATGTTCCGCCCGAGGTAATGCCTCTGGAACGGGTCTGAGCTGCCATGCCCCATGGCGAGGTTCCGGAGAGCTTCGCTGACGTCAACTGTGATGGACATTAGCGTAGCTAGTTACAGCAGTACGAATGAGACGCACCACTTTGGTCAAACGCGTTGGCTGCGTTATAACGCAAGTTATAGGCTATTGTAGGGTACTCAAAGCCTAGGATTTCGCCGATTCTCTTAATCCACGCCGCCATCATGCCAGAAGATATACGTTCTTTAGGGGAAATTTGGTAGCCTGTTAATGTCTCAACGGCTCGACGGAAAATGAAGGTGTTGTTCAGGTCCTCCTTTAACGGTAGTGGCAGCTCCCGCTCCCTGGGATGTATGTCGAGGATATCAAGATGGTGTGGCGAGGTGAGGTTGGATGCATTGAAAGCTTGATGTCGGAAGAGGACGCCTAGAAGGAAGACGTGGGGGCTCAGGAGCAAGGACGGATCGAACATAGTCTCAGGAACTGCGTATGTTTTCCTGAGATGTCAGCATATCTCGTCAGTTGCAACAGGCCAGGACTATACTCACTGTTCCTTCTTGCCAAGGTAGGTTTTGGTGAACTCTGGAGTGAACCGAAGAAGTAGCTTATGTGGCCCGCCTTCTGGATCTCTCGCTAGTGCGACCCTAATATCCTTGAACTGCAGGTTTAAAGTCGCTTCTGGGCGAGAACCGGCCGGAGCAAGCAGGAGGAGAAAAAGCACAGCGAGGATGCGTAACTCTCCCAGTTTAAACGATTTCTTTGTCGTGCTCAGCGTCGTCTCGATCTGCTGCTTGAGATCGTCGATCGTCATACAGCGATTGGCTCGCCGCTGCTCGCTCAAACCGTGCTTCTTCGCGAGGTCTCGCAGAACCTGAACTGGTCAGTGGGGGTGCTGGCGCCGTGGTGGGACAGACCTTCCCTATGCATACTGCGGTTGAGCTTCTGGTTAATCTTGTCGCCCACAGCTCTCTCGAAGACGAGTTGGAAGACCTTCCAGTATGTGCCTAAGGAGCTCTTCTTCTTGATTCCACGTTTCTTTCTGCCGTCCTTACCGACCTTCTGACTTAGGAACCAGTCAAAGAAGTTATACAGGAGGCTAAGGGAGATAGTCGCAAAGCAGTCTTCTTTGTCGCGCTTGAGAACACTACAGAATCTGTAAACATGGAGTGTAAGTAGCTTGTAAAGTATAAGAAGTTGCGGGCACTTACTGGCGCTACTGTTCCTCAACAGCATCAAGAAGCACTGTCGTCCCAGAGCTATAATCTTGACAGGCGTAAGAATCCTCGTTAAATCCCTCCACATTACGCTGCCAGTACTCGGGTGGATGCACATTCCCGTCGAAGAGCCGAACCTGGTCCTCTATATCAAAATCGTCGTCTTCGTAGAGATCTTCATTATCGGTTGCATCGGTATCCGAACCATCTTGTTGCTCCTTCGCATCGAAAACATCGTCGTAATCGTCGTATTCATCGTCGTAGTCGTCGTATTCATCGTCAGCCGAGAAAGATGCATTGGAATCATAAGCGACTGCTAGGGTGCGTCAGCGATTTGACATTGTGGAACGAGGAACGGCATAAGTTCAACAGAAGGCTTGCTGGCGGAGGGACTAGCCAAGCGAGTAGTAATAGTCAGGCTTTGAGAGCGGATGGATTGAGGTGACCGCTAGCTGAGGCCCTGACTGCAGCGACCGCGGTTTATGTAGTACGAGAAGGTAAGCCATTGCAGGACTCATTATGGTGGCTATTTTTGGCTGTTGGAAAGTGACGCGCCAAGCAAGAATTGGAATGTCAGTTGGGTGAACAGTGACTGGCAGGGCCATTTGGGCAGTTCTGGGAGGTGTGGCTGAGGAACTCTGGTCAGTACTTTGGTCGGTACCCTGAGGTACAAGCCTGGGACGGGACAGGGGTTGGCGCGCTTGGTGGCCTTGCCGCCTGGGTTAAAGCGGCGAGGGTTTTCTGGCAGATGTCCCGCTGAACTTGGCGGCAGAACCTGCCTGAAACGGCGCCAAATACGCCGTCTCTTTCTTTATTAAAGTAATAAATAAAAAATTAAAGGACTAACCTTGAAAGAGGGAGATAGTACCTATCTTATATAGTAAAATATTAAAATAAAATAACTAAATAATAAACTAGATTTTAAAAAACTTAGACCTTTTAAAATCCTCTAAAAATCTCACTAGTTAACTATAAACTTAACCTACTTAATATAATAAAATATTTCCTAATATTCTATATCTTACTACTTAAACTAGTACTATAAAGATTATAGACAAATAACTTTATTATTATAGAAGATAATAAACTAGAGTATAAAGTTAAATAAATTATTAACTATTTTAAAGAACTAGAAAGCTATTAGTATTTTATTAAGTAGAAAAAGTATAGCTATAAAGATAATATATAGGAACTAGCTAGGAATATTACTAATATAAAGGATAAACTTATAACCTATTAATAGTAATATTAAGAGTAAGAGATAATACTAATAATATTAGTAGCTCTATCTCTAATAAATATTATAAGCTATCTATATATTAAATATTTTTATAAATATATTAGACTACTAATAGAAGTAAATAGACTATAATAAGGAAAACTGTTTATTTGCTTAGGAATACTAAAAAATAACTAGAATATTTCTAAAGAATTAATTATAAATAGAATACTTAAGTCTATAATACTTATACTTAAAAAAGACTAGTCTAACTTATTTAAAGTATTTTATAATAATAAATCCTTAAGTATTTAAGACTTCTAAGCTTCTAAGGACTGCTTTTCTACCTCTTATTTATTAATAGACTATATCTTATAATAGATTAAGTCTAAACTATATTCTCTTAGAAACCTCTTCTATTTATAAAGATAAGATAAGTAACTAAAGGCTATTACTAACTATATCTAAAAGATCTCTAGTATCTCTTCAGCTACTTACTTTTTCTACTCTACTTTCTTTTACTCTCTGAAATAATAATTTACTATAACTAATTAGCACCTACCCTAATCACCTAGAAAAACAACTTATAAGTATTTACTATATTACTACTATTATAGTCTATTAAACTATATTTAATATATTTACTATAGTATTTTAAGTTAGTAAGATCTATTTTATATATATAATTATATTAGAAATAAAGAGAATAAAGTATTATATTATAACTATAGTAATTAACTAGAATATTAAAAGCCTGCTAATTATAATAAATTTAAGTATAATAAGTTTTATAAGAATTAGATTTTTAAATATAACTTAATATAATATTAGTATTATAAGTAAATTAAGAAGTATAATTAACAGATCTCTAACTTAGAACTAATAACCTATTTATATTAAGTCTTAAAAATAAAACTTTTAGAAAAGAAACCTAATATTATAACTTATAAATAAAGATAATAGCTAAATAACCTACTTAGGCGTTAGATAGCTATAATAAGATATTTATATTATAAAATTATAGGAATAATAAGGACTTACTTAGAAATAGAAGAACTATAATATAAGTTATATAATAATCAGATAGTAATTATTTAGGATTAATATAATCTAATATAACTTAGAAGCTAGTAATTATTTTAAATTAGAATAATCTAGCTTAACCTAAAGTATAAAGAGATATATTTAGGATTAGACTTATATATAGTATAACTAAAGCCTAGGCTTATAGTTAGATTTCTATAGCTTTTTAGTAATTAACTTATAAATATCTTTATATTTATCCTTAGGATACTTTTAGCTTACCTTCACTATAAATACTTGTTAAGTCTAAGACTGATTACTTTAGCCTCTGACTACTGATCTATAACATAGCTTACAACCTACGACCCAGACCACGACCAGTGTACTGTTACTACGTATCAATCCCTAGCTTCTGTTAGCAGACCCTACTGTCGGATAGCTGACCGTAACAATAGGCTACTCATGCAGTCATGTTAAAACCTGCCTTGACTTGCAACAAGGGAGACGTGTTGCGAAATCATTATATACAAAACAAAACGTTTGGTATGGACTTCTACCAAAGTTGGCCCAGTCTGCTAAACCAACAAGTTTGCAATCCAGCTCAGAGGCTTTTGATCAAGTCCTTGACTTCCCCGTCTGAAAGTTCCTTAACGCCCAACAGCGCATTATCATCTTTCGGCCAAGGCGAAGAGAAGTCCGACCTGGAGTTCGCATACTGGATCATAGTTGCCAGCACGCCCAGGTTGAAGTTTCCAGCCTGAATTTCCTTCATCGCCCAAGCGAACTTCTCCTCCATGTCTGACTTCGTCTCCTCCCATCCGTCAGATCCCAGAGCCTCTTTGCAAAGGTCTGCCATCTGCTTCTGGCTCTTGTAAACGGAGTGAACGTATACAGGGCGGTTCTCCGTTTCAGCAGGGTGGGAGAGAGTTCCAGACACTGCTTTGCCGACAGTCTCGAGGGTAGTCCACGCAATGACGTTGTTTCCGTCATTCATGTAGTCGATTTTCTTCTTGTGAATGTCAATGTTTAAGAATCCAGTGCGTAGACAGAAGTCTAAAAAGGCGCCGTTGCAAACAATGCTCCAGGTCATGCTGGTCTCTTCGCACTTCTTAAGGAGATACTTGTCGTTGGCGTCCTTCTTGAACCAAATAGGCAAAGTGTGGGGCTTGGGATTGTTGAAGTCCAAGCTGAAGTCTGAAGGGATATACCGATAGATCCCAGCTGCAGCGGCAGCGTCCATCATGCGAGTTGGGGTGTCGTCCTGGACAAGAGTACAATCGACGAAAGCCTCATTGCCCTTCAAGGCGTCTGTGAGGGTGTCGTGTGACGCGTAGTCAACAACCTTTACCATGACTCCCTCTGGAAACGATCCTTGCTTGCGTGTCAGAACGGTGACTTGAAATCCATCCTTCACCAATGCTTTGAGAACGTGGCTACCAACTTTGCCGGTTGCCTAAGCTACAGTTAGATGGGAATGCTCATGAGTCTGGGGCATTGAACGTACGCCAGCGATTGCGACTTTCTGGATCTTGGGTGCCATTTCGGATGTATGATGTTCTCAATTGTGATAGAAAGTGTGCTTCATATCTGGGAGCAGGTAGGCCAACGAATGGGAGAGTCTATTTATGATAACTGTATTGTTTTTCACATTGTTGGCTCAGCTTACAAATGCTCCTGGCACCCGGGTTCCCTACTGGTGTCGGACCCCAAGACGTCCTATCCCGAGTACGCGATTGCGTTTCACCGCATTTAAAATACTCCTCCAGTTTTACATGCCGTGATGATATCTCATCTTTGCTTGGTTGTCGACGTCGTGTTTGTGTAAACAGGGGTCGGACTCCCGGTTTGGGGACTGCATCCCTCCGTCCCGAGTCCGAGTGAAACTTTGTTTGTGAACGTCACTTTTTTCATCCAAAGTTACGGTCCGTTGGGGCAGTTCGATATTGTCGTAATATGAAGCACACCAAAAACGCGCGTCTGTCTCAGGCCGTCCGATCTTCTCGGCTCCGTCGGCTTGCTGGAGTCCATGACACGGACGCGCGGAGGTGTTCATTAGGTCGTTTCCTGGAGTACTGGTACTCTTAGAGCACATTGTGGATATGTAAACTTGGTGCCAATGACATGTCATGGCGTCGGGTGATGTGCCAAGACATTTACTTTGTGTGACAACCTCAATGACAGGTTGCAACCAGAAGGCCATTGCACTTCCACGAAAATGTTCGTTGAGTTTAATTAGACATTATTCACTGAACACGTGGTTGTGTAATGAATTGAATTCCAAGATATCAGACTACCGCTATTGACCAGCAACCCGTCTAATGATCCCCAGAAACTTTGCTCAACCATGCAATCTAGTGGGTGTTGGTAACAGAGAAGCCCTTGATGGGGTAGTGGAAGTTGACGTGGTGAACCTCTGTCTTTCCAGAAGCGGGGACGTAGACAGACTTATCAGCGGCCTTGCTCTTCTCGACGCTCTCCCATCCCAAAGCCGCGACGAAAACCTTACCACCATCGACATCCTCCACCGACATACCGCTGGCGAGGTCGTTCATTCCAGGCATGCCGCGGGCCTTGTCGATCTGAGCCCTCATATCATCCTCAGACATTGACGAGCCGCTGATTGTGATGACCTCGGCAATCGGGGAGTCAATGGCGCCTCTCGGTGCGTAGGGAACAAACTTGATGAAGTATGACTTGACCTCGCCGTTGATGACCGTCTTGAAGTTGTCCATGGCAGACTTGCCTTCAGCGGAGGCAAAGAACTCGTCGCGAGCTTCCCTCGTCTTCCAGCCTATTGATGCCCGTTAACCCCCTTCTGTTCCAAAAGACTTGACTACTCCGCTGGAGCTGTTTGCTTACCAGAAATGACATCGAGGTACTGCTCGTTCTCGCTCCAGGGTCCCCAACGGGTGCGCAGGTAGCCATTATTGGTCTTCAAAGCAAGGAGGTAGGCCTTCAAGGGCTCTTTCCAGTCGTCGACACCGCCCTTGACGGGAATGATCTTGCGCTCGGTGACACCAGACATTTTGTGTTTGTGTGAGTGTGGTCGATAAAAGTATGTTGATATTGTGGCTTAGTGTTATGGCGAGATGCTGGATGGCTTTTGTGTTCTCTAGTTGATGATTGGTTGTGATGATGTGATGATGAATTGAAAGTTTCCCTGGCAGTTGAAGGGTGCGAAGGTTGATTATATACCATTAGAAGCCGTGTCGGTATTCTCCCTTAAGCTAATTTCTGCTCACTTACTCACGACAAGTCCATCGTGATGCAAAGCGCCAAAGGGGCATGTCCGAAAACGATCGCACGGGGGCATAGCATGATCCTAAGGACCGGCGGTCTTCGGTCGAGAGCAACACTCCATGCCCGTTCTAGGGGGGGCTCCCCGAGCCGCCTGCGCTCAGCTCAGCTGTCGACGTCAAAATCATGCTTACCGGAGTCGTAATCATCTGTCAAATGCAGTGGAGCTACCTGAAATGGTGATCTTCTGGAAGGATGCTATCCGCGGTTCCGGCCCGGCCTGGCGGCACCAGCATTTGCGCCATTGCGAACAGAAGGTCTTAGCTTCTCCGTGATGTTTCTCGGTCAGAGCAAGTCCTGCCAATTGAGAGAGAAACCACCGACAGAAAGGTTTCAAGCATATTTCAAAACTTCGGACGAACCCAGGTAGCTCGGAAATCGCCCTATAGAAGGAATGTGGAATGTGGCAGAAGCTCGGGTCCCTTCCGGACACTGCTGCAAAGCAGACCACGGACAATGCAGCATGTGAGTATGACGTCTATCAGGCTGCATATTAACAGGCTAGGGGCAACTGATTACCTGTTGCAGGTGTCCGATGCTTCGAAACATTGTCACGGACAAAGCCGGGGTTGGTTGGGGAGATGTGCAGGACGTCCGCAGTGATGTTTCAAAAGGTCCCGAGGGAAGGGGACAGACATCTTGGTGGCCTGGAAACTGGAAGACAAGTGTTCATAACGTTCCAATAGCCTCTCGTATTCTCCATGAGTTCGCAACTTGCGACACTGGCATTGACACGACCTGGTATTCTCAGCTTATCGCTTTCGCATCTTCCCGTCCGGCGGTACGTCTTAACGGGAGAGTCCGCACAACCGGCAGCCACGGCTACTCACACGATTTCAGGCCCGCTTAAGGCCGTCATCACAATTATCAAAAGACGGCCGCACGAAAAGTTTCACGGCGTATTATTACTCGTGTGTCTCAGAATCTTCGGCATACGTCCGACTCTACTCCTGGAGCAATCGAGCGGCCCCGGGTCCTTTCCCCGGTCCGCAATACCGCGACATCTTAACGGAAAGGACTTCGCACTTGCGGACCGAGCTTTTGACGCGAGTGCGACTGATGGGCGAAGCATGAAGACCTCAGCCACGCCGGTATCGTTTCCCCGACCGGTGTTACGAGAGTATTCCTCCGTCTAGGTAATCGATCGGGACGCGATCGAGATGCGAAAGGCTCTTGCAGCACTCGATGTTTACACGATTCTATTTTGCCGCTATTGACCCAGGTTCATATCAAACCTCACTGGCAAATGTTTGAGTAGTCCTGAGAGACTGTTCATGATGGGTACCTAACAAATGTCTAACCAAATCACAAATTACCCCATGTTCACGTTCTCAACGCCGGATGACATCGGCGATCAAAATCAAAAACGAATCTCCGTAGTATTGCATGTTCAATAAAGTAAGTAACTGGATCATTTAACCACACAAACTTCATCGCTCCTGTGGCGGCTATCTTGGTGAGTTGGGCGCAATTGCGCCCATGCCTGCCATGTACCCAAAGCAACCTTGCGCAACCCCCATCTTGCGGAACGCCCAATTCTTCCAATGAAATTCCGTCCTCGTGAAGATGTAGTTTTTCGCAGTTTTAGTTGTCTTGAGCCAATGGAGAGAAATACGACGACATGTAGAGACCCTTGGTGCCGTAGTTGTACGATACGTATGATAGTCCTCCGGGCTTGGAGTAATCTCGACCGGGCCTATGAGCTTCAGTTAGCCACTGTATACGACACTCGGTCGAAGGTTTCTACTCACAGCTTGGCAGTTTCGTGGGCGCCTCTGGAAAACTTCTCTGCAGACTCGTCCCATCCCACATTCTGCAGGGCCTGCGTGAAGTTCTCAATCGTCTGTGCATCGCTCCGTGAAGTCTGACCCCACGGCAAATGAGCCTTGATGTCAATCCGTTCTTCATTCTGCTTCAGCTCGAACGCGAAGCAGATGCCCTTGTGCAGGTTGTGCATGTCTCTGGCGTCCTTTCTCTGGTTCACGGCCATGCCTTCGGGCTCATCGAGAAGGAGATGCCAGACCTTGTCTGCGTATTCGACGCCCTTCATTGTTGCGTCGTCGGTCTGGGTTCCGCCAAGAGTGAGGACATCTGCTAGTACCGCTTTTGAGTTCGACGTTGTACGGGCATATACTTTAACTCGGGCCTTGTTGGGGTCGACGCAGTCAATCGCCATCATCTCGACCGGACAAGGCTCTTTGCACGTGGCAAGGTACTTCTGGAGCTTCTCGGATGCCTTGTAAAGCTTGTCGCCGCAGGGCTCTAGGTCGCGAATCATATCAAAGACCAGCTTTTCTGTTGTAACGTTGAGGGCGAAGTGCTTGAGGACGGGGAAGAAGTAGGCCTTCAGGAATCGCTGCGAGCGCTTCATGTCGTAGGCGAGGAAAAGTTGCGGAACGCGCTTCACAAAAGCCGGCATCCTCGACCGAGAAACAGCGGCCTCTTCAGGTGTGACGAACCATCTTCGTAAAATCTGCTCGTACCAGCGCATGTCGACTCCAGATGACACCTGCGAGAGGAGCGGGATCATGGCAGCGCCAATCTCCCCAGCGAAAGGATCCTCATCCGAACCGGCGGAATCGCCAAGAGGCTCGAAGGTGTAGCGGATCACTCCGTCATCACCTTTCGTGAAGTTCCACGATGGTTCGAACGTAGAACCGTCGTAAGTGAGCAGAGGTCGAACTTTGGCTTTAGGGGTCGGGAGACCAAAGGAGGGCACCACCACGTCACGGAAGACGCGCAGGTGGTCCACCTTCTCCTCAGGTGTGTAACCCCCAGCGTTCGTGAGCAGAGTGTTCAGTAGCGGCGCGCATCTATCCCACCACCACCTGTGCTTAGGGTTTAGGGGAGGATCAATAGGAATAGTGCCTTCGGAGACAGCTGAGGGACGAGCTTTCAGAGGTGACTGAAGGCTGTCGTTAGTGGTGTTGAGAATTGCAGTTGGTGCCATTGTCAAAAGATCAACAGAAGTTAATATGCGAGAGTCAAAATTTTAGGTGGGCGGAATGTAGGGTTCATTTGCTCTCGGACGAAATGATGTGCAGCACGAGGTTGTCTTTATAACCTAGTCGATCAACATTCCAATTCGAGAGAGTCGCCCTTCAATGACACGGAGATATCCTGCGGACGTCACATTCCATGTCTGTCGGCTTTCAGGCGTTGACAGACAGGGAAATTCGTACGGAGACTATCGCGACTTCGGCAACATTGGCCGCGAGATACACTCGCGTTGCTCGCGTGTTGAATAATCGCAGGACTCAGGAGCCAGACTCTGGCCATGTCCGGTGCCAGATTGCGAAAACGTCACTACGACACGGCAGTATCCTGGGCACTGCCCTCCCGGTTTCATGGGTATGCCTACGTTCTCTTGACTGAAAGGGCAGAATTTGGCCGTTTGATCAATAAACTCAGCCTTTTCTTGCTGTCAAGTCCAGTTAAGCGTGACGCTAGAGGCTGAATCACGTATGTGGACATTTGGAACAGACATGGGATGCCCTGCTAGGGTGACGTGCTTAGATCAGGCGAAACGCTATTTCATGATGGAGTGGCATTTACTTCGTAATCGAAACATATACGGGTACGAATATTCGTGTAAGCCCGTCCGTCACGGCCAATTACACCCACCGGATGACGGTGTACCCAAGTCATTTCTACGAATCCCACCGCAGCCGGGCTCCCTCAGCCTCCAAAGGCGGAAGGAATATGCAACTCTCGAGCGACTTTGACATCAGATGGAACAAGAACAACAAACATTTCGAAAAGCTTGAACTCCTTAAAGTGTTCCACCAAGCCCCGGGTATGCACCATCGGCAACTGGCGGTGGTGTCGAGATCACACCCTTAAGCCCGTAGGGATTCAGGTTCGGATATTCCCAACGGACTCAGCAAAGTTCGATACGTATATTGTCCTCCGAATTCAGTAATTTGGGTCGAACTGGATCCTCAGGGATCGGACCTCCTTCACGTGGATCATGGAACTTCAATCAAGTCATGTTCGATGAACTGTTCACATCTGTTTCTGGAACATCGCCGGCGGCAGATTCGGGAGACCGAACGTCCGCAATCGTGCGGTCTCCGTCATGAGCTCATCCTGAGATTCAGAGCTTTGGAGCTCCTGAAAGACCCGCTCTGGTTGCTTCGAGTAATAAAAGAGCTACATCCCTTCTACTAACAGCATGTATCAATCATCATCCACTCAAATCATCCTTGACTCCTTTCCAAGAGCTTCTATTCCTTCCTAAGCTCCCCAGACTTGTCTCAAGTATTTGTTCATTTACACTGCCACCGATACCACAACATGGCGCCTGGTCTCACCAGCACAGTCAAGGACACGAACGGCTCCAGCGGGGCCGTTCCAGTCCCCAGGTTCCTCCCACCTGGAGTCTCCGTCGAGAAGTTCCAAGAGTTCGCGTCACAACTGCTACAGATCGTTGGAAAGGAGAACCTCCAAATCATTACCAATGAGACAGTGCTGGACGATGGCGATTACCTCACTGTTGACTGTTTGACTCACGACATGCACCACCTCTATGAGCGAGAGGAGTTCGTTGGCAGCGCTCTCATCCACCCCAAGAATGTCACCGATATTCAAGCTATCGTCAAGCTCTGCAACGACTTTCTGGTGCCTGTATGGACCTTTAGCAGAGGCCACAACGTTGGCTACGGTGGTGCCGCCCCAAGAGTGTCTGGCAGTTTGGTTATGAACCTTGGAACACACTTGAACCGTATCCTCGAGGTTAATGCCGAGGATTGCTACTGCCTTGTCGCCTGGCGTAACGTACCTTCAAATGCAGAAGTATCTCAACGACAACGGACTCGCCGATAAGGTCTGGCTGGATTCGCCTGAGCTCGGCTACGGATCTATGATCGGCAACGCGCTAGATCATGGAGTGGGCTTCACACCTTACGGAGACCATTGGATGATGCATTGCGGCATGGAGATCGTTCTTGCCAACGGCGAAGTTGTTCGCACTGGTATGGGTGCCATGCAGAGTCCAGAAGGCCGCGCTCAAGCTGCAAAGGGTGTCCCTCCCCAAGATCAGCACCAGAACGAGTGTTGGCAGTTGTTCCCCTACGGATTTGGACCCATCAACGACGGCATCTTTTCTCAGAGCAACAATGGTATTATCACCAAGATGGGCATGTGGCTCATGCCTGCAGCACCGGGTTTCACTCCATTCATGGTCACCTATGAGAAGGATGAGGACCTTGCGGCTGTTGTCGACATCATCCGCCCTCTACGCGTGGTAAGTAGTCGCATCGCTTGTGTTGTTCAATAGGCTTGGCTGACATCTATTTGCTAGAATATGGTCCTTCAAAATGCTGCGAGTCTGCGTCACATTGCGCTGGATGCTGCCCACTACCATCCCCGCACAGAGTACACGGACGCGGGGCTTGACGTTCCCCTCACTGAGGAGCAACTTGATGCAGCAGCTAAGAAGGTCAACTTGGGACGGTGGGTCTACATCGGCGCTGCTTACGGACCCGAGCCCATCCGCAAGGCACACCTTGAGATCACAAAGAGGGAGATGACCAAGGTGCCTGGCAGCCGATGGTTCTTGCTTGAGGATCGTAAGGAAGAGTTCAGTACTCTTCATTGCCGTGCGGATACCATGCAGGGTATCCCAACGTGGGATGAGCTGAGATGGTTGAACCAGTAAGTCGTGGCCATAACCCATGAGAGCGTGCGTATCTGACAGCGAGCTTAGCTGGATTCCCAACTGCACCTTCTTATCCTTTTCCCCAATCTCCAAAGTCGATGGCAAGTCGGCGCAGAAGCAATATGACATGGCCAAAAAGCGCTTCGCCGAGGCCAAGATGGACTACTTCGGTATCCTCAGCATCGGAATGCGAGAGATGCGTAAGTTTATCCGACGGGTTCCCCGGCTCGATACGGCATTGAGATGGTGAACTGCTAACACGTGGCCGCACAGACAACATTGTATGCATCGTTTACAACCGGGAGGATCCCGACGCACGTCGCCGAGCGCAGTGGCTCGTCCGTACCATGATCCAGGACTGTGCGGACAACGGCTGGGGCGAGTTCCGAACTCACGTTGCCCTGATGGATCAGATCGCGGACACCTACGACTTCAACGACCATGCACTAGGCAAACTGAACCAGACGATCAAGGACGCGTTGGATCCCAACGGTATCCTGGCACCAGGCAAGAGTGGTGTCTGGCCCAAGAGTTATGACAAGTCAAAGTGGGCGCTGAACAAGGATTATATCAAATAGATTGGTGCTGAAGGTTCATCGCGACCCGGCGTGTTAGCACCCCATTTGTATATAGAACTGAGTAGCTGCCTATAATTATTAACATAGTCCCACTCTGTTGATCCCGAGTTGAGGTATTGAATTGTATGTGCACGTATGTGCGATATTGAGTTTCCAGCTCATGCTTCCACTTTACGAGAACATTCCGGCGCAGTGCAGGCTGGCTTGATGAGATTTCGGGGTGCGGCTCGCTTTCAACGACCAGCGATCCTTCGCTTAATCAGCCCTGATGGTCTAGCGGTATGATTCTCCCTTAGGGTTGTCCCCGACAATTCACTTCTGGGAGAGGTCCCAGGTTCGATCCCTGGTTAGGGCCGAATTCTTTTGCAAGTCTGCACTTTTTCTTTTATAGACTGCGAATAGTTTCATTTTAGCAAGCATGAAGGTGTTTGCGTTTACGTTTGCGTTGACGGAGTTCTAAAGCCGCCTTGCATCTGCTGATTTCTTAAGGCAACTTATTCTATATAAAACCTGTCGTTGCCGTTTCTCATTCTATGTTTGCGTGTAAATCTGTTTACGGTACAGAGAAACATCGATATGAACTGCGATTTCTTGAACCATTGTTAACAAATGTCTTTTCACAAAATCGTCAGGAGATATCGGCTATTCGCTTGATTCTATGTCCATTGCTAGACCGAAACACAGGAGCGCGTGGACATGGTTTCAACGGGCGATCAACGTTTTCCGCACCTCCGGTGTCCGTACACTGGTCGAGCAAATATGAGACGAAAAGCCGTGGCATCTGCGCTACGGCGACAAGGATGCAAGCTCATTGAAGCTTTGACATTCTCTATGCAAGCTTTAATAATGGCCTAGCATGGCCGCGAATACGGATCTGATCTGGAGCCTGTCGCCTCGGTCTGAGATACGGTGCCGAATCGGATACCTCGCGACGCGTTAGAGCTACGAAAGGGACTCGTCTGATGTTTCCAGACCAAAGCTTGCAGTGCACCAGCTGCTTTAGTATAAGAACTGGGCGCATCTTCGATTTCGGCTCTGCCAATGGGACCGCCACGCTCATTTGTGCACGTACGCAAATTATTCTCATACCATTTGTCAAAATGTCTAACGGAACCACGAACAAGACTATCGCGCTCGTTACCGGGGCAAATCAAGGCATCGGCTATGAGATCGTTAAGCGGTTGGCTTCGGAGAACCCAGACTATCATGTCTACATGACCGGCCGACGAAAAGATGCTATCGAGAAGTCTGCCTCAGAGCTTCAATCGGCCGGCTTGGATGTTGAACCATTGGTGCTCGATGTGACTTCGGACGAGAGCATAGCAGCTGCCGTACAGCAAGTTCAGAACAAATTCGGTTACGTCGACGTCATCGTCAATAACGCTGGAATCAATCGCGGCAAAACCGAAGGCAACCTTCGGCAACGACTTCGAGAGGTCTTTGACACAAACCTCTTCGGGGCAGTCGAGGTCACGGACGCTTTCACACCGCTCTTGGAAAAGTCGACAAAGACCCGACGTGTTGTCTTCATCAGCTCAGGGCTCGGGAGCCTCGCAGTCCGATCGGATCCAAGCCTGGGACCTAAGCGCGACTATCTTGAGTACGGAGCCAGCAAGGCGGCTCTGAACCACGCGACCTTGACATTTGCCTCGCGATATCATGGGGACGATTCGTGGAAGTTTAACACATGCTGCCCCGGGTACTGCGCTACCAGCATGACAGATTACTCCGGCCCAGACGAGGCGTCTCTTGGGTCCATTCGGGCTGTTGAACTCGCGACGTTGGGCCCCGATGGCGTTACGGGAACGTTTTCGAACAGACAAGGATCGTTGCCGTGGTAAGGAAATGGAAACCCCAGTGTCCATGGCTTTGTGCCATTCTGTAATTGCACAGCTAATGAAGGCAAAACGATGAATCGACTTGCGATACGGAGTGGGTTGATGTTGAAGTCTGCTTTGGGTGGATACCTCTGGGTGCTGGCTTCATTGAAAGCCACGCAGTTGACATAGTCCTTAATACAGACTCTACGACGTTTTAATGAGGGCTTGACCTTGCTTTCCACAGGAAAACGTGCCTAAATTGCTGCTCGGGAATCCAGGACGTGTTTCAAGACAGGGACCTCAACATTGCGCATCTTTTATCCCAAAAAAGGTCTTGGTGTTATCGAGATCGTGAAGCTGACAGGAACTGCATCTGTGTGGAGTTGATAACGCAATCTGTACCACCGATACTTGCAGGGAGCCCTAATATAAGCGGTGATTGGGTCAAACGCACGATTGGTTGTCACACAAGGGCGCGTAAATCTTCCCCGCATCTGACACGTTCATTGACTTTAATGGTGATTAACGGCCCTCTCATACACGGCAACAACAGCAACAAAAGACCACAAAAGGACTCGGCATCAACCTCAACATTTACTAGATCCACAATGACTGAACTTACACCTACGCGACGACCTTTCAAGGGCTCATGCCACTGCGGGGAGACGCAGTACATCGTATTCCTCACCTTCCCCCATTCTCTGCCTCCACCTCGCCCAACCAAAGAAAAGCGGCCACGATCTCATCAGGAATTCTACCGATGCAACTGCACCACTTGTCAGAAGGCCGGCTTCTTCCATATGCGGCTCAACTCGGCCCCAGAGGATTTCATCCTGCTGCATCCTCTGGACCCATACAAGGATCTTGGTGACTACACGGTCTACCAGAAAGACTTGCACTTCCTCTTCTGCAAAACGTGCGGAATGCGGTGCTTCATTCTCATGGGAAAAGGCGAGGTTGCAGAGGTCGATCTGGAGGCTCTCGGCGTCAAGTCCGATGATGAAACCCAGGGTGGTAACGTCGACGGCAAGAAGCTCACAAAGGTTTGGAGACCTTCGAAGGACAGTTGGCAAGAGGGCAAAAAGTTTGGGAGTTACCTAAGTGTCAATGGCTACTCTGTCGATGCTGGCCAGGAGGGGTTCGACTTGCGCGAGATTACCGAAAAGAAGTGGGTGGGATACCTCGATTGGCTCGAGCTAGAATCCGAAGGGTCCCAGGGCACTCGTTTCGACCGACCCTGGGAAGGAGGCGCTTATTGAGCCGAGTGATGGACTGATTCTTCAGCGAAGGATTCGGTAGTTAAGGGTCCTGTGGAGTTAGATAAATGATGAAGAATCCTGTTAGTCTTGGCCGCTGGGCCCTCGAAGAAGTTGATAAGACCGACATTTCCCCCGTGTCCATTGAAGGATGCGAAACCATGATAAGGCTCTCGGTTTGACTGTTTCGCCCTCGTACAACCGCCTCGCCTTCAGCTGGGAGGCCTGATAAGCCGTATGATTGACCCCTGCTATCTGCCATCTCAAGTTGCGGCGGTTAAGACTCCGCCCGAGTTGCGGGGCCGCACGACGTAATATCGATGCGGACGTCTGCGGCCCGCATCCGGTCGCTGGACGCGGGGTCACTGTCCCCCGCGATAATTCGGTGGAGACCGTTAGTTAGTTGCAGATAACACCCGTGAACCATCGGGTTAATGCAGTCAGGTGTCCATCGGGCAGGGAACCGGCAGAGAGCTGAGGCCGCTTGGCCGCCCTCCTCCATATCTCTGAGGCAGAGCCAACAGAATATTGGCCGGTAATTACGGACAGCTATCTTTGGCCAGGCTACTCGGGATTAGATCCATGCTGTTAGCTACTGTATGTAGTCAGCCAAGGACTCGACCATTTTGATATAAAACATGCCCGTCATCCATTCCAAGTTCGTGGAACCAAAGAAAGTTCCATGCTTGGTTAAATTCAAAATACCCCAGATTTTCAGCTGAATTCTTCAAACATTCCCTCCTTCAATTCCCAGAACCCCCATCAAAATGACTGTCCGCACTGTCAAGGTCGCCTGCACTCAGGCGGAGCCCGCATGGGTCGACCTTCCCGCTGCCGTCGAGAAGACGTGCAAGCTCATCACTGAAGCAGCCTCCAACGGTGCCCAGCTCATCGCCTTCCCGGAGTGCTGGATTCCCGGCTACCCATGCTGGATCTGGTCGCGTCTCATCGACTTTGACCTCAACGTCCGCTACATCAAGAACTCCCTCGCTGTCGACTCCCCAGAGATGGGCACCATCCAGGCCTGCGCAAAGGCAAACAACATTGCCGTGTCTCTCGGCTTCTCTGAGAACGACAACAACTCCCTCTTCATCGCACAAGCCCTCATCGGCCAGGATGGCGAGATCAAGGTCCACCGCCGCAAGATGAAGCCCACGCACATGGAGCGCACCATCTTTGGCGATGCGTCCGGTCACTGCCTGAAGAGCGTTGGCGAGCTTCCTTTCGCGCGTGTTGGTTCTCTGGCCTGCTGGGAACATATCCAGCCCCTGCTCAAGTACAACACTATTGCCCAGAAGGAGGAGATCCACGTCGCAGCGTGGCCGAGCGTTACCCCGCATGGAGGTGGCCCCGATATGTGGTCAATGAGCGCCGAAGGTTTGTGACGATCCCACTAATGACTAGCCACTTGATTAGCTACCTAGTGGTTCCGAATTATTGGCACTAACTAACAACCCGAGTAGGATGCCAAACGCTCTCGCGCACATATGCGATTGAGTCAAATGCTTTCGTGCTCCACAGCACTGCTCTGATTACTGAGAAGGGCGTTGCGGCACACGGCAGCGCTCAGGGCGCCATCATGAACAGCCCGGGAGGCGGCTCATCGGCCATCTTTGGTCCTGATGGCCGTAGGCTCACGGAGCCTGTCGATGACACTACGGAGACGATCCTGTATGCCGATTTGGACATGGACATGATCCACAGGACGAAGATGTTTGCGGACTGCACGGGTCACTACAGCAGACCTGATCTTCTGAGACTGTCTGTTGATAAAGAAATCAAGGTTGTACTCAGGCTGCATAGCGATGCTGACAAGGATTCAAAATTGGAAGAGTCTGTGGTTGTTTTATAATTGCTTCAGCGGGAATATTTGTCAGTGGGCATGTATGATGAGTTCGATACGTAATTAATACCACCATTTTGCGTTCAATGAGTTAAATCCCGACATTCAATCTGCAGGCAGGTAGATTTTTGCGTAAGTATTTCAAGTTCATTTTGTCTGTATAGGGGATCATAGTCGTTCGCTCGGTCTATTCGCACTTTTCGTTCGTAGTCTTACATTGAGTTCCCCGAAAGCCAATTGAAGTCCTCGCAATTCGCTAGCCCCTGGAATGCCTGAAAGATATCAACAGAGCCGGCCGGATTGGTGCGGTCCACACCTAGCCCAGACACATCCAATGTCCCCAAAGAAGCGAACGAGTTCATGTCTAGTGTCCCAAAGTCGACTGGCGCTTCTGAAGGAGCAGCCCCATAACTCTCCCATTCATACTCGAGACCGGCTTGATTGGCAGCAGCGGTGCTAGAGTCGCTTGTCGACCTGTCCAGCGTGGGTGCAGCGCTATAATCCCGGTCAGCCCCAGGAGCGGTCGGCTCAATCTGGTAGCTGAACTCGATCGGCAGAGCTCTCATGACGCCCCAACGTTGCGCCAGAACACGAATGACGGTGATGCTCTTTACCGCACGAACGGGCCAGGCGATTTGCAGTTCTCGCAGCAACTCGAGGCATTGGCGGAGCCAGTAGGTGCTTTGATGGCGGAGGGCCGGGGTCCAGCTTGTGGCGTTCATGAGGTGGACGATGGCTGCGTGAGGAGATGGTGGATGATGACGGGGTTTGGTGGGGTCTCGAACCCGTGAGCCCGGCGGTAGGTCCTAACGAGCCGTGACGTTGCAGTTGCGGCTCCGGTGAGAGACCGCAGAACGAGGAGCATGAACTCTGAGTTCTGTCCGCCGGTGGTTGTCGACGACGAGGATGAAGCCTGGGAGATGGTGGCAAATATGCGCAGGAAAGGAGGCATAGTGATGAGAATCGTCATCTGGTATGCCAGGTGGAACAAGATGACTGGCTTTGGTGTTGAATCGCCGGTCAGGTGAAGTCTGTTGTCACGGGATCGGAAGAAGGCGTTTAGGGCATCTTGACTTGCAACCAAGATGCGGACCTGTTGGGGTATTGGAAGTGACTCGAACGTCGTGGAGAAACTGCAATGAAGAATGTCAGACAATTTGTGTCCCCGTTTGAGAGACAACCAACTTACACTTGATCCATATACTGGTCATGGAGATACCATAGCTTGCACTGCCATGCAAAGGAGATTTGAGCCAGATCCGCCGTGGAGCTCTCGAAAGTTGTGTCAAAGTCGGGCACATTTACCCTCCGCCAAGGCAGAGCACAGTTGCGCCCAAGAATAGATATAGCAGTGCGGTCGATGATGTAAAACATCCAGAATGTCCGGATATCTTGTTCGCTTGCCTCAAGCTGTCTTGCCTCGCATTCATCAAGGGCCATGACGTGCAACCTCAGATGCACGCACATACCTGCAGCCATTGAGATGAAGATCCACCCAAAGTGATCTCTGCCCAGAGCTAGAGATCTCCAGGACATCATGGAGAGACCCTGGATAACCTTTACCGTGGGCGCCAATCGACAGCAGGTGAAGGCAAGGCTTTCAGCGAACTGGCCAAAGGTGTCGCCAATCTTCATGGCATCTGGCCTGAGTGAGAAGGTCGTCCCTGTGGCGATGATGGCGCTGTGTAAGAAAGCTTCGTCGGGGGGCTGGTAAGGGTATCTCTGGAGGAAGTCGATATTCGTATACTGGGTGAACTGGTGCTCTTTGTTGATGTTCTGTAAGAAAGTGTCGGCCATCTCGTGTATGAGACCAGGCTGTCGACAATAGGCGAGAACATTTTCTGGTGGGACGAACTGCGCCGATGGAGGGGCTTCTTGAGCTGCCTCGAGGGCGTATTTGGATCCAGTGGTGGGGTCGTTGATGATGGTCACGCCATCGCCAACATTTGTCCTCCACAGCATCACACACAGCTCCTCCATGGCCCGTTGAGACCGCTCTTGACTTTGGGCATCCTTGCCTGTCGATGCGGTGTCATTCAAGTCACCCCGGAACTCTACTGTAGGGCCTTTGGTGGGGGCACCTTCAGCTAGCTCCCCTGCCTCGGCATCATCGAGACCTTCATGGAGGGCATCGGATTCGGGCAGTATCTGTTCACTCAGTGATACTGGTGGTGATGTCTCCTTCTCGGAGCCGTCTTGTTGCTTTTCCAGAGCCAGCAAGAGGGACTGTACCTGAGCCTCGAGGGCTCTGACATAATCCTCATCCCAGTACTTTCGTCTGCGATGTGTCAGCGTGACTGCATACTGGGTCTCCTGTGCCGCTTGACTGCAGCACAGATGGCAACGTACTTCCTTGGCCTCTGTTCTGTGTAAACACATTCCCTATTCTGCCTGCTGCATAGCGAACATGCAGGACGGGCTGCATCGCACTGCCGACGGTATGTAGTTAGTCACGGCAGTTCGCGAAACTAACAGGAACCTCGCCCCATGGGGTATAGGGAAAGGGGGAAGAGAGAGCACATTTAGGCAGAACGGTCTGGAAGGCGAGCGATGGGGTGACCTACTTTTCGCTTCCCCGCCCGGCACCGGTCGCAAGCGAAGCTTGTTGGCTTCTGGGACATGGCTGGTCTTGGGAGAGGGAATCTTTTGCACACTGACACACACGCGAAAAGCAACCACTGTAAGCTTATCCGGAAAACCCGCGTGCGAGTCGCTCGCCGTCCGAGGAAGACCGGTGAGAATGGCAGCGGCAGCTCGCTATTTTCGGCCAACGGGGGCCGTTCTTCATTGCTGATCGGCGCCCTTCAGTTTACAGGGCGGTCAGACTCAGGGGCAGGACTCTAGGACGACTCGAACGGGGAGCTCGGCGCTCATCGATATTTCGCCGCCACGCAAGCTTGACCTGACGTCTCTCGTCGCGAGATGTTATCGGGTGGTTGCGGGGTGGAGACCTCCGCAGGATAAGGTGGAATGAAGTATGTGGATGTGCCATGTCAAGCGTCCGGCGGTGGAGGTGAGGGGGATAGGAAAAGTTTAGATGTCTCAACGCGGGGGCTGACTGTCTTTGACGTGGTTGGTCGCTGCGGCTGACCTAACCCACGGAATGCGTGACGCCATGCCCTTTGTTTTCGGTCTAGAAGCCTGTCAGCTCCTTCTTCACCGAGCCTTTCAGCAAAGGAAGCCGGACGACTTTGCCACGACCGAGAGAACGTTGACAATGAGAGTCAGAGTGAGAGAGTCATGACTGTGGAGCCGGCCCCCTCTCAGCCATTCCTTTTTCACATAGCGAATACAACAAAGGAAAGGAGCTTGGGCCAATGAGGCTCGTCGAATTTGAGAGTTGTCGGAATGAACACGATGTTTCCGATTGGCCCATTTGTTTCCGGCGATTGTGTTGAGAGAGGCAGTGAGAAAGCCAGTTAACCAGCCTCGACGCCTTCAAACATCGACCTCAGCAAAGAGCTTCAGTCTTATATTTCATAGCTTGGAATTGAAGAAGTATTGCGTTGGATAATATGCGAATGAAAATCCGACTGGGTACCGCTAACCATTGCTGTAGCTGCTGTGACATCCAGGCGGGCAGGAATGAAATTCCTCTTCGCGACAATGTAAGATTCAAGTGATTTTATTTATCTTATGTATCACTATTTCTATGAGGTGGTTTCCGTGAGTCTATTGGGCCAGGGGATAAACAGCAAGTAGGAATCTGGTCCAAGTCAAGCACCGGTGGCGGTAGACTTGAAGAACTGTGGGTAGGCGTCTCTCAACTCTCGCAAGTGCCGAATCTGATGCGTGGATGCTTTCGTCTCAGGGACTGGCAGATCCTCCTCAACCAGATGCGCTGCAGTCCAACCAAGCTCTTCTGCGCTCTTGCAGTTGGCGTATGAGTCATCTGTGTCGCACCGTAAGTATGGTGAGACTCGAGGAATTCGGTGCAACTCACCAACCAAGTAACAGTCCTCCGCTCTGTCAATTCCAGCTTCACGCATAGCCTTGTGGAACATGGCCTTTGCAGGTTTGCAAATGAAGGGTACTTGACCGTAGTCGCAGTACGTAAGGCCCTCGAACTGATCATCGATTCCTAGTAGCTTCACAACACGCTTTCCGTGGTTGACGTATGCGTTCGTAAAGAGCCACAGTCTGGCCTTGTCTCTGTCGATATCCTCCAAGAGTTGCCTAAGCTCCGCATCTGGCTTGAGAATGTTCTCCAGAGGAAGGGCGTCGTCTACTTTGGCATTGAAGTCCATGGGGTCGATCTGGTGGTGCCGCACGAGACCTTCGATGGCCAAGCCGTAAACGGTGTAGTACTCGTGGGTCAGTCTCGTAGCCTCTTCAGCAGGCAGCGAGAGGTGTGTGATGAAGTATTGGTCGATGAGCTTGGCCATCATTGTGTGGATCTTGTGACCTTTAAATGACTGTGTTAGTTGGAGGGAGCGTAGGAAAGAACACATTACTTACTCCGGGAGTAAAGACAGTTATCGATATCACTGGAAGGTCATGTCAGTTAGGTCCGGTACGCGATTTGAGATGAAGTCGCCTTCCGGGTGAAGGCTGCATCTGTTAGCTTACAAGAAAAGCACCGGCTTTCCGGATGACACCTCGTTCACAATCGAGTCTCCCATTATGTATATCGTTATGTTCTTTGAGGATAGTATGATGCGATAGGCAAGTGAGAAGACGTTGAGATGTGATGCTTGGTTGAGAATGAGGGTGAGTCAGCGGGTCAAGTTGGAGACTGGTGAAATTGCCTCAGTGTCTTAGGTTGCCTGTGTGGGGCCCCTAGCCCTGTAACGGAGCCACGTGATTGGCCGGATCTCACTCAGGTCTACGCCCAGCACTAACTTCGGCGGGCACTTGACCCCGGGCCGGCCGGGCCCTACACAGGCAGGATGGATATGGATTACACAGGCAATTTGACCCGACTCTACTGCAACTCTACATAAAGATTTCAAACGACTAGAGGTTATCCTATCTAGCAACATAACACTATGACTAAATATCTTCTGTAAGCTCATAGAACTTAAAGCACGCCTAAGCAAGCTTAGCAGAGAAAGTGTGTGTCTTCCGAATGATCTCTCGTGATTACTGTCTGATATGTTTGCAGATGGTTGGAAGCATGTAGTTTGAAAAGAGCCACTTAAATATCAATTCGTTGAAGAAGTTGAATGATAGAAAAGAAAAGCATCAATCGAGCCTTGAAATCTTCCAAGACAGTAATCGCCTCCAGGGTTTAAGGGCCTGCGACCATCTCTTCGGCAAAGGCAATACATGTCCTGTAAAACTAGCTGCGCGGCAGTCTATTGGGACCACATCAGGCGATACCAAATGATCAATTGTAACAACCGGAACCTCCCTGCCTAGCGTAGATCTTGGGCTGCGTAGTGTCGATGACGCCGTTGACAACGGGATACCAACCCTTCGAGGCGAGGGCTTTGCAGTTGTTGTAAAATCGGTCTCCGTCCAGCCTAGTACGCGGATTGGCGATGCACTGCAAAAGTCAGTCTTCAGATCGTATGATAAGCTTCGGGCAAAAGACACTCACGCGATCGGCACCGTTATCATATTCAGCCTAACAGCGTACGATTAGCATGCTTCAGCATTCTCTAGGTGTTAAGAGCGGCATACTGTTTGAGCGTAGTTGTCCATGCACACGTTCGCAGTGAGCTGCCAGTCGTATTTCCATCCATATCCATTGTTGATCTGGCAGTCACACTGTTTGTGATCGGACGCCGTCACAGACAAGACAAGGGAAAGAAAAGGGATGAGAGGGGTGAAAAAACGCATGGTGATGAATGTGATAAGCTCTTAGATGCAAACGAATCGTCGGCGTTGGTGATGGAGAGAAATATCCGAGAGAAGAAACCCGCAGAACGTCGTTCTTTATAATTCTGCGGTCGGTTCAATCTGATGGGAAAAGGACAGATGATCACAGTTTACAGTTTACTCACATAATGCGCTCAATATACCGACATCGCAGCTGTCGCTGCCTTGTCACCGCCTTTTCTGATTGACTGCTCCATACACATCCGTTTCTACCGGCGCAGCGAGAAAATTGAGGCCGTCGAGATGCTATCCGAGGCCTGGGAAGAGTGCGAGTTGCGGGTTGCGAGTTGAGAGCTTGTGGGGCCACAATCTCATACACCGTATTAGCTCTCACGCTATCGTTCATCTCGTAAGATTATGTACAGTGATGTTGGAGACGGAAAAATACAAAATATGACTTTGCGGATTTCCCTTCGGGTTTCTAAAGCTAAATACGAAAGTCTATTGAAATCTGAGGCGGAAACTCTTGGCTTCAACGACCATAAATAGAGACTTTTTCGCTCTATAGACCATCGTGTAGGGCATTATCATTATCATCACCATCATCAATCTGCATCACTTTGGTTTTTCAAGTCTGCCATACGGCTCACACATGTATTGACGGTTGGCGTTGCCACAACTGTTTGTGCTCTGCCTGCGGGATCCGCTATCGAAAGAGATGTTTCTCCTACTCAACAGCTGGAAGCTAGCTTGGCGGGGTCTATGAAGGCATCAACTGATACTTCGAGGTAAATAAGCGCTAATCAGCCCCGCGAACAAATAGTTGTCTGACGTATTCAGGATTACTCAAGCTGTTGAAGAAGGAAATGCTGTGGCTGTGCTGGAACGACGTGTGTTGGATGGCGTTGCTATTCCTTACGACATTGCCAATCCCAAGTCGATTCTAGTGCTCGGAGTAACGGTATCATTCAACATGGTTGGGGGTTGGGTTCGTCAGAACGGGCGCAACGTCTATCAAAAGTACACGTGCCGATCCATCACGTTTTCCAACGGGGGCTCCCAGTATAAAAACCTTTCGGTTTGGGCAGGAGGAGCTGAGTTGATTAAGAACTTTGTGATGTCTGTGGGCCGAGTCTGGTCAGTGAAGGCCCCAGAGGGGGGCTTTCCCGCCACTGTCAGCATTGACATTGGAGCGGCTTGAGGTACTGTGCACTGGCTTACATGTAAGCTATAGTCAGTAGATATTGCCTTGCTATTTTTTCATCGAGAAATTACAGGGTTCTTCGCAGAAGATGTCGTAAATGCGTTAAACGTGGACGGCCAAGATTGTAACGTGCGCACCAAGTTACAGCCAGCTGCCCTACAATAGAGTCTACCAATAGGGGCCGGGGATTAACGCTGTAGACCTGAAATCTGCTGTGAGCTAATGTCGAGTGTGCCGAACATACATAGATAATTCTTGGTATTGATTCCGCCTCTGCTCGCGATTTAATGTGTTGCGCGATCCTAATCTAGACTTCAAGAGAAACTATCAAGTACTTCCTTATTCCACTTCAATTACACCAAATGATGTCCGTTTCACAATAACATGAGCATTGTATCGCTAATTCTCAGAACAGCGCCGCAAACGCTTATTCCAGGGGCCCACATCTAGAGGCCTTCTCATTGATGGCGCAACGTCTCTCACCATTTTCAGCTGTCGAACATTAGCCTTGATCTGAATTCTTCCTTTCTGTAGCTTATTCCGGAATGCTCTTCGATATTCGGGGATACGAGGCTGAAGATTCTTACATCCTGGACAGAACAGACGCCTTCCAGTTCCGTCATTCAAACATGCCAGACAATCTGAGTCTTTCGCGCAAAGGCCTTCGGCAGGACGTTAACATTAGCTTCGATACATTTGAAAGGACCCATCACCTACCGCCCACACTACCCTGTCCCAATGCGAATGTTCCAAAGAGGAGGAAAGAGAGAGAAATTGGGACAATTGAGAACTTCATGGTCAGATGTATTGAATAATTTACGAAGATGATTATAATGAAAGAAAAAGCAGGAACAACGAGCGACTCCCCACGTATTTCTTATTTATGCCCATGCTAATAGTAAGCGACTCTCTTCAATACAGACTTGGAATATGCATTGTAAGGCGTACGGGTACGGCTATTTTTGAATCATCCCCGGCGAATAAGGTTCTGTATGACATGTTGCGTACGACCAGACATGAACACAGTGCCCGTACTTGCGACGTTGATGAAACTCACTTTGGTGTCTTTACAGCAACTCATTGCGGATTGAGCTCTAATTTCGGCACCGATTTTCAAACTCAGAATGCCACATATCCAGTTGCGCAAGGCCAGAACATGAACGCACAGGATGTATTTTGTATACAAAAACCGTCCAATAGCTACCCAAAAAACCTCAGACTCGACGCGAGAGCTTCGGCTCATTGAGCAAAAGACACCTGATACGGCGCATCATAACGATTGAAGTAGCGGCTGACGTCACAGTCAGCTCCTGGAGGCAGAGTGATCTCCAAGTGATCGTTCTTCGACTCCTCTATCCTGGCTCTAATCCGGGCCTTGCCCTGGTTCTTGAAGTTGTAGATGATGGCGTCGTCGCAGTCGCTCTCGGGGTCGCACGAGTCCCTCTTGGCCTGCATCTTGACCATGATCGTGTTGCCGTTCCACACGAACGGAGTTGTCGCGCCGACATCATTGGGGGCGTCGAGGTTCCGGTTGTTGGCGAAGGGGCCGTTAAAGAAGCCGTTGCGTTCGCACTCGGCGGCTGCGGAGGCCATGCCGAGAACTGCGAAGAACGAAAGCGAGAGCGAGAGTTGCATTTTGTGGTCGTGAATTTGAAACGGATTTGGCTCGGAAGACCTCTATGTTAAGAGAACATGTTAATACATGTTGACCGCTGCATGGTTTCCACATGTCATGGGTACCTACTTACTGGAAACGAGAGTATTGAACGCAATTCAACGAAAGACTAGAGATAGAGAGTAGAGACTGATGGGTGAGTGGGCGAAAAGAATGCACCTAGATGCCCCGTGAGGACGCTTTATACTCGAAAGTGCTCCTGCAGCCTCGCATCGTAAACATTCCTCAATTTCGTAAACGTAAGCTTCATTTCCCGGATAACCTTGGTTCGTCTCGTTGTCAAAAGCTTATTAGACCCTTCTAGACCTCTATTCGGGGCTGAGATGGTCTCATCAGTGTGAGTTCACACGCAAAGCCTCTCTGGGTGGTATATACTTTGGCGCTATATTTCGCATAGATTGGACCTGACTCGTCCGATCAGACGGAGACTCCGTCTGGAAAGTGCCCAGCTGGTCGGTATTGTAATCTGACTGGCTGGAACTCAATCAGAGTTTAGGAAAGTTGCCGACGTTGGGCCAAAGCAGAACAATTGAACCGAGGATTATGACTCGAGCCAACTGTGGACAGAGGATACGTCCTACGAAAGGAATGTTACGACCCGTAAACTAGGATAACAGCTGAACGACCTACTTAGGCAGCGGGCGGCTAAGACAGGACATTTATACTGCAGGATCACAGGAACAACAGGGACTTACTCAGGAACGGAAGAACTATAGTATAAGTCATATAACGATAAGATAATAATTATTTAGGATTAGTATAATCTAACACGACTTAGGGGCTAAGCGATTACTATAGATTAGATTAATCTAGCTTAACCTAAGGTATAAAGGAATATATTTAGGATTAGATTTATATATAAGTATAACCTAAGCCTAGCTTATAGTTAGACTTCTATAGCTTTTTAGTAATTAACTTTATAAATATCTTTAAGATATTTTCAGCTAACTTTCACTATAAATACTTATTAAGTCTAAGACTAATCACTTTAGCTTCTAACTATTAATTTATAATATAGTCTATAACTTATAACTTAGACTATAACCTTAGTATACTATTATTATATATTAATCCCTAGTTTCTATCAGTAGACCTTACTATTAAATAGCTAACTATAATACTTTAATTGCTCCTATTTAGTAAGTTAACTATTAATATTTATTAAATAGTATAGAATATCTTCCTACGTTTTTAATAAGTTACTTACTTCTAGATCTTTATCTATTTCTAGAAAGAAAGCTCTCTAGAGCTTAGTTTAAGAAGTAAAAGATGAGAAAATAAAAAATAACTTAGAAAGTAAAGATAATACTAAAGAACTTAAATAATAGCTTAATAAAACTAATAAGTATTTTAAAGAAATATATAATATATTTAACTAAAACGTTAATACTTTTAAAAAACTTTAGGAATAAGTATATAAGACTTAAGAACTTAAGAAAGAAGTTAGTACTTTCTAAGCTACTACTAATATTATCTTAGCTTTAGTTGAAGAATATAAACGCTTTAAGCTTAATATACTTTCTACTTTTAATAGAACCTTAGAATAACTTAAAAGATACTTAGTATAGATATAAATCTATTAAGCTTTCTATATTAATATGTTTTAGAATAATACTAAATAAGTAGTATATATAGCTACTTTCTTTTAAAGATAAGCTTTTATTTAGTTTAAACCTCTTTAATAAGAATAGCTTAATAACTTAGTTAAAAAATATAGTAAACAGGTGAAGAATATCTTCTTTAGCTTTATAAGCTATATTAAAGCTTTAGAATCTCTTTTCCTCGACTTTAATAAGTAAAGGTAAGCTAAATAAAACCTATCCTACTTATAATAAACTAAGTCTATTATACTCTATATAGTTGAATTTAGAAAACTAATAGCTAGACTCTATATAACTAATAAAAGTAAGGTTTTCGCTTTCTACTAAAAACTTAAAGATAAAGTTAAAGATAAGATAGCTAAATTAGAAATACTTCTTAGTTTCTTAGCTTATATTAAATATATTATTAAAATTAATAACTACTTCTATAAATAATAAAAGGAATAAAGAGAAAAATAATAGAATTTAAACTTAAGATATAAATACTAATAGTAGCTTTAGAATAAGTTTAATAACTAGTAAAATAATAACAGACTTTATAATAACTAGAATAATACTTAATAAAGTATTTCCTATAAATAATATAGTAGACCTATAAACCTTAGTACTACTACTAAAAGTAATAATAAAAAACTATAGAACCTTAAATACTATAACTATAAAAAGATAAGATATATTACTAAAAACTGTAGATAACCTAAGAAACTTAGCTAGAAACCTATATCTAAGTAGACTAAATAAGTTAGTATAATAACTAAGATACTTTATATATCTTTATTATAGACTAGATATTATAATAATAAATGTTTTACTTACTGCAGCGATAAGGAAGCTATAAATTATTAGCTTAGTAACTTAGACTATAGAAGAACAGGTTATAATATAACTATTCCTAAAGTTAAGACTAAGACCTTTATAATAGCTTCCTAAGCTAATAGTAAGCTAGCTAGAAAAACTACTAAATAACTTAATAAAATGCTTTGCGTCTAGTAATTTAAGACTATTAACTTAAACTTTATAGGTTATAATAAGGAAACCTAGTAAATAATCTAAGAATTAGAGGCTTAAGTCTAATAGAAAATAGACTAGATCTATTAGTATAAAGTAAAGTAGTAAATTATAAGTAATAATAAATAACAGATTCTATACTTCGAAGTAGTATAAACGTTTTAGCTATAATAAGCTTAAGAGGAGCTAGATAATACTATATAGTATTACTAAATTAGCGCCTTTATAGCTTACCTTAAATAATATAGATATATACGTAGAAATCTTATTAGAATCGAATAAATTAACTAAGAACTTAAAGAATAAATTAAGGAGGAATCTAACGAAGAATTTAAATACTAATATAACTTCTTAACTAAGTAATAGATCCTTAGTCTTACTAATAATTAGACTTTTAGAGAAGGAGAAAGTTCTCTTTATAACTTAGATAAACTTTATAATATTACTTATTAATATACTTAAGTAGAAATCGTTTATAGGCTTACTTCTAGTATAGATAATACTAGCTCTAAAGAGAAATCTAATAATAAAGAAGGAACTTAATAGCTTTTCTAGTACTAAATAATTAATATAAACTATAATAACTAGTAGTAATACTTCTATAGTATCCTAGTAAACTAAAGAGATAAGAACTATACTTTAAAACTTTATATAGAAAATCACCCTATACTTAAGTATAATTACTATAACTACTGAAACCTCTTTTAGCTATAATACTTCTTTAATAAATATAAAGAATACTTCAGAGATAAGTATAAATACTAGCTTTACCCTAGAAGATATAATAAAAACCTTATCTAGAGCATATATACTATATCTGCTATAATTAGATAGACTATAACTATATTTAATAATAACCTAGCAACTTTTAGCTTAAGCCTATAATATCTTATAAGGTGTTAGTATAATAATATAATAAAATAGAAAGAATACTAAAAGAATAAATACTTATATATATAACCTAGAAAGCAAAAATATATAGATTCCTATAAAAAAGATCTAGCTTTCTGCAGCTCTGATTCTAGAAAAACTGCTTTATAAAGTTATAATAGAAAGGAAAGCATATTACTTATTTTAGATAACTAAAGTAATTAAAAAACTAGACTTACTTACTAATAAAGAACTAAAACAGGTAATAATAATAAGGTCTATTTATCTAGCATCCTTAGACTAAAAGATATACTTATAACTTATAGTTACTATTAATAATAACACTGCTATTACTGTAATTAATAGCAGAATAGAAATAAATTTTATATTACCTTAAGCAGTAAATTAACTATAACTATTATAGCAAAAGAAGAAATATATATACTAGCTTAATAATATAAAAAGAGAATAAGTCTATAAAAGAAGAACTATTAAGAATAAAACTATGCCTCTTAAGATAAGTTACCTAAATTGAAACAAATAACTCTAATTTAATATTATTAAACTTAGTATATATAATATTATACTAAGAATACTATAGCTTAAAAAGAATAACTTATAAATAGATTAGAGAATAGACTAACTTTATTAGGATAATAATAATCTAGTCCTTAAATAGCTTTATAGAACCTAAGCTTTAAATAGATTCACTGACTATAGAGTAATAAAACAATATATCTATTACTTTAAAGCAAAAAAAGCTATATTATAACTACTAAAAATAACAGATCTTAAATAAAAGAATAATTTACTTCTATCTATCCTAAAAGAATATAAAGTTTATAAGAAACTCTTTATAGCTAAACTAGAAACTAGACTACTTCTATATACAAATTTCAATCATAAAATCCCTATTAAAGAGGAGAAAGAGCTTAAATTCAATAAAATTTATATTTTATAGAATACTTAACCTATATAAGTAAGTATTGCAGTTCACTCTATATAGTATATCATAATACTCTAGACTTAATAGTAGTACTTTAACTTATACCTGATCTTAATAAAGCAAATAAATAAACTCCTATATTATAACTAGTTATTAATGCTTAGCTTAACTTATCCCTAGCCCTAGCTATATAGAAAAGAGTAGATAAGTAGGTAGTAAAATATATTAATAAGAGCGTCGTCTGTAACGCTATCATTCACGAGAGCGTCTAGATATCTCGTTTGTAACGTTGTGAAGGCGTCGTCTGTAATATAAATCGCTAATAATATTTATAGCTTACGTAGCTACCTAGTAATAGCTTAAACCTATACTTAAGGGCGTAAACTTAATAGTATAACTCTTCGCTGCTATAGCTAGAAAGGTTATTATAGCTAAAAAGGTTATCATAGCTATAAGTATAAAAGCTCGACCGTTCGAACGAAGCCTTAAAGCCTTAAGCCTATTCTTTATATCCTCTTTTATAATATATTTCCCTCTCTTTAAATATATATATAAGCTAAGTAAAGCTAACCTAGATAACTTAATCTATAAGACTAAAGTTAAAGATATTAAAAGCTCTAAGTATATTAACCTTATTTATACTAATAAAATAACTTTTCTTAAGTTTATTTAGCTATACTTAGTTAAAGCTATAACTAAAGAAAATAATAAATAATAGCTATAGAGCTTTAAAATTAATATAGATATAGTTAAGGCTAGTAATAGCAATCTTAATACTTATAATTACTTTATAGGCTTCTTTAAAATAGCTAAAGTAGCTTAAAAGGTTAGTAAGTTAGAAAGAGTAAATCTGATATATATTAAGAGTATAGCTAATAGCAGTAAGGCTGTTAAGACTATATAATAAAGCGGAAGATATTATAACAGCTTGACAGTATAGAGGCCTCAGAGCCTCTGCGCTTAGTAGAGCGACATAGACTTCCGAATAGTAGAAAAGATAACAAAAGACGGGCGCGAACTGAATATAGAGTGAAGGGTAGGTATAGCTCGGAGGAACGAAGATAGAGGCAGCTAGAGGAAAGCAGTTAAGGCTTGTTATAATAGTTGAAGTTGGAAGAGCGTAGAGGCGAAGCTTTAAGGGTTAAGAAGTCTGAGTAGTTATATAACCTAAAGGTTGTTAGTAGTAGGCAGGAGGACTAGCCTAGCTTTTGCAGCTAATACTAGTTAAATCTTATAATAATAGGCTAGCAGCCTTTAATAAAATTTATAGACTTAACTTAATAAAGATAGAAGCTCTTAATAAATATTTTAATAAAAACTTTAAGAAAAGTTATAATAGAGAATTAATATTACTAATAGAAAGCTTAATCCTGTTTATACTAAAAAGAATAATAAATTATAAGTATATATTAACTACTAAATACTTAACAAAATAATAATTAAAAATTAATACTTATTACTCTTAATTAATAAACTATAATAACTTCTCTATAAAGCTAACTATTTTATAGTACTAGATCTTAAAAGCGTTTATAACCTTATCTAAAAAAAAAAGAAGAATAGAAAACTACTTTTAGAACATATAAAAGATATTTTAAATACCTTATTATACCTTTTAGTCTTACTAATATACTAGCTACTTTCTAGAATATAATTAACTAAGTTTTTAAGAAATTTATAGATATTTTTATAATTATCTACCTTAATAATATCCTTATTTTCTCGCTTATAATAGAATAATATAAAGAATATATATACTTTATACTATAAGCTTTTTAAGATACTAAGCTTCTAATTAAACTAAAGAAAAGTATATTCTATATATAGAAAGTAGAATATCTCAGATTTATTATTACTTTTAGATATATTAGTATATTAGAAAAAAAAGTTTAAGCTATTAAGGAATAGCTCATACTAACTAACTTTAACAAAGTATAAAGCTTCTTTAAACTAGTTAACTTCTATTAAAAGTTTATTAAGTACTATAGTAAAATTAATATACTTTTTATAAACCTTAGTCGTAAAAACTAACTATTTAAGTAGAAAGAAGCTTAAAATATAGCTTTCTAGAAAATTAAAGATTATATATCTAGTAAACTAGTTTTAATAATTCTAAACCTATAAGAATAATTTAAACTTAAGATAGATATTTTAAATTTCACCTTTAAAGTATAACTATCTAAAAGAAACTTAGAAGGATATTTATATTTTTATACTTTCTTCTTATATAAGCTCTATAAACTAGAGCTTAACTACTAGATTTATAATAAAAAACTTATAGTAATTATTAAAGCTTTTAAAGAATAGTAATCTAAACTCTTAAGAACTATCTATAAAGTACTTATATATATAGACTATAAGAAACTTAGTATACTTCACTATATTAAAAATACTTAATAAATAATAGATTAAATAGTTAGAATTCTTCTTAGAATTTAACTTCTAAATTATCTATTAAAAGGGATTAGAAAATAGTAAAGCTAACGTTCTTAGCTAATGACTAGACTATAATATCTTAGTACTTAAAAAAACTTAAGTAATTCTTAAATAAAATAATAATAAAGACCTAGTACTAATAACTAAGCTCTTAATAATAGCTAGATAATCTATAGCTAGCCTAACTAGTAAACTAGATACTAAAGTAATTATAGAGTTTTATACTTAACCTATATATAGATACTAAAGAATTATAAAAACCTAGAAATAACTATAATAATAATATAGAGAAAAGGTTATAAGAGAATATATTATAATAGTAATTAAAAATTACAAAGTTTACCTGAAAAGTAAACTAGCCTAATACTAACCTTATAAATTATTATAACTTTTACTTATATTATAAACTACTTAGTACTCTATATCCCTCGACTTTATTATTAAGCTACTAAAATCTTAAGAACTTCTTATAGAAGTCTATTATAATAGCGTTCTTATTATTATTAATAGATTTATAAAGTATATCTACTTTATCTTATATACAGAAGTAAGTAATACTAAACAATTTACCTATATATTTCTTAAGTATATTATTACTAACTATAGAATACTTAAAGAAATTATATTAAATAGAGATAAAATCTTTACTTCTAAGTTCTAGAAGTTAATTATATTATAACTTAGTATTAAATAAGTAATATCTACTGCTTTTCACTTATAGACTAATAGATAAATAGAATAAATTAACTAGATCTTTGAAACCTATCTCTATACTTATATTAACTATAACTAAGATAATTAGGTAGTACTACTACTAATAGCTTAATTCGCTTAT
Organism: Colletotrichum camelliae; assembly: GCA_018853505.1. Lineage (NCBI taxonomy): Eukaryota > Fungi > Ascomycota > Sordariomycetes > Glomerellales > Glomerellaceae > Colletotrichum > Colletotrichum camelliae. The sequence continues at coordinate 6,163,290 of JAELVL010000002.1, read as the reverse complement.
AATAGTATAGTAAGAGAAAGTACTAAGGAATCCTCTTTCTACTTTAACTATAAATTCAAACTAACTACTTATAGAGAACTATAACTTAGCTTAGTAGCACTAAAAGCTATTACTATAATTAGATAAATCAAGGATATCTAAGAAATATATATAAAGAACTTAAATTTATATAATAATATATAGTATAATTTAGTAATAAATAAAAGATTAAAGGACTAACTTTAAAAGAGAGAGATAGTATTTATTTTATATAGTAAAATATTAAAATAAAACAACTAAATAATAAACTAGATTTTAAAAAACTTAGACCTTTTAAAATCCTCTGAAAAATATTACTAGTTAACTATAAACTTAACCTATCTAATATAATAAAATATTTCTTAATATTCTATATCTTACTACTTAAACTAGTATTATAAGGATTATAGATAAATAACCTTATTATTATAAAAGATAACAAACTAGAGTATAAAGTTAAATAAATTATTAACTACTTTAAAGAACTAGAAGGTTATTAGTATCTTATTAAGTGGAAAAGATATAGTTATAAAGATAATATATAGGAACTAGCTAAAAATATCACTAATATAAAGAATAAACTTATAACTTACTAGTAATAATACTAAGAATAAGAAATAGCGCTAGTAGTACTAATAATACTACTTCTAATAAAAACTACTAGCTACTTATATATTAGATACCTATATAAATATATTAGATTACTAGTAGAAATAAATATACTATAATAAGGAAAACTATTTATTCGCCTAGGAATACTAGAAAATAACTAAGATACTTCTAAAGAATTAACTATAGTAAGAATACCTAAGTCTATAATACTTATATCTAAAGAAGACTAGTCTAGCTTATTTAGAGCACTTTATAATAATAAATCCTTAAATATCTAAGACTCTTAAGCTTCTAGAGCTTATTCTTCTACTTCTTATTTATTAATAGATTATATTCTATAATAGATTAAGTCTAAATTATATTCTCTTAGAAACCTTTTCTATTTATAAAGATAAGACAAATAACTAAGAGCTATTACTAACTATATCTAAAAAATCTCTAGTACTTCTTTAGCTTTTTATTCCTTTTACTCTATTTTCTTCTACTCCTTAAAATAATAATTTATTATAACTAATTAGCATCTAACCTAGTTACCTAGAAAACAACTTATAAGTATTTACTATATTACTACTATTATAATCTATTAAACTATGCTTAATATACTTACTATAATACTTTAAATTAGTAAGATCTATCTTATATATATAATTATGCTAGAAGGAAAGCAAATAAAATATTATATTATAACTATAATAGTTAACTAAAATACTAAAAGCTTACTAATTATAATAAATTTAAGCATAATAAGTTTTATAAGAATCAGACTTTTAAATGCAACTTGATATAGTGTTAGTATTATAAGTAAATTAAGAAGTATAATTAACAGATCTCTAACTTAGGACTAATAACCTATTTATATTAGGTCTTAAGAATAAAACCTTTAGAGAGAAGACCTGATATTATAACTTATAAATAAGAATAATAGCTGAATAACCTACTTAGGTATTAAGTAGCTAAGATAAGATATTTATACTATAGAATTATAGAAATAATAAGGACTTACTTAGAAATAGAAAAACTATAGTATAAGTTACGTAATTATAAGATAATAATTATTTAGGATTAGTATAATCTAATATAATTTAAAAGCTAAGTAATTACTATAGATTAGATTAATTTAGCTTAACCTAAAGTATAAAGGAATATACTTAGGACTAGACTTATATATAAGTATAACCTAAGCCTAGCTTATAGTTAGACTTCTATAGCTCTTTAGTAATTAATTTTATAAATATCTTTAAGATATTTTCAGCTAACTATTACTATAAATACTTATTAAGTCTAACACTAATCACTTTAGCTTCTTACTATTAATCTATAATATAGCTTATAACTTATAACCTTGACTATAACCTTAGTATACTGTTACTATATGTTAATCTCCAGCTTCTGTTAGCAGACCTTACTATCAAATAGCTGACTATAATAAGGAACTTATTTACTAGCAACTAGATAGACTATGCTGCTCAGCAACCAGTATGCTGCCGTTTTAGACTAAAGTATTTTAAGAATTAGTAGAGTAGTTTTTAATATTAATCTTTAAAGATCAGTCTTTTAATTTAATTTCTAACTAATACTAATATTTTTCTAATAAGTAATTTAATAACTATCTATATAAAATATATTATAATTAAATGAAAAGATATATTTATTTAAAGAATAAAACAATTAATTTAAAGCTTTAAAATATCTTAAATAGAGAACTAAACTACTAGAAAATTATTACTAAATTTAATATAAATATTTTTATTTACTAAAATCTAAGTAGTATAAATAATTTTATTAACTTAAATTAAAACATTTATATATTACTCTATTTAAAATAATAATTCTAAAAATTATATAAAATAGAGGTTTTTATTATTAAAGCTTAAACTTAAAAGTATTATAATTTATTAATATATTTTAAACTTTAAAAATAATTATTAGAAATAAGAAATAATTTAGAGATAACTACTATACTATATAATATAAAATTATATTATATAGATTAAATAATTTATATTCAGCTTAAAAGAAAAACTAGATAAAAGTTTTAAAAAGAAGTTTTTTAATTTATTAAATTATAAAAGCTTTTTAATAAAAATCTAAATTATAGAAATATTAATAACTATTTAAACTTTAATAAAAACTATTATAATAATTTAATTATAATAATTAGTATTAATTATTTTTTTTATATATAAACTTATTTAATATAAAATAATTATACAGTTCTTTATTATTATTACTTTTTTAATTTTATTTTTATATTTTAAAGAAGATACTTTTCTACTTTTAATTAGTACTTACTATTTATTTTCTTAGCTAGAAGTTTTATTCTATTATTTATTTCTACTTTTAAAGAACTTTCTAGAGAATATATTTTTATACCTATTTATTTTTTATATCTAGAAAAGTATAAACCTTAATAAAGATTTATTATAATAATTTAATTATAATAATTAGTATTAGTTATTTTCTCTACTATATATAAACTTATTTTAAAATAAAATAATTATAAAGTTCTTTACTACTATTACTTTCTCTACTTTATTTTAGTATTAGTTATATTTTCTATTATATATAAACTTATTCTAAAAGAGAATAATTACAAGGTTTTCTACTACTATTATTTATTCTTTTAGAATATAATAATAATTAGAATTATAAAGAAAGCTATAAATATTTAGTTATTAATATAGTATATAAATTATAAAACTTACTTAAAAAGGTTTAATATTATTTATTAGTAATATTATAATTTTATTTAATTAAAATAACATAACCTATTTATTTTATTCTAGAATTAAAATATAATATCTTTTATAATTATTTTATATATTATTAGTATTTATAATAGTTCTTTTATATTAATCTTATTTAAATATATATCTATAACTAATAAGATATCTCTATAATATAATACTTTATTTTATCTATTAATATTTCTTTAAGTTTATTTTAATAAAATAATATAATAGAAATACTATTAATTACTTTTTCATATTTAATAAATAAAATATTTATAATTATATTCTCTAATAGGGGAATAATATAAGAGTTAAAATATAGCTTATTTTATATTTCTTTATATTTAATAGAAAAAGATAATTATAAAGTAATACTAAATTATATAGATATCCTACTTATATATTAGTAATATTTATATTAATATTTATTATAACTCTATTTAAATAGATTATACTATATAAATAATAATTTATTAAATAATATTTTCTTTTAATCTTTTTTAGTAATCTAATAATACTGAAAGAAAATATTCTTAAAATCTAACGTAATAATAATAAATAATATAATAAAATATATCTAATAATATTTACTTACTTAGATATTTATTCTATTTATTAAGTTTTCTATAAGTTTATTCTACTCAAATAATATAATAAAAATACTATATTATACTTTCTATATTTTATAAATATAAGAAGTTTATAATAATACTTTCTCTAATATACTACTTATAAAATTACTATAAGAATTAAAATATAATATCTTAAATCTTTTATATTTAATAGAAGAAAATAATTATAAAGTAATATTAAATTATATTAATACTTTTTTATATACTACTAAGATTTATAATCTTCTTTTATAATAATTCTATTTAAATAAACTCTATTATATAGCTAATAATTTCTTAAATAATAATTCTTTTTTTTATTCTAATAATTAAGTAATATTTTAAGAAAGTATTTTTAGAGATTAATTTTATATAATTTAATATAGTAGATAATATTTACTTATTAAGAGTTTATTTATAATACTATTTACTATTTATTATCTTCTCTCTTTATATATTCTTTTTTATAATTAACTAGAAGTATTTAAATATCTCTATTTATAACTAAATACTATTTATACTTTTAAGTAACTAAAAGATATAAAACTATTTTATTATAGTTATTAGATATATATCTAGTAAATAGTAAAAGCTAAATAAAGTTCTATTATATTAAAGAATATTCTTTTCTATAAATATACTATCTATATATAATAAGTATATCTAAATATTATATATTCTTTTAGTTTATAAAATAAGTATAATTACTATCTTTTACTATTTTTTATATAGGTATTTTTATATATATATAGTTAGAAGCTTCTAAATATCTAGATTTATAAAATAAAATCTCTTATAATACTAAAAAGTACTTTATACTATTTTAAAACTACTAAGTAAATATAATTATCTAATATTATAAAAAGAATAATTTTAATTTCTTATTTTTATAAGATTTATATTACTAGTTTTATATATAAGTTCTTTATAATAATCTTTTATAATAATCTTTTATAATAATCTTTTATATAATCTTTTATAATAATCTTTTATAATAATCTTTTATAATAATCTTTTATAATAATCTTTTATAATAATCTTTTATATTAAGCTTTATTTATTATTTTCTAATTTTTATACTATTTATACTTTTTTATAGATATATTTTTACTCTCTTTTTTTTTTATAGTTAAAGTTTTTAAATAAGAATTTCATTTTATTTATTTTAATTATAAAAACTTATATTCTTTTTTTCTTTTTAAGATTAGATCTAACTTTATAAATATATTTATTACTAGTATATCTATTTTCTTCTAAACTTTTAGATATTTATATTAAAATAATAGTATTTAAAATATAATTAGAATTATATATAGTAATTCTTTATACTTCTAGATTATATTTTAGAGTATATTTATATTCTCTATAGTAATAAAACTAATTCTATTTTATATTTATATTAGTTTAAAAAGTAAAACCTATTTATTAAGCTTATTATTAGAGTATAAGTTAATAATATCTTATATTATCTTATAAATTAGAATACTAAAATATACTTAATACTTCTAGTTATATTTATTTATAAATTCTTTCAAAATAAATACTTATATAATATAATATATTTTAAAGTTTTTTATTTTAATAATTAAACTTTAAGTTATAAGCTTTTATATATATTAAACTTAGTTCTAATACTAAACTTTTTAACTAAACTTAGTTATATTTTTAGAATTATTTAGATTTTAGTAATAACTTAAAATAAAGAAAAAGAAGATCTTTTGTATATTTAGAAATTCTATATATTAAAAATAGTTTAGTTACTTTTTATAATTTTTAGATCTAAGAATAACTATTTAGTAAGTTTAGAAATTAGTAAAAGATTAAAGCTTTATTTAAAAGAGTTTAAAAGTATTTAATTATATTATTTAGAAGATATAATATTTAGAAAGTTTTATTATTATATTAGGTTAATTATTATAAAACCTTTTTTAATAAAATTTTAAATTTATATAGTTTATTCTTTCTAGAATATTACTTAATCTTTCTTATAGTATAGTATAGTAATAATAGTAATCTAATTCTTAATATATTTATTATTACTATTAAAGAACTTATCTATATATATTTTAATTAGTTATTGTTTTTCTATAAATTCTATATTAAGAATATCTTTTTAAGCTAAATACTTATTATTATTTTTAATTAGCAACTATAATAATTAGATAATTCTTTTAACTTAAAAAATTAAACTTAAGATAGATATTTATTTCTATTTATATTATAAATAATTAGAAAATAGAAATCTTAATTCAGAAATTTACTTATTAGTTTAAATATACTATTTTAATAGTTTTATTCCTTAAAACCTATTATTCTTTAGATATTATATTTAAATATACTGATATTTTCTTAATAGATATATATTCTTTTTAATTTATTAGTTTAAAGCTAATTAAAAATTATAAACCCTTTTCTTAACTTTATTTATTCTTTTAATATATTTCTAATATTTTATTATATTTAGATTTATTAAGTAGTTATTTTAGCTTTTTCTTTCTAGTTAATATTTAAATTTTATAGCTAACTTATATAAAAAGTTAATATAAATAATTAGTATAATTCTAGAAAATAACTTATTATAATTATAAAGTAAATTTAATATTATTATAGAAATTCTATTTATTCAAAATACTTTATAGAAAAAGAAATCTATTTACTCTTTCTTAAAATTATATAATTAAAAGTATATTTTATTTAAATTAAACTATTTTCTAGAAATAAGTAAAAGAAGAGAAAACCTTTTTTTAAATTTTATTAGTTTTATAAGAACTTACTATTTTAGTTAGTAGTATATATAGTTTTAGTTAGTAATATACATAGCTTTAGTTAGTTATACTACTTTTTTACTAACTATACAAAAAAGAGTATTTCTACTTTATATAGTTTATATTTCTTTTTAATATCTCTAATCTTTTTCTTTTAATTTTAATTTCTTCTCTTTTAACTATATTAAAAATATTAATACTATATAAAATTAGTTTCTTTCTCTAATATAGGATTTCTTTTCTCTTTACTAACAAATCTTTTTTTAGATATTTAATATTATTTCTTTATTATTACTATTATTTAAACTTAATTAGTACTTATTAGTATATTTACTTCTATAAGCTTAATAATAAGGTTAATTATTTTAATTAATTATTATAATTCTAATATTTTCAAAGTATACTTTAAAGGAAATCAAAAAGCTATAAAAAACTATAAATCTTCTTATTTATAAGCTCTTTTTCTAATATTTAGTTTATAAAGTTACTTAGAAGAATATTTAGTAAAATAGATAGTTTATAACTAAAATAATCTAAGCTTTTTAAAAGATATATAAATTGCTTTTAATATCTATTTTTAAATATAAATATTTTAATTTTATTTTTAACTTCTATTAATATAATTTTAATTAGTAATCTTATTATAATCTATACTTATTATATTATTTTAATAAAAAAAGATATAGATTTTATCTCAAAGATTATTATACTTACTTAGTTTATAAATACTAGCTAGATTAAAAGTATTAATAAGTATAAGTTATTTATAATTTTATAATAATTATTTATATTAACTTTTCTTTAAGTATTAGAGAATATAAAGCTAAATATAGCTCTATTAGTTTTATTAATAATATTAAAACTACTACTATAAATATAGAAAAGTAAATTAGTTTTATAAAATTAACTTTATTTTTAAAAATTCTCTTTATTTAGTATATAGTTTATAAATCTTAATAAGGTTTATATAATAGCTACTAAAAATAATAAAATATTTTCTTTATAATTATAATACTTTATAAATATTTTACTTTTTCAAACTAAATACAATATAAAGTATTATAAAATACTCTAAAATATAGCTTTTAAATATTCTATTTCTTTTTAAAATAATTTTAATTTATAATATATTATTATTTAATTTATCTGACTTATATTTCTATAATCTTTTTCTTTTAAATTTATTTTATTATAACTTTTATTTATATCTATTTATTATTATAGTTAGCTATCTAATAGTAAGGTCTACTAATAGAAGCTAGAGATTATATATAGTAATAGTATAATAGAGTTATAGTCTAAGTTATAGATTATAAGCTATATTATAGATTAATAGTTAGAGGTTAAAGTAATTAATCTTAAACTTAATAAGCATTTATAGTAAAAATAAACTAAAAGTATTTTAAGGATAAATATAAAGTTAATTACTAAAGAGCTATAGAAGTCTAATTATAAACTAAGCTTAGGTTATACTATATATAAGTCTAAATAATACTTTTTATTTTATTACTATTCTTAATTCTAATAAGATCTATTCTTTAATTATATAGGGCTTATATATACTAAAAATAGCTTTTATATTTTTAGTATATAGATATAATTTCTTATTTTATTATTATATAACTTATACTATAGTCCTTCTATTTCTAAGTAAGTCCCTATTATCTTTATAATCCTATAGTATAAATATCTTATTATAGCTACCTAGCGCCTAAATAGGTTATTTAGCTATTATCTTTATTTATAGGTTGTAATATTTATCTATAGGGGTAAGTAGTTTCTATATCTATACTTAGTTATAATTCTATTTATAGAGATTTATACCTTAGAAATCTATACTATAGATTACTTATACTACTCTATCTAACTATCTAAGTACCTATAAATACCTATAGGTAGGGTATTTTTAAGCTTAGACGTAGCTATCCTTAAGTTAGCAGCTTCAGCCTGAGACGGTGACGCAATCATGTCAAATTGCCCACGGGTGTTCTCCATTCCATTCAACTCTAAGAACAAGTGGATGCTTACACTGGTCCACGAAAGTGCCGCGGAGAAGGTCAACCGGTTTCGGATGTTTGTCAAGGGCGCACCTGATGTCCTCATGCCCGCCTGTGCCAGCTTCTGGTCGGGGAGAACACAATCAACCGAGGTTCTTGAAGACAATTCCAAGCGTACATTCAAAGACATTCAGGACAGATTGTCCAGAAACGCCGAGAGAGTTGTCGTCATTTGTGAGAAGGTCTTGGAGACTGTTCATTCTCCTAGAACCAATGCCTTCAGCGATGAAGTTGCGATGAAAGCTTTGGAGAACCTTACTGTCGTGGGCATCCTGGGAATCATCGACCCTCCCCGACCAGAGGCCGCCTCAACTGTCACAAACTGCCGGCGTGCTGGTGCGAGATTCTTCATGGTCACTGGTGATTACGGCGTCACCGCCGCCGCCATAGCTCATAACATTAGCATCTTTACCACATCGGAGCCCGACACTTTCGACACCATCAGGAGGGGCATGACACCCACAGCTGAAGAGCTCCGACGTGAGCGCCTTGTTGGGAACGGCCGCAGTCTCCTTCTCGAGGGGGCCTCCGTCGCTCGGCTCATGGCTGAAGACTGGGACATCGTCTGCGAGTACGACGAGATTGTATTCTCACGCACGACCCCGGAGCAGAAGCTGCGCATCGTCAATGAGTTTCGCGACCGCGAGAGTGTGGTTGCGGTGACTGGTGACGGTGTCAATGATGCTCCGGCACTTCGGGCCGCTGACGTCGGCGTAGCTGTCGTTACAGGAAGTGATGTTGCGATCGAGGCAGCGGATCTTGTTCTCATGGACCAATTTGATTCCATCGTCGAGGCCATTCGTCTCGGACGTCTCGTCTTCCAGAACCTGCAGAAGGTCATTGCATATCTTCTCCCCGCAGGAAGCTGTTCAGAGATCTGGCCTGTACTTGTCAACGTCTTCTTCGGTATCCCTCTGCCGTTGAGTGTCTTTCTCATGATCGTCATCTGTGTCTTCACCGATCTGTTCCTCTCCTTGTCGCTCATCATGGAGAGGCAAGAATTTGATTTACTCTCCCTACCCCCTCGCAACACCAAGCGAGATCACCTCATCAACCTCAAGATCTATGCACAAGCATACCTGTTCACGGGACTCATGGAGACGGTAATAGCGCATGCGATGTTCTTTTTCTACATGTGGAAGTACGCCGCCTTCCCAATTCAAGAACTTTTCTTCTTGTTTGAGGGCTATGCTGAAGGCTACCACGGGTACACACTCGATGAGCTCACCAACTTCAATGCAACCGGCCAATGCGTCTACTTTGTTACGTTGCTGTTCCTACAGTGGGGCAATATTCTTGCGGTTCGCAACCGGAGACTCAGCATCGTCCAGGCAGATCCAATTACTAAGGAGAGACGGAACCCGTGGCTTATTGCCAGCGCGATCGTGAGTCTGACAATTGCAATCTTCGTCACCGAAGTGCCTGTAATTCAGAGGCTTTTTGGTACAGCTTCCGTTCCGATTGAATTCTGGCTCATCCCCGTGCCTTTGGCATTGGGCATCTTGTTCATGGATGAGATTCGAAAGCTACTTGTGAGATTATTCCCGCGAGGCCCAATTGCCAGAGTTGCGTGGTAAGCGATTACTCGGAATGCAGTAGCAGAGAAACAGGTTGCCTAGAGACGTGGGCGGCTAGACTAGAATCAGATGTTAATATTAAAAACTCTGAAGCCGTTTTCGATATTTTGAATATGGTGCGCCACATTGAATGCACATCGTTCCGCCCGTAACCCGTTGAATTGAGGGGCTTAGCTGAGAGCTCATTATCCCGTCGGCTGCCCCTGAGCGTGTTGCAGATGCCGACTGAGCTAGACCAAACTTTCGGATTCGCCGGGCCCACAAGGATCAGCACATCAGACAGGCAGAGTGATATCATACCAACAAAAAAATACTAAGAGTCATGTTCGGATGAGATGGTTCGAGTTTGCTCGCTGAGCTTACTGGGGAATGGATCGAGGCATTTGTGAAGTGACAGATGATGACGGCGAAACGGAAAAGATTAGCACCCCGAAAGCTGCTATTTGAATCCGACACGAACAAGAGGGAGACATATGAGCATTAGAGTTCACTGTACTTTATTCGAGGTCGCTCCACTGTTTGACTCACATTGCGATGTTCTGAATTCTTTACTGCGTTTAGCAAAAGGCTTCGAAATAGAGTTTGAGTTGGAATGTGATAGATAGTTCATCCGCAGTTGTCAACAATGCAGACTGGGATCAAGGCTGCTTTATTTAGCACGAGGCCTTCCAAGCTGGCTGAGGCCGGGGAGCAAGTTTCGCATCAGCAGGGCATGTCCTGTTTCATATTGGAAGGCCGTCTTCTAGAAGCGTTGCTGATGGCCCTTACTGAGTCAGTGACGCGGATATTATTACAGTTCCCGTTCTCCGAGCATGAATTTCCGCACCATGTCGCCAATGATATATAGCCCATGCCACTGGCCATGATAGACTGCCTTTAACCATACCGGCAATTTACCACGTCGTTGACTACTTCTTGCATCCTTGAAGCTATTCCCGGAATCAGAGATACCAAGACCATTCAACAATCGGCACCACCCACTCGCACCTGTAATCAAGCAAAATGAAGGCCTCTGCATTCACACTAGCTGCTGCTTTCTTCAGGTACGTCAGCAATCTTTCCTGACCAGGATATCATTGTCTCACCATTCGTAGCACCGCCCTTTCTCAAGAGTTGTTTAAATGTCGCTGCGCGGACGCGAACAGCAAGAACATCGCCGGTATTACAAGCCTTTGCCCAACAAGGGGCGGGGTGGCTGAAGGGCTGCGTGGCGATGAGTGCATCAAGCTTACCTCTAAGCTCACCAACGAGGATTGCGCCAAGATTCAGCAAGGTGCCAAGGGCCAGTGTATCGTGGACAGCCAGGAATATGGCAATACGTTGGTCACGACAGTCTACGCATCAGATACAGTCACGCCCACGGCGAAACCCAAACTCTGAGCTAAATAAGTCATCAGAGGAAAGTAGGACATGATTGACGAAACTTGGGAGCCAGAGAACGTGGGATGTACAGTAGCTAGTACGAAAGAGCGGCCAGCGGTACAACGGCGCGCAAACGTTTTGGACAAAGACTTTGTAGTGAAGTTAGTGTGACGAGCGTATACCATAACGGTCATTTATTCAAGCTCGAAATTACATCAAACATCATACACAATTACGGTGCACCTGCCAGCCGTTTAAAAATCCAACTCTAGATATGTTGCGTGTGTTGATGTAGAAATATGATTGTCGAAAGACCTCTTCCAAATCCCCACGCTTTCATGATCCCATCATAATTAACCATCTCGTTCGAGAGGAGGCGGAGGCGGAGGCGGCAACCATCCACCACCTTTCAACTCCTGCTGTGATATCTTCCATTGTTTCACCAGCCCTTCATGCCAGGCCTGTACTGAGATCCACTCATCATCATCAGAAGGAGTTATGATGAACACCTTATCGTCCCCTTCCATGGCCTTCACAGAAGGCTTTCGGACACTCTTGACCAACTCCCCAAAATACAGGCTGTCTCCTTGGGGGGGGGATACGTAACCACTGATGCTTCGGGTTGCATATGACCATCGAATCAGGATCAGGATCGCGCAACCGGGCGAGGCACTCTCCGCAAAAGACTGAAAGGGAGCAGTGCGTGCAGTGAAAAGAATACTGGTCTTGGTTGACCAGATTGGTGCATTCCTTTCCATCAGGACCACTACCATGGCAATAAGCCCACCATGTTAAGGTCGTCCTGTAGATCACGATCTCAGGGTCAAACAGCCTGCTTCTAAGTAGAGAATGCGCGTGGGAAGTGGCCACATCCCCGTTGAGCGTTTGTTTAGTTTGGCGGTCGGCTGCGGTCTCTGTCTCGACATTGCCGTTGTCCTTGTCGTTATCCTTGTTGTTATCTTTGCTTTCAGATGTAGCAAAAAGATCCTCGAAGTAAGCTTGGGCAGCATCCAGGCGGTGGTATTGTTTGCCGACATCCGGAACCTGAGCTCTTGTGACCTGAATGATGTCTTGCGCCAAAGTGGTTACTACCTCAAACACCTGCTGTCTGTCCTCTGGTCTGACGTCTTTCAAGTCATCAGGACTGAACTGTAGGGCAACAGTGACGGTGTCCGGTGTTATGAACCGAGATAGGACGATAAGAGCGTCCTCCAGATCCTGGCAATGCAACAGAGAATGGTAGAGCATATGGAAAGCCTCGTAATCGTTCCCGGGATTGTCGTCCGAAAACATTTGCAGAGCTTCCTTGACTCGATGTCGGACAACCTCTCGGGCGTTTTGCTTGTCGTTGTTTCGCGCGTAGAGGGCTCCCAAGAGTCCAACAGATTCCATGTCAATGATTGCAACCTCCGAGTCTTCCTTCGCCATTTTCGTCAATGCCTTGATGTGGTCATGTTGCAACCCATCGTCCACCAACTTCTCAAAGTAGTGATTCGCAAGTGCCGATGTAGCTTTCGAGCGCGCCAAGAGCGCGCGAAATCCGCCGCATCTCTTGAGAAAGTCTCTGCTTTCAGTCCAAAGCCGCAAGGCCTCTTCTGTCGGGCTAGTGCCACCGGCCATGACCCCGAAGTTGTACGCTGCTATACCTTGGTAATACAATAGCAGGCCCCTGATTTCATCTTCGACGTATTGTACACCGGGATTGTTGTTGGGACCCCTCCGGTGAAGAATTGCAGTGGCGGACTCCATTGCTTTCATGATCTTCTTGAGAAGACCCGAGTCCTCCGTGGCTGAGCGGAGCACGCTCCAGACAAGGGGATCATGGTCATTCTCAAGCATCAACGACTTGAAGAATTCGAGTGTCATCTCTTCGTCATTCTTCAAAAAGATCTTCTCCAAGACCTTTACGACTTCTACAGGGTCAGCAAGACTCAGGGTCGCTCTTAGAAGACCTATTTGGCCCGATGTGACCTGCGATGCCTCTTCGCTTTCACAAGCGATTGAATAATGAACCGCCGCTTGACGCACATTGTCTATCTTACCAGCAATTTCCCCCAGCATAATATGTATTGTGATAATTTCCACGTTGTTTGCCTCGGGGTGGGCGTTTTGCTGCGCTGCTCTATCCAGAGCGATCTCAAGCTGTGCGATGGCGTCTGCCTTCAAATGCAGGCAGTTATATACCGCCCCAAGCTCACGGTAACACAGCCAGCTCGGGTTGTCGCATTCGATAGCTCGCTTGTACAGAGAAATTGCCGCCTTATTGTCATTCTTTGACGATGCGGCCTTGGCTAAGCCCTCATACCACAGAGAGTCCAGATCAGTGTCTGGCAAACCCAGTACGTTTTGGCACCATTTACTTGTGGCTTCCCAGTCAATCTCTTCCCAGTACATCTCGCTGTCAGCAGAATCAAGGTATGACTCAACTTCGTGTTGCTCCTCATTGGAATCGTCTGGAGTCATCTGGGACGATGCGGGTTGAATTTGGTCCTGACTTCCGTTAATACATGTACACAGACCTGAATATTGGAAAGTTGCGGGTCACTTACCAATCTCATGAAGCGTTTCAACCACTTAGAAGCGTTGTACATTTGCCAGCTCCTCTGTCGCAAGAGACCCTGCAGCACCATCTTGACCAATTCCTTCAAGTAGCCCGCAACAGGACTGGGAACCCTCTGGACAGCTGTGCGCCATTTCCTGTCCACCTTTCGTACTGCTGCCGAGTCCATCAACCACGTTTGAATGGCTCTCATATCACTCACAGACCAAGCGATATCCTGCCAGATTTTGATATGGCGTTTAAAGATTGTGTCGTCTCTGAAGATCTTGTACAGACCCTGGCCAATCTCTGAACGCTGATCGTCTCTCAACATTCCCTTGTCCTCATCTTCGAGCTTGCGAATTCGGTTGAGGTGGAATGGCAACATTTCAATAACAAAACGGCCAACATTCTGCGTTCCATCCGCAGGCTCATTGCTCAAGTACTTGAAAGCTTGAGTGACAATAGTGTAGTTTGCTTCGAGCTTGTCAACGACGATAGGCCTCTTGCTGCTATGCGCTGGGCTGAAAGCCTCCCCATCGAAATTGAACTTGAACTTGTTTCGAAATCCCATATCGGCAAGATCCCACAGGAAATTTCCACAAAGCTCTTGGTCGACATTATTGATGGAAATGGTCATACTGATGGTCGATCCTCCCTTCGACTGCTGTGATTGCCCGGAAGAGGTCTTGACCTTCTGCAAATATTCCTCCACTCCATCCTGGAGATAAACGTAGCAATCATCTTCAATTCTTAATATAGCCGAGTATTTGGTCCGAATGACATACTCGAGGGACGTCAGTGAAGCGATGTCGGAGGTCAAAACCTTTAATTCGCATCAGTCTATGCGTCTTGGTTCGTACACGAGGAAACTTACCATGGCGGCCTCAAGTTGTGCTAAAGACATGTATTCGTAGGTGTACATAACCCATTTCAATAACTCATTGAGCTCAGAAACCTCGTCTGCGGTCAGGGAGCGCTCCAGATCTTTGATAGCGGCTTCAAGGCTGCTCATCGTTTGGTCAAGCATTTCGTCGAGCTCCTGAATTGCCGTCCGCTTGCTCAGCTGTCGCATCAATCTATCCAACTCAAAGCGCAAGAGTGAGTACTTTCCGTCAACCTTGGGAGGTATCTTCTCGAGAATCTTGGCCTTTGCCCTTTCCTGTTCCGAGTTTGGCTTCGTGCTTTGCAGCATTCCATTTTTGTTGAGCGTGTCCTGAATGAAGATGCGCATGTCGTCTTGATTGTGCTTTTCCATGTCAATCCGGAGCGCTCCGCTGACGTCCGCGTTCTTTTCGAACAAGCTTTTCGTCCCACTGATCAACATACACACCCGCCCAGTCGACTCTTGCTCCAGCTGAAAGTCGGAAGCAAAATCCAGAAGCATCCCAGCTTGCGCGTCAGGTAGGTTTTCAACTCCGTCAAACACAAAATAGTACCTGGCACCCGAGCCAGCCGCCCCAATGTTGAGTTCCCTCCACAAATCACTCAGGTCCGAGCTCGTCGAAGAGCGAAAGACTGCCGGCTTTGTGTCGCAGGCCTTGCCCAATGTCTTCAGCACCGTGGCATCGACTCGAGCAATTTGGAAAGCCATGTACTTCAACGCCGACTGCACGGAGTTCCTGTTGTCATCCGACTTTCTGGGACTCGGGGGGAAGAAGTAATGCGCGACATAGGAACGGTCCTTTTGCTCCTCGAGACGCTTGGTAATGAGAGCGCAGGCCGACGTCTTGCCAGAGGATGGAGGACCCGAGATAACAAGGACGTCTTTGTCTTTGCCTGCAGTCCAGGAGAGGTATGCATCGTGTTTCCAGATCCATGAACCTGTGTTATCGAGACACTTGTTGGCGAGGTCGACGCATGTCTGCGTGGTTGTCGTGTCAAGGTGAACCGTCAGTGGCACACCTAGAATGTCGCGTATCTTGGTCAGAGTCTTGGTGCGGCCCGAGTCGTCGTTGAGAGACTGTACACCTCTTTGAGTTTCTTGCACCGTCTGATGCGTTTCCTCGGCGATCCTGCCGAAAACGACGATCTGCTCAAGTGCAATTGCCATATCCTTCCTCGTCTCGGCAACCACAGCGAGTGTCACAGTGCCCTCGACGTCACGCTGACCCTGTAGAAGCCCTTTAAACTCGGTCATCTCGTCGTTCAAAGCCGAGTTTTCGCCAAAGATGAACTTGGTCTGCTCCCAGAAGCGGTCGCGTTTGCGACTCTGGCGATACTTGACGACATGGGCGCATATCTTGACGAAACTGACCAAAACCAGGTGGATCTGTTCAACCAGCAACGGGTCGAGATTGTTCACAGATCGATATATCTGAAATTGAGACAGCGTGGAAGAAACTTCGCCAAAGACGCTGTCGATGGCGTTGTTGTAGCCCTTGATGGTTTGAGGAATATTAAACACGAAGGAAAGGGCTGTTGCAGTAATACTTGCTGCCACAGGAGGGATGGGAATCTACGAATATTGCCATTTAGTCAATGTTGAACAGCTGACGCAGTTGTTCAGGTAGGCATTGAAAACATACCAGAGATGAAGCTTGGGCCGCAGCTCCAACAAGCAGCTTCAAGTATTGCAACGACTTGAGTCCGACCGTTTTCGCAGTGTCCCACTTGTCTTCTGGCTTTGCTTCGGAGATTGAAGCCCTCTCGCACGTTTTCTCGATTTCTCTGTACATCCTCAAAGCTCTTGACTTCACCTCGCTTCAATGACTCTCCACATATGCTCTCAAAAGATGCAGCGGCTTCCGCCCATATCTTGTCCATCGATATTCCTCCCTTGGCTGTTTTGCTCTGGGGCAAATCCGGCTGCTGATAGTTTCTCATGCCGTGTTCTTTGTCGATGGTGGGAAGCGGGCAGCGTGGGTATGGGGGAAGCTGAATCGCACCTGGATTCCGATATTGAAGACCTAATGAAGGGGAAACTCGTCCTGAGCAATGGATCTTTTGCAAGAGCTGAGAACTTGGCCCCCCTCTTTTTTTCGCCTGTCTTGAACGCAGCCTGGTGTACGTCGTAACCAACTCGGCAATTCTGGCGTAGACTGCAGCCTAATCTTACATGCATGCTGAATATAGACCCGCTGACCGGCCCAATCCGCTACCACAATCAGAGGCATGGGGATTGACCTGCGGCACAGGATCGCAATAGGCAAGTCGTAAATGCCGGAGTGCCAGTTGGTAAATTGCTTCCTGTACCGCCTAGGCTTCTGGACTGCAGTAATCAGCTGGCATCAGTCTAGCGTACCTTGTTTTTGAAAATGTAATCATTAGCAGAAACCTTTGGGAGTAGCAACGGCTTTCAGCTGTGCTGCGATCAGCCACAGGACAAATTGCATCAAGGTCTGAATGGCATGTTCGCACTACACACCTGTGAGCTTGATTATCCCTCCTAGCGCTTGAGCAGCCCAGCCGCCGGCGATGCATCCGCCCATAGCTATCGATAAGTGAAGTCAACGCTTAGTGGTGAAAACGAGACGGAGACCGAGCCAAAATCAACGAATCATATGCGCACTGCATGTCCAAAGTCCGACGCAAGGCTAGACACCGCAATGAAGTGAACGCGGGGTTGAAAGCCCTTTCACTGGAAGCACCACGCCTTCCAGAGATATCAGCATTGGCGAGTCTTGATCCCGACCCCCCTGGTGATCTTAAGCAATCGCAGCGCTGCTTCAGCTTCATCTTCTTGGCCGTTAGGGATCGCCATGTGTTATCAGATCATTGAGCTTTATAACGCTTGCAGGTGCCTTTACTACCAGCACGCAATTGACAGGTGCGTGAGCTACGGCAAACCTGGGCACTCTGTCCAAAAGAGAACGATCTTTGTTGGATACGCCTGCACCGACCACACTTCTTCGCCGCCCATACAAATCGTCCCGTCGCTTGTGCAAAGCGTTCCGTCAGTCGGACAAGCCGCCCCATCGACTTCTGAATTCTATCGCAATCCTCACCGAGCGCTTGGCCCCCGACTAGAAGCAGCAAGTTCGTACCGTGTTCCAAGTAACTTGCCAACTGCAAGGCCACCACCGCAAGACAGACCCTCACAGCAGAAGGCTCTGGAGGAAGAGCAAGCTGATAAACTTGACGAGGGATGCGAAGAACCCAGTCAGGCTGCTAACTATGGAATCTCGGGAGGAGCCCGGCAGCGATATCCAGATAAACTGAGCCCGAGCACTCACACTGGTCGCGCATTATCTCAGGAAGACATCACCAAACTAAGACCAAAGACTCATCTTCCATCGAAAACTGGATCGGAAAAAGGTACATCGCGAAGATTACATAGAATCTACCACCATCCATGGATCTTTCAAAATCTTTCAAAGTCTCCTGACTAACGACCACTTCTTCATACAGACTTGGTCGACCTGGCGGTATTTTCTCTCATTGAAGGCGACCTCAAATTGCTTTGGCGGAGGACGCTGAGCCAAGCCTTGTCTCTCGAGGAGGCCGAGAAAATAGTGAGACAACATGTGTTACTACATTTCAGCTACCTGGAGTTACTCGCAAATTCAAAGGTACAGCATACTCTAGTCTACAATCTGCGACTAGTCACGAGAAAAGTCGGTATTGGGCTTATACAAGCTGCTGAAAGCAACACCGAGAAGCAAAGACAGACACTGCTGCAGTCTCCCGGGAGGCCTGGGAGTTCTCAAGAGCTGGTTGATCGACAGGCTTTCCTGGCCCACAGAAAGGCTATCGAGACTTTGAAAACAAGACTCAAAATTACCGTCACTGACGAAAGTCATTCGCTTTCAAAATCACGGTTGACAGTCTATCTTTCCAGAATTCTAAATGTATTGGACCGTTTGTCGGCGACGGTGACAAAAGTGAGTGCGACGGACGAAACGGAGGGTACACCAAAAGCTCACATGATAAAATGGACTTGCGTATGTTTCCTCAGAACCTGTGTTGTAACTAACACTAACTTTCCGACTTTACACAAATCGAAGCCCATCTGTGGTAGAGTACTCAAAGACAAATACTTCGAAAAGCAAGTTGGCGCAGTTGAGAAGTTGCAGATGCTTCTTGAGACATATTCATCTAGAAAATGGAAAGAAGCAACGCTGCCCGTGGTTGAAGCAGGAGGCACCGCTCAACCTCAATCGAGAAGCAAAGGTTCTCTTCTACCAGACTTCTGGAACTGGGTACGTGGTAAAGGTCAACAAGCCCTACCTCAACATCGAACAGACCAGCAAAATAAGAGTATGGCCGTCGAGAGTTGTCAATCATCACAACCTCAACCACAGGAGACGGATATTTCAACACACAAATTCGTCCTCCTTTGCATACCCTACATGAGATGGGGTACGAAGGCCCATCAACCCGACGTATGTGCAATTGAGTCTGACCAGCAATTCTTCAACTTTCTACGCGTATCCTACGACACCTATCACGCGCAGGGTCGCTGGAATTGGCTGAAGAGTGTGAAGGCTATTGATCTTGTCAAGGTAAGTATGGAGTCTGATTTACGAGATCCAAATGCAAACCGCATAATGACTTTGTTAGTTCGAATTATTCCGCAACGAACTGGCCAACGTCTATGAATCTGCGTTCTCTCCTGTTGGAAGCGACTTCGAATACGAGGAATCCGACACAGAGCCCCCGATCGGACCCAATCTTCTGATGCATCTCTTCGAAAACCCGACCACGCAGACATCTTTCCCGTTTTATTCCGAAGAATTCCAAGGAAGATGAAAGAACGCCTTCGGCCATGTCCGAAGAAGGGCAGTTCAATCGGATGGGGCGTTCATTTCAAAGAAATGTTCAACGGCATGTACGTCTTTGCGTTTGGATGCATAGGCTTCCTGTTGTGCCTGATAATTTCAGTGGTGTACACTCTTGTCAAAGACGATATACAGGGAGGCTTTGCAGTCGGTGGGTTTGTTTTGGCTTTCCTGCTCTTTTGCGGAGGAACGTTCCAGTTATACATATGATAAGGGAGAAGGATCTCCAGATATTCTGGCATGGCGCAGGACGTTGGGGTTGGATGTGTGTTTCGTGCAGCGTGCCCTTTTCGCCCAAAGTCTTTCAGCGGGCAAAGAGCATCTCGACAAGAGAGGCCAATAACAAGAAGTCAGTAAGGCCAGTGAGTACCCAGACCAAAATAATTATCAAATAATTAAAGGTGCATAGAACTCAGCAAGGTTGTTTTTAAACCTTGATATTCGGCTTGTGTGTGCTTGGGTGAAGAGTTTGACAACTATACCTAACCAGCGGAGATTCTGCAGCTCTCGCCTCCTTCAGCTAGGTATCTGAGAAATCCCTCAGCAGGTCGTTTTATGGCCGAAAGCATGAGTACAGTGTTCCTTCTGCTTCGGCCAAGTCGGCTACCTCTCCGGCACCTTCCCGCCAGCTGATTCTAGGGTCGCTTGTGGACCCACATGACCATCAACCAAGGGCGTGGTGGCAGAGTGGTCTAATGCGCGAGACTCGAAATCTCGTTCCTTAGGGAGCGTCCGTTCGAATCGGGCCCACGTCGATTTCTTTTTTGAATTTTTGTAGTCCTGAGTCTTGGTGCATCATGGTTGGGGCTGGCGGAGGTGACAGAACCCAACGGGCTCTGCGGCACCCACCCAACCTAGGTGACCTATAAAGTTTTTATGCTCATAGCTAGTGAGCGACCGATCCAATTAAATCTTCGACGTGATGTTTAAAACATTGCTATCGTTGTCGAGTTACTCATTGTGGTTGAAACTGATCGGCCAGCAGCTGTGAGAAGCACGACCAGTCCCATCCGACTCCATCGGACATGCTCGGCGACCACTCGTCGCCTGGCATGGGAATGCCACCCATGGGATCGTATCCAAAATCGTTGGCGCCGGGAATGATGTAGTTCTGGTTGTAAATCTGTGCTGCCGACATGTCAGGAGCAGGTCCCGCCTCCTTCATTTGGCTGTTGTTGTCCGTCCAAGTATTTGGGGTCTGGGCGGCCTGGCTTGGGCCGTCGCCTCGGGCTGCCCATGGATTATCTGGGCCTCCTTGTGTTGATGCGGCTGGAACTACTGGAGGGATGGGTTGTACAGCTAGTCGCGTCGTAGCAGGCGTTGACTGCTGCAGAATCGTGTCGATTTTGTGCAGGAGGCCGTTGAATAGGGCGTCGCCCCGGAGGCGAGAGTAGGCTTCCTTCATTGTGTCCGCCGCAGTTTGGATCAGCTATGCCGGGTGTCAGTAGGTTCAAGCTAGCATGTCGGTATCGCTTACATGGAAGTCCATTGCGGAGATGCGGGAATCGGGATGCGTGGCGACATGGACTGAGAGGGTGACAAGAGCATGGAGGGCGACAAGCAAACTCGGGTACACAGAGTTTGACTTGGAGTCGAGAGTCTCTACGAGAATACGAAGCATTTTTCTGGAAGCGTTGGCAGCGATCGACGGTCCGTTACGAACCATGTAGTCCCACGGCTTGCCTTTGGCGATGATGTTGGCTCCGCTCGATATTGCTTCTTCGCTAATGAGGAGACTATTCCTTGACAGGATGACGAGACTGAGATTACGTGAGTTAGTCATACTAGGACTATCATCCCATTATGGCAATCCCTCCTGATTATATCATGCCCGACGGAGGAAAACCTACGCGTTATTGTAATGCATAGAGATAAAGGAAGCGAATGGACATATCCTGGAGCCGATGAGAATGTCTGATGTTGGTCTAGAATAGGCAATTAACTTCATGTTCAATGCAGTACAAAAGTATTTCGGGTGGTCCGGCACGTACCGAAGTTCGTCGGGAACGGATTCGCCCCATCTTGTGAGGAGCAACTGTGCCTCTCCGGTAGTCTGAACCTTCTCGGTAATGACAGCCTGCACCGCAGGTCCCGTAACACCGTCTTCTTTTCTGCTCACGATGACCGATTTTCGGCCAATCTCACTCAGAATTCTGGCGAGATCAACTGTTACCGCGAACGCTTTACCTTTGGAGGACGTCTCAGCTTCTGTGTACGTCGCAAGTTCCTGGACATGAGCTGGATAGCAGTCCTCATCGTCAATCGACGACAACCGACCCATCTCAAATGAGAGGAACTTTTCAAAGGCGTAAATGGCAAGCCAGAATATTCGTCGTTCCTCATCGTCGAGGGCGTCAGGCTTCTTGTTCTGACATTTGCGACGACATGTGCGCGGCTTGTTCAGCCCCATGGCGATGGCCATGGAAACGCCGACGCTGAGCGTGTTCCAGGCTCCAGCACAGTCGTCGTAGCAGTGCATACAGAGCGACAGCAGGACAATCGCTCGGATGTTCTCGACGTTGTTGGCGACGACGAGGTGACCCAGCAATGTCTTGCAGTAGTCGAGGTACTCTTTGGGATCAACGACGGGGTCGAGGAGCGGTTCGGCGGAGAAGCCGATGGACCAGATCAGGTACATCTGCGCGAGGATCGCCATGCCCCGCGCCTCGGCAAGCTCTACCGGGCCCGACTCCAGGGCTATGTCAAGGTCCTTTTGGAACCGGTCGCGGTTAAGTAGAGGGTAAAGAATGTTGACGCCGTCAAAGAACCTAGCCGCCAACAGACGCGCGCATCCGGCGGGCGGGAAGCGGCAGGGCTCCGATGAGAGAAGCGCGCGGATTCGGTTACTGGGCGGATTACTTGGCGGCGGCGGTAGACCCCTCCTGTGCTGCAGACCCAGCCGGCGCGAGGCGAGATCTAACCAGTCGGCTAAGATCTCAACCGAGGTACTGTGCCGGCTTGGTCTAACTACGGGTAACTTTCCTTGGAACTTTCCATCACTGGTAGGAGGTTCCTCCTCTTCTTGAGGAGGAGGTATGCGACTAGCGGGTACTGATGTCGAGTTCCTTGTCCTCGGCGTTGGTCCTGTCGTTGTGGAGTGAGAGTCTTTTGAGCTCTCGTCATGACTGAGGTCGGCCACAGAGGGCGAGCTCTTATGCCCAGGAACGGCAACGTCCATCGAGCTGTGGCATATCTCGCCGCCTCTGGTAGACTGCGGAGATGCGTAGGGCCCAGCCGGGGTCGCGGGCTGCGGCAAGGACGAGGTAGACGCCCGCGACATGCGGCGCTTCGTCTCGCGCCGCTGCACCTCGATGCCGGGACGCCGGCGGTCGGTGGTGACGCACTCGATCCCGGCGGCGATGCAGGCCCTGCATGACGGCTTCTGCTCGTCGCAGCGCGTCTTGCGGTTGCGGCAGTAGTTGCAGGCGAAGTTGATTCGTCTACGCTTTGCCTGCTGGCTCTCTGTCCCCGCGCTTGACGGGTCAACGAATGAAGACGAGTCACCCGGAGTGGGTACGGGATTTGCGTAGGAAGATGACATATTACTTGTTTGATATGGAAAAGAGGGGCGTGACTTGCGCCGCTGGCTGGAAAGTTGTCCTCTCGCTGCTGCTGGTGCTGCTGCTCCCGAGCCAGGGAGCTGATCGGGAGTGAGCGTAGGACTGGATAAGGCAGGCGTTCGGCTGGAGCAGAATGGAGATCGCAGATACCGAAGCGTCGTCGTTATGAGAGGCTCACTCTTTTTTTGGCTTTGGGTTCCGAAACAACGGACGCGGCTCAGGGCAGAGTTGTGTGTGCGAGTGTGCGTGTGTGAGGGCGGACGTTTCGGCGATTCATGTGGAACACCAGCCGACGGCCCCTCATTCCGGCAGTGCTCAGGGCTTTCCGATGGTGGGGGGTATCCATGCAAATGCGGGCATGACAGATCTTCACGGGAATTGCCTCTGACGTGACTGGTTGATCTCGCTTCTTCCCCAGACTATCCCCACGGGGTCAATTGGAGTATAGTCGTGGGGGACACAGTAGACGCCAAGTTCCCCGCGTTGAGGCGCATGCCGTACCAATTGCCGGCTGAGAATTTGCCCATACTATCGGGAGTTGATGGGTCTGAGCCGAGCCGATGAGCCAGCCACGATGTTTGAGCACTATTGATGTGTGCTTGCAGCTGAGTGTCAATGGATACGACAACAACAACTCAAGGCTAGCAGTTTCCAAGAAAACAGCAATGCATACGAATAATGAAGCGCGTTCAGCTAGGGCAATAGACTTTTACCGTAATTGTATTTAGACGAAGACATAGAACCTTATCGAGCCCAAACGTGTTCCCTGACTCATAACCTCCGCCTCACCTCAGGCTCGGAGACTTTGCCGAGGCTTTCAATACCGTATTTTCGTTGGGTCGTTGATTTGAGAGCTCAAATTTTGGGTGACTAAAGATGTCGGAGCCGTCCGTCCCAAAAGATGATGAGCCGCGGGTTGACACCGTGGAGTCACCCGGCAAACCACCGGCACAGGAGGCGCAGGCGCACGGCACTGTTCAACTTCTCCAAGGGGGCTCAGTCGTCTTGATTCCAACTCCAAGCCCGGATCCCAAAGGTACATTTTCCCATTCTCAATGGCACGTTCACAGGAGCATCGTTGGTTCACAAAGTTGAGTGGAGTTGACTCGAATACATAATTACAGATCCTCTCAACCTTCCGACATGGCACAAATATCTCATCATCTTTGTCGTCGGCGCGTATTCAGCAATCGCCGTCTTGGTCACATCCGGCCTGGGAGCCGTATTCCCGTCAGTCCTGAAAGAGTACCCACCTGAAGACGCAACCCGCGCAACCGATCTCCTTACCTATCCGACGCTTTTCATGGGCATCGGAAACCTCTTTTCTATGCCCTTGTGCGTCACGCTCGGCCGGCGGCCCGTCTTCCTGGCCTCGCTCGTCTTGATGGTGGTTTCGGGAATATGGTGTGCTTTTTCCGGCTCGCTGAGCAGCCACATTGCAGGCCGCAACTTCTACAGCATCGCAGCCGGCCAGAGTGAAGCTCTGGCTCCGTTCATGATCGAGGAGATCCACTTCCTGCACGAGCGCAGTGCGAAGCTTTCCTGGTTTATTGGCGTTCAAACCGTGGGCACTGCTGGCATGTTCGTTGCGACAGCTTATCTAGTGCCTGCGTGGGGTATCAAGTGGTGGTACATTATCGTCACTTTGATGAATGCCGTCATCCTGGTTTTGGCTATCTTCTTCGTGGTGGAGACCAAGTATGACAGGCCAGAGGACGCTGATCGTAAGTCCTTTCCCTTTAAATGCAAGAGTGAGGAAAAGCCTAACTTTGCTATTTCGCAGGCGGCGCTGTTCATCTCAAGTTCGACGATGAAGGAAACGTCACCAAGAACGGCGACATGGAGAGAGTCATCCAGGTCACAACGCGCGAGAACCACGTCCTTCAACCCGAAGCATTCGGTGAGCGAACTTGGCGATCCGACTTGAAGATCTTCCACTTCAAGCCCGATTGGAGTCAGACTCTCGTGTTCTACAAGGATACGTTCCAGTCTCTGTGTCTGCCGAACATTGTATGGATGTTACTCATCAACGGAACGTTCCTGGGCATCTATGTCTACCAGGCATCGACTTTTGCGACGATTCTCATGGCCCCGCCGTACTCATTTCAGACCGAATGGCTTGGGTATGTGCAGCTCGTCCAAGTGCTGGACTGTGTCATCATGGTGCCCCTCTTCGGTTATGGGTCAGATATCCTAGCGCGGAAGATGAGCACGTGGAAGAACGGCGTCTTTCAGGTAAGTAAAGCCTATTTCATTTACCCCGCCAATGAAATGGGGTTTAATAACTGACAAAATCTTGTAGCCTGAGTACCGCCTCATCATCCTCAGCATCCCGATCGTATCAGCGATCGCCGCATGTGTGTTCTACGGCCAAGCCGGCTCGCATCCGGAACAATGGCATTGGATGACCATCGTAGCGCCGTATCACGTCGGGTACTTCGCTTTCCTGGGCGCGAACCTGATCGGAATCACCTATGCCATTGACAGTTTCCCGAGCAAAGCCGGGCCGCTGCTGTTGGTTATCTGTGCCGGCCGTGGTTTCATCTCCTTTGGGCTCAGTTATTCCACCGTGCCGTTGATCAACCTGACGGGGTACAATGGTGCGATGAACATCTTTGCAATCATTTCGGGTGTGCTTGGAGCTATCACGATCCCGGTGTACCTCTTTGGAAGCCGGATTCGAATGTGGGCGACGAAGAAGCTTTGGCCTGAGATGGCTCAATAGGATTTTAGACCCGGGAGGATATTCTTCCCAATTCAGTTGGAATTGCACGAACTATGCACAATGTCTACCAAGCCGAGCAACACATATGCCTGAAACCTTTCATATACAAGAAGAGCTCATAGAGTTGAGCGTTCATACGAAAAAGGAAATCTGGGAGAAGCTAAGGTAGAGAGATTTGGATCCACCACCTATGGTATGAGCTGGAATTGGTCTTTTGACTCCGGGTACGTCATGAAATGGATCAGGTTTAAAATGAAGCTCTTGGTAGCAAGCAGCCAGAAATTTTTTCATCCTTTGGAAAAACATTTTCAGTCCAGATCAAGACGCTTCTTTCTCATAATCGAATTGCCATGACAGCGTCAATAGGCGTAGTATTGCGACGCGACGCGTCTCTCTGTGGGACTCGCTAATTAATTTTTCGCGACACTTTGCACAGCACAGGCCACGACGTAATTTCTGTTGAACAAGTCACTTCAATTTTCCATCAGCTCATACTCATTGAGACCACTCTTCATGCTCTGGAAGAGTATCAAGCTTGGGGAGGCTACTCATTACGAATACCCGTCGCCATGGACCAACCTTCGGTACCCGCCTTGACCTCAATCAGAATCGATGGCGCCAGCGCGTATGACCCCGACGCCGGGATCGACGCCATCGCAACAACGATTCCCAGCTTCTGTCGCGGCTGCAACGCCTCGACTACGCACAACGACATCCCCGTGATCCAATGCGCGTGGAAAAAATTCGAGGAGGTTGAGTCCAGCGCGTCTTGGGAGGAGATCATCGTCAAAGGGGGCATCGGGCCTTGGGACCGGATCAAAGCCGCTAGGGACGCGGCGGACGCGGAGGTTGTGAGAGCTGAAGCACACGTTGAAGAACTCACGAAGGCCCTGGAGATTGCACGGAGCAAGAAGGTATGCGCTGTCGAACGCCTGCGAGGAGCCGACGATTACCTAGAGAAGGTTGTTGGAACGGTATCAAGCGACAGTGGGCGCCTGGAGGAAAAGTTTGCAAAAATGACATCCGGCGGCATGGAGGTGTTCCGCATTTGGGAGTCTTGTCCTACTGGAATTCCGCATAAGATGATCGAGAGAATCGATAAACGGTTGCATGATGTGTTTGAGACATTGCAGTCAACAACGCACATTACTGGAAAGTCTTATGAGTATCCGCCTGAGGCTCCTCGATTGTTGGAACCGACGCACACGGCGACCAAGCCCCCGACCACCATCTCGGAGCCTTCAAACCAACCGGCATCTGCACCATCTGAGAAGAACTCTGGAAACAACCCGGATAGGCGGAGGGGGAAGGGAAAGAACAACAAGAAGCGCAGAGCACAGCCTTACCCAACACCGGCAAAACAACAGAACGGCAATAAACAAGACGTTCCCAAGCCGGAGTCGGTCAGTCAACGCCAAAAAATGCGCTCGGAGCGGCCCAAACAGGCCGAATCTACAACGCATGTCAAGCAAGAGGTTGTGGGCGAGCCAAGCATTCAAACTAGGCCTAGCACAACAAATCCAGTAGGCGACGGGGCTACGCAACATCTCCAAATGCCGGTTAAGCAAGAAGACGCCCAGCTTGACCAGATACCGTTCAAGCCGGAGACGAGGGCGCCGCCCATAGAAGAAACGGGTTCAAGTAGCCTCTCAGTTAATACCGAGCCGGCATCCCACAGGGTCGATGAAAGCGACCAACGGCACAAAGCTGGAGGAGCAAATCAACCGGAACCATCAACGCACGAAGTGTTGCCACAAGACCAGCAATGGCTATCCGCGATGAAGTATACCGACGGTGAAGCGAGCTTTGAACATGTCGATGACGAGCTGCGAGAGAGGCTGCGGAAATTGCAGCGTATGCATGAGGACGAGTTGAAAGAGATATTATCTGATGAAATTGCAAAGTGAGCGCGATTGCTTGCCTGTTCTGTATTCCGTAGTTAAACAACTCTTCTTCCTAAATTCGAATCCTGAAATCTTCCCATAGACACATTCTAGCATCTGATCAACGATCGCTATTGCAGAGATCATCCTCTGGTTTTCTCGCCAACGTCTGCAATGTACACACTAACCTCCTGCCGCTGAACTTATAAATACTTATACGATTGAAGAGGAACATAATTCTAGGAGTTCTGCTAGCCGGACAGTGTCAGTTGGCTATCCCGGTAGTGTCCCTACCTAGTACTTTAACGAGGACGATGAATATAAACGACGACGACGACGACGATAACGATAGCGATGACAGCGACGACAGCGACGACAGCAACGACAACGACAATAACGATAATAACGACGATAGTAACGATAACGACGATAACGACGATAACGACGATAACGACGATAACGACGATAACGACGATAACGACGATAACGACGATAACGACGATAACGACGATAACGACGATAACGACGATAACGACGATAACGACGATAACGACGATAACAACAATAAAAGTGAGTCTAGGAGCGTATTCACATTAGTATAGATATACTACTTATGTGGTGGACACTGCCCGGCTAGCAAGACTCAGTTCTAGTTGTGGGGTTCTAATAAGGTAGTCTTCACACTGCAGCCTTGACATCAAAATGACCTGGGCAACAGGATCTGAAAAGTTAATGTGGAGGGAGACAGAGTGGATGACGCAAGCAGAAATCGAAGCTGCCTAAACTCCCGGTGCATCCTTTCTAACAATACATTATATCTACTGAATCAGTTGTCCTTCAATCCCCATGAACATGCGTTCTTCATTGGGGACACTTTCTATCTTGGGCAGCGTGTGTACGTCGAGAATTAGATCTTCTTGCTCAAACGCGTATTTCACCACCTCGGTGCCCGGTGTGCTTGTAAACAGCAATTTGATGCGGGCAGAAATCCCAGTGCTGCCCGAAAGGCTGATGAGGCGTTGAAACACCTTCATTGCCTCCCCCTGAAACTCCTCATCCTCGAAGAGGGACACACCATCAATGATGAAGAATGCCGTGGTCATTGACGGAAGTTGTCTCAGCAACCATTCCAGAAGCTTCAATAACACGTCAAGCTTCTTGGAATGAAGGCCGCTAGGGTCAATGCTGTTGCCAAGCGACTTCATGTCGAAAGAATACTGCCTCAGAAGCTGGTCGATTAGGCTGGTCAACATAGCAAGCCCACCGACTGCTTGTCCCGGCTCGTCTCGGTCTGTATGCCGGCCGCAAAACCAGACTGCGGATACAAAGTTTGGTTGTGTTCGCAGTGAATTGACCATGTTGGAGCAGAAAACGGACAGGGCCGATATTCCGGCGTTGAGTTTCCTCTACACATCTAGTCAGATACTCATTTTGCCGGTAGAGGCCCTGTAGGAAAGTTTCAATGTTGTTGAAACTGTTCTGAAAGCCGACGACTCCTTTTCGCATCTCTTCAAAGAACCTCCGGCCCTCCAAAGAGACTTCGGTTGAAAAGTTAGCTCGATGCCGCTGTGGCTGTGCTGCGTGTATGGGAGAACAAGGGCCTTTCCACAAACATACATAGATGCGATTCTCGTAGATGTGACTTGTCAGCTTCTCTCATGAGTGCTCTACTCCTCTCGTCAATGGATTTCAGACTCTCTGTTAGGTTTTCCTCGTAGCAGCTTCCTTTGGTGATGGCCTTTAAGCCTTTGACGACTACAAACACGGCCCATAGCAATTAGTTGTCTAGCACCGCTACTTGAGGTTAGAATTGACTTACTCGTGTTGCGAATGAAAAAGCCGATAGCTTGTTCAATTGCGTCCAATACCGTGATAGTCAAGCCTACAGAGGCGTCCCAAATGTTCGAGTCCTTAGGATACGTCGCCAACAGCAGCTCGGCGTCGGCGAAAATAGCAACAAGGCCGTCGAAGCTTTGCAGCACCTCTTTCCGCACCGTCGCCGCATTTTTGATCGCCTACAATTCTTCAAGGTAAGCTAATATGTCATACGTAGGATTGACGATGAGTTTCGACATACGTCAAAAATCAGCTCAACAGCACACAGTACTGGTGTGGAATACGGATTGCTCGGTACAATCTTCGAGACTGTCTTGGGCATCTCGCCCAGCACACCAGCTTTATCAGCCATCTTGCGTCTCAATCTGCGAACAGTGCCAGATTTGCCTTCATCGCTCGTATACTTCTTTTGCGCGGATTCGAGCGTGTCGTAAATTGCGTCCCAGTCGTCCTTGTCCCTGATACTGTACGCGGCATCACGACCTTCGGGAGCACTTGTTTCCCGGAACTTGGCTAAAGCCTGGGGCATGGTCCTTTTCCAGAGTTCCATGGCATTAAGATTCGTATGAGCTGGCCTTGGAGGAATGCCGTAATAATTTAGAGCGTCGTCCGAATCATCTGACAGTACAACAGCGCCAACTTCCGGCTTTTTTGGCATCATATGCTGCGGCTTCGGGACGAACTGCTCAGATACGACGTCAAACCGCAGGGGAGGATTTTCAAACATTGCATGGTGCTTTGGTAGTTGATTGTCAATGTAGTCTACTGTGGCTGGCTGACGACTGGTTTGAGGTGTGAAATATGCGCCCGACATAATTGCCGGTGTTGGAGGAGGCCACATATGATCCCTGAACCTGGGAAAATTGTGATCTTTCGATACGTTCCAAAGGCCGCTTTTCAGTGCTGCTGATGGTGTCGTTTCATGGAGACCTGAACCACATAAAGCTGGGGGAACAGACCGTGCTGAATTTCTTTCCGATGATATTCTTCCACAGACAGAAATCGGCCCAAAGAAGCAGCATTTGCTTCGAGAGGTTTCCGCGACTTTTCGGGCGGGGGGTGGAGATGGACTGCACGTGTGTTGACTCAGTTTTTGGGGCTACCCGGAATATGGCCGAGTTCATGCAGCTATCCTCTCAAGATATCGAACAAGGCGTGCAGTTAAGGAAGGACGATGGTTATTTACAATCGGGTGAAGATTAGCGCCATTGTTGATGCGCAGGGCACATGAGTGGGACCGGAGTAAGCTGAGAATGACCCCCGCAGCCTCGAGCATGACAGGAGTCTACCTTGGCTGGGTATTGTAGAAACAACCTTTCAGTCCGCCGTGGAAACGTTACAATGGGCTAGCATGATTCGAATCTTGGGAAATCCCAAATCATTGGCTATGCTGTTCTTAATGCTGCGGTGTTACGTGTGATATGGGCAAAAGCTCATGATGCTGACCATCCAATTCATTGACATTTACGATGGCCCCATTCAACGATACTGTATTTGCAGTGCCGTATGGTCGAGACTGAGAAGCGCGGGCGTTCATAGACACTTGGCGCAGGCAAAGCTGCAATATTTCGGCAGGCTAAGGGTGATCCTGGATAGATTTCCGACGCAATGTCTGCTTTTGATACTTGGCGCAGGATAAGCTGCAATAATTAGGCAGGCTGAGCCTGATCCCGGCCAATGTCTCAACACACCATGCATGTTCTCTGTCATGATTTGCTAGGCTGTATGAAATCGGTGATAGGACCTCTCTAAATGGGTAAGGATTGAGAGGTAGACCCTTATTTCCCCAAGCACACCGGCAAGGGGTGTCAACATGCCTCGCAAGCCACGGCATTGGCGGGAAATGATCCATGAATACCGAGATGAGTGACCACACTACGATAATTGCCTGTGGCATGGTCGGCTCGCCTCGGTCTCTCGGGCGTTCTTTGATGGCTGTCAAAAGTGTATGCTGCCCACTTCATCGAACTACCTCTTCTGTTTGCTTTTCTTGGGGGTTTATGAGTCCAACTCGATAGTACTCAATGAACGCTTGTTATATGTACTCCGAGGATCCTGAATCGTGGCTTCCCATTTCTCATCAGCTCCTTTTCTCCCTTTCGCCGGCGATACTCGCCATTCATAACTTGTGCGATTACTTTGGCAAGCAGCTCTTTACTGGGCCCTTTTGTCATGGATCCGAATCCCGATAGCCTGGAAGACTTGAGCCCGAATTCCACGGTGAAAGACCTCAGTAACGATCATCAAGCTACGCCACCCTCTCATCAAGATGACGAAAAACAGCTCGAGTGGAATCAAATCCTCACGGAGGACGGCACAGTGGTATCAGTACCCATTGAGACGATTGAGGCTTTGCATAAGAAGCTTGCTGAGCTCAAACCGCAAGCTGATCTTTCTCCGGAACCTGCAAAGAACGTCGAAGATAAATTCCATCTTCCGCCCAGAATGGCAGCGGATCAACAGGAACGCAGAAGAATGGAAGCATTCCTTTACAAGCACCGGAAAGAGTGGGAAAGAGACGTCGCGCCTGGGTATTGGGGTTTGGAAACAATGTTTGAGGCAGGCAGTGGTATTAGAGAGCCCTACAGATACTCGAACCTCTGGAGGGACGATCCGTATGACCGCCGGCCTGATCCTTTCCGCAGTTCTCAACTTGAAGACTGCACAGATGGCCAGTACAACCAGGGAGATGACGTCGTTGAAGATTTTGACTACGTGATTGACTATGGGAACCGCCGAGAGAGACTCAGAAAAAACTTCGAATGGGAGCTAGATCGTCTTTGGCTGGACGAAGAACTGGATCGCCGAAGACGAGAAGAGATCGAAAAGCAGAAACAACTCAAAGAGGAAGCGGCAGGAGGAGAAGAAATTAAGGCGACAGAAGACGAGAAAATCGGCGAAGCGGCACCGCTTCCACTCCCGGATGGTGCTATGCTGAAACTGAATCGAGTTGAATGGGGTGAGTTCATACGGCTCAGCTATGACCCCGAGCACGAAGGAAGTGTCATTGAGATTCTCATCGAAGAACCCCCTATCGTCAATAATGCCGACAACAGATTTCCTTTTAGGCCGTTTGGATTCTTTGGACGCAGACTTGTCCGCGGAAGGAAGCTAGCACACCCCAAAGATCGCAAGCCTATTGTACCTGTGGCTCCTGGTAAAGGCCAGCTTCCCGAGAGGATTCGGATTCGATCCGGTCCTCTTTTTTCTATCCTCAACGTTCTCCTGCCTAATGAACTAGATCGGGCGGAATATGGATTCTCCTTGGCCAGGCCCTTCAGATCGCTTATGTACTGCGATTCAGCGCTTCGAGCCTGGTGCAGAACATTAGAGAAGAAGTTTGATGCTCTGGATAGAACTTCTAACGGCAGTCCTGTTGCGACTGGTGATCCTGAAGTTCACGTGCAAGAGGCGGGGACAAACGTTCACGGCGCAGATCAGAGTGAAACTTCAATTATTGAAGAGGATAACGGCGGCAACAAAACTTCGATTCCCATAAAAAAAGCGTCCAGCGAGGCTCCGGATGGAAGTAGTGCTGTCGAGCCCGGTAATCAGGCTGACCTAGAAGACGAGGAGGACGACATAAATGGGTTTGATGAGGCACATGAATCCACGAAATCGCGGACAGTACTTGAGGAGCTCAAATGTCTTCTGAGCTTCATGGACTCGGACATCTTACCCAGACAACTGTACCTCAGAAGCTCCGAATGCCGCAAGGTTTCTTCTCTGATCTCTGGCTCATTTTTCAGCCAGGCGTGGAAGTAATCAGCACCGATGGCAAGCAGGCCTATCGCGTCATCGGCGTCAATGCTGTCAAGCAAGGCGTCACTCGCAGATGGGAGAGCACACAGGCTCCATTCAGCGTCACTTGTGTCTACATCGATTTTGATGGTAAAAACGTTGGGCCTGTGCGAAAATCGTTCGACTTCAAGAAATTCGACGACGAAAAAGACATCACTTCCTTGAAAGTATACCCAATCCAATTCCATCAGTTGAGACAATTTGATTGTAGCGACTCGGAATGGGAAGAGCTCCAAACATTTCCTGCTGATCAGAGATTCCGGCAAAAGCTCGTACGCCGTGGCGCCAAGTTTCTTGAAGTTGCTGCGGTTAAACACATGTACTATGCCGGTCCGACTTTGGAAGCCCGCGACGACGTCGAGAGTCAAGTTGTCGTGGATTTCGAGTCAGCCTTTTCAGCAGGGGATGAGTCCCGAGACCAGAGGGAGTGGAGGCCTCTTCTAGAGCCACTCGTTGGAGTATCAACGACTGAGAAGGACGCAGGGAATGACGGTGACGCCGACAATGCAGGGTCGGGCAATGGTATTGGATGTCAAAAACCTTGCTGTAACAGAGAGGCTACCCATGACGACGCGTACCTCGACGAGAAGCATAGTTCCGACTACATCAACAGCCTTTTGCCCAGAGCAGATAACATCAGCAGCCAGCCTTCAATTGCAGTCATCCCACGACCGTTGGCAGAACTACAGGCTGGCCCTGGCAAGAGTCTGCCATCAGAAGATGAGCTGGTGATCATGTCCTACCGCGTTTTCGGGTTCGTCTTGCGCAGTCGCAAGTGGGGTACGTCTGACAACCCGACATCCGTATGTTGATGCTACAGCTTTTGCGGCAACTAACATTAGCTCATCACAGCCAAACTAGACATTACTTATCTATCGGATATCCACAGGGGAAGCTCACAGGCTACACATGGAGAGACTATCGACGAACAGAACGCTAAGGAGGGGGGGCCAGCAACAGCCTTTGACCGTCTTGTGCTCGAGCCTTGGCACAGTGACTTGATTGAATCACTGACTGCCCAGCATTTTCGAGACAAAATTGCGAGGGCAGGCGAGAGGGAGGGGCTTGATATTGTCAGGGGAAAAGGTGCTGAATACCGACTGACAGCTTTTCTGAATATTAAAGCTAACCTTAGCTGTAGGAAAGGGTCTCATCATACTTCTTCACGGTGCCCCCGGGGTGGGGAAAACATCGACTGCCGGTTCGTCTTATCAATCTTTCTTTTGAGAATTCCTATGCTGACATTTTATGTGGAACAGAAGTCGTGGCTGACCGCTTTGAGAAGCCTTTGTTCCAAATTACCTGCGGTCAGTCGGCTCCAATTTCTGCTAATCCACCAAGTCAAACGAGTCACCGTAGATTGCTGACATGGAGTATCTTTCATGGCCAACAGGGGACCTTGGAACAACTGCATCGGAAGTCGAATCGGCTCTTGAAGTGAACTTTGCTCTAGCCAGCAGATGGGACTGTATTCTGCTCCTTGATGAGGCCGACGTCTTTCTCGCCCAGAGAACGAAAGAGGATTTCAGGCGAAACGGGCTTGTAGCAGGTCAGATAACCCGGACTTCACTTTTCTTCTTCTCTGAATCGTGGGCTAATTGCATGGTACTGGCAGTTTTCCTGCGCGTTATGGAATACTACGCTGGTGTTCTCTTCCTGACTACTAACCGCGTTGGCGACTTCGACGAAGCGTTCACGTCCCGGATCCATATTAGCCTCTACTACCCTGACCTCAACAAGGAGAAGACAGAGAAGGTCTTCAAGATCAATCTTGATATGATCAAAAGACGGTTTGACGAGAAAAAGCGTCATATCACTATCGATGAGGTAGGTATTGGTAGCTTTGCAAGCACGTACTTCAGTGAACACCCTGAAGCGCGTTGGAATGGTAGACAGATTCGCAATGCTTGCCAAACGGCACTGGCAATGGCAGAGTTTGACGCACACAAGGAGGCACGCAAGCAGTCTAAACAGCACGGGCACCCTGTTGAAATCGTGGTCAGGCTGGACGTTTCACAATTCAAGATTGTGCGCAAAGCCTATCTCGAGTTCTCCAAGTACATACAGGATGTGTACAAGATGGATAACGCGAGACGCGCCAGGTTCAACCAGATGCGCGCCATCCGCGACCCCGAAACGGGTGCCGGCGGAATAGACTATGGTGCCAGAGGCGCAGAATTCCTTCGCGGAACAACAAGTCAACATTTCTCGGATCCTGCTCAGCTTACACCTCAGCAACAAATGCAACAAATGCAGCAGATGCAGCAGATGCAACTAGCCGCTTTTCAACAGCAACAACAACAACAACTCCTCAATCAGTTCCAGAACCCAGGAGCGAGCCAGATACAGCCAAACAATCTCTCTACTGGCCAATCGTTCAGCTACGCAGGATCTGGAGACAGCGGCACGTATGTTTCGCAGCCATCGCAGCAATCTCCAACACCGTCACATCTGCAGGTGCCGATAACGCCACCGCATCAGCAACAACATCTTCAACAGCCGTCGCCGCAGATGAACCAGCAAGCATTCAACCAGTTCCAAGCCATGCTCGAGAAGGGCGGTCTCCAGCATCAAATGAGATGACCGGAGCCGCGCTCAGTGGTGGAGGATCGTTTTCTCAACCTGCTTGTCTTTCTATTTCTTCTGTTTGTTGAGGGTTTCGTATGATGCTTTCTTATCGCTCCTTAAACCGTTTGTTTCCTTCTAAAAGCAAAAAACCCCGCTTCAGTCATGTTGGTACCACTGGGGAAGTCAGTCAGATTGCCCAAATAGAACCTACTAAATAATTAAGAAAGGAATGTTCTGGCCGCGCAATATATTATTGTCCATTAATTGAGTGATATGACTCTATTTCCAGTGTCTATTCTCTATACAGCTAAGTAAACTTATCAGTTTCTCGACGAATCGCATTCCTAGGTAGGCATTAATAAAGAGTTTCACTATCCAGGCGGATACTTCTAGCTATCCCGGCGGGTAGTAGGTGTAGACGACTATAGGGATAATAACAATAATAACGACGACGATAGTTATAGGGAGAGGAACAATAAGTATAGGGAGAGGGAGAAGGATAAAGATAATAGGGGTAACAAAAACGACAAAAACAATAGGGATAACAGGGACGACAGGGACGACAGGGACGGTAGTAATCATAGTAATCCGCCCGGATAGCTAAAAGTATCCGCCCAGATAGCAAAATTCTTGATAAAATCAAACTGACTTGTTAAAAGAGCCTCCAAACATTTAATACACGGTTTCAGACGGTATATAGCTGCCCTTCATTCCAGCGCTCCCCGCAAGGCAAGTAAACTTGTCAAGTTCAATCAATCAATCAATCAAGTATAAAGCCATCGCCAGTCAATCAAGTCAAGTTTAAGCCTCAAACTTGATTGATTGCCTTGACTCTTTTGACAGGGATCACGATACGGATTAAATGAATATTCCACTGCCGAATATCCCTGCCCTTCCCTGCCTTTCCTCATCTGCCCTCCACTTCTGATGGGACCCCCCCTGGCAGGGTATAAATTGCCCCCTTTTGCCTATCTGGCTTCTTCTTTTTTTCCCCCAAGCCAATGTTGTTATGACGAACTTGGTGTGATATTCTCCAACCTCTTGCCTTAGCTTAGGTACCAGGTAATCCCCTTAGAGAGCTTGAAATCTGCCCTTCAAGATCTTCCAGAGATCTACATCAAATCTGTTGTTTCACTGCTGTTGTCCTCTATCCCTATCATCCGTTAGCATCCCTTAAATATACTGTGAAGGTGAGGGCATCACTAGTGCCACCCTCTCTTCTGCCTTGCTCATCCTGTGCCAGATGTCTACCACACCAGCAGTCCTCCATTCAACCCCTACCCCTCCTCTAAATACCTTCAACTAACTCTTAAGGCTTAGATCTATCATATCACAGCTTGAGCAAAGCAAAAACCACCCCCTACCTAACCATCCTTCGTTCAAAGACCTTTTCAAGGTTATAATAAATAATAAGGCATATATACAAGAGTTAGAACTTTAGAGAAAGGGTGCAAGGGAGAGGACAAGCTAGATAGGAAGCTATAGCTAGTATTTTGTTCTCTGCTAGCCAGATAGTTAACCAGAGGCCAGTTGCTAGGCCTGCTGTTACTATGATCTTAAGGGCAAGCAGATTATTCTTAATATTAAAGCAACTTTATCTGCTTCAGAGCACCTCAAAAAGAACTATACTAGAGAGATTAAAGCATTACTTATTAGCTTAGAAGGCTCTGAAAGACTTAATAATGTTCTATATAAGAGATAGTATTTAGATTTCACTAGTTTGACGAAAGATTATATAAAGAGTGTCTAGAAAGCTGCTATCTGCCTTATTATAGATATTAACCTTCCCTTCACTATCTATAAGAACCCTGCTTTTCAGAGTATGATCTCTAGTATTAGTATGAAGCTGGAAATGTTGCTATAGTCTGCTATATTAATAGTTTCTAAACTTAATAGTATTTAGAAGCATCAGAAAGAGGTTATATAGTAAGAACTTCTGCATGCTGACTCTGAAATCTATCTAGCCTTTAATCTATAAACTTCTCTAGGCTGGCAAGCTATTATAAGTATTACTGCACACTTTATTACTAGAGAGAAAGGTCTCTAAATATATTTAATTGCTATGAAGAAGCAATTTAAGGCTTATAATAATATTAACTTTGCAAATACTCTTAAGGAGGTTATTTAAGACTGGGGTATTATAAACTAAGTAAGAACTTTGATCTCTGATAATATAAGCTTAAATAATATTTATATAGTAAGTCTGATCTCTTAACTTAACCTCTCTATAAAGAAGAGATAAGATGCCTAAGCTAGAAGGATTTATTGCTTTAGGCATATCCTTAACCTTATATCGAAAGCCTTCTTATTTAGCAAGGACTCTGAGAGCTTTAAAAGACAGTCAGATATATATATTTTTCTATAGCAAGATAAGGCTGACCTTAAGTATTAGCAAAAGACTAGCCTTATTAGCAAGCTTTATAATATTATAAAGTTTGTGAGAGCTTTGCTGCAATGTATATAGAGGTTTAAGAATCTATCTTATAAGATATCAGAGAGATCTAGGTAATTTAGTGATATTCTTCTCTCTTAGTAGATATTCAGAGAAGTTAAACTAATCTAAGATAATATTATAAGATAGAACTCTATATACCTTATAATTAAGCATATAATTTACCTTAAAGATAAAGTAGATAGCTTCTATTCTTCTCAGAGTGTTAAAGATCCTATACCAGCCTAAAATATCTTAACTTCTGATGACTAGCTGCAGTTAATAAAGATTATAATAATCTTAAGGCTTATCTAGAAGATTATACTTCAAATGCAGGGTTTTAGATAAAATAGCTTATATAGTAGACTTTAGGAAGTAATCACTGCTATAAAGTATCTTCTGAGTTACTTTGAGGGGTGGAAAACCTTCTATAATAATACTAGCAGTAGGAATTCTTAAGATCTTAAATCAGAAAAGTTATAAGCCTTCTCACAGGAAATATCTCAAAGATTCACTTAATCAGCATATCAGTAAGTCCTATTATATGCTCAAGCATCACAACCATCTCAGAGACAGCTTAATAAGAGCCTTTTACCTGCTTATACTTACTAAGAGTATATTAACAGCATCTCTAACCTAGAAGAGATAGGCAGCAGTAGCCAGCAGTACTTAAAGACTTCTATTAATAATAGATAGAAGAAGCTGGATAAGTACTATACCTTGACAGAGGAATTACCTCTATATACTGCTGCATTACTCCTCCACCCTGGTTTTAATATGAAAATACATAGAAAAGAACTAGCAATCCCCTCACTAGCAGGAATAGATATCTAATGCTAAGTTAGCTCTGAAGAGATATTTCAACTGATAATATCCTTCTGAAGAAGGGAAAGGTATGAGAAATACAAGCTAACACCTAGAACCTTATAATCCAGATGACTTTAAGCAGTGGGTTCAAGCAGAAGCCACTATACTTAAGGAAGACGAGGATGACGAGGAGCTGGATAAGTTAGAGAAGTACTTAGGTCTACAGAGGCAGGCTAACTGCAATCCTGTTAATTAGTGGTTTGCCTATA
The DNA here is from genome assembly GCA_018853505.1 of Colletotrichum camelliae. Classification (NCBI taxonomy): domain Eukaryota; kingdom Fungi; phylum Ascomycota; class Sordariomycetes; order Glomerellales; family Glomerellaceae; genus Colletotrichum; species Colletotrichum camelliae. The sequence continues at coordinate 6,123,417 of JAELVL010000002.1, read as the reverse complement.
AAGAAGAATATCCTCGCCTGAGTAAGCTGGCATTAAGCATACTGGCGATACCCTCACAGTTATCTGACTGTGAGAGGGCATTCAGTGCTACATCTCTTGCCTAGACCTCACAGAGGCTGGCGATGAAGGTAGAAAGGCTAGAAATGCTGCAATATATGAGGCAATAGCATAAGAAGGGTGCAATCTCACTGCTTAGTGGGTCTGAATAGCTTCACTTGGCAATTACTTGCAATTAATTGGCAATCAATCAAGTATGGCATCGCGATGTGGCAATCAAGTCAAGTTTGAGCCTCAAACTTGATTGATTGCCTTGGGGTGGGCGCTGCTTCATTCTTACAAGCTGCACACTTGCCGCTGTTGCAGGAACTCGAGCCTTCTGTTTTCCAGCAGCCTAAAAGATGCCAGTGGTTTCTAGAAGCTCCTAGAATTTAGCTTAAGAAGCGATTGCGAGAAACGTTCGCCTACCTACACGTTGGACGGCGTTGATTGCTGCCGGCATAATTTTGCGCTCCGTCAACTCCGCCCCAACGATGCCACGTACGCAGTCGGACATGCCGTGAAGATTGGCACGACTTGAATGAACGTTGCGTGCTGATGTAGATTGAGAGGCAAAATGTTGAAGATCACGTCATGCAACTGATGATTGCCCTGGGTAAGACAAGAGAAGCGAGGGGTCGCGCCGTGGAGAATGCGCACAATGCCAAAGAGACAGCGGATGAGGCCGCGCAACAGTGCGTCATAACAAGCCTCATCTTGGAGACGGAACACGAGTATATGTGCTCGGCGGGCAAAACGTATCTGGGGGCCTCGAAAGACTGGATAGGAAGTATGCCACGCTCAAGGGTAGTGTCGACCGAACCCAACCCTCTGCATGTAAGGCGGACCCTTAGGTCTGCTGGAGATTTCACCGGGAACAGTATCCACCTGGTCCTTCTCATATCAGCCCGGGCGGGATAGATGTTGATATCCTTTTCAGGCCAGAGGAGGAAGAGGGCGAGAGGAGGAAGAGGTAGCTGAAGCATCCCGTGTAGCTCGCGCAGCTCGCAAAGCACGTCGGCCACCAAAGACTTCATCAGCCGCGAGACCAAACAAAAAGGCCAAGACCTGTCACAATGCGGCGATCTCAGACTTGTGAAAGGCAAACGAAAGCAAGGGAGGGGCATCTTCAAGCAGGTTCCAAAAGCAAGACTTTTGTAGATTGATGTTTAATCTATAGAGAAGATCTTGACAAGTCAGACAGACATTCCAGTCGGCTACTATATTCATAGGCCTGGATTACAGCTTTTTCTCGTACAAAACTGGAGTGTTCACGAGTTACCCCGGTTTTAACGACATTGAGACCAAGATTCACAATTTGGTTGAGACCGCCTATTTTTCCTGTGCTAGAGCGACTATATTTCCTATGTCCCTAATTACCTCTATCGATAGCGATAGTAGCGATAGTAATAGCGACGATAAGGATAGCGAAGACGACGACGACGAACAATAATAACGACGACGACGATGATGACGACGACGACGACGACGATAACGATAACGACGACGACGACGACGATAGCGACAGCGATAATAATAATAATAATAGCGATAACAACGACGACGACAGTAACTTAGCGTATAAACATAGGAAAAGTAGTCGCTCTAGCACAGGAAAAATAGGCGGTCTCATTTGGTTTGTGTACCTGGCCTGAGACTACGAGGTAACAAGCAGTAGGCCTGCATCGTATTCTTTAACGCCAGTTAAGCAGAACAATTTTCGGCCTGATCGGACACACTTTAAGACGCAGGTGATGTCGCGAAGGCTGGGTAATGAGCTCGGTGACGGCGGGGTGCTACGTTGGTAGTCGGGCTTGTGAATTCCTGTTTGTTTCTAAAAAGGCACTCTTACAGGAACCTTAATGAACACGACATTGGCAATCTCGATATTTCGTTCTATTTCTGGTATTCAAAACGATTGTGCTTCCTAGACTCGCAGTCTCATATGGGATATTTTTAACACTTTCAAACCAAAACTTCCAACCCTCTAAGCTCCAAACGTATCCGTCGCCTCAATCGGCGCCCCCTGAATATACGGAATGCCCGTCAACTTGAACCCCCGCTCACTCAACCTCGGCACCTCCCTCGGCTTGCCCGTATTATACGGACACGGCTCCCCGCCCCTCTTCACCGGAATCCCGCCCACATGCATCGCATTCGGCCAGTGCGTCGTGCTCTGCAAGCTCTCAAACGCGCCCTTCTTCCTCACCAAATCCTCCTCGCTCGCGTCCGCCGCCGGCATATAACACGTATACACACAAAACCTCGGCCTCTCCCCCTCCGGGCTGAGATTGTAATGCGGCGTCCGGCTGTCCCACAGCAGCAGATCGCCCGGCTCCGCATCGATCTTCTCCCACACGCACCCCTTCTCCTTCAACCACGCCATCCCCGCGTCCGTGAAGCCGTACCACTCCTTCGTCCACGCCCAGATCTTGTCCGGCTCGTCGGCGAAGGCCGCGTGGAACTCCTCCGACAGAAGGTGCGCGCCCTTGCACACGATCAGCCCGCCGTCGCGCGCGCCGTTGGGGAGCAGGTTGACCAGCCCCTGGAGGCAGCGGAAGCCGGGTTTCGCGGGGTCCTGGTCCTGGTGCGGCCAGGGCTTGTTGGGCTGCACGTCGGCGCGGTTGGGGAAGGCCATGTTGACGGCGTCGAAGGAGACGATGAGGTCGGGCGTGTCGTAGACGCGCTCGAAGGCGGAGACGAGGCCGGGTTCTTGGCGGACGGCCCAGGTGAAGGACTCGTGCGCGACGCCGTAGCCGAGGCACATGCCCTTCTCGGTGATGATGGGCAGGTTGGCTTCTTTGACGGTGGAGGGGTCGTTGCGGTCGAAGCCGAGGCCGCCGGCGCTGTTTGGGGTGGTTAGCGGATGGGGGAATCTTCTACGGCAGTGGGTGAGGGGGGGGCTTACAAGTTCTCGAGGTAGGACATCATGTCGTCGGCGTACTTGTCCGCCCTCTCGCGGGGGATGGCGCCCTTGACGACGACGTAGCCGTCGCGGACGAGGTCATCGCGGAAGTCGCCGTACGTCACGCCTTCTTTGGCGAAGAGCTTGTTGGGCCCGGCTGGCTTGGGGACCATGGGGGCTGAAGAAGGCGCTGATGAAGTTGTCTCTGGCTTCTTGGGTGCCGGGACCGTGATGGTTGCGGCCGCGGCGGGGAGTTGTAGTCTGTTGCGATGACCATCTTTGGTAGGATATGCGGGGTCAAGTGTCTTTATGAAAGGCTATTGTAATTCTTCAGTCCTGCTCTGTTTCGAACTTCTGACTGATTTGATGTGTTGGATTGCTAGAGACTTTAGAAAGCTTGGAAGAGGTTCGTGAGATGTGTTTATACTTGTCACTCTCTGGTGGTTAACTGTCTGGCAACGTTCAGCCTCAGCAACTCGTACGCAACATCTGGATAATCACACCACACTCGAAACTTACATCACTAATCCTCCCGGGGGAACACATCGGGACATTTCCGCCCCCCTCCAAGGCCCTGCGTGTCGTCCTGCTCGGTCCGGGACGGGAGTGGTGGGGGAGAGGGACAGCTGCTAGTCAATCGGCACGGGAAGTGGTCGGCTCGGAAGCGGGTTTGGCGCGTGTAAGTGTCGGTTCGGGAGTTGGTGGGGCGCATCCCACCCGGGGCCCCGGATCCGATATTGCAAACCCGCTCGACGACGGCAAGTCGTCAATTGACTTCCGGATCGTCGTCCCGGATGAGATTCGCGGCTTGTCAGATCGTGGGGTATTTGCTTTGTTTTCCAGATACAACCCCTTCTCATAAAGAGACACCAAGAAACATAATGTACAATCACTCACCACACACAACAACTCACCCCCTGACAACCACCTCCTCCTCCTCCTCCGTCTCTTGATTCCCCCCTCCCTCACGCACACGCCATAGTCACAACCTCACAATGCCATCAACAACCTTCCGCGGGGTCCCCGTCCCCATCGAGCCCCTCGAGCCCCCAACGCCCGGCCGCGACGGCTACACCGGCCTCAACCCGCACCGAAACCCTCCCCGCGGGCTGGAAACACCCTTCCCCGGCCTCCCGCCCCCTCCCCTCCGCCATCCTCGTCGAGCACGACGTCGCCATCACAGTCCGCGACGGCACAACCCTCTACGCCGACGTCCTCCGCCCTCCCCACTCCAGCACCACCTCCAAAGTCCCCGCGCTAATCTGCTGGTCCCCCTTCGGCAAATCCTTCAACGGCATCGCGTCCCTCTCATACATGACGCCCTGGTCCCTCGGCATCCCCGCCGGCACGCTCTCGGGCCTCGAGAAGTTCGAGGCGCCTGACCCGGCGGACTGGGTGCCGCGCGGGTACGCCATCGTCAACGTCGACTCGCGCGGCGCTTTCGACAGCGGGGGCGTCATGGCCATCATGGGCACGCAGGAGGCCGAGGACGGGTACGACACGATCGAGGCCGTGGCCGCGCTGCCGTGGTGCTCCGGCAAAGTCGGGCTCGCGGGCAACTCGCACCTCGCGATCGCGCAGTGGTTCATCGCCGCGCTGCGCCCGCCGTCGCTCGCGGCCATCGCGCCGTGGGAGGGCTGCGGGGATCTGTACAGGGAGCAGTTCGCGCGCGGGGGCATCTACGCGGGCGACCTCTTCGACCGGCTGATCGTGAAGCACATGCTCAAGGGCCGCGGCGGGCTGGAGAGCTTCCGGGAGATGTTCAGGGAGCGGCCGCTTGCGAACGCGTGGTGGAACGACAAGAGGCCGGACATGCGGCGGATCAACGTGCCGACGTACATCACGGGGACGTGGACGAACACGATGCACGGGATGGGCGCGATCCGGGCGTGGATGGAGGTTGAGAGCGAGGACAAGTGGCTAAGGTGGCACCCGTGGCAGGAGTGGTACGACCTCTGGGGCAACGAGCAGGCCAAGGAGGAGCTGTTTGCGTTTTTCGACTGTTTCTTGAAGGGGGAGGAAACAACGGGTGGAGGAGCACGCCAAAGTGCCGGATGGCGCTGTTGCGGTTTGGGAATAAGGTGCCGCAGGCGATTGAGGACATTGTGGAGGAGGAGTTCCCGCCGAAGAGGACGGAGTACAGGGAGATGTTCTTCGGGGCGGAGGGGAAGTTGTTGGCGGAGGCGCCGAGTGAGTCTACAAGTGTGGGCTACAACTCGGTGGACGGGGAGAGTGTTGGGTTTACGTTCACCTTCGCCGAGACGACGCGGGTGATGGGCTTGCCCAAGGCGGTGCTGTTCATGTCATGTCCTGATCACGATGACATGGACGTCTATGTCATGATACAGAAGCTGGACAAGAATGGGACGCAGATGAAGAACCTCAACATCCCGTGGAAGGGCATTCCAGTCAAGAGCTTCGAGGAGTTCAAGCCGGAGGAGGAGACGGAGGTTGTGCTTTACAAGGGGCCTGTGGGCATTTTGAGGGCGTCGCATCGGGCTATCGACGAGAGCAAGAGTATGCATCCTCACTGGCCGTACCACCCGCACGAGAAGGAGGAGAAGATTACGCCCGGAGAGGTGGTGAGGTTAGACATTGGAATCTGGGCTCTGGGCGTTGAGTTTGAGGCTGGAGAGGGGGTGAGGGTTGTTGTCAGTGGCAAGAGCTTCGCGGTGAACAACTTTGGGCTTGATCATAGCCTGAACCGAGGCCGACATGTGGTGCACTTAGGAGGGGAGTATGCTAGCCGAGTAGTTTTGCCGTTTGTGTAGATGCCGGTGTTTCGGCGCGATAATCAATTGTGACAACAGCAATTTAGCCCCTCAGCCTGTCCCGGGCAATGCCACTGTGATGAACGACGATGATGCACGAGGAAGCGAGGTTCGCATTGCCGAAAAGCTCGGGCCAGGCGTTCAATACCGAGTCCCTTGCCCATGGATGAGGGCAACGGCAAACAGTGACGATATCCTTGACCGACGTAAAGTGCATGCATGAGCGAGGTCCGCTGGGAGCCACCCGCCCAGGCGTCATCCTCCGGACCAACGCCCGGCATTGCGAGTGCAAACCTCAGCCGCCTGCTTTCGTCGTTTGCCTCCTAAAAGCGCTCCCGTGACAAACATCTGAGTCGGTGTCACCACGCAGGTAAATTGAAGGGGTACACGTCGTCGCGTTCGCGTATCCCGGTAGAGTTGCATGTTACAGGGATGTTGAGAGGTTGGCCGCCGACAGCGCTTCAGGTTGAGTGATCTTGCGCGCCGAAGCTCCTGTCCCTCCGGCCGAAGCCGCAGTTCCCCCTCCTAACGATATCCTCGGCATCAAGATGTCGACGGTGCTTGTGACGACGTATCAGCACAAGCAACTGCAGCGCTGCGAGTTGCAGAAGCTGCCCAACGGTTCTCAATTATGGCCAGACCGCCCCGAGTCTCACTGGACACTGCATAAGTGCCCCCAGCCGGCACTGCAGGTAACGGGCGGGCGGGCTTGGCTTCAGTCACATCGCGGGCCGCCCCCACGGTGCCAGCCAGATTACGCAGTAGGCGACGAGGCGGGAGCGCCGGCTGGCTGTGTTTGCGTTTGTCCGTCACACGACATCCGAGTCATGCCGAAACAGGAGGTCGCATAGGGAAGAAACCCAATCAAACGGGGTTTCTACTGCGTAGGCGATTGATACAGCTGTATCCGGGTCAGACTCATCGAGAGAAGAGTTCAGCTTACCAGGTATTTGCTTCTAAAAACAGGGAAAACCGGGGGCCTTGGGCAGAGTTGGAAAGGCCCACTCCACCAGCGGAACGTTAACCAGATTCCGGGGACGCTATCTGGGCCGTGTGGTGGTGTGGTGGTGGCCTCGAGGGGCGGCCGTGGCGGGGACCCTCCGGCTTCTGGACGAACGATGGCCGCTGGAGTTTGCTCCTGGGGCTGAAGTCGGTTGGGAGTGCGAGACGTTCCCGCGGGCGGTGGGTGTTCAGGATTGAGACATGATGTGATTCCTGGAACACACAACCAGAGACACGACGGGTGGCTTTGCGACTGTGAGGATGAATCGTTCCACGCGTCCGTTGGGCTGCGATGAGATGCAGTCGAGGGTTCGGCGGCGCGATATTAGGGGATTCGGATGAGCAGCTAGGCGGCAGCGACGGGGACGACGGCGACGGGGCCGAGTCAAAAAGGCTGCGGCTCTCTTGGTCGTGGGAAATGGCGAATCGCGATGGTGCAGAAATGCCGTTGTGCTAGCGGCAGGCCGCGGGCTAAAATCGAGTCCGTCTCGATTGGGAGTCGATTGGTGGCCATATCAGGTAGCAATGCGAGGCAGACGGAGATTCGTGCGCTATGACGGTGATGGAGGGGAGAAGCGACTGCGACTCGGTGTCGATTGCGATGATGTTGGGCGCAAGGGATGTCGTCGCGTACGGGCGTAGTGTGCGACGAGTTCGTACGACAATGTGTTCGTTTCTGGGACATGTCTTCAACGCCAGCCTCTCTGCCGGCGAGAAAAGCAACGCCTCGCCTCTGGATGGCACCGAATGCCGCCTTGGGTCTGTCGACAAAAACTCCCTGAGCTTCGACCCCTTTTGCGGGTGTGACGGCGTCCCTCAAAGGTGCGCGGCAGAGTTGGGTTGCAGCCGGGAACTGGGGCAGACCTTGCTCCCGTCACGCTGGAACGGTGTGTCATTGTGTGCGTGTCGCGAGGAAGATGCAGGAGAAAAGAAGCAGGCAAAAGCAGGGATGACAGCTCGGAGCAATTGGATGGCGCCCGCGGTGGATGACGGTGGATGACTGCATAAGGTAATCCATCCCTTGCATAAGGTACCAGGTGAGGTGCCTTAGCTGATGGATATGTTTTGTGCAGGCTGCAGGGGAGGAGGGGAGGGGAGGGGAAGCTTGGGCCTTCCTCTGGTCGAGCTGTACTAAATGTTAGCGCAACGCCTGGCTGGAGAAGGAGGAAAGAGCGATGGGAAAGAACTGCCCGAGCTCTGTTTAAGCTTCCATGGTCGATATTTGCAGATTTGGAGCATCCATTTCCATCTACGCCGCAAAGAAATGCAAGATTGACAGTGTTGCGCGATGTCATAGCGACGGCCACCTGAGGGAACCAAGGATCTTGACAGGCGGGCCACCCACCCCGAGGTTGGACTTGGACTCTCCAGTGTCTGTGGGCAGACGGAATGAACAAGCAGTCCAAGCTCCAGCACCTTGAACCTTCAACTCTGACTGAGTATACTGCATTGCAATGAAGAGGATCGCCAACACCAATTGATACCAGCCACTGCGCAGTAATCATGGAAAATGAAGAAATCCCTAGGATTATCGCTGCACCTCAACAGGCCATTAGTGAGCTGTTCTCCCCCCAGAGCTGCCCGCTAGAGGACGACTAGCGACTGACGGGTCAGCCGGGGACACTAACAGCGACGACCTCGCGCCGGCAATCTCCCCTGCTATTCCTGTTCCTGTTTCTGTTCCTGGTCCTGTGCCTGTGCCTGGCTGCCCTTGGACCTCAGGCCTGGCTGGCGCTTTGAGGGCGGCCAAGCACCACACACCCAGAGTGAGGCGCACCCGGTTGACGGGATATTTGTGAGGGTGCTTTGGCTGGCGCGTTGGTTGGGTCATTCAGGTCGATTGATTTGGCTTGGTGTTTATGGCGTGGTGTTTATGGCTTTGGAGCTCTGGCAGCAAAGGAAAGGGAAAGGAAGCAACAAGGGAAGAACCTGAGAGACGCGTCGCCGAACGGAAAGAAGCAGCAACTTCCAAAACGAACTGCTTGCTCTTTCTCTTGATAGCTCCTGCTTACCTTAGTTAGCCCTTTGGTCACTCTTTCCTTCCCTCGGCCTGCCTGGACCTGCCTGACTGTCCCGACCTCAAACCCGGACCTTCCTTTCCTTTGCTTTCGTCACACATCTCCAACCTTCTTTCCATCGCACATTCGCCAGCTCTGCCTAGGTGGTGCCTCCCTCCAACCAACCAACATCACCAACATCAGTGGCTTTCTAAATTCTCCCGACATCCCCCCACCCCAATCCCTGCCGGCTTCACATCACACATCACAGTTCCCACCTGCAGTGACAGTCTCTCTCCCCCCGGCCGGCCTGTCGTCTGTCGTCCGCTTCCCATCGCATTCGCAGCTCAACCAGGCCCCATCACACACTTGCGACGACCCTTCGATTGGCAGCCCTTTCTTGCTGCTCGCCTCCCTCCCACCAGGCTTCGCAGGCATGGGTCAGGAGAAGAGGAGCCTTCACCCACGCGACCCCTGCTCCTTGCCTGCGCCTTGCCGAACCCTCGTCACCTCTGTCTCGCTGCATGAGACGTCGCTTGCCCTCTTGTCCTTGCTTGACTCCCGTCGTCGTCTCCTTCCGACTGGCGACCCTGAGAAATGTTTTTTTGCTCCTCCGTCATTCTGTCATTGTCATCCTCCTTCTTTTCTCTCGCCAGTCGCTCTCGTCAGAGCGCCCTCACATTTGCGCCGCTGACTGTCGCCGTGCTACTCTGACGAATCCCGACCATCTTATCCCATCGCCTGGCCTCAATTGGACGAACCCCGCCGCGACAGCCCTGGCCACCATCGACCACTCGCCGTCCGATTTCCCAGGGTCCAAGGGTCCCGTCGAAGCGAGGTCCAGCTTTCAACGGAGTCGACCACGAGAAGGCCCTGTCGAGCTTGTCGTTTCTTAGACGCCGCCGACGACTGACCGCAACCGCAACATCAACATCAATATTTCCGTCTTGACCGCCACCGAGCGCGACTCTGTCGACATATCAGCACGCGCGACACCCGCACCGGCACTTGCCAACAACCGCGCTTCCTGCATTTGCACTTCTAGATACCCAGCATTCTTTCAACTGCTTTCCCAGCCTTCTTCGCCAGTTGGCGCACGTCCCAGCCGTTTGTTTCTCCGCCATCCGAGACATCCCACCATCACCCGTCGTCAATTGAGACATTCCTGTGCTGCCACCACCGAAAACCTGTGGCGGGATATCCGTACATCATCCACCGCTGCCCAACGCTGACCCCAACTGCCGATCGTCCTGAAAACCGCCCGGCCCCAAAGTTCAACCGATTGCCTTGCTCTCACGTTTCCATCGGCCCATGGCGAGCCATCCGACGCAACGCAATCCTCGTGTTTAAACGGCTCCTCGGTGCTTTCAACCCGCGCGCAGAAATTTAGCTTCGCACCTGCTGCGGCACGCCCACCACTTGCCGCGATCACCAGTCGCGTTAAGTAGTCCACCACTGCAGAATACCAGGTCCTGGCCTGTTGTTTCGCAATAACAGCCGCAGTTATACCTTCAAAGCGCATCCACCACCACGAGTCGGCGCCTTAATTCAAGGATTCGTCTCCTATCTAAGTCTCTGGCCACCCTCACCGGCTCGAGCTACGCTAGTACACGCAGCTGCCATCCGCGCTCCTGCCCTCCAAGCAGGCATTACCCTAATCATCGCCGTTGACTATCGACCAAATCGGTGTCCGACACCTCAATACGCATGACGGTTCGATCCTTCGTCCAAGAGCCGTCCCGTATTGCGCATCCCAGAAGAAACCGTGCTTGAACACATTTGTGGGCAATCGGATCCCTGAGCTAAACTCGTCGTTGCTTTTTCGCCGACAGAATGGAGGTTCAAACACAATCGCGCGAACGCGAGAGGGCGCATCCCTCTCCCACCTATCCCCGTACGGCGTCCAGGTCGAGTACAAGTACCGGCGCGACCCGACGCACCCCCTTAAGTGCTGCTAATAGCTCGACTTCACACCTCGCATCTTCGCCACGACCGTCGAGTGGCCACCCTTCCCACAGATTCCACCACACATCCTGCGCCCCATCCACCAGTTCACGGCCCTCTTCGGTGCTATCGAGAGATCGAGGTTCAGAGTCTGGCAGGCAAAGCGCGGCTTCCAGCTACTTGCAGGAGAAGCTTCAAAAGAGGAGGGAGGAGACGGAACGGCTGTCTGCTTTAGAATCAACCCCGGAAATGAGCGCTTCTATGGAGCTCCCCGCTAGAAATCAGAGTTCGCCCGTGAAGGGAGGCCCTGTAGATCGGCCTAGGTCAAGCGGAGGAAACCCTGACTCGGCAAAGAAGAAGGGATTCGGCCTAAAGGAAATGGAGGCTGTAAGTTGGCCTTGCTCTGCCCTATGACGCAACTAACACCAATCTACACAGACTGTTTCCACGCTGCACAAGCAAAACTTTGACTTGAAGCTGGAGCTTTTCCACCGACGCGAGAGGCAAAGCGTTTTAGAAGATCGAATCGAGGCCCTCGAAGTAGAAAAGGCACAGGTGGATGATGTGAACGACAAGTTGCTCGATGAGCTGGAGAAAAGAGACAAGGCTGTCCAAGAGGCCGTTCAGATGATTGTGGCTCTCGAGGCACAGGTCGAAACACTGTTGCAAGAGCGCGAGATGGTGCGGCAGGTCGATGCTGCCGGGTATCCCCCGCTGAATGATATCGAGTCGAGACTCAACGGACCTACACCCAAGCCGAAGATTGCAGATTTGGCTCAACTCGAGGAGGACGCCAAGGCACTCAACCGTATGCCCAGCTTCATGTCGGATCGCACTGAAAATACGGAGAACTTGCGAAACGTCTATCTCAGCTCCCGCGGCAGCATACTCAGCCTACCTCGCATCACGACAGAGGGCGTGGACGATAACGATGGTCGCCGGGTTAACAGTTTGACGAGCCCGAGCCTCAGCGTTCTCAGCGAAAGCTCCTTTACAAGCGTCTACGGAGAGAGGGAGGACCAGGACGAGACCATCGTGGCGGACCCGGAGGAGCCACACACGATGGATGGTGCCTCACTCCACTCTGAGCCACACAAGCTCTCTCTTAGTGGTGACCTTACTCAAATCCACAGACCCGTAGCCACGGCGCCGGTAAGGCCGGACAGAACCAGTCGGTCCAGCTCTTTCAACCGAGCACCGGGTCCCGGCCAGTTCCAGTCCATCCACGACATAATTGGCCACTCGTCGCCGCTTCAAAAGTTGGCCAGACTTGATCCATCATGCTTGGACAAGTCTCCCACCCAGGAGCATTTCTCGTTTGCAAACCGAGGTCAAACACACAAGTATGTCAAGGACGCGAAGCGTGAGACTATGCGTAGAGTTGTGACGGACGATCCCATGGCCAGGTCTAGCGAGCACACCCTCCCACCGACACCTGACACAATATCAACATCGACACTGCGTCGCTTTGAGAATTCCGACGACACATTATCACGCCAACGCAACGTCTCGGGGCAGAGCAGCTACCCTTCTGTTTCGGATGGTACGTCAAGGGGTGACGATGCCGACCACATTGGAGGCGCGCCGGTGTTCGAGTCACCGCTGGTGTCCGCGTTCGGGAATGGGCCTGTCAGCGCGGCCCTCAGCAGCGCCTTTGATACCCGCCCACCGTTGATCTCCCGCCCCAGGTCAGCAGGTGAGAGCACCGTCTCTCGCAGGGGACCTGATTGGGAATCCGACAGCGAATCTGTCCACTCGTTGGACTCGAGTCTCGACATTTGGCTGCAGCAGGGCAAGGAACCCAAGGGATACGATCGAAGCGAATCTCCCGACCTGTTCAACTTCCCCCCCTCTGGAGGGGGATGGGCGCCGCAAACCATGTTCGGGTCATCTGGGGGTACCTATGGTGTTCCCGGCCTCGCGCAACAGCCTAGGAACCCGGTCGAGGATCTCATCTGCCCAAGAAGCCCTGTTTCCAGATGCTGTCCAGCCTCCGCCCGCTCCTAACAGGCGGTCAAGTCTGGGCGCGAAGACCGGGCCTACTTCGAGGAGTTCACCCGCCAACGGCAAGCTTCGGAAGTCACCCTCCCGTAGCGGATCACGACGTAACAGCAGTGTTGATGCGCAGATGCTTCAGGTATCCCAGTCCGGGGCTTACACCCCGCAGCAACCAGAGTCGAAGCCTGCCTCGCGGTCGAAGGACAACCATTATCCACCCGCATCCGGGTCAACACCGCGGGGGCATAGGCTGAACTTCTTCCGTCGTTCAATCGGCGGCGGCTCGGCGGCTCCTCCTGTGGAAGTTGACGAGGTCACTCAATCAGCATCGGCAGCCCCGATGGGTGTTCCGTCGTGGGTACAGCGCGGCAATCTGGCGGACGGCGAAAGAACCAGCGCCACTCCACCTCCCATTATGCGCAACCCCAGGCAAGGCCGCGCGGTGAGCGTTGACGAGGGCGCTCCGATCCACGATCGACCTCCAATGACTCCAACGACACCTGTTGCTCACCACACGACTCTCACGCCTGTGTCTAAGGGATCAGCTTCTGGCGAGACGACGCCTTCGAGCAACAATGCCAGTGGCGGGGCGCCCTTGAACAAGCGAAAGTGGTTGCCAGGCTTCAGTAGGACTAGCAGTCTTAGGAATCGTGCTGGCTGAAGAGGCCGGTCGTTTGCGGAGCTGTTGTCCAGCGTCGTTGAGGAGAGAACAATGCCGACTCGGTAGGGGACGGCAGGGCCTGGTTAGGCCTTTCAGGGCTCGATGGCCCACTGTATTCTATCACCCCTATGGGGAGCTTCCATTTCTTGTTTGCGGCATCAGGGCGACACAGATCACCAACTGGTTAGGTCTGAAAAGTATTTTATTTGATTTTTGGGGGCGGTGGGTTATGACGCGGCAGGTCTTAATGAGGCATGAATAGATGGGCTGGGGGTTAACGGGCGTCATCGCGGGTGCGTGACGACTCTTAAGATGGCGTTAATGTTTGGGCGCAGTGCCAGTACCGCCGGCCAAGGGATGAATTAATGGCATTGCGGCTCCAAATAGGGTCATCAGGTCTCCAATAATTCGTCCTTTGCACGTTGTGAATGTGTTTTCTGTGCATCTGTAGAGGCTGGTGAATCCCGTCCCGGCCCTGGACAGTCCAGTGTCGGCGGCGGTAGCCGAACTTTATCCCGCCCCGGCGCCAACGACGGAAATGTGGGGACGCTACCAACCTCACCTCACCTACCCCCTGCATGAGCTGACTTCACCTCGTAATCTCATAGTCTTCGCATGTTTACTGCTCATATCGCGGGCTTCGCCTGTTCACTCGCCACCCCCAACCATTGACATTTTATAAGCCATTCTCGTCGGTTCTTTCATTCGTTAATTTGCCGAGATTTGGGCAGGTCCTTTGTTGCGCCCGTAGCACGTTGAGGTGTGACGAGATATTTGGGGGGTCCGACGCAGATATTTTCGGTCACTCACGAGACGAAGATGACAACTTTTTTTGGACTGCTTCGGTTCCGATGAATGAAAAGATGACGTTGGATAGGAGGAAGGCGGACGGGGAAATGGCGGTTGAGAGGTTGGTGTGCCCGAGCGTGTTGGCGCAGATACCCCTCGCGGCGACGACGCCGCTCGCGCAGATGAGGCGCGTGACGCGGCTGGTGCTCCCGCGGGGATGGGACCGGGCGCTTTGGAGGGGTGTGTGTGCGTGTGGTGTGCCGAGGATGGAATGGGGACGGAAGTGTGCGGCGCTGGAGGGGTTTCTTGCGGAGGGGAGGGGAGGGGTTGTGGTGTTTGCGGTGTTGGTGAATCATGTTAGGAGGATGGTGGGGAGGGGGAGTGTGGTGGGCGGGTTTGGGGGGGTTGTGGCGGGGGTTAAGATGGCGGTTGGGAGCCCGGAGGTGTTTTTGGGAGAGGAGGTTGAGGGGAGCGGGGGGTGGTGGGGGAAGATGGTGGGAGATGGAGTGGGAATGCTGGCGGGGGAGGTGTTGGTGAGGTTTGAGGTGGGGAGGAGGGATAGGAGAGGGATGGTGAGGAGAGAGGAGAAGGGTGCGGTCGTTGCGGCTGTTGTTGTGGTTGTGTGGATGCTTGGGGCCGCGGAGTATGTCCATGCTAGGGTTGCGCATCTCGTTGCTGTGGGGATTGCGTATTGGAGGATGGTGAACGGCGGGGAGGTGTATCAGGAGGCTTTGTGGAGGGTGTTCTGTCCCGAGGGCCCGTCGTTGATTGCCGTACTTAAGCACGGAGGGTATGGTGCTGTCGGCAGGGCGTTTGTGGAGGGGTTCTGGGGCAACGAGCACCGCTTTTCGATCCTGCTCTTCCACGCTGAGTTGGTAGCGTATCTCGTCTATGGGGTCTACCCGTTGTTGAAGTTGGCGCTGACGAGGGCGCTTGGGTGGGCGTGGGTGAGTGGGACGGGGTGGAGGTGGGTTGGGGTGAGCCCGTGGCTGGCGGGGCTGATTGCAGGGTGGGCTTGGGGGACGGGGTTTGTGGCGAGGTATTCGAATAAGTATTTTATTGGGTTGCAGATGTGTGATATGGTGTTGGTTGGGTGGTGGATTGTTGTGGTGGGGGGAGTGTTTGGATGGGGGTTTGTGAAGGGACGGGTGGGGAGGTTGAGGTGGGAGAGGGTGTGAAGGGGAGGGGGAGGAGGTTCTAGGTCGGGTGTGTGAGTGTGGCTTCTCGTGGGGATATAAAAGGGTGTTTGGGTTCCATGAAGGCTATGCGGACAAGCCAATCGGAGGCTACTGTGTACTTTGTGATGATATTTGATTCAACATCCCAGACGATGCCCATGTTGCCGCTCCACTCAAATTATGCCGGTAAAGATGGTCCTCTTCAACCTCAAAGCATCCGCCAATGATGTCTTTTGCCGAGTATTCGCGTCACTGAAACGGAGAATATACGCCTCCTTGGGATTGTCGTTTGGACTTGCTATGATACTTGGCCAGCTAATGTTGGCGAAGAATCTTGTTCAGCCGGTGTGAAGCTTGAGACAGAGACTGAAATAATCACACTAATCAGTACCACGCTATTGTTTGCTTGAAAAAGAAAAGAAAAACACGTTATAGAAATGGTTCCAAGCTAAATAGTGGGATGCTGTGGGCCAAGGTGGCTTTCAGCGAAGTGTTGGAGGCGCGGCAATGATTGGAAGCCGGGCAGCTCCGAATGAGATATCGACTGGATGGCTGTGGTGTTGGAGGTGGGTGCAGTGGTTGGGATCGCGGCTGTGTCAGACCTTGAGGCAGTGCCGAGTATAAATCCGAGTCGCTGGATGATGTCTTTCTGCGTTGGAGCCAGAATGTTAGCATCGCTTGCCATGACGATTTGTTAGAGACATCGGCGACGTGTTTGCGTATACCAAGCAACGGAATTATGCTCAGAGGAGGGGTTATACGTAATTTGTTGACAGCCCAGATTCTCGTCTGTGTTTCTCTTGAAGTGATCCTGTCGTTCCTCACAGAGACTACGGATGACTCCCAGGGCCGCGTCTCTTGAGATGGCAGGAGCGGGCATGGGCGGTCAAGGTGTGCAAGGTTGACACTTTCATAAGTCTTTCAAAGCCTGTGAACTGAACTATAGGCTGAGGAACACCGATCGCTCTAACGAATTGCCCAAGGAGAAGAAGTCCCATTGCTTTGATGGGGTTTAAATACCAACAAGTGGTTGGATCAAGTTGGTCCCAGCGGACAGCCGGAGGTTAGGGGCACCACGAATATTTATTGTGCGGGGGCTACGACATGCGAGGTATATTGCAGCTTTTACTTCCAAGAGCTACGTCCTCCCGACGGAGCCAATTGTGTGGTATTGTTTCACACATGCAAGCTGCGAGTACTTTCCAGTGTCTCGGCATTGACTCTGAGGCCTGCCCTCTAAGGCTGACATATGCTCCGTTGGTTGTGGATGAATTCAGAGTTGGTTGAGATGATGACGTTCCCCTGCCGTCCTTCCTCTGTTTCGGTGTATTGTAAAGTTGATAGCAGTTAAGATGATTGAAGGTTAAAGGCTTGTGAAATGTCTAGAGACTCGTTAAGGTCTTCAGACAGTCTTTCAGAGGAAAATAAAAGGACGCTTCTATCGCACTCAGGTGATGGGGTCAAGCCAATGTGTGCTCATGATGGACGTCGTATTATTACTCAGATTGACAATGCCTACGCTGCCTCTCAATCCAGATCATGTCAGCAAAATGATCTCTTCTGGGGCCTCAAAACACTCACTAGGCGTTTTCCCTCGAGTATTTGTGTGACTAAAGAGGGAACATACGCGTGCCTGGAAGTATCAGTAGGGAGTCTTGATGTGATGACTTGAGAAACCAACCGGGATTTATTGGAAGACTTGGTTCCCTTGTGCCGGGAGGAGCACGACTGGACATGAGATTCTACCTAGAGAATTTGGACACGTCGCTTCATCCAACTGACGCGGTTTAAATAAAAGAGTATTACGAGCGGACCTGGCCTCAGCGTGAGATTTGAAGTAATGTAAGGATCTATCAGCCATGGGAATACCAGGTCTCAAGTATATATTACGGTGTCTGTGAACTGGGGACGTATTCCTTCTACAGAAATGAGAGGAGTAGATGATAGCTCGCTCTGGATCCTTGAAGACTGGTACAATACCGGCTGTGGCTGATTCCAGGCCTTGTGTTCGTCTCGGTGCCATGGTGACTGGTATACATTCGACGGAGATGGCGCTCTTCGTCTCTGTGATCCCTCCTCTTTGGTGTATTCTGCGCTACCAGGTAAGCGGTGACGCCGGAAGACCGAGGTATGGAATGATCTTGGCGTACAGCTTCGTGGAGCATGAATACAGCCCAAGATCTAAACAAGCATAGGTTAGTATAAAAGTGAAGACAGACGCATACTTGACAGTCATGCAGCAATGGCGGGTGAGACACAAATTACTAGAACAGTGGGCATTCTCCTTTGCAGCGGACTAGGCTGGTATAGGTTCTTCGGCATACGCGGTTTACTAGCCGCTGGCTTGAAGTCGGACGGCTGGGTCTTCTGTTCTTGATGTGCTCTTCTTGGCAGAGTATTCAGTTATCCTAAGTACAGGGATGCTGGACGCGGTATGTCTTCAAAGTTGGAAATCCAACTGCAATGGACAACCGTCTTGCTGGCTGGAATACTTCATAGCACAGAGACATATTCCCAGCGGGCAGCGCAGAAATCGCACTGATTCCCGACTTGCTTCAAGGTTGGCCATTACAACCGTTCTGACCCTCTATATCGGGGTAGTTGTGAACCTGAAGACTTGCCTCAAGGGTTTCAGCTAGGTACCGACGGCGTGGCGTTCAAATACACGTAAGGTGCATCACTGTTTCCTTTAAATTTGAAGGTCGGATGGGGGGCATCTCCTTTTTCTTTCGAAGAGCAATATTGATGTCATTCCACAAGTCTGTTATTAAACAAAACAATGCTCTGTGCTAGTCTTGTATACACATCACCCACTATCACTATTCTGACAGGAAAAACATGTTGCGCGGATCCTCTCATGGTATTTGAATGGCGTATACATTCAAAATGACGACTGTGGCGGATGATGAAGAACGACTGACCTCGCCGCGCAAGACCGGATGATCAATTGACCCTGAGTTTAAATTTCTGAGATGAAAGTAGAACTGCTGGTATGAAAAGCCTTTGGATTAGTCGTCACTGATCATCGAGGCCGCTTTCTTGTCTGTCATTGCTGTCATCCTTGGTGTTGATTGTAAATGAATACGTGGGAGTTAGATATTCACCCACTCTCACATTATTTAACCTCGAGTCCCCTGACTGCATGGTTTGGGCTTGCAATGGCGACTGCTGAGAAACTGCATGAATACAAGATACACAGTAGTAACCGATCCCAGTCAATAACTATTATTTCTGGCTTTGAAGCTGTGAAAAGGTTCAGGCTACCCATTTTTATATGTCTAGCCAGTCCAAATATGAAGGAACATGCAGCGGCCTGGGATGGCACTGTGTATAAAACAATTGTGGCAAGATCCTGTTCCAGTACCAACAAAGCCAAATCAGTGCATCTTTCTTCCCACGTTTAGCAAGCTGCACATTGGGATCATTGGCATGGACTGATTTCATGTCAAAGGAATCAACCTCAGCGACAATCGACTCAACAAGACTTATCATGAAGCGGTGGTTTGTATTCCTTGCGTACTATTTCCACCAATACACCTAGGAAGGAGGACGATTACTCGATTCTACTCTGACATCAGCATCTCCAGGTGTCCTCGGTGGCCTGGTGGATGAATGGCTTTCAATGTCCACTAAGCTGGTTAACATTTGGTACTGGGAAGAGTGTACCAGTACCATCTCGCAGGTTACCTATTTGTTGAAGAAGGAAATTAACAGCATTATCGATATATTTATACATAAATGTCTCTGTTGAGATGTGAAGCAGCAACCCCGACATCTTAGATGTCGTTCGGCACAAGGTAGTTGGTGCATGATAGGTGACAGTGCGTTTCCAACACCGCTCTGCTGTCAGCTTCCAACGGTTCTTTTGAAAGGCAATGCTGGTAGGCGGACGCAAGCCGCGCCCAACGAACCACGAGTTTTAGCGCCTCGCCCACACGATCTGGTGAAGTTTATGGTGTAAAGTTGGTGCATTGACAGCTGCGTTCATGATATCGACCTCTGTTCTGGAAAACAAAATTATCTGATCCATCATCTTTGGTCGATTTTATTGTCCAGTCATCAGTTATGGACGATGACAGATGATGGGAATTGAGGGGAAAGCCCCCCTTATCGTCACATCAATTTCTAGCAATTGAACTTCGGAGCCACGCGAGCCCGACCATAGCTACCCATAACTTCTCAGCCAACAGAAATTATCATCGGACGTGAGATTTGCAAGACGACGTGTGTCACCAAAAGGCGGGCATGCAAATATAGCCCAGTTGGTCGAAATGGCGGCTAAGCTCAATACGTCATGGAACTATATGTTTGATTTCAACTGTTGGTTCTGTCGCTTATATTTCTAAACGACTAATGGATTTTGATGAAAAAAAAGCTCAGAAAATACTGGCGTGGCAGTACAATTGAACGACGGGCGTTTTGAAGCAAGATTACATCGCTAGAAGTGTAGAGAACCCCTACTTAAGGTAAGGTACCTAGTAGTCTATAATTCTAATTATCCATCAGTTCCACTTAAGGATTATACATGGCAGATGTACTTGACGGGAATGTTGGCTGGACATCAATCGGGGACATGATGGCGACATATAGCCCATACCTGGTCGGATTGCGCGAGAGATTTGCCATGAGATCAGGCTTGAACTTTCAAACACCGTCAGATGTCTAGACTTATAAAATCTACCTTGATATCGCAATTATTCATTGCTCTAGTTGCCTCTGAGCGTCGAATCGCTCTTTCTCAGTTGGTCCTGAACCTGATAATTCGCAGGATTTTGCAGTTTCAAGTTACGGCCCCAGCTTAAGAAAGAAGCAGAAAAAATCGAATTCTTAATTTGAGCCATGCATCTCGAAGTCGCTCAGCCCAGCGGCTCCCAAGGCGCACCGGGTCGGCAAGCCACGCGCGAAGGACGCGTCCCGGGCCGCGGAGGTGTGGGATGCCGACTCGGGGGCTGGGAAACCCCGGAATACGAGAGGCCAATGGGATTTTAAGCGGGGCCCGGCGCGCGAACGCGGGGGCCTCGGGGGCCGGGATCATGCTGAACCTTTTTATATCTTGAGCTGAATCTCAGCCCTTTTCTGTCTAGTTCAGCTGATGTTGGACGTTCGATGCGATCCCGTTTCCACACATCACCTTCACGATAGCTGCCTTGCCAAACAAAACAAACACGTCCACTTCAACAACCACACGTTGGATCAGGTCATCCACCTCGCCAGTTTCAAATTCGCGAGGGAAAATCTCCCCGGTTACACAGGTTCCTGCGACGTGCACGGGCCACAATCTGACCACTCTTTCACCCCTCGGAAACGGAACCAGGCCAGACCTGGTGTTGTCCCAAACTTTCAACTGACCGTTCCGAGTATCTGTCTTCAGAGGAACGGCTTCTGACTTGTTGGTTCCTGTCATTTCACTAATCAAAAGACGACTTTGAACTGCCGAATGAAGTTGCGGCCGAGAACCAAGCATGGCGATCATGGACGAAGATGGGTGCACCGACCATGACCCGCCATCACCAATCTCAGGGGAACTCGTCAGCTTCGACCCGAATGGCGACCTCTATTTACATGTTGGCGCGGGTGTTGAAGAGAAGACAAAGACTTACTTTGTATGTTCAAAAGCCCTCGCGCGCGCGTCCACGGTGTTCAGAAAGATGCTCTACGGCGGCTTCGCTGAATCTGGGCAATCGGATGTTGACCACGGATGGACGGTGGACCTGCCCGAGGATCGGCAGCAGCCCATGGAGATGATGCTGAATATCGTTCACGGCGCATTCGAAAAGGTGCCGGAAAAGATCGAGCTCACAGAGTTATACACTTTCCTCGTCGTCACGGAGAAATACGACGCAACTAATATTACGCGACCTTGGGCGAAGGGCTGGATGGAGGGTGTGAAGACGAGCATGCAAAACCCGTTACTTCTTGGCGTGTCGTATGAGTTGGGGGACTACCAGACATTCAACGCCATGGCGATGAAAATTGCGACCGAATGTCATTTGGACAGTGAGGAGGACTTGGTGTTTGGATTCGCAGGGGAGAACAGGGAGAGTTATACATACAAACTCAAGAATCTGGACTGCTTAATACCGGACGGGTTGCTTGGTAATTATCTGATACCCAACAAGAGAGTCAGAAGCTGATATCATGCGCAGACGATGCCGCATCAATACGAAAGACCCTGCTCATCGCCATGCTGGATCCGTATCTCAACCTCTACGGCGCTCTGAAAGGCGGCGACCGATGCATGTCGTCGCCAGGAGATCCATCCGGTGGAAAGAGATGTGACAGCTTGCTCTTGGGCTCTCTCATTAAATCCTTCGCGACGCAAAACCTGGACCTCACGGCAAACGATCCCGTCAAAGCATATCGCGGGAGTGCGTCGCACCTACAGTCGGTGATGCTGAAGCTGGAGCTGTACACAATCCACTCGGGCTACGCTCACCCGACCACTTCCTCATTCAGCTTTGGGCAAACCGCGCCTTCCCGATTCGGATTTAGCATGAGCGCATGCGAGCACGTCTTGCAGTCTGGGCTGCGGGAAGGAGTTGAGAGGTCGCTGATGCTGAGAGGGAACATGTCGTTTGTGCAGCCTAAGCATAAGGAGTATTTGACCAAACAGGCAGGTAAGACAGGGTTGCCAAAATCATGAGGATACGAGAGATTGGGAGAGTGAATATGAAATCGAGGAATTTATATAGGAGCTAATTCTAGCAAGTAAAGGCGAATGAAAGCCCACTTCATGTAGAAAAGAAAACGTATTTCTGGATCATGAAGGCACGCCCTACATCCACTCCTACCTCAAGTTGTCAAGTCCCAAGCCACTCCTTCAGAGACGCTCCCTCTTTCTCTACATTAAATAGAGGTTCCTGCCCATTTGTCTCTTTCCAGACTGGATAGTATTATAAAAAGGCATCTCTATATCTACTTCCCCCATACACCTCGAATACATTACACACTTCCTACAACAACACAAAACCTACTTCAACTTCGTCAGCCACAACCTCAAGTTACAACATCAGCTGTGGAAGGCAATCTCATTTATCGCCCGTCACCCATCATGGATGACTCAGAGACCCCAACGAGCGAGCCTGCGGCAAAGCGCCAGAAGCGTGAAGGGACACAGCCGAACACGCCTGTCATCCTTGAGGAACTTGGAGACCTACAACTCAGAGTTGGGTCCGATCATGCCGACCAGCCTACCATTTTTCTCGTCTGCTCCAAAACACTGGCAAGATCGTCACCGGTGCTGAAGAAAATGCTCTATGGGGGTTTCGCAGAGTCCTTGAGCGCCCAGGAAAAGAAGGAGGACTGGGTTGTCGATCTTCCGGACGACGAGCCATGCTCCTTCGAGCTCTTTCTTCACATCATGCACAGCAACTTCAGCCAAGTACCTCAGGAACTCAGCCTCGATAGCTTGTTCCAACTCGTTGTTGTGCTTGACAAGTATGGCAGCATCCCTCTTATTCGCCCATGGGCCAGTTCCTGGTTGCGGGACATCAAGAACAGTACAAAGTACCCCATGGCGCTTCACATCGCATGGGAGGTTGGCCAAAAAGACACATTCCATCATTTGATGACAGAACTCGTCCATAAAGTCTTTGTTGACGAAGAGGGTGACTTGTCATACAGGGAGAGTTTTTTTTCCTTTAATTCCGGGACATCCTTGCATGATACCTCAAAAGCTTGCGTTTGAGCCATACATTGAGCTCTACAAGTCCCTCATCTCGGAAGACGGTCGATGTCACCACCGAGCAAAGAAAAGGGAGAATTTGCAGAAAGCCAGGGTCCGGTGCGATTCACTGGCTCTCGGATCCATGATAAGAGAGTGCTCGCTCACTGGCATTAACGTCACTGCCAAAGACCCGGTAGAATCATACCACGAAACGGTGCCTGTGCTGCGGCTGGACTTATCACAGCTGCAAATCCTTGAAGAGGAGAGCTGTGACAAGTTCTATCATGGCCCCTGCCGGAATAGACTTCACGATTATCGGAAGAAGGCCAGGGCGGATAATGCGCAGAAGACACAAGAGGCGCTCATGTTGAAGCCTCAATACCAAGCTTGGATGGAGGCGCAGGCGAAGAAGACAGGCATTTACGATACCCGTTGAATGCAACATCCTTATCTCGGATGATCTCATCCATGGTTACTGGTCGATCAGGATGAACTTCAGCAGCGAAGACGCAGGGGAAGCATGTTGGGAAATCGCGGAGCAACTGAGAAGCCATTTTGGGAAAATGGAATTTCTTCCGCAAGGTTGGGATGATGATCATTAACACGGGCCTTGCGAGCTCCGTGTTCATTTCATGGGCAACTTGAACTTCGGGGGCAAAGGATTTCGGGAGTGGAAGGAAGCAAGCGTGTTCCGCAAAGCGAAGGCGGAACATAGAATTCGGTTGGAGGCCCCAGCCCAGAAGACTGGAATTAGGGACACTCGGTGAGAGTCCCGCGAGGAGAAGAACATCGGGAAGATTGGCGTTACATTGGGATTTCAACTTGGCCTTTTCCTTTTGAAGTTTGATTTGAAAAGACAGAGAGCATTTGATTGTGCACGGCGAAGGCGGATGAAACTTTTCCAGGCCAGAGAACACAAATATTCAGCAGCATAGATAGCGCCGAGGAAAACTGGGAAACGCTCACTATTACTAATAAATTCTGGCCCTAATTTCAGTATTTATTTGCAAGTCGTTGACTGCAATTCCCGCGAACTTGCTTTCCTCTTCTGCGGGAGGCTCCTTCCGTCTGGCCTCTATCTAAGGTACTACACTCTTTTCAGCAGGTGCCTGCCTCCTCTTAGGCACGCTCCTTCCATCTTGCCACCTCACACTTCCTTCCTTTTAGGTCCTTCCTTCTCAATCTTCGAAGGTCCTCGTTGCTTTTCCCTCCCACAAACCCTCCCACTTTCACACCCAAAAAACGACGACGACGACAACACAACAAAGCACCATGGATGAGAACGAAAACAGACGACGTCGCTCAGCGGAGATGACAGATGATGACGAGCGGGAGACCAAGCGTATTCGCCTCGACGAAGCTGCCATCCTGACGCCGACCACGATATTCGACAGCAAGGGCGACTTGCACCTTGTTGTTGGCAGCGACGTCCGTGCCGGTGACCCGTCAACCTTCCTCGTCTGCTCCAAAGCCCTCGCACGCGCGTCGCCGGTCTTTGACAAGATGCTCTTCGGTCCCTTTGCCGAGTCCCGTCCATCCACCGAGTCGTCGAAGCAAGATCCCGCCTGGATCGTGCACCTTCCCGAAGACGAACCCTCCCATATGGAGGCGGTGTTGAACATTCTGCATTTCAACTACAAGGAGATTCCTCAATACTTCGCACCTCCCCTCCTTTCCGGCATGGTTACTATTGCGGATAAGTACGACTGCATCGGAATCTTTAAGCTATGGGGTTATTCCTGCGTTCCCTATGCCGAGTGCGACGACAGACACCCCCCGAAATTCGCTCTCCATATTGCGTGGCAGCTTGGGTGCATCCGCAAATTCAAGGAAGCCATGGCGGTCATTATTGATCAATCTTTCATCTCTGGGGATGGCCGCATCTCTATTGTGCCGAAGGTTCGGCCACGCTGGGACGAGGATGAAGAGGCGTCTGCCACGAGATCACAGGACCTTTGCAAGTATCTGGGCGACCTGGTTCCTGCGGAAATTGTTGGTGAGTATCATTGCTGCTCTATCTTAAGATTGCTCTCCTGATTCTTTGTGGATGTTGCTGTCGTCATCAACGGCACTAGTTATTTGTTACTAATTCTTTATTTCGAGCAGACCAAATCCGGGACCATCGCGCCAAGCTCATCAATGCTGTCATGGAGCCTTTTATCACGCTGCATGACGACCTCGCAAACAGCCGGGAACGCTGTCCCATCGTCCTTCTCCCCGAGCAAGAGGAACGTCTGCGCCGGCAGGCAGTTAGGTCGGGATTGGAGTGAATCGGCACGGATCTGCTGCCAAGGGTGTCAAATGGCTTAGATACATCAGAGAAAATCGAGCTGTTGTTTGCACAATCTACTTGGCCATCGTCACTACCTGTCTGTGAACCTGTTTGTCTCGGCCGGTAGGGGGCTGGTTTCGGCCGAAAATGTTGCGCCGAGTCAACAACCAAACGTTACATAATCAGCCCTGGGGCCTCATCAATCGTATCTAGGGGTAACCGACAATGTTTACATCTCTTCCTCTCTAAGGATACTCTATCTCGACGACAATTCAGCGATAAAAATGGCAAGGCACCGCGCCAAAAGAACGAAGCTTGACAAAAAAGTCGAACCGCAGACCGTCACCGTGGAGGAGGATGGTGACCTGCTTCTGGTTGCGGGCTGCGAGGGTCTCGAACCCACCACCTACCTCGTCTGTTCCAGGGCCCTTGCTCGCCATTCGCCCGTGTTCAAGGCGATGCTCTTCGGGGACTTTGCGGAGGCTCGGCCCACAGACGGAAGCCAGTGGGTAGTTGAGGTGTCAGGGGATAACCCATATATGTTTCCTATGTTCCTCAGCATCGTTCACGGCTGTTTCAAGGATGTGCGGACGAAGCTCGATATTTACGAACTGGGCGCGTTGCTCGTGATCGTTCAAAAGTATGACGCTTTGCCCATTATACGACCCTGGGTGAGAGAATGGATGGAACACGCCCGAGACTTGTCTGGCAAACATGAAGGGTATTTATCTCAGCTGGTCTGTTGTGCCTGGGTAACTGGACATCTTCAAATTTTCAAAAGTGAGGTGCACAAAGTCGTTTACAAATGTCCCACCGATGGCCAAGAACTGTTGCATGGCTTTCAGTTCACTGATCACGAAGCCTTACATCCACCGGGGCTTTTTGGTAAGTTCTCCGCTCTGCGAAACCCTCTTGGCAGCCATCATGCTTTAATGATAACCTAACGGAAGCACCGCAGAGTATCTTGGAAAGCTCAGAGATGACATCGTCAAGGCTTTGATGGCGCCATATCTCGAAATATATAAGACGCTCGCGCAGCGACAAAGTCCAGAACACGATCTCACTTTTCATGCCTGTCTCGAACCGCGTATGGAAGAAGACGAGCAACTCATGTGTGAGAGTACGGTTCTAGGTTCTTTGATCATTGGTTTCTCTTGCAGGGGCATCGACATCACACAGAAGGACTTCGAGTACCATCTCGAGTTGGACGATCTCACCAAATTACTCCATATGTTCCCACTCAAGACAAGCTACCGCCACTATGACTGTGCGTCTCGCATCGATCATCGTATACAAGAAAGCCACCGAGAAGAGGAGCGGTTGATTGCCGAGGCCGATATCATACGCCCCGAACATTTGGAACACATTCAGAAGCAGGCGCAAAAGACAGGTCTAGACGAAGACAATGAGGCTGGTGGAATCGAGTGCTGACATCTCACACGAGAAGCCTGATTAGAGGCGCAAAAATCAAATGGTCACTGCGTTTTTGGTCATTATTTCGGTCCACTGTTGCATGGTGCGACCGCTGGTAAAACAGCGACGGACAAATTCAGGGTTTGAACCTTAATGGGCGGCAGGAGCAAGCTCAAGTGATGCAATGGCCATTTACCACACCTTCATCTCAGTGAAAGTTTGTTGAGACATTGAGAACCTGAGTCGAAATTCATGGCTACCTTCACAAATCATTGGCAAAAACACCCAGATTCTATATCAAGGGATCCAAGTAATGCTCTGAAGACACGTGTAATGCGTGAAACCGCCCCACATAAAGCGGTTTGCAGCGACTCAGACTCAGGGGCATTTTTTCATCTCAAACCTTGAACATCGCAACCAGCAAGCACACCTCCAGCAAACACATCACTCGCTCACCGACGCTTGGTCGGCTAGAAAACGACGCATCGCAATGGAATCTACGTTGGCTGCTCAGGGCGCGCCATTGACAGCAGAAAATGGAATTTATGACAACGATGGCGACTTGATCCTCCTCGTCGGCCAAAAAATGACACGATTCAGGGTGTGTTCCAAAACGCTCGCACGATCATCTCCGGTTTTCAAAAGGATGCTGTATGGAAATTTCGCCGAATCAAAACCTTCACTTGCCGCCAACTGGGTCGTTAGGCTACCCGAGGATGGTACCAGGGCGATGGCAATATTTTTGAGCATCATCCACGGAAAGTTCCACGCCACGCCGGAAACATTGTCCGTACGAGACCTTTACGATCTTCTAATGCTCACCGAGAAGTACGATGCCACCGCCCTTCTTAGACCTTTTGCACATCGATGGATCGATGCTGTCGGGTCCCAGATGGATGACCCGTATCTTTTGTGTGTGGCATGGGAACTGGGTCACATTGAGCTCTTCGAGAAGTTGATGGTCGTCATCACTCGCGACTGTACCGTTAATGAAGAGGGTATGCTTCTTTACGGAAGGCCGACGAATGAGCTTTCAAGCTGTACGTCGGATGCGACGGCGTATCTTGACCCAGACAAGGAGCTAGAAACTTATTGCTCATTTGACGTGAATTCCATGTCGCAGCGTACCACGCACCTGGATAACTCCTGGACCTTCCCATTGGATTCGATCCTCCATCTGCAGCCCGACAACATGATCGGTAAGCCTGAAAGATTCTTCACCCATGACATACCTCGGACACTAATAGAAGATGCAGAGACAATCAAGAGGAACCGTATGGTGCTAGTCCAGGAATACCTGAAGCCCTATCTAACACTCTACGACGCTCTGGCCAGGGGCAGATGCACTGTGGACTTGGGCCGCCGAGAACACTTGACTTCAATTGAGGAGCACTCGGCATGCGACGCAATGGCCTTTGGATCTCTTTTCAAAGCTTTCCAAAGCCTCGGTCACAACATCACATTACCGGGCATTGCACAGAGGCATAACGGGAGTTTTACAGACCTGTTCTCTGCTCTACCTCGGATCAAAATCTTATCACACCATTTCGACTGCTTAAAAAGCTTCGCTGTTGAGTTGAGAGAGGGCGATCGCAGAGCAGAGGAGAAGTGCAAAAGATTGGAGTTCATTACACCGAGACAACTTCGCTATCTCAATAAGCAAGCTGTGAAGATGGGATTTCCGACAAGGAATCCTGAAACAAAAGCGGAAGATGAGGTGATGGGCTTTTTGACGAGGAATTTTGATAGAAAAGCGGAAGCGGAAACGCCCTGGGGGCAGGCGAGGCGCGTGGGACAACCTGCAGTAGCCTGGGGGCAGGGACAAAATTCCAATTCTTCTTGGTGGTAAGCTTTGGGATGGTCAATCAGAAACGCAACATAAACATGCTTGAGCGGAGTCGCAGGTTTGAAAGATTCAGAAGCCGTATAGATTCTAGATAGAACTACAACGTCCGGGTAGAAGACAAACTGTAGGATTTCTACAAAGAATGTCTCGCCACAATACATTACATTAGCGCAATGTCTCGAAGGAGTCGTTCATGGCTCTCAATGCCTGGGGCGGCACATTCATCAAAGACATGGAAGCAGACCGAAAGTGAGATATGACGTTTGTCGGGGACTATGCGTTTGCCTGAAATACTTTATATACTAAGGTACTGGACTCAGCCATGTTGTTCAATCACCCTCCATCCGAACTTGACTTTTCAGGGTCCAACATGGTTGACCACGACGCAACTGCCAAGATGACGACTCCCACTGAAGCCAAAGTCTACGACAAGGATGGAGACCTGACCCTCTGCGTAGGACCCACAGAGAAACTCTACCAAGTCCATTCTCGCAGCCTCGCTCTTTCATCGCCAGTTTTCGACAGGATGCTCTTTGGCAAGTTTGCGGAGTCTCGCCCCGCTGTGGGTGATTGGGTGGTCGACTTACCTGAAGATGACATTATACCGATGGAGCTCTTTCTGGCAATGGTCCATGGGCAGTTTAGGACAATCCCGAGACCGTTGCCGCTCGCAAGTTTATACGCACTGCTCACGCTTACGAACAAGTACGATGCCACCGCCATTGTACGAGGAATGGGGCCCACGTGGAGCGCCGCGCTGCAGAACTTTGTGCCAGATTATCGGATGCTGGGAATCGCCTGGGAACTCGGTGACGAAAGAATGTTTTTGAAGATGATGCGGGCGATGATTCAAAATTCGGTCATTGGCTCCGATGGTCAATTATATTTTGACAACGGCCTTCAACCCCACCCATTCCCACTCGAAGATTTCATCTACCTGAGGCCGCCGGAACTCATTGGTACGTTAGCAACAACTTCGCGTCACAATTCGAAACTGACCATGTCCATCGCAGAAATGATTGCAGCGGGACGACGGTCCTTGATAGAAGCCGCGTTGCGACCGTTGACAACAGGCCTGCGCATCCAGAACCCATACTCAATATACGAATGCCGCAATCTGATAAGTCCATGCTCAGAAGAGAGTTTTCGCTGCTGCTGTACAATTCTGGGATCGCTGGTCAAGACCCTTGCTCATGAGGGAGTGTCACTCGAGGCCGTTTGCCGAGAGGATGCGTTCCATCACAGCGTCAGCAAATTTCGAAGAATACTGGACAGCAAGATTTGGGCTCTACACCCAGAATGTGAGGAGTCTATCAAGACACAATTGATGAGTGGGGCCAAGCACATGGATAGGATCTGGAAAGAAGACGTGGTCTTGATACGAGAGGATCAAATCGATGCTCTGCTGAGACAGGCACAGAAGACAGGTATGCCCTACCGTCTACGTATCTAGATGAGCATGAGAGCGGAGAAGGGCTTAAGGCGGTCAAGCTCATTTCCACAAGATCACTCTTTGAGTCAGACATAGCATGGTGGGAGTAAATATTATTCAGCTACTTCGATTATATGCTCGTGTCGTACATATCTTCATATCCCCATAACTCTTCTAAGCCAAAGTTTTAGAGAAGGAAATATGATCAGGCAAAGATTATTGTCCGTAGACAACCAATGTTGTCAATCCTCCTCTTTCTACTGTCTAGAAAGCTTGCTAAGGTAGTCGCAATTAAGCGCTGGCACCGTTGAAGGAGACCAGGTTGGGGCTGCCGCTCAGGGTACCGGTAACGCGGCCGGTGGTGCCGAGGGCCTTGATGCGGTTGGTGACGGCAGCAGGGGTGGAGAGACCCTCAAGAGCCTGGAGGTAGACGGCGAGACCAGCAAGGTGGGGGGCAGCCATGGAGGTACCGCTGAGGGAGGCAGTAGCAGAGTTGCCGCCGATGTAGGAGGACAGGATAGAGACACCGGGTCCGAAGATGTCGACGCCGGCACCGTAGTTGGTGAAGGAGGCCGGGCGCCAGCTGGAGTCGATGGCGGCGACGGTCAGGGCGTTAGGGGCGTTAGCGGGGGACTGGCTGGAGACGGGGAGGGGGTTGCCGAAGTCGTCACCGTTGCCGGCCGCAACGACGGAGAGGACGCCCTGGTTGTAGGCGGCGTTGATGGCGGTGGTCCAGGTGGTGGTGGCCTCGCCGCCGAGGGACATGTTGATGACGGAGCGGGAAGCACGGGACTTGGAGACGATATCGTTCACAGCCCAGTTGAAGCCGGCGAGAATGGCGGAGGTGGTGGACTGGCGGCCCTCGAAGACCTTGACGGAGATGATGTTGGTCTGGGGTTGAGATGTTAGTGAATGGGTCAAGAGTGGGGGTTTGCCCTCAGTTGCGGGAGCGGGATGTCCCGGCTGATGGAACTGATGTGGGCTTGAGGCTCAACGCACCTGCTTGGCAACTCCGTAGGTAGAGCCACCGATGGTACCGGCGACGTGGGTGCCGTGGCCGATGGAGTCGACGTGGGCGGAGGAGAAGACATTGTAGCCGAGAGTGGCACGGCCGCCGAACTGGGTGTGGGTGTTGAGAACACCAGAGTCGACGACGTAGGCGTAGGTGTTGGCACCGGCCGAGGTGTCGTAGACGTACTGGGTAGAGCCAGAGGTGCGGTGGGAGATGGTGCCGAGACCCCAGGTGGCGCCAGACTGGGTAGTCAGGGCGCGCTTTGGGTTGACCTCCTCAACGACGAAGTCGGAGAGGTACATGTAGTAGTCAGGCTCGACCAGAGCGACCTTTGATGATGTCAGTCTGCTGCTCGTCCAGAATGAGTATCTCATTGTGGGGAGCTTACCTCGGGGCTCTTCTTGATCTCCTCAATGGTGGCCTCATCGAACTCGCCAGAGTAAGCGTTCCAGTTGCTGATGTTGAACTTGTTCTCAACACCGGCGGTGTCACGCTTGCCGAGGGAGCGGCGGTGGACATCGG
Source organism: Colletotrichum camelliae (assembly GCA_018853505.1). NCBI lineage: Eukaryota > Fungi > Ascomycota > Sordariomycetes > Glomerellales > Glomerellaceae > Colletotrichum > Colletotrichum camelliae. The sequence continues at coordinate 6,091,973 of JAELVL010000002.1, read as the reverse complement.
CAACCCAGGTCAAGTGGGAGTCGACGTTGGTGGCGGCGTCCTCCTTGAGGGTGACGATGTACTTGCCGGGAGCGAACTTGGGCTCATCGCGCTTGGTAGCGGCGGGAGCGGCAAGGACGACGGGGAGCAGGGCTCCGACGGCGAGGGCGAGGCGGCGGAAGTTGGTCATTTTGGCCGATGAGGGGAAACCTTGAGGATTAGATCAGGGAGGCGACTGAGCTTGAAGGATGAGGCTGAGGCTGAAGAACAAAAGCTGAGATGATGGCGTGGAGGACGGCCATCTTTATACATGATTCTCACGATGCGTGAGTAGGAGGAGAAGACCTTGGATGTTGTCAGTCCGTCATCTCATTGCGCCTATCGGCGTGGTATCTTGCGTGATGGTTTGCCAAGTCTATGGTCTCCAGCTAGAAGCTGTCAAGCTTCCTAAACTGGACCTAGATCGTGGTGATGGAGCAAGGAAAGGTGTGGGCTCCAGGAGCTGTATACGAGAGCGACTGGTCTGCGGCTGGAAACTGTTGCCTCCGAAGGCTGAAAAGCAATTGACACACTTATCCGCAGTTGCAAGGGGTAAGCGTGCATCATTGGTACCAATGCCCTCTACTCCCCAGCAGTTAATCTATCCGTAAGCTTGGTTCTTTCGTCGATGCGCGGAAACCAGCTCCGCTGTTCAAGGAAGCCAAGCGGGAAGCATGCCGGGGCATTGACCATACTCTATCATTTTCAATATTGTGAATAAACGTCCGATCTAGCTCCACAAAGCAATTCCGCGCTGGCGGAGACCTTCAAGAGGCTTAGAGGGGGGACGCTGTGCCATTCAATGGGACATCCAAGCGTGTCGATTCATGGTTTGTTGCACTGGCTTCTTGGCAAACAAGTCATCCTCGATTTGGCTAACAGCAGACCGTTGGACGTTGCCTTAGTTGAGGAGCCTTAACACGCCCAATTATGCTTAAAATGGAAGGTCGCGTAGGGCATTGGTCGGAGCCGATGTAGGCGGACCATGCAGCACTTAATTAAAGGTGGCGCGAACCCACATCTTTCCCGCCTGCCAATTCCGTAGTGATATCCGAGAAAATCGGGGGTTGAATAAACTCCAAATGGAGACGGGAGATCCCCAGACGGGCCAATTGCCGGCCAAGGCGCTCACCGTCGTCCGGATCCAAAAGAAATGGGTGCCCCGATTTGTCTTGGCCCTGGAAGCGCAGGCACCGCAAGAGGCAAATGGACAGCTGAATGTCGGGAGGCAAAGACACGGCACAGCTGACGGCGCAGTTGAGATGAAGGAGCCGAGGTACAATATACAGCAAGGTACAGATATGGTAAAGGACCAAGCAACCCTAGTAGATATAACCCAACAAGTGAACACAAGAGTACTATACTCAGTACTGAATGAGATGAAGGAGCATGACATGAAGGAGGGTGAATGGTCTGGGGAAACCGGGACTCGTTGTTGATGCGTGTAACCGCTGATGCGTGGAAGGATTGGCATCCAGGCACCGCGGCAATTGGTTTTCTGTCGGTCGGTGCAGATGGGCGAGCTTTGGACGGATACTCGTATTCATCATGTTGTCACTCGAGCGCATCTTGCTGCGGCTGTTTGTACAGATTCGTGCTTCTATGCAGCCATCAAGGTTAGATTTCCTGTCTGAATTTCATTGATCCTCCGCGGTTGACGACATTGAGCTTCCTGAATAGTCAATCGAGTCATCGTTGCATGTTCGTTTTCGCACGTCGCTTTTCCGCGCTGACTTGTGGAGTTGTCTTTCGGATTTACCATTCCGATTCAGGCTGTTCGAACAAATGCCAATCGATCCCCGTGCAGCCCAAATGATGCCATGAACTCTTCGCCCGAGCTGACCCAGGCGACTGCGAGTGACGCAAACTCCCTTGTAGATGGCAGATAGGCTTGTGGGGTTCCGCCAAGCCGCCACGAGGGGAGCTCGGATGTCTTGGGCAACTGCCGTCAAGCGATAGGGGGGCCGTCGCGAAGCCAAGGAATAAGCTTGAGAGAGACATGAACGGGGCAAATTCAAGTGAAGCGGGCAGAGACAGGCTTCCGAGAGTCTTCACTGGAGGACTGGAGAACGGCGGAGTCCGGGCCCGGCCGGTCGCGTGACTCGCGCACCGATATCACGAAAAGGCGAACTCCAGCTTGGCGAGAGTTCATGAATTGGATTGGTTTTGATCATTGGGCTGTGCTTCGTGGGGAAATTTCAAGATTGCACATCCTGTCGCAAGGAGTCGGGAGGGAGCCGCCGATGGCGGCGGCAGTCAAATACAGTAGGTCCTCTCAGGACTGAGACCGAAGAAGGAAAAATAAGGGGAGGCGTCCGCGTGCCGCACACCTGCTTGAGAATGACGGATCAAGTGGACAAGCGCCTCTCGGCAGACTGAGAGAGAAGAGATCGCAGCGATTCTGGGGCCGAGCCGACGTGGAAGGGATTAGGAAGGAGATAAAGAATCCCGGCGTGTCTCGCTGGGCGAGCATTGCGGGAGAGGAAATGTGCGCCGTGCTTGGCGGCAGGGTCAGCTGAGAAGGAATCGTTGAGCGCAATTGCGCAATATTGGGTGCATGCAATCTTGTGTCTTGTTCTACATTCGCGCTTGTCAGCAAGAAAACAGATGACTCTCAATCGAAGTCCTTCCTTTTTGATATTTGCGCTCAATCTTTTATGTTCTGCTAGACACGAGTGAGAGGGGGAAGTTCCCAGCATGTGAAGGCACCAGCGTCTCCATTCAGTCGTATTGCCAAGACTTCAACTCAGTGGGGCAGATAGGAACACATCCCGACTTGGCGCCGAGGTTCTCGTATCCGCAGGACGAACTTTGTTGGCACGTGAGGCAGAACGATGACTGCGGATCGTGTGTTGTTGATTTTGAACATGAGGCTCTGCGGAAAGTCGTCGCGAGAGCTTGTGATACAGGCCAGAAATATGTGAAATCAGCATCCGGGTGGTTACAGTGCTTTAGTGAGTCTGGGGAGACGTACACTGCGTGGTAGGATCCGGTATCATCCTAGGAGGGCCAATGGCATCAACCGGATAGGCCCAAAGATGCACAGCGATGATAGCCACCCCTTTAGCCTTCGTGGGGGTTCGGGTAGGGCCGAAGAAGGGAGTTGGGAAGGATATGCACCTTAGTAGCGACTAATCATGTGCTGTAACGCAACCCCGGAATGTGGGCGAGGCCACGATTTGTATGTGTTTGCTTCCGTCATACGCGGCTAAAGTCAGCCAATGCCACTGCACTGAATGGCATGCGCATTTATGTTCATGAGAATATGGGTAATTGCTATTAGCCGCTGTCAGAGTACCGTTATGCGCAAATTGCATAATTGATGTTCCCATCCCTTCATCACCGTAGATAATCGACGTCATGTCATGCTATATCTTGAATCTTGCTAAACGTTTTCGTCCCAATTTTCACTATCCTGTTTTGCCATTGGAGAATATATGGCCAATTTGATTTATTGTGACAAGCGCAAATGGCACGACCGTTCTTTGGACGTAGGTCTAAAATTTCCAGAGGACAACTTGGAGGACAACCCAACAAATCCTGCAGGGGTTTGCGAGAACAATTGGGGTCAGTCCAACGCGCTCAGAGCACGAAATATATGAAGCATTTCTCATATTCCGTAAACAGGACAAACGATCTGCCTCGATGAACAACAATCGTGCCAAAGATACAAACTACATGGCCACAGAGAGCTTGTACAGAAGGCATAGTCGACCCGGCATGGTATGGTTCCATGTTCCCATAGGTAGCTCGCCGGGTAATAAAGTTTCCATCAATCTCACAGTGACTGTCAACCTGCATCGTGCCAATCTCGCTCCAGGTGTCCAACATCCCCATACTATGACAACTCTGACGAATCAAATCTGTCGGTAGTTGATCACGATGATATCCGTATAGCTAAGCTCATTAGCACCTACAATGATTGATGTTGCAGCAGAAACGCAGACTCACAGCTATTATCTGGACAAGTTGTAACCAAGAGACATTCAATCATGCTCTAAATATGGAGTAACCCGTGACTCGTGTGAGCCCCAACCTTGTTGTGCATTCGTCTCCAGCATTGACCCAAAAGCAAATTTCGGGATCGTCGTTGTTGACGCAGATGATGTGACGCTCATTCGAATTGTTCGCAAGCCTTAGAACGCCCTTATTAGTGCCACCGGAGGGGCGGGCATACCACAGGTCCCCGCCGACAGAGTCGTAGTTGCCGTCGAACTCAACAATGCCAGTCTCAAGAATAGTCCCAGAGGGCTGTGTCTCAGCACAGTCAAATACGGCGGCAGTGAGTTGCATCAGCGTTGCCAGAATGAAATTAATCCGGAGCGTAGCAACAGAGGCGAAGCGTAGCTCCTGAGGCGTAGCGCAGCAGAGCTGAAGGAGCGAAGCAAAGCTGACAGCGCAAAGCAAGGGAGTTATATATAGCTTAACTACTAAAGCTTAGGCGTAAAAACGATATAAAGGATCTCTTTGCAGATTAGTTAACCTTTTACTAACTTTTTACTGCTTTTTATAGATTAGTTAGGTAAGTTTGATATAAGGGAGGAGGTAGTAATTAATACTGCTTTATAATATTATTTATAGTGTTGAGGGTAAGTAGTAATAAGTTAGGTAGTAATAATTATATAATAAGTAGTAGTAATAGTAGTGTTATAGATAACAAAAAGTGCTGTAAGTAAGTATTATAAGCAAAAGCTGAGCATAGTAGAAAGCTCTATATAGTAGCCTCTTAAGAGGGCTTCTAGAGAGCTTCTAGAGAGGAGAGGCAGGTGTTACGGTCAGCTATCCGACAGTAGGGTCTGCTAACAGAAGCTGGGGATTGATATATAGTAACAGTATACTAGGGTTGTGGTCTGGGTTATAGGTCGTAGGCTGTGTTATAGATCAGTAGTGTCACGGGCTAGAGCCCGGATTGATATCTCCGGCTTCGCCGGAGCAGTTACCGAGATCCGGCTCCGTTGGACCCACTATTCTGCCGCAGTACGCCGCCTAACCCGGCCTGCTTCACCGCTGTTAGGTGCCTATCCCTGTAAAGTCCTTTCTTCCTTCTTCAGCTTAGAATAGTTAATCGACAGCACCTCTATGTTGAACAAGCCTAGGGGCCAGCCCCTTACATATTCTAAGCTCAACAATAGAAGACGCTACGCGAAACCTCACGAGAGCGACACGATGGATTCGCTAGAGGGTAGCGCAAACGACGCGATGAACGCCGAGATTGACCGCCGGATCAACAAAGCGGTTAATATAAGTATACATCCTCTTCAGGACCAAATAGCCTAGCAGACAGCCCAGATGATGCAGCTCTTAACAGCTCTGAATAGGCTTATGTCACTGGATAGAGCAACCCCTATGCTGCTTATGAGTAGTATACTAACCCTGTCCACAGCTGATATGACTATACAGGCTCTAAGTGATGATATAGTAATAGTAGCTGAAGGGTGGAGAAAGCTCCTACTAAATCCCCTGAAGTTCATAGGAAGGTGTAAAGACTACCTAGTATAGTTTCAGCAAATATGCGATAAGACAACCTTAGATATAGGACTTATGGGGGGTAATGCTGAGGTTTGGTACTATATCAACTCACAACTTGATATTGACCCTCAGCAAGTTGTTGCTACTTTCTATGCTGCTGGAGGCCCTGGGGGCGAGCGAGACCTCTCTGAGTTTATGAGGTACTTGGACTGTACGTACAAGGACCTAAGTGCTGCCTCCTGCGCAGCTGCTATGCTGCGAACGATCTATCAGCAGGACGACCAATCCCTCGCCTCCTTTCTTCCCTGATATGAGAGAGTATTGTCAGAAGCTGGGGGGGCTAGTTAGGCAGACCAGGCGAAGATAACCCTCCTTGAGGGAGCACTTAGTATGCGGCTCTAATAAGCCCTCGTTACTGTCAACCTTCTAGTTGATAACTATTATAGATAGCTTATGCAGGTATAAGACGTAGCTGTAAGGCTGGAGAGGCTTCCAGCTATAACGCGCAGAAGCAGCTTGTACTACTCTAGAGCCCCTGAAGCAAGCAGGCACTACGATAATAATAGTGATATAGTGATGACTAGCGTAAGCTGTGCGAGGAATAAGAAGGGAGCTCTGGAACTGCAGCGCTGCAGATGCTACTCTTCCTCGTCTGAGTCTGAGGGTAGTGAATAACTGCAGAAGGATAGTCAGCGTTGCTATAACTGTAATAATATCAGCTATATTGCTATACAGTGTACTAAGCTAAAGCATCTAGGGCTAAAGAAGATTAAAAAGGTTAAGAAAGCTAAGAAGTCAGAAGAGAGCAGTAATAATAGTGCTATAGAGGAGCTGGGAAGCTCTGAGGCTGAAGAGAGCTCAGGAAAAGAGTAACTCTAATATAAAGTCAGGCATTAGAAGCAAAGCCTAGTGATATTATTAAATAGAAGCAGTTCAAGTATTATATAAGCAGCAAATCAGTAGTGATCACTGCCTATATATATAAGGGCACTTAAGCAGACGCCCTAGTAAATATTAGGTGCAACTTATATACTTTTGTTAATTATAACCTTGCCTGCAGGCTGCGCCTACTAATAGTAGACTGTTTAGAGCAGATATTAGGCAGCTTCAGCAATGCTATAAGCGCTATAAAAGCAACAGGTATAGTTATCTTTAACTTAGAGCTATATAGCTATAATAAGAAGATCTTTATATATATTATCTGCAGTCTTAAAGATAACCTCTTTCTTAGGAAACTGTGGATGGAATAGAACTGTATTATATATAATGCTTCTGTATAACAGATATATTATAAGAGAGGTAGTATAGACTTATAACTGAAAGGCGAGGAAGAGCTAGAATAAACACGCTAGATTAAAACTGCTCAACTCCTCCTAAGAGCCCTCTTTATAACGCTCTATAAGAAGGTGTAATAATAAACTAGAGAAACTGCAGCATATAAAGTGCAGGCTATTAGCCTAGCAGATATATAGAAAGCTTTTGTGAAGAAGACAGAGAAAGCAGATCTTAAGGCTCTCTTTCTGCCAGCTGTTCTAGCTGAATTTCGCAAGCTATTCCAACCTAATAAGGCTGCTAACCTCTCACTATATCGTCCTGGGGTTAACTATAAGATCTCTATTAAGCAGGACAGTAAGGGCAACAAGGCTGTATTACTATAGGGCCTACTCTATAAGATGTCATGAGAAGAGCTCTTCATCCTCTGGAAGACCTTGCAAGACTTACTAGACAAAGGCTTTATCTGCGCTAGCAGCTCTAAAGCATCAGCCCTAGTACTGTTCGTATAGAAACCAGGAAGAAGGATATACTTTTATGTTGACTACTGCGCCCTCAACAAACTCACTAAGCGCAACTGATACCCCCTCCCCTTGATTTAGGAAACACTATGGACTATTAGCGCTGTAAGGTGGTTTATGAAACTGGATATAGTAGCAGCGTTCTATAAGATTAGAATTGCAGAAGGGGAGGAGTATAAAATAGCATTTCAGACTAGATATAGACTATTTGAGTGGCTAGTCATCCCCTTTAGCCTCACAGGAGCCCCTGCCACGTTCTAGTGGTATATTAATAATATACTTCGAGAATACCTTAATGACTTTGCAATAGCGTATATAGACGATATACTGATCTACTTAAATAGGTTATAAAAGGACTATAAAGCGAAGGTCTGGCTAGTCCTCTGCAAGTTAGCTGATGCTGGCCTCCAGCTGGACCTGTATAAGTATATGTTTTCTGTAAAGACTATTAAGTATCTTAGGTTTATTGTTATAGCTGGTATAGGTATCTCTTGCGACCTTGAGAAATTAAGAGCAATTAAGGAATAGGCTGCGCTAAAGATAGTTAAAGGAGTCTAGAGCTTTTTAGGATTTGCAAACTACTACTAGATCTTTATCCTAGCATACTCAAACATCGCTGGGCCCCTTATAGCCCTTACGAAGAAGGGTGCCCTATTCTGCTGGGGTGAGGAATAAGAAGCAGCATTCTAAGAGCTAAAAAAGATCTTTACAGCAAAGCCTGTCTTATACTAACTAGACCTTAAGCTTATAACTTATGTTGAGGCTGACTGCTTAGGCTTCGCTCTTAGGGGAGTATTATTATAAGAAGATAAGTACAGAAGATGTTACGCAGTAGTATACTACTTGCAGCGGCTGAATGCTGCCTAGTTTAACTACTTAATTTATAATAAGGAGATGTTAGCTATTATAAGCTGCCTGCGAGAATGGAGGGCAGAGCTACAGAGCGTTGAGAGCTTTAAGATCCTATCTGACTATAGGAACCTTAAGTACTTTATGCAGAAATAGAAGCTTATGGAATAATAAAGCTGATAGGCAGAGGAGCTATCTTAGTATAACTTTAAGATATAGTACTGCCTAGGAAGCAAAGCAGTAGTGCTAGACGCACTCTCTAGATATAAATAAGATATACTTATATCTCTAGAAGATAAGCGTGAATAAGGCTGGATTCTCTAGCTTCTTCCCGAAGTAGCCTTTCCCTTAACGCGTACATAACGTGTAGAGGTAGCACTAGCAATGTTTGTATTTACTGATGATAAAGAACTACAGCAGCTCTGGGATCAGACCTAAGCAGGAGATAAAGTCTACTAGCAGGCCTATACTGCTGTGAAATAATAAGAAAGAAGCTTCCTACCTAGCCTTAAGCTAAAGATTCAGATTGCTGAGTGTGAGATTAATAATAGTAACTGACTGCTATTCAGAGATTAGATCTAAGTACTAGGTAGTAAAGACCTAGATAGAGAGTAAATATACTATATACTTATATTATCTAAAGTATCTATAACTTAGTGCTTAGTAGCTACCTTGGTAGAGATAATACTTTTGCGCTAGTTAGCAGATGCTTCTACTAGCCTGGCTAGTTGCAGTTAGTATAGTATTTCTGCTGTAACTGCAATAGTTATAAGCGAAGTTATATCTAGAGAGAATGCTGCAAAGGACTTCTAAAGCTACTGCTGATACCACAGCATATACAGAGCAATCTTGCTATAGATTTCATTATAGATCTACCCCCTATAGATAAGAATAAGAGGTTTCTTTAGGTAATTATTAACTGGCTAGGTAAAAGTGTAACCTTCGAAGCTATGCAAAGTATGGAAGCTGAAGCCTGCGCTGAACGATTCCTGAGCTGCTACTTCTGCTTCTACAGCATCCTTACATCAATTGTGAGCGATAGGGGAAGTAACTAGATAAGCTGCTTTTAGCAGCAGTTCTGTAAGCTGTTAGGAATAGAGCAGCAGCTTAGTACTGCCTACTACCTGCAGACTAATAGAGGCCTAGAGAGGATGAACCAGGAGATCTAGGCCTATTTATATAACTACGTCACCTACTCATAGAAGGACTGGGCATGTAACCTTCCAGCAGCTCAGCTAGTGTTTTGTAGCTGTGATAATAGTGCTATTAGGATGAGTAGCTTCTTCCTAGAGCATAGATATAACCTAGAGCCTATTAAGGTTAAGGAAGCAGACTTAGCAAGCTCTGAAGGCACCTGTGAAGGCTAAGCCCGCAAGTTAGTAACAAGGCTTCAAGATATAATAGATATAGCCTAATCAACCTTCACCTTAACACAGCAATACTATAAGGAGCTGGCTAATAGGAAGCGCTAGCCTACAGAGAGACTAGAAGTAGGCGACAAAGTCTGGCTTCATATAAGGTATTACAGATCTTCTAGGCCTTGCAAGAAACTGGATTAGTTACACCACAAGTATACAGTTACGAAAGTCATCTCACTATATATAGTAGAGCTTGATATACCAGCAGCTATATACCCACGCTTCTATGTGGATATCCTGAAGCGCGCAGGTAACAACCTCTTACCTGGTCAAACGTTAGATAACAAGCAGCCGCCACTAATTATAGATGATGAAGGCGAAGAGACCTGGAGTATAGAGAGTATCGACGCTGCTACCTGGAAGCGTCGAGGGCGCAGGCGACGCCGCGAAGTTCTGGTTAAGTGGGAAGGATATACAGAGAGGACCTGGGAGCCTGTCGAGACGCTCCAGGGGACAGAAGCAATGGAGGCTTACGAACGCCGTTATGGCTCTGCGATGGAGCACGATGGAGACCCAGCCTTAGCGCCGCGGGCGCGCCGCCGGAGGGGAGCGGGGGGGTGATGTCACGGGCTAGAGCCCGGATTGATATCTCCGGCTTCGCCGGAGCAGTTACCGAGATCCGGCTCCGTTGGACCCACTATTCTGCCGCAGTACGCCGCCTAACCCAGCCTGCTTCACCGCTGTTAGGTGCCTATCCCTGTAAAGTCCTTTCTTCCTTCTTCAGCTTAGAATAGTTAATCGACGGCACCTCTATGTTGAACAAGCCTAGGGGCCAGCCTTTTATAGTAGTCAGAGGCTAAGGTGATCAGTCTTAGACTTAATAAGTATTTGCAGTAAAGGTAAGCTGAAAGTATCCTGAGGATAAATATAAAGTTAATTACTGAAGAGTTATAAGAGTCTGACTATAAGCCTGGCTTAGGTTATACTATATATAAGTCTTAATTAGTACCTTTCACTTAATTCTAGGTAATTACCTAGGTATATAAAGTGATTGTAATTAGTTAGTAAGACTAACTAATTACTAAGCGTTTCTTATTACGCTCTACTAATCGTTCCTTTCTTATTATTATATGACTTATACTATAGTTTTTCTGTTTCTAAGCAAGTCCTTATTATTCCTATGATCTTATAGTATAAATATCCTGTCCTAGCTACCTAATACCTAAGTAGGTTATTCAGCTGTTATCCTTGCTTTATAGGTTGTAATATTAGGTCTCCTCTTTAAAGGTCTTATTCTTACGACCTAATATAAATAGGTTATTAGTTTTAAGTTAGGGAGCTGTTAATTATGCTTCCTGATTTACTTATAATACTAACATTATATTAAGTTATATTTAAAAATTGAAATCGAATTTTATATCTACTCTTTATTATTATAATTATGCGTTATATATTGCTGAGTTTAGATTTGCTGTTAATATACTTTGTTTATATTATTATTCTTTAGGGAAGCGTTATAAGCTGCTTTCTAGAGGTGAAGTTTATAGTAAGTATACTTATTTAAAGTAGTTTTATAATATAGCAGCAGATACTGTTTATATTTATAGGTTCTTTTATACCTATATTAGTATAATTTATTAAGCTTATTATAGTTAATTATTTATTTAATAAAGCTACTTATTTAGAGGATATAGAAGTAGCTAAAGAAGAAGTTTTAAGAAAGAAAGTTACTACTTTATATACTATATAAACTAAGTTAGATAAGTCTATAGTATAGTTAGATTATTTATATAAATAGAAGAGGATAGTATTTTAGAAAGGTTAGGAGGTTACTAAGGAGGAGCTAGTAGTATCTCTAGTATTATAGGTTTAGTTAATAGGTAGCTTTAATACGATAGACCTAGATACTATTTTTAGTAATTAGAATCTATATACTCTAAACTTCTTATTAGGGGAGTTTTAGTTAGTTTCTAGTATTCCTAGGTAAATAAATAGTTTTCCTTATTATAGTTTATCTATTTCTATTAGTAGCCTAATATATCTATATGGGTATTTAATGTGTTAGTAACCTTTAGTGTTTGTTAGAGGTAGTATTACTAATGCTATTAGTATTATTTCTCGTTCTTAGTGTTGTTACTAGTAGGTTATAAGTTTGTCTTTTATATTAGTAATGTTTTTTACTAGTTCTTATATATTGTTTTTATAACTATCTTTCTATTTAATGAGGTATTAATATCTTTCTGGTTTTTTAAGGTGGTTAATAATCTGTTTAATTTTATACTCTGGTTTATTGTTTTCTATAATAATAAGGTTATTTATTTATAATCTTTATAGTGCTGGTTTGAGTAGTGAGAATATAAAATATTAGAAAGTATTTTATTATATAGGTAAGTTAAGTTTGTAATTGACTAGTAAACTTTTTTAGAGGATTTTAAAAGGTCTGAGTTTTTTAAAGTCTAGCTTATTATTTAGTTGTTTTGTTTTGATGTTTTGCTGTATAAGATAAGTGCTATCTCCCTGTTTTAAGGTTAGTCCTTTAATCTTTTGTTTATTACTGAAGTATGTTATTCTTTGTTATATGAATTTAAGTTCTTTGTATATGTTTTCTTAGATATCTTTGATTTGTTTAATTATAGTGATAGCTTTTAGTACTACTGGACTGGGTTATAGCTTTCTATAGGCAGTTAGTTCGAATCTATAGTTGAGGTAGAAGGGGGATTCCTTAGTGCTTTCTCCTACTACGCTGTTATAGGCGAATTAAGCTATTAGTAGTAGTACTACCTAATTATCTTAGTTATAATTAACATAGGCGTAGAGGTAGGTTTTAAGGGTCTAGTTAACTTATTCTGTTTATCTATCAGTCTGCAGGTGAAAAGCAGTAGATATTGCTTACTTAATGCTGAGTTATAATATAATTAATTTCTAAAACTTAGAAGTGAAGATCTTATCTCTGTCTGATATAATTTTCTTAGGTGTTCTGTGATTAGCAATAATATACTTAAGAAATATATAGGCGAATTCTTTAGTGTTGCTTACTTCTTTATATAGGATGAAGTAGGCATACTTTATAAGTCTGTTAATAATAATGAGAATACTGTTATAATAGACTTCTATAAGAGGTTTTTAAGACTTTAGTAGTTTAATAATAAAGTTAAGTAATATAGAGTGCTAGGCAGTTTACAGTATAGGCAGAGGTTATAACAATCTATAAGGTTAGTGTTAGGCTGGTTTGCTTTTTAGATAAACCTTGTAATTCTTAATTACTATTACGACACGTTCTTTAGTAACCTTTTCTCTATATTATTATTATAGTTATTTCTAGGTTTTTATAATTTTTTAGTAGCTATATACTAATATGCTATAGAATTCTCTGATAGCTTTATTATCTAGTTTACTAAGTAGGCTAGCTGTGGATTGTCTAGTTATTATAAGAGCTTTTATAGTAAGTATAAGGTCTCTGTTATTATTATATTTAAGAATCACCTAGGTTTCTCTTAGTACTAGAATATTATAGTTTAGTTATTAGCTAAGAGTGTTAGCTCTACTGTTTTCTAATCCTTTCTAATAGATGATTTAGAAGTTAAATTCTGAGAGGAATTCTAACTATTTGATTTATTATTTATTAAGTTCTTTTAAAGTAGTAAAATATACTAGGTTCTTATAATTAGTATATATAAGTATTTAGTGAATAGTCCTTAAGAGTAAAGGTTTCTATTCTTTAAAGGCTTTAATAATTATTATAAGTTCCTTATCATAGATCTAATAGTTAAGCTCTAGTTTATAGAGTTTATAGGAGAAGAAAGCATAAGGATATAGATATCCTTCTAAGTCTCTTTAGGATAGTTACGCTCTAAGAGTAAAGTCTAAGGTATCTATTTTAACTTTAAACTATTCTTCTAGGTTTAGGATTATTAGGACTAGTTTATTAGTAATATAGTTTTTAATAGTCTAGAAAGCTATATTTTAGGCTTTTTTCTATTTAAATAGTTAATCTTTATAACTAAGGTTTATAAAGAGTGTATTAATTTTTCTATAGAGTCTGATAAATCTTTAGTAGAAGTTAATAAATCTGAGAAATCCTTAGACTTCCTTAAAGTTAGTTAGTATTAGCTATTCTTATATAGCTTAGACTTTCTTTCTCAATATACTAATATATCTAGAGGTAATTATAAATCTGAGGTATTCTACTTCTTAGGTATAGAATATACTCTTCTCTAGTTTAACTAGGAGTTTAGTATCTTAGAAGGCTTAGAGTATAAAGTATATATACTCCTTATACTATTCTATTATAGTAGAGAAAATAAAGATATTATCGAGGTAGATAACTATAAAGATATCTATAAATTTCCTAAGAACCTAGTTAATTATATTCTGGAAAGTAGCTAGGGTATTAGTGAGACTAAAAGGTATAACGAGGTACTTAAAATGTCTTTTATATATTCTGAAAGTAGTTAGCTCTGTAAAGAAGTTATTATAACTTATTAATTAAAGGTAATAGGTACTAGTTCTTAATTATTATTTTGTTAAGCATTTAGTAGTTAATATATAGTTATAGTTTGCTGTTCTTTTTAGGTATGAATAGGATCAGGCTTCCTGCTAGCAATGTTAATTCTCTGATATAGCCTTTTTCGAGGTTTTTGTTAAGGTATTTATTAAGGGCTTCTATTTCTATTAGGTTAAGTCTGTAAATTTTATTAAATCTAAGCTTTTTCCCTTTCTTAATAGGGATTTTATAATTGAAATTAGTATATAGTAGCAGTCTAGTTTCTAGTTTAGCTATAAAGAGTTTCTTATAAACTCTGTATTCTTTTAGGATAGATAGAAGTAGATTATCTTTTTATTTAAGATCTATTATCTTTAATAGTTATAATATAGCTTCTTTTGCCTTAAGGTAGTAGATATATTGTTTTACTACTCTTTAGTATATAGATCTGTTTAAGGCCTAGGTTCTATAAGGCTACTTAGAGACTAGATCGTTATTATCTTAATAGAGTTAGCCTATTCTCTAATCTATCTATAGGTTATTCTTCTCTAGCTATAGTATTCCTAATATAATATTATATATACTAAGTTTAGTAATATTAAATTAGAGTTATTCGTTTCGATCTAGGTAGCTTATCTTAAGGGGTATAGTCTTATTTTTAATAGTTCCTCCTTTATACTAGACTTATTCTCTTTTTATATTACTGAGCTAGTATATATATTCTTTTTTTTACTATAGTAGTTATAATCTGTTTACTGCTTAGAGTGATATAAAGTTTATTTTAGCTCTGCTATTAATAAGTATAATAGTTATAGTGTTATTAATAGTAACTATAAGTTATAAGTATACTTTCTAGTCTAGGGATACTAGATATATAGATCTTATCGTTATTACCTGTCTTAGTCCTTTATTAGTAGGTAAGTCTAGTTTTTTAACTACTCTGGCTGTCTAGGGTAGGTAATTTGTTTTCTTTCTTATTATGCTTTTATAAGGCGATTTTCCTAGAATTAGAGCTTTAGGAGGCTTAATCCTTCTTATAGGAGTCTGTAAGCCTTAGCCTTCTGGGTTATATATATAAGGTATTTATCCTTTCAGCATTCTTCCTATTTTATTATATTATTATGTTAATATCTTATAGGGTATTGCAGGCTTAGGCTGAAGGTTGCTATATTATTGCTGAATATAGTTATAGTCTATTTAACTATAGTATTTTAAGTATAGATACTCTAGATAGGGTTCTTATTATGTTTTTTAGAGTAGAATTAGTATTTATATTTATCTCTGAGATATTCTTTGTATTTATTAAAGAAGTATTATAGCTAGAAGAGGTTTTAGTGGTTATAGTAGTCGTACTTAAGTACGGGGTAATCTTCTGTATAAAGCTTTAGGGTGTAGTCCTAGTCTCTTATATTAGTAGATATCCTATAGAAATATTATTATTAGTTATCACGGCTTATATTGATTATCTAGTGCTAGATAAACTACTAAGTCTCTTCTTTATTATTAGATTCTTCTTTAGAACTAGTGTTATCTATTCCTAGGATTAGTTTATTATAATGTCTTATATTTTGATTTATAATATTAGTAGGAGAGTTAGAATTATAGGGGATCCTATCTAAATTAAATCTAGATTTAGGTTTACTAAAGTTCTAATTACTAGTAAGACTAAGTAGTTGCTGTTTTTCTAGGGGGTTATGTTAGTGTTTAGGTTCTTCGTTAGATTCTTCCTTAACCTGTTTTTCGAGTTCTTAGTTAATTTGCTCGATTTTAGTAGGGTTTCCTTATATATTTCTTCGTTATTTGAAGTATACTATTAGGACACTAATTTAGCAATACTATATAATATTGTTTAGTTCTTCTTATATTTATTATAGCTAGAGTGTCTATGCTATTTCGAGGTGTAGGATTCGTTGTTTGTTATTACTTATAATCTGCTATCTTGCTTTATACTAATAGATCTAGTTTATTTCTTACTAGACTTAGGTTTCTAATTCTTAGATTATTTATTAGGTTTCTATATTATAACCTATAGGGTTAGGGTTAACTATGTTAAGTTATTAGATATAAAGCATTTCGTTAAGTTATTTAGTAGTCTTTCTAACTAGTTTGCTATTAGCTTGGGAAGCTATTGCAAAGGTCTTAGTCTTAATCTCTAGAATAGTTATATTATAGCCTGTTCTTCTATAGTCTAGGTTAATAGGCTAGTGTCCTATAGCTTCCTTATTACTACGGTAGGTAAAGCAGTTATTATTATAGTATCTAGTCTATAACAGGGATACGTAGGGTGCTTTAGTTACTATACTGACTTATTTAGTTTATTTAGGTATAGGTTTCTAACTAAGCTTCTTAGGTTATCTGTAGTCTTTAGCGATATATCCTATTTTTTTATACTTATAGTATCTAGGGTTCTATAGTTTCTTACTATTGCTTTTTACAGTAGTGCTAAGATCTATAGGTCTGCTATGTTATCTATAGGAAGTGCTTTACTAAGTGTTATTCTAGTTATTGCAGGGTTTATTATCGTTCTGCTAGTTATTAAACTTATTCTATAGCTGCTACTAATATTTACGTCTAGAGTTTAGGTTTTATCGCTTATCTCTTTATTCTCTTTATTATTTATAGAGGTAGTTATTTATTTTAATAGTGAGTTCTACGTATTAGAAGAAGTTTTCTAGTTAATGAATCTTAATAATCTTATCTTTAATCTTATCCTTAAGTCTTTAATAGAATATAAAGATCTTAGTTTCTTTAGTAAGATTAAGTTAGATACTAAGTTATTTACAGTTAGTAGAGTATTCTTTAGTAGACTTAGTCTATCTAAGCTAAGCAAGGTTATATTTAGCTTATTATTTCTTATTAGTGTCCTAGAAGAGAGACTAAAGTACGTCCTTAAATCCCTAGAAATTAGTATAGATATTACAGGTCTCTGTAGTATACTTATTAAGGGTTTTATACTTAAGATATTTCTTCTAGATTAGTTTAAACTATTTAAAGGCTTTTCTTTAGAGATAGGTAGCTATATATACTACTTTTTCAGTTTTATTAGTAAAGTCTCTATAGTAGAAGTTCTAGTAGTTCTTAACTTAGATTAGGAAACCTTAAAGGTTCTAGGGGTTCTATTATAAGTAACTAAGGTGCTGAGCTTAAGTTTCTAGTATCTTCCTATAGAGGTAGTAATAATATTAGTAGTAGCCTAAAGAGTATTAACTTTATTTTAAAGTTCCTATATGAAGGGGTTATTGCTCTGTCTTCCTAGGTATATGATTTTATTTTCAAGGTTCTGAAATCGTTAGGGTTTATTACTAAGTTCTTAGATTATATTCTTAAGGCCTTAGAGTTTATTAGCTATTTTATTATATATAGTTTATATCTTAGCTATATTATTATCTCTTTTCTTAACTTAGGCTTAGAGCTTATTATAAGTTTCCTTTTTAAAAGTAACCTTATTATCTAAGTCTATAGTTATTAGAGCTTCCTTAAGTTCTTTAGCTAAGTTTCTAACTAGCTGTTTAGAGGAGGAAGAGTTTCCTAGAGTAGGTGACTTAGCAGAGGCGTGAGAGGATATCTTATCTATACTATTAGTAGGTTTTAATAGTTAATTTACTGAATAGGAGCAATTAAAGTATTATAGTTAGCTATCTAATAGTAGGGTCTACTAATAGAAGCTAGGGATTAATATGTAGTAATAGTATACTAGGGTTATAGTCTAGGTTATAGGTTATAGGCTATGTTATAGATTAGTACTCAGAGGCTAAAGTGATTAGTCTTAGATTTAATAAGTATTCGTAGTGAAAGTAAGCTGAAAGTATCCTAAAGATAAATATAAAGTTAATTACTAAAGAGCTATAAGAGTCTAACTATAAGCCTAGCTTAGGTTATACTATATATAAGTCCTAATTAGTACTTTTTACTTAATTCTAGGTAATTACCTAGGTGTATAAAGTGATTACGATTAGTTAGTAAAACTAACTAATTACTAAGCGCTTCTCGCTGCGTTCTACTGATCGTTCTTATCTTATCGTTATATAACTTATACTATAGTTCTTCTGTTTCTAAGCGAGTCCTTGTTATTCCTATGATCCTGTAGTATAAATGTCCTGTCCTAGCCGCCTGACGCCTAAGTGGGTTGTTCAGCTGTTATCCTTGCTTTACGGGTTGTAATAGCAGGCTTACTCCTATTATTAAAATTAAAAATAACCTCAGAATAAGTAATTAATAGTTGCATAATAATTATTACTATAAAAATTAAGTAATTATCTAATAATTATTAATTATTAATTTCAGTTATTAATTTAAAAAAAATAAAATTTATTAGGTAGGTAAGTAAATATAAGCTTACCTATTTAATATATTTATAAGCATTTATTTATATTAATAATAAATATCTGATTTTATTTTACTTATTTACTACTTAGTAACCTCTTACTTCTTTTTCTCTTTTTTACTACTTTGCTGTTAATTAATAACTACTCTAATTTATTATTAATCTATTAATTATATTACTAGATTATTATTAAACTATTTGTAATTAACTAATTAATCTATTATAGCCTCTATAGCTGTCCTTTCCCTTTTTCCTCTAGGTAGTAGTAGTAGTCTTTTATAAGACCTTCTTAATTAGCTAGATTTATTAGACTTAACTAAGAAGTGCTATAACTGTAGCTAAACTAAGCTTATACCTAACTTTAAAAGCTTAAAAAAGGGGTTATTAAGACTTATAGTTAACTATCTAGTATATAAATAGTTTAAAACCTAAAGAGTAAGTTATTATATCTATTTTTAAGGCTATTTACTAATAGTTAATAATATGCTGCTTCTGTTTAGTCTATAACTATAGTCTAAGCAATTTAGGCTTATACTTTGAATTTTTAACTAGCTATTCTTCTTAAATAGAGCTTCTGTTTAATAATAGATCTTAAGAAGCAAGGTTTTAATAAGCTTCTTTGCTTTGCTTTTTAGCTTGCTGTTAGTAGTTATGCTTTCTAGAATACTCTTTACTTATAGCTTACTACTAGTAGTCTTTAAAATACTTCTTACTAAGCTTTTTAATCTAACTTTACTTCTTAAACTAACCTTACTACTTAACTTTCCTATTTATATTATAGCTAAGATTCCTAGGATATTTCTAATATAGCTGCTGCTTATACTTAGTAAGTAGCTATATAGAGAGACTATTACACTACTTATAGATTAAATATTAAGCTATCTTTTATACCTTTTCTATCTACTCTAATACAAAGCTTTAGTGCTTAATCTAGTGCTATAAGAGGTATACTATTAAGCTTATTAGTATTACTATAGCTCTACTTTATCTATTAAAGATATCATATATTTTACTCTATAGCTTATTATCTCTTTGAAAACTATATATATATATATATTGCGTTGCTAGTATTATAGGTTAGAATATAGAAGATAAGATTAAGTAGTGTATTTATGCTATAGTATTAGTTATATTCTCTTTCTTAATAATAATAATAAAGATATAAAATACTTATATTACTTTTAGTATTAACTTCTTAATATTAGAGATAATATATTTTCTGATAAGGTTAGTAATAATATCTATTAAGGAGAGCTCTTTTTGTTATTACTAGTTTAAGTAGCTTTCTATCTATATCAGCAAGCTAACCTAGTTAATTAGACTTAAGGTTTCTATATTCTAATCCTGTTTTTAATAATAACCTTAATACTAAAGTAATTATAGATATTAATATATAGCTTATTAAGAACTTCTATATAAAGCTTAATATAGATATTATAGAAATATATTTCTAATATTATTAGAGGTGGTTTAATATAGGTTTAAATATTAACTCTATTTGCAAAACTTACTAGACTTATAATTAAGGTTAAGAAGTTTATTTCTTTAGTGCTGCTAATAACTTATATTTTTGAGATATTTTTAACTACTTTTCTAAGCTTACTTATATTAAAGAGATCTTTATTATAAAAGTTTACTATGCTGTTAATTTCTGCTAAGTTTGTAGCATTTAGTATACCTATAAAGGTTATATTATTAACTTCCTTTATAATATAGCTAAGGTATATAACTAGCTTCTTTTCTTACTTATAGACTTTAACGTTATTATTCTATACCTTTCTAATATAGATAAGAACTTTTATATATATTAGTAGTTCTGTTAATAGTTTACTATTTATAAGAACTATATTTATATCTAGCTGTATTATCTCCTTAATAATTACCTAGGTTATACTGATATTATTATTAATAAGGTAAATATAAATTAGTTGCCTAATAATAGTAGTATAATAAATAATCTCTTATAATAGTTTTTAGATAAACTAAATAAAGATTTTAATCTTAATACTGAATATAATACAGAAGATACTAATAATATTGCTCTGTTTAATATTAAAGCAGATAAGTTTAATCTGGAGCATCTATATAGTAAACTGAATACTTTTCAGCTTACTGTTTAGTATTATATTAAGATGCTTTTATTTAGAGCTACTTCTCTAAATAACTTAAATAACTTATAAGCTTTGTTATCTTTAGTATTTCTTATACTCTACTTTAACAGCTTTAGAGAGTTTATTTAGCTACACTTCTAAAGTATTAACTACTTAATATATATATAATATATTCTTAAGTATAAGGATAGTTAATTTTCCTACTATTCTTACTACTGCTTTATAGTTTTTAATATACTAATTTATAAGAAAACTATAAGTAGAAGTGTCTATTTTACTAAGTATACTAGATAGTTAGAGATAATATTTAATAACTTTTGCGCTGCTTTTGCTAATTATATACTTAAGTTAAAGGCTATTTTAAATTCTATTATTTACTTTAGGGATATTCTTAAAGGTATTTAGATATACTAGCAGATAAAGTAGAGTTAACTTAAGGCTACTATATATATTTTAGGCTACTTTTCTGCTTTTATTATATTTAGTGCTGCAGATTATTATTAGTATTATTTACAGAAGTATATACTAAGTTTTAATAAGTAATATTAGGCTAGCTAGCTTTAATAAGTTTAGATTATATAGAATAACTTATAAAATAATCTATATATTGCAGTATATTTTTTTGTTTACTATTCCTAATTATTCTGAGATAAAATGTTAGTTAAGAAGTATAATATTATTAATTACTAAGATTACTTTAAGTTTTAGAGCTGTAGTAATATATATAACTACAGTCTATATTAGATTAGAGATATATCTATATAAGATATATTAATAAAAGAGTTTTATAGCATTTTTGCTTAGGGTTAGAGCTACTATATTAATACTGTTAACTCAGAGCTATATTATTAACTAGATATCTAGAATAAGGCTAATCTTCTTAATATTGCTAGGCTAGATATGCTGCTTTCTAACTTTATATTCCTATTAAGTGTTATTAACTGCGTGCAGCACTATATATATAATAACTATTATTAGCGTAAAAAGAAGGAAACAGATAAACTTAATTATTATTTCTATTTCTCTATCTCTGAGCAAGATATTGCTATAGTTACTTATAATATTAACTTTCACTTCTTTATATATACTAGGAAGTGTAATAATAATATACTTAATAAGTTCTCTTCTGCTATTTTTATTAGCTAGCTAGCTAATACTAGTATTACTCTATATATAAGTGCTTATGCTGTTATTAAATATATTAGTAAGTACTATAGTAAGATAGAGACTAAGTTAAAGGGTTATCAGGAGATTTTAAATAAAGTTCTCTTTTTAGTTAGTTTAATCTAGCTAGTAGTTTTGCTTGCTGCTAAAATAATAAATAAGCTTATTACTGAGTGTGATTAGAATGCTTAAGAGGTTTACTATATTTTCTTATCTTAACTTTTAGCTAAATATAGTTAAGTTATTATTTTAGTAGATTGTTAGCCTTCTGATTAAGTTAACTAGGATATTAACGTTATTATAGATAGCTAGATATACTAAAAGAGGAGTATTCTTAAGAAGTATTAGAACTACTCTAATAATAGTCTCTAAGAGAGTATAATATTTATCTACTTTATCTAAAATATTAATACTATTTATAACCTCTAGTATAAGTTCCCTTAAGTTAAGGTATATATTATTAACTACTTCTCTTAGTATAAGAAGTCTAACTTTATATACTTTGAGAACTATTACTAAGTTAAGTTAATACTTAATTATTTTTTTTACAACTTAGATAAGCTGTTAATAATTAAGAGTAATTGCTTTAAAATATATTAAGAGGTATACTTAGCTTGCTAGGAATTCTATAATAACTATACCTTAGACTTCTATAATAGTCTTAAAGAAGACCTCTCTGAAGATAAGTTTGAGGATACTGAGGCAGAGGATTAGATATATAATACTGACTAGTAGGAGCTTGCTACTGAAGTTTCTTAATACCTCTTTAAAACAGAAGAGATTAATATTTTAGGTAATTAACCTATTAACTTTAATTATAATTAGTCTCTTTATATTAGCTAATATACTAATAAGTTTAACCTAGCAGACTTTTAGCAAACTTATAGAGATAACTAAGCTAGTATGCTTTCTAATACTACTGAGAAGTATACTAAGGTAGATATTAACAACTTTAATCCTTATTAGTATTAGATCTTTAACTTAGTTATAGTTTATTATACTTATATTTAAAAGTATTATAGTCTACTATAACTACTGCTATATATTAATAGTAAAAGAGGTATTAGTAAGTCTTATATTATCTATCTTCTCTATTATACTTTTAACGAGCTTACTAATAATACTAGTAATCTTATAATAATTATTATACTAACTAGTATTATAGTAAATAGTATTAGAAGCTCTACTCTTTATAACTTTCTCTACCTGCTTATTACTTAATTACAGTTTCACCTGCTAATTAATACTAATATTATACTATTATAAGCTATATAGAGATTAATCTAATATTTTGTTATTAATAAGAAGTTAATAGTTAGTTTATAAATCTTAGATAGCTTAATAACTAGTTTAGATAAATCTTTTTAAATAATACTAACTTACTTTTTAGAGGCTTTAATATCCTGATTATAAGTAATTTCTTTTAACTCCTGCTAGTTATAGAAAAGCTGCTCTATAATAGTAAAGTGTTTAGAGATTAATATAAAATTAATAGAAGGAATAACTACTAACTGTTTAATAAGACTATTAAGCTAGATATTATTATTTAATAATAGGGTAATAGTTAGACTGCTTTCTAATAAGCTTTAAATTAGCTTTATATCTTTAATATTACTCCTGATATATAGCATATACTCTGTACTTATATATATTAGATACTTTCTATCTAATAAGTTGTAAAGTTTAATAATACTTTTTATATTTTCTTTATTAATTTTAAAGTTAATAAGTATAATATAATAAAGCTTAAGAGTTTTATATCTCTAATTAGGCTTTTTAAAGCTTAGTATTCTAGCTTTAATATTAATAAGGTCTTTTTTGCTAATACTAGCAGCTTCTATACTAAGTTATTCCTTTATATTAGCTTATATATTATATTAACAGTGAATATATAGATGGAAGCTGGACTTTATAATATTGTTATTAGTATAATTTGAGATATTATTTAGGCTTTTTATACTGACTAGCAAACTTATATACTTCTTACTATCCTCTGTAAGTTTAATATATATAAGAGACCTATTAATATCTCTAGCTCTAGCTAGATACTTATTTTTTAAGTTACTTGCGAATATTATAAAGGTGTAGCTTTATATATATATATATAATTTCCTCTAATAAATATTTTTGCTATTACTATTTATAAAGCTTAAGGCTTCACTTTTAAGTATATAGTTATAGATATTTCTATATATAAGTTTTAGCTTAGCTTAGTATATATTACTATCTCTTACGTTAAAACTATTAATAATATTATATTTGAGGGAAACTTTAACTATAAATACTTCTATTATAATAAAACTGAAACTATAAGAGATTATCTTAATAATACTGAGCGCTATACTACTTAGTATATTACTTAGTCTCTAGATAAGCTTTTCTCTCTCTCTTATACTTAAATATAATATATTTACAGCTTGCTTTAAATAATAATCAGCTTACCTGAGCAAGTAATAACCTCTTTTATATTAAAAGCTATACTTATTAGTTTCCCTAAGAATGCAAATATACTTAAAGTATTAGCCTAACTTGCTAAGTATAGTTAGCTTTTTAAGTCTATATAACTTATATTTATAAAGTGTAAAGCTACTGCTTCTATACAGCTCTATAAGAAGATAACAGGCTAGAAAGATATATTTAGAATAAATACCTTAACTTATAAGATATTTATTAATATAGTTAGGAGTTAGTAGTTAAGAGGTTAGTAGTTAGAAGGTTAGTAGTTAAAAGGTTAGTAGTTAAACGGTTAGTAGTTAAAAGGTTAGTAGTTAGGAAGTTAGTAGTTAAGTAGTTAGTAGTTAAGTAGTTAGAAGTTAAGTAGTTAGAAGCTATTATTAATATCTATTAAAAGCTTTCTTATAAAAAGCTTAACTTATTATATTATACTTCTGAATATCTGAATAATAATAATATATCTTCTTTTTCCTTTTATTTTATCTCTTTTGTTATTATTTTATATTGTTATTTATCTTCTCTGAATAATATATTAAATATAGTAGTATTTTATAGCTTCTAAGCAGGTTAATAGGACTATTTAATAATTAATATAATAGGAGGGAAAATAAAATAGAATTAGTATCTAAAAAGGTTTATAAAACAACTTTAGTAATAAGATTTAATAATTATATTTTTATTATATTGCTATATGCTTGCTTTTATTATGCTTTTTAGACTTCTTACTGCTATAACTTCTTCTTTTTTTCTTCTCTAGATAATAATACTATTATACTGTATAATAAGCTCTAGCAGGCTAAAAAGCTTTTTAATATCTATAATATCTTTACCTCTAATAATAGTAATTATCTTATTACTTCTATTTACTTAGTTATATTACTAATAAAAATCTAGAGTAAAATCTTTCTAATACTGCTGCTACTGCTGCTACTACTACTACTACTACTTCTACTACTAATAAGGATAATAAGATAGCTAATATGCTTATAGAGAGTATATTATCTATCTATCTATTAATACTAATATTATCTAATATATAATAGCTGCTGCTAAATATATTATATACACCTTCCTCTCTAACTTTAAGAAGCTAGCTATTAGTATACTTTGAAAGCTTTCTAACTTCTTTATAAAGCAAGAGCTTACTATAAACCTTTATACTTATAGTATCTTTACTACTAAGAAGGCTTAGAATGTTCTAGCTACTATAATCTAAGCAGTTAGTAATATAGCTTCTATACTTTATATTTAGTATACTAAGAAGTAAGGTTTATAGTTAGTTTATATTATACTTTCTCCTACTACTACTAATATCACTAATAGTATATATACTAACTATTATTATAATAGCTAGAGTTATTAATATTCCCTTAAGAGTATATATAATTATTTAATAACTATTACTAAGTTCTAAGTAATAATTACTCCATAATTACTAATTTTTAAGTAGGTAGTAGCTTAACATCTTTTCTTACTCTAGCTTTAAGCTTAACTTCTGCCCTAGCTATAAGTTTAACACCTACTCTAGCTTCACTCTTTCTTTCCTCTTTATTATTTAGCTGCTTCTACTTTCTTATATTTACTAGCTTAAATATTAAGCAGCTTAAGAATAAATACTTAGTAATAAGCAAGGCCTAGCTAGCTAGAGCTGAAATTAAACTAAATATTATAACAGAGTAAGAGAGAAAACTTATTAATTATGCTAGACACTCTACTTCAGAAAGAAACTGTCACAAGCCTTTTCATCCTTTTAAGCTCAAGCTAGCTAGGCATATAATCGCTTATATACTTATAAGGACTTTTTATATATTAGATATAAAGAGTTTAAGCCTTATAAGTAGAGGAAGGTATCCTTCCTAGATAATAGAATATAAGACCTTAGGATTAATTATATTCACGTTGAAACTACTATTATTCACTTTATTTATATATAGTTTTAGCTGCCCCTATAATAGCCTTCTAGCTAGTAAGAAACTATAATAATTAGTAGTATAACTTAATATCTTTTTCTCTTATATAGATATTCTTCTCTATAATTTTATAGTTATCTCTAGTAGTAGTAAAGAGAAGATAATACTAGAAAGAAGATAATAATTTTCAAATTAATATTTAGTTAAAGTATAGAACTAGGATTTTATCTTTTTACTAGGTTTCTTATTATAACCTATAAGAAAAAGTAGTAAGAGGAAGAAGAAAGATATAGAGAATAATTTAAAGTAGTTAACTTTTATAGTAAACTACTTAAGTTCTCTTATTTTATTACTCTCTAGTAAAGCTTTACTCTCTAGTAATAAAAATCCCTCTAAAGATAATTAACTACTAAGAAGAGCTGTAATAGTAAACCTAAACTACTAAGCTACTACTGGAAGGTTATAGACTTTTTAGTAAGAATATTATAATTACTAGTATATTACTAGCTTTAGTAAAAGGTTTTATAACTAGATAGTAACTTTATATCTTATTAACTAGAATAGAAATAATAACCTTTTCCTTAACTTAGATAATAAGGCGTAGAAAAAGGGAGTTTATTTAGATTATAGATAGTTACTTTATTAGTCTAACTACTTTACTGTAATTACTAGTATTCTTAATACTATTCCTACTACTTATATAATATTAGTACTAAGAGGTTACTTTATTTTAACCTCTTAAGAAGAAGATAAACTTATCTATAGTAGTAAAATCACTCTATAGCTAATTATTAATAATATACAGACCTCTTACTAGTTAGTAGCTTTAGATAACAGGCTATTATTAGTACTATTTAAGTTTTATAATATAAGAGAAAGATCTAATAGAGGGAAAGGGAAAAACCTTAAACTGTAAGTTAGCTTCTTACTAGCTTCTATTATAGGATTTTTAAAAGAATAAGATTATAGTAGATAGATAGTTAGAAATAATAATAGAGTTTTAAAATCTTATAAACCTATTTTTTAATAACCTCTTAAAAGCAAATCTTATTTTACTCTACAGCTAGGCTACTTTTAGTGCTATAGAGAGCTAGAGAACTTAATATTAATACTAAACTAGCTATAGTTACTGCTAAACTAGTAGCTACTAGTAAGGTACTTATACTTTCTATAGATATTAGCCTTACTACTATAATAGATCCTATAAAGAGCTTCTAGCTAACTATCTAAGATATCTAATTTAGAAGTAATACTATTTTAAGTTCTAATAAGACTTAATAAACTACTAGAACTAGTTTAGTAAGTAACTTAAGCTTTAAATCTTTTCTAATAAGGCTAGATTCTACAGAGATATAGTATATTTTAGCTAAATACTAATAAGAAGTAAGGTATTAAGCTAGTATTCTATAAATAAGATATTTCCTATTATAAGGAACTAGATATTTAGATCTCTAGTTTTAATATAAAGCTTCACTTCTTAGGTATAGAGGTAGAGATTATAAGCTATTAAAACTAGCTTCTCTGTAGTAATATATTAAGCTAGTAGAAATATTACTTAGAATAAAGGAAACGCTAGTAATATCTTAGTAAGAGATATTATAGCTTTAAAAATATAATTTATAAATGTTTTGCTCTATTCTAGAGAGAGTCTATTAACTAGATCTAAAAGTATAAGTTTACTATTAAAAATCTTATTAGTAATATAGAGATATATATTTTTATATAAAACTGCTTTAAATATAGTTATTTCTAGATAGGCTTTATATTAACTATAATATAACTATTAATAATCTTCTATAATGCTTTTAATCTAGAACTCTAAAGATTCCTTAATAAACTAAATTTTAATAATATAATTAAAGATTATCTTACTTTTATAGAGAGGAAGTGTAAAGCTATCTAATACTAGTTAAAAATACTTATTATAATTAACTATATATTAGATATAGAGTTAGAGGATAATACTTTCTAGAGTAATTCTAGGCGACAGGAGAACTTATACTTTCTATATAATGCTTAGTAATAAGACTAGGACTAGCTATGCTAGCAGTATTAAAGTTAGAGTCTAAATAGTTATAATAATTACCTGAGGTATAATAATTATAACTAGAAAGATAGATAACTATAGAATAGTCTATAAGATAATATAAGAAACTAGAGATTTATTAAGTATAACTGCTTAGGCTAGCTAGACTTAGAAGCTTACTATATTTAAAAAGATTTTAATTCTAATAATAAAATTAACTTTCTTATTAATACTAGCTATATCTTAATAGATATTACTAAAGTTCTCTCTATTCTAGTTTAAAGCTTAGTACTTAACCTAACTAAAATAAGAAGTATAGGCTAGATAATAGATTCTACCTTCTAAGTATTAAGTAAGAAACTCCTTAATAAAACTGCCTACTTAGAACTAAGTTATATTATTATTACTTATAATACTAATAATAGCAGCTTATATAGATAACTTTATTAGAAGTATAAACTTTATTAACCTTCTATAAATATTATTTAAAACTAAGTAAATTATAGATATATATATTAAGCTAATAAAGAGAATAATATTAGTGAAATAAATATATTTTAAGTTTAGTATAAAATCTAATAATAATAGTGCTAAAAAGGAGGTTTATATTAATATAAATATATTTATAATCTTTATTAATAGAGCTTAAGTAATGCGCTTTATATAGAACTTAAAGTTCTAAGCAATAGAACTATAGAAAATAAATATAGTTAACTTTATATTTTAAGTTATAGAGTAAGTAATATTTAACTTCTATATCCTAGAGACTATTAATAATATAAGCGTTAACGTTTATATTATTATTACTATAGGAGTAATAAACTTATTTAGAGCTAACCTTCTCTTTATAACCTCTTTTTATAAAGATTATAAGATTATTATTAACTTTAATAAGAGCGCTATAAAGTTTTAATTAGTATATAATATAATAAGCCCTATCTAATTTAAATAGCTATATATAATAACTTATAAAGTTAATAATATATATATTATTATTATATCTCTATAAATTAATACCTTTATTATTATAGTATATCTTAACTTACCTAATAAGCTAAGCTAATAACATAAAGTCTAGTATTTCTAGGCTAAGTATAATAATATTATAGATATAACTCTTATTAATAACTAAAAGCTTATCCTAATATATAATAATATATTAGCCCTGCTTATAATTCTAAAAGGTAAATAATTAAGGTATATTATTAAAATAGAGCTAGAAGAAACTGCTAATCTTATTAAGTATACTAATATAGTTACTTTAATAAGTAGCTAGATATTATTCTAAGCTAGGTTCTTAGTTAATAAGTTTATCTGTATAATAGCAGATATTTATAACTATATATAGTTCCTTAACTAGCTAAAACCTTAAAAACCTAGCTTACTTATTATTATAGATAATATCCTATCTTATAGGATTTCTAAACCTACTAATATCTTTATAATCTTTAGTAAGTATAGTATAGAAATCTGTAGTAGAGATATTATATTTATAGAATGCTTAAAAGAAGTATTCAATAAATAGAATATTTATTATAATAAAAGGATTATCTTTCTCTTTAATAAGTAATAGATAAGAATTAAACTAGTAGAAACTTAGTAAAACTAGAAAGCTACTATTAACCCTTACTTTCTAAGTGCTAAAGATCTTAAACTTACTAAAAGTATTATAAAAAGCTTTATATTAATAGTAAGATATTATAGAGAGATAGCTTTATTCTAGTTATCTGCTTAATATTTGTTATTTAGAGAACTGTTAATAGTATATAGAAAGGCTATATTATTATAGATCTATAACTACTTAATAGGATTATAGTTCTTAATATATCTAATACCTAACTAGGATAATATTATAGTTACCTTCAGAAATAAAAAATATATAATAATAATAGATATTATAGGCTTCTTCTACTAACTTCCTATCTTTTTAAGGTATTATAATAAGATAGTAGTAATTAGTCTCTGAGAAATTAAAATCTCTAATATAATGCTAATAAGGTTTAAAAACTTACTAATATATACCTAGAGATTTATAAATAGACTGCTTTATAACTACTAACACTTTATCTATATATATATATTAATAATATTATTATTTTTAGTAATAATAATAAAAACTATCTTAAGTATATAGAAATTATTCTTAAGATCTTTAAGGATAATTAACTTTATATCTTAGCGAAGAAATCCTTTACTAGCTTCTTAGAAGTTAGACTTCTTAGCTATACTATTAATACTAATAATATATAAAAAATAGAGGATAGAATTACTACGTTCTATAACCTTAAGTTTCTAGAGAATCTCTATAACCTCGAGAGATATCTTAGAATAGTAGAATAGCTTTAATAAAATATCTCTTAGTTTAATATTATTACTAGCGTACTATAAAACAGGAAGACTTACTTTAATATAAAACTTTATAAAGATAACTTTCTTCTTACTAAGCTTAATAAATTAGTTTATATAAAAAGAGTATAGAAAATAATATTTAAACTAATAGATATTAAACGTAAGTCCTAGAATACCTTCTAAGAGAACCTCTACTCCTAAGTTATAAGATATTACTATAACTTAGGTAGACTACTCTTTTTTAAAGTAGATACCTGTAAAGGAGGTTTCAGCCTTATAATGTTTCAACTTGATATTCTTTATAATATTATAATAATAGACTTTGTTACTAATATACTTAAAGTTAACTTGCTTAGAATAATATAAATACTATCTAACTTTGATAAGTTAGATATATTAGTAATAGTAACATATAAATTCTTAAAGAAGATGTTATTGCTTATAGGATATACTACCTATAGTGCTAAGGAGTAGGCTAGAGTACTATTTAGAGGTTTCTAAGTAGTAGATTAGGGAATCTTTTAAAGGATTATTAGTAATAGAGACCTGAAGTTTATATCAGCTATCTAGATAGTAATATTTAATACTTTATAAGTAAAACTTCTCTTATCTATAGCTTACTACCTTTAAATGGATAGATAAAGTAAAAAAACAAACTAAATAGTTAAAATTATAATCTGCTTTTATATCTTTAAATTCCCTGAAATTCTATAGACTAAGATACTGCTATCTCTCTAATATAACTTTAATAACTTATTAATAGCTATAATTAGCTGTTTATCTAATAAGGTTATACTAGAATTTAAACCTTATAGTATTCTTAATATAGTTATATAGAAAGATACTTTAGATATAAGTATATTAGTCTTAAAGTAAACCTACTAAAAAGAAGTCTTATTGCTAATTAATATTATAAACTCTACTTATAAAAAGTATTATAATAAATACTACTTAGATATAATCTTTAATAAAGAGGATAAAATCTAGATTAAGCCTAGTTAAAGATTTCACTTACTAGGTAGATATAATAATAAGTAGATATTATACTAAATAAAGCTATTCTGTATTAAGTATATTATTAGTTCTCTAGTATATAAGATTAATATCTCTAGCTATTAAAAGATATATCTAATTCTATTTATTACCTAACTATATAAACTAGACTAGAGAGAAGACTTATTCTAATAAGAAATATTACTACTATAGCTAATAGAAATAGATAGTAGTAAGGAATAGAAACTAGATTATATTATTAGTAGTAGGATCTCCTATAGGAAATATAAGCTTTAAGTGGAATATTTTATATAATAGAAGGGATTTACAGCAAAAGATAATACCTAGCAAAGTTAAGAATTACTGCTTCTAAACTCTGCTGAAGTTATTTATAATTATAAGGTAAAGCTTTCTTGTTTAACAGTAATTAAGCTTTAGAAGCTTTACTATTCTACTTAGAAGTAGTTAAGATAACTTATTACTTTTAATAAGATAAAACTATCATTTAAGAATAATAGACTATTACTTACTTTAATATTAAAAAGACTTTATTTCCTTGTTATATAGTTAACACTCTCTTTTATCGTTTATTCTTACTTAATCTTATTATTCTAAAAACTTTAAAATTAATAAAAGGGGTAGGAATAACCCCTTAAGGTTATACCTTCCTCAAATTTCAACTTAAAACTTACTTTTGCCTGCTTATAATAAAAAATCTTCTATTAAGCAAGCTTACTACTTTTTCTTTTATTACTACTTACTTACGCTTATATAATAAACCTTCACAAATCCTTTATAATTACTACTACTTTTATATTAATAATAATAACTTTATTTCTAACTACTTCTTTATTAATAAATATAATATTATTATAAATAACTATATTACTAGAATTTATTACTGCTAGTATAGCTATAAGATTAAAGCTATAAACTTTGAAAGTAGTAATTATACTGCTAATATTAATACTAGTGAAGAGATAACTAGTATTAAGATGTCTAAGGATGTTGCTAATAATGCAGTTAACTTCTATACTTCTAGTATTATCTATATTGCTAACTACACTAGTATAGACCTTAGTAACCTTAAGATTATATACTAAATAAGCATTTTTTAGTTATTCACCTCTATTAACCTCTAGAATAATAATACTACTAGTGCAGAGTATACTGCTAACCTTAAGCTTAATAAGGTAACTAGCAAAAGCATCTTTCCTACTAGTAATATTAAGTTTTCTACTGCTTCTACTAAGAGTTCTGCTACTATTACTAATATTATTATCTTTAAGCTTTCTTATAAGGACTATAAGAAAGTATATAAGGCTGAAAAGGCTACTATTAAGACTACTACTAAGATTGCTGCTAAAGCTAACAGTAGTAATAAGGAGGATAATGCTAATAATAATATCTTTAATATTAAGAGTAATAAGGAGCTTAAGACTTCCTTAAAAAAGAAGAAGGCTATTTCTAAGAAAGCTTTTAAGGATAAATCTTTTTATAAGAAGAAGGTGCTTTTAGCTACTTAGAAGTTTAAGTATAATAAGTTAATTACTGCTGTAAAGAATTATATTATTACTGCTTTTGCTAACTACTTTAATAATATTCTTTTTAAGGAGGTCTATCTTATTATTAATATTATTAATAGTGCAGGTAATATTTTATCTAATATTTTTATCTGCTGTATTTAAGATATATTTAAGTATGCTCTTAAGGAGTTTAATATTATTACTAGTATTACTACTAAGGATTAGAATAAGGATGCTAATAGCAATCCTAAAAAGCTATAGAGTAATTATTTCTTTAGCTATACTGCAGTTCTTGCTGCTTATTTTATTGGTAAGTATAGTAAGGCTAATAGTATTATTATAAGCTGTCTTACTAAGCTTAATCACTTTAACCTTATATTAATTACCTTTTTTATTTATATTAATATTATTACTACTATTAATACTTATACTTATAAGGACTTTATAAAAGCTTACTAATATATTAGTACTCTTATTAATAGTCTCTAAGATAAAGTTTTTTCCTATCTTAAGAAAGTTAAGAATGTTACTAGCTAGGCTATATCTGCTGCTAATAATATAGCTTCTACTACTAAGAGTATTAATACTGCTATTATTAATAAGCTCTCTTTTTATGTTATTAAGCTTAAGTCTAACTTTATAACTAAGTAAGCTATAGCTAATAAGATTTATACTGCTATTAATAAAGTTAAAGATATAGAGGTTATTATACTTTATAATAAGATTACTGCTTTTTATACTACTATTACTAAGGTTTAGAAAACTAGAACTAAGCATTTTATAACTAAGGATACTAACACCTCTCTTACTAAGTATAGTTACTCTTTTTCTGTATTTAATTAATTAATAAGCTAGGAGTAAATAAGTTAGTTACTAGGAAATATAGTTAGGTTAGGATATTAATAGAGAAAGGCTAATTATATATAGTTTAAAAAGAAGATAGTTAGGATAACTGTTTCTAGAAGAGGAGTATTTATTATAAGCTTTTTTATCTTTCTAAGCTTAGGTTAGCTAGATATATAATTACTTATATACTTATAGGGACTTTTTATATATTAGATGTGAAGAGTCTAAGCCTTATAAGTAGAAGAAGATATCCTTCCTAGATAACAAAATATAAGACCTTAAGATTAATTATATTTATATTTAAACTGCTATTGTTTACTTTATTTATGCATAGTCTTAGCTGCTTCTACAGTAGCTCTCTAGCTAGCAGGAAGACTGTGACAGAAACCTCTTAAAAACACTTAAATATTTATATATTAATTTTCTAGCTAACTATACAAGATATAAAGATAAGTATATAAATATAAGCTTAACTAAGTTATACTTTATTTATAACTTCTATCCTTTTTATCTTTTAGGTTATATAACTTCTTAGGAGAAACTAGGCTACTAAAAAGAAGTTTAGTAGTGTTATTCCTATAATATTCTACTTTTTCTTAGCTTTAAATAACTTAAGAAGTATAGTAAAGATTAAAAAGAAAGATAAAAAGTAAAGCTAACTAAAGCTAAAGAAGCCTAAAAACGCTTATTTTTATTTAGTTTTTAAAGGGTAGGACTTAGTAGATTCTTACTATAAGTTAGACTAAAGGATTTTAGTAGCTCTTTTTAGAAAACTAGTTACTAAAGTTATTAAGAAAAATAAGAATTTTATAAAAATAAGTATATTTCTTACTTATCTATTTAGTCTTTTTCGTTGAAAGCTAACTAAGCCTCTATCTACTTATATAAGCTATTTCTTTTTATAATAACGCCTAATACCTATAAATCTATTTATATAATCTATTACCTTAAAGTTAAAATACTAGAAATTTCAAAACCCTGCCCCTTTCTAATATCTATAAGTTTATAATAGTTTTAGCGCGTTTAGAGCGCAAGTTAAGAGTAGTGCAGCCTTTTAGGGACTTTACTACTATTAAAGAGGGAGAGGAAGTTAACCTATCTTAATTTAAAGATATTCTCTACTCTCTTTAAAAAGGTAGTTTCTCTGCTTTAAAATATACATTTAAATTACTGCTTACTATTTCTACTTACTTTACTACTATAAATAGCTTTACTTAAACTCTTACTTTACTATATGAGAAAACTATATTAGTAGCAGCAAGCTAGTAATTCCTAAGCATGCTTCTAGCATAGAGGCTTAGAAGCTATGCTCTAGGAGTTTCGCTAGAGAGCTTACCTACTAATCCTTTAGCGTCTGTAGTCTTATAAGGGAGGCTTTTATTATCAAAAGAGGCTAAGCCTAGCAATTATTAATACCTAACTGTAGAATAATAAATAGAAGAACAGCAAAGAGCTATAAGATATAAATAGACATCGGATGAAGCTGTATTTATCATAGCTCAAGAGACATAGGAGACAAGGTGTTATTTATCGGAAGCCTGCGGGAAGCGACTGATATTGAAGCTTCTATGCTTGAGCGTTCTGATTTGATTAAGTATCAGACGCGAGAGCTTCGGAAACAGCAGGTATGTAGTGCGTATCTCCTTTTCTACCCAGTGCTGTAATCCTGGGCGGGATCAAAGCAATAATAGATATCAACATGGAATCAGTTAGGGCGTTAAACTTCGAACGGAGTTACTTACCGTGCGCTGAGTCTATGGCGAGGATGGCGACACCTATGATGATCGTTTCGACGGCCGGGCAAATTCATCATGAGCCGAGCCTAGACTCGAGTGTACCCGAGCGGCTCGCTTTTGGAAAGACAGCCAAAAACGCGTGAATGAAAGCTTAATAAATGAGAGAAACGTGGTAGCATATTAGTCTAGCTCCATTTACCTATATTAAATCACCAATTAATTGTCACCCTTCGGCAAGCAAGGCCGAGTACAATTGAATTCCCCATCCCAATCTCAACTCGCATCACATAACCTGCCACGAGACCCTGTCACAGTACAGTGTCAGGTGCATCGCCATTCAGGCCGGCACCTTTCCTTTCTTGTCAGAGATAAGTATATTTCTTGTTCTTCCTGCTGAGTCCTATGCCTATGCTTCATTCATTGAATCAATACAGTCCATAATTTAAATACGTCGATCTTGCCAGCATAAGCTGTACTACTCATAACGTAAAGCTGCCAAACTCATGCTGTGCAAACATATTTAGATGCAAATTCCTTTATCGCAGTCCTGCGGCAGAATTAGCATTACCGTTAGGCAGTTTGAGCAGTGGGAGAGTCTAAGTCAATTAACTCACTGCGCGGGTATTAGCTTTGCAGGTCTGTGATATGTTAGTTCTCAAATGACTCGTAGTTGGATCGCACAACTCACGCAACTACCGCCTCCAGGCGGGAATGTACAGCAAACCTCGCGTGAAGCCAAAACAGGATGAGGCGCCGTTCGTACGACCTTTGACGGCAATTCTGCGGCCAATGTGATGACCAAAGAAGCAAGCCCAACTAGGTATGCGTTAATTTGCATGATGATAGGAAGGTGGGAAATGCGTAGCTAGATTTGACAGCCGAGCGATATAGTGAACAGGATTTAATACCAGGACTTTACATGCTGGCCTGGCTGCTTTATACTTTCTATGCGGCGGACTGACAACGACCCTAACCCACGTTCACGAAGGGGTGCCCAGTCATGTTTATCCCATCGGCTGTCACACTTATGTGCTGGCCGATGGGATACAACATTGACTGAGTCGCAGTCTCAACATGTGTTTTCTTTCCCGCCTTTTAAGTTTTCATTGTATAACACGCCACCGTCTGGCGTTGCAGTCTTTAAAGCACTTGTATGCTTCAGGTAATCCCAGTACCTGACGCCAATCTCGGTAGCACTGTAACCTTGGAGTACCTATGTTGACTCTATTGCTGTTTCAAACCTTAGGATATATGGCTCAACAGCAGGATGATAGAAAGGACATTGGTTACTTGCTCTTACTCTTTTCATACGACTTTCGGTATCTTTTCTCCCCCCAATTCAATTGCAAGATGACAGCGCTAAACTTGCAAGTTCATTGTGCGATGGACACGAACCTAATATTAAACGGGAGTTCAATTCCCCTTTCATCGACCTAAGCATGTAACTTGGCATAAAATCTGTAAAATCTGAGGTGCCTTCTCTCCGCTGCAATAATGGCGATGCTGAGTTCTGCAGCAATAAACCTGTGGGTGCGATTGTATGGGAGTTTTGACGCAACTGATGAGCCTATGCCCGGCGTATCTGCGGTGCTTCTTAATCAGTTTGGAAGTTAGCTGCAGGCTGGTATGCTAGTAGATGAGTGTGCGACCCATGCACGGTTTTGTGAAGTGCTGAATTTTGTCAATGACAGTGGACACAATCTCTACAAACTCTTAGTCTACTAACTCGGTAACAAAGTAAACTCAGTAGTGTGCGTTGTGTTAAATAACCAGGGGATGTCAGGATTGGAAATATTCTGTCGTGAATTGCGATCCCTACTCAGCAGGCAAGGGACGGTAGTTGTTTGCGCCTCACGATTCTCAACATTGACTTCAGTAGATTTTTACGGTCATGTAATATGGTACTGCTGTGTTACAAGAGACAATCGTTGTATTGTAACTGAAACCTTGGTCCTCGTTACGATGTATGCGTAAGCATGTGTTTATCCTCAGATTTGGGCTGGGATTGAATAATTAGTGTGATGATGTGGTTGCGGAATAGTACATTGCTCCAAGGCTACTGTTAAGCCTTGGCACTCTATGGAAAGGACTCCTGATTCGCAAGATTTAATCGTTGAGTAGGCCAGCAAGGCTGGTGGCTGACCGATATTCGATGTCGTGCATCTCGTGCTTTCAATGTTTCTATCCCTCATTTGCTGCCACAGCTTCCCGCAAATACCTACCAGCCAGCTCATCTTCCGCAATGTAAGTATGAATTACTATTAGTATGAAGCCGTCCATCCACCCAGGATACGTTATTGCTTGTTGCTGACGCAGATGATGCATAGAGAGCTCCGGAACGAGCTTTTCAGCTTTATGAGACGCCATGGCTACGACCACAACAGGCAGCCCCGATGCTACTTCAATATATCTAATCAAGCAATGTACTCCACATGCAATATTTCGTACATCCATGTAGAGCACCAAGACAACATCTCAGCATTGCTCCTTCGTGCCTGGGCTTAATTCGACAAAGAAGATTTGTGGTACGAACATACTATTGAAAGCAGGCAACAGCCGCCGGCCAACATGGCTACGCCACCTTACAAAAGCCAACTGAGCCTTCAACACGGGGACGAGAGTCCTGTTCAACCATGTGGAGGCGGGGCGCGCAACAAATGAGAGCGGCTAACAATTTCAGGGCTACAGCGTTGATGAATGCGTCCCTGAGTGGACGACAAATACCCTAAACTACGGAGCAGTCAATTGGATAGCGCGGACAGCGATGGCGTGTGTCGCTTCTCACATTCCCAAGGAAAGCGAACGAGAGCCTCGGTGGCTGTAACGCTGCTTGTTCCAACTCACAAACAGATGCAGGGGGTTGATTGATATGATGGGGTTAAAGTTCGACGACGAGTGGATACTTATGGCGGCCAGCAATCTATACACGCATCAGAATCGACTTGACGAAGCTAAAGACATGTATTTACGGGCATTTGTGACTAGAACGAATACACTAGGGACAGAGCACTAGCTGATGCTTAATTGTTTGTATGGTAATCTTTATTTGAAACAGGGCAAACTCACAGAGGCCGAACGCATGTACAAGGACTTAGTAATAGGGAGAAAAGAGGGTCTAAACGTAGATGATGACATCTTACTGGATGCTTTGCTTGTGGTAATCTTGACGATGAACTCGATGATGGATCGAAAAGCATTCATCTGAACCTCAGCTTGGTCACCGCAGATTTGCGTAACAGTCGACAGCAACCACATCAACAGAATCGCCGATACAACGTTACTTATTTCCATCCGATGGTAACAGTGATGCGTCTCAAAGCTCATTGACGATGTGGATATCCAACGAAATTCTCTTCAGGCTAAGGCATCAAACAACATGGCTGAATCCGAACCGTATGCCGACAATTTCCTGATTCCCACCATTCTCCACCGTCGCGAGGCCTCTTATTTCCCCGGCGAACGAGCAACGTGATCACCAACCAAGTCTCGACCCGGGTGTACCCGAACTGCTCGCTTGTCAGAACATCGCGGAAGAATGGGCCCCAAGAAAAGTATAATATATGAGACAAACGTGGTTGCGCATCGTTCGAGCTCCGCTAGCCTGACCCAGACCCCCAATCGTATGTCATCCTTCGGGAAAGGAGGCCTAATACAGTTGAAAGTCGTCCCACGTGGAATCGCGTAGCCTGCCACGAGACCTTGCCTCAGTATGTTGCTGGGTGCATCACGAGTCAGGGACGGTCTTTTTCTTCTACCTAGCACAAACTGCTTGTGGATAAGCTAATTTCATGGTGTCCATGCCCAGTCTTGTGTCTTGGCCTCATCCATTGAGTTAGTGCGGTCTATGATTTCAGTCTATTGGTTTTGCATAAGGTACAGAAGCCGTGATCTTTGCAGCTCAGAGCTTCGAAATCGACATAGTTTACAGATTATTTGATGCAAATTCCCTTGCGGCAGTCCTACGCTGATGTTAGTATTCCCGTAAGGCATCTGGTGAGTCAACTTATACTAACTGCAGCGGAATTGGCTTTGCAGCTCTGTCATATGTTAGTCGCCGAATGTCTCGCCATTGAATAGCACAACTTACGCATCCTTCGGGCGCTTGAGTACAGCACACCTCGCGCGCTGCCAAGACTGGGTTAGGCGCCCTTTGCTCGAGTTTTGTCGGCAGATCTGCGGCCAAGGTGAAGGCAACAGAAGCAAGCCCAACAAGGAATGTGGCGAATTTCATGATGGTGGGAATACGGGTATGCGAATAAGTATATTCGGAAAGCAGTGTGGCAATTGTGGCTTGGTCACGTCCTTGGTGGTGCTGGGCCGGCTACTTATACCTGTCTTTGCGGAAGATGGGCAGGGTCGCAAAAGACGCTCAATTATCCGGGCGCAGTTTCAACACGTCTCTAATCCACTTTCAAGGGTTGCTGTGTTCGCAGTCATGAATCTATTCGAAGCGCATGGCGTTGCCGCCGATGTCGCAGCGTCCGAACCACTCGTATGCTTCAGGTGATCTCGGTACCTGACTCTCACCTAGGTAACATCTTTCTTCCCTTCTAACTTTTCTTCTTTGCGGTTTGCCGCCTGGAGGCGCACCTTGTCATCTAGGTAGCATTTCCACTCTGATAACCCATTTTGCACCGCCGTAGTAGACCTATACTTCGCATAGAACCATGCAATTCATGTGGAAGGCAAAGGGCGACGATTCTAGCATGATAGTAACAGATACACCAGAAGCAGCTTGACTTATGATGCATAGATGATGGAATCGCGGTAATCGATCTGTTGCTAATGCGTGATAGCGCCCCCAAACGTGACGCTCACAGCCATAGTAGGCTTGTAGGGATCGCTTGTCGTCGCTAAGAGATTAGTAATCACCTTGACAAATATTGCTCGATTCAGGGAGCGCCATCGTCATTTACTCGGGTCTGACTCTTCAAATGCTCAGTTCATATCTCCCGTTTCTCCTGGTTCTGTTTCAACGGAAACTCCAAT
Organism: Colletotrichum camelliae; assembly: GCA_018853505.1. Classification (NCBI taxonomy): domain Eukaryota; kingdom Fungi; phylum Ascomycota; class Sordariomycetes; order Glomerellales; family Glomerellaceae; genus Colletotrichum; species Colletotrichum camelliae. The sequence goes on along the minus strand of JAELVL010000002.1, from coordinate 6,051,575 downwards.
TTCATTTTCACACGGATGAGAATCAGACGTCATAACAGATCGATCTATAGGTGTCCCTGCTGATTAGGTGCTTAGTTCTTAACTAAGGTATGAGTGGGTATCCATATACTATTTAGCACCCATGGGCCATGGGCATGGCTGCAACCATTTATCAAAGTCGACGGGTTAATTTTACTACATTCGTAACGTTAAGTAACTAGTGATGGAAGCGACCTTTATGGACGTAGTTCCTCCCAAATTTCCTTCAGCCCTCGATCACAAAAACCTAGCCGATGGTATAATATCGCAGTCTGCAACCTCATCGAAATGTTCGAACCGTCCCTCCAAGCGTTTCTTAGAGCATTCCGTCGCTTTGCACCTCGCCTCCTTTTCTTCAATTGATATCCATCCGCCTAAATCATTGTCTGTCAACAGAACACCAATGACAGGGCCCGAGTTCTTGCCATACCGTGGACCGATGATGATCTTAGAATCCTCAGTTGGCGAAGTGTTGGGGAAGAATTGGACCGAGCGATTACGCGCTGACCGCGGAAGAAAAATGTCCTCCTTTGGTACTTTGACCTCAAGCTGCTGATTTTCAGCAGCACTCTTTGTCGGCCCCGTGGCACTGAATCCTGGGTCCTTTGGTTTTGCATCAAGTGCAACACGATAAACGCTCAGACACGAATTGCTGACGGTCACGTAGAGGTGCGATGAATTCCATGTAAATGAAAACGGGAGCGTTGACACCAGACTTTTGACCGAGCATCCAAGGTTAACGCTCACGTCGGAAATCATCTTCGGGGGGGTTCTTGTCGGAGCGGTTGATGACAGCTGTAAGACCATGACATGAAGATTGAAACATATCTTGAATTTTGACTTCGACATATTCCCTTCCTGGGAGTGTCCTTCCTGAGGGTGTCTTGCTAGGGCCTCGATAGTGGCTACTCGGAGGTACCTGCCACAAGAGGAGAAGCACACATTCACGCAAATCTCTCGACCTTCGATGAGAAACTTAGTGACTGAATTGAACCGTCAAAAATGGATTTTGGGGAAGCTTACAACGTTGTCTTTTGGTTGACCTGATTTTCTGCTCAAAGAATTTGTTCCTTTGGAAGTCCACGAAGAGAAGGGTAGTGCCTGTCACAGGCCAAACCACCAAAGAGTGTGTGTTATGAATCGCTGGAGGCGAATCATACAGGAGACTGTTGTACTTCTTGCGGAAGTGGAACGCCGTGCTGGCGGGTCCGGTTGCGCCGAATTTGCAGACAAGCAACTCTTGACGAACGAGAAAGTTCCGCCTTGAGACAGCACCAGCAGGCAGTCGATTGACCATTCGGTAAAGACGATGACCTAGATTGAGGCACCAACGCCCGCGTCGCTCACACGCCCTGCACAAATCGAGGTTGCCGGCATTGCAAGTTATGCAATGGTACCACTCGCGCAGCTTTCGCCGGTTGCAAGCGTCACACACGACGGTCAGTGGTGGGAGTTGGATGTTCACTTGGTCTGTGTCATCTACTTCCCCAGTGACTATCTCGTTCTTGACCCACGGATCTTCAGAGTCGATGCTATGATCAGAGTCGTCGCTAGAATCTGAGCCCTCGATAAGAAGTCTTGTGAACGAATTGAGTGACCTAAGTGACTCTGCGTCGCTTGATTCTTCTTGGAATTCTGATAGCACATCATCGTCGTGCGTGTCGTTCCCAGCATTGTTTTCGTCTTCAGCAGACTGGACATCCTCTTCTGCTATTGATTCCGAGTCTCTTGAGACATCACTTTCGATTTCATCGCTTGATGATTCCTCGGTTGGCGTTGACCCTTCTGTCCAGGAGTCCTCAGGGGAGGACAGGTCTGGAAGGTTCTCTGACCCAAAGCTCTCTGAGGCATCGAGAATAGAGGAATCGTCATCCGAGTCGCTTGAAAGTTCGGCTGCGAGCATTTGTCTTGCTCTTCGCCATGCAGCAGGGCTGTCGGCTTGTCGAGCGACACGCCTCAAATTGGCTGCGAGCTTTGACATGCGGCGGGGTAGTTCATCTCGGCGCCTGGACTTTGATCTTGATCTGGAACGTTCCATGTCGCTAAAATGGGACATTCTTTGCCTGAACGCTCGCTCCCTTCTGACTTCGGTTGTATGCGTTTGGACTGGATTCGATGTAGGTCGAGGAATTCTTCTTCGACATACAACCACAACGTTATTTTGGCAGCATGCGTCCTCCCAAGCCTCCGAAAATAGTGGTCCTTCAGCAGGGGTAAAGTTCAGTACGTCGTTATTGTCTCTTGTACGGTGAAAAATCTGGCCGCCTATACGTAGAATAGAAGAGTCGGGAGACAGCTTTACTGCGTCTGGTGCCACCACACATGTGAGATCGGGAATGACGGGGAATGAGGTGAATGTAGCCGAACACTGCGTTGGATAGCGATCAATACCAATCTGTCCACTATCACACGGCATAGAAGCTTGTTGAATCAATCTCGGAACTGCAGAGGTTGTCCACCGTTCGATATGTACTCTCTTAGAGTCGCTACGGCCTGTTAGCAGACAGGTTCGTGGAAGTAAATAGCAGGTAGAGAAGGTTGAGACATACCCTTTGGTGCGAACCCAGACAATAGTGACCTCGCCACCATCTGAATTCGGATGCTGCATTCTGCAGCTATCGGTACTGTCCTCTGGCGTCGGCGTTTCCCCGAATATGAAGGATTTGTAACGTCCAGTTCCGTTGGTCGGAAAGCTTTTCCGGCCTAGGGAAGCTCAGAAGCATCGGTCAATTTCACCAGAATGTGGAGATGTGGGAATCAACTGCAAGAGCTGACACCACTCGGCCTGGAAAGTAAAATAGTCCCGGGTCAAGTCTGGCTCCTTAAAGAGAACCCAGTAGGGGAGTGTTCGTCTCAATGAGACGCTCTGGTCGGTCAGCGGATCAAAGCGCTGTAGAAAGTTCCCAAGCACGTAAATGCTTTGGACTTGGATGCACGTTCGAAAGTTCGGCGACAGCAAGAAAGACTTGACTACTCTCATTTCGTCAGCCGTCGGTGAAAGCCCCCCACCTCCCTTGGATGTATGTCGGTCGCAATGTTGAAACCAGTATTTGGCGGCGTAAGAGAGCAACTTGTGATCCGCGACGCTATCGCGATCAGCAGCGTAAAAGATCCCGTCTTTCCCCTTTGTCAACAGCTTCCCATAGCGTTGTTGTTGAAGGTAACGCAGACAGCAATCTCTAACAATACCGCTGTCTATCATCACGTTTGCTGCAGGAGGATTTGCAATGTCAGAATTGTCGATCAAGAACGTGCGTGCCGATGAATGGGACAGCCGTAGCAAGTCGTCTTCGGGCTTGTTGGTCCCGGAGGGGGTTCGCCGTACGAATGACATGCAACTGTCAACAATCTTGTCTAGACCCACGTAGTTCATGATACTGAGGTTGCCTCCATCACGTGCCCGCATTATGGCAATGCCCTCATTGATTTCAGACAAGCGTAGGGGACGTTTTGAAAAGGTCACTAAGGAGAGAACAATTCTGGATACTTAGCATGGGTTGGACGTTGGGGGGCTTTGTAGATCGCTTACCTCCATAAAGGCGGATGCTTCCTGTCCTTTGACGACCGTTGCTGAATGCGAGTCATGATTCTGGCATAGACATCCTCCATCTTTTTTGGAAGCCCCTTTTGAATCAGTTTGACTTTATCCTCCATATCTTGAGTTTCCATGCTGGAGTCGTCCAGTTCTGCGAGCATCATCCCAGCCCAAAGAAAGCTACCTTCGACTTCAGTGGAAATGGATGCCGCGATGAGAGACTTCAAAAAGAGGTCACCCACATCCTTGGGCATGCGAATCTTTTCTCGAAGGTAGGAGAGTATGTCTTCGGCGGTGAGACTGGCCGTAAGAGATATCTGGAGAACATAGTTCTTCAATTCTTTGGTCAACAAGTACTCCCTAACGGTGGAAGTTGCTTGACTGCTACACCAGAGACGTATCTTGCAACGCGATTCAAAGGTCTCTTTGAGGAGAAAGCCAATGAAAGCACGAAGTTCAGGCCCCAAAAAGGAAATTGTCTTCGCGGAAGACTCTTCCAAATACTCGGCTTCGTCCAACCCGTCAATGAACAAAAACGTCATTGGAAGTATGCCGAGAAGCTGATGAATCAGACTTTCGAGCTCTGTGGCGTCATTCTCGTTGATTGGTAAGGCTTGTATGCATTCAGGCAGCTTGTCGATGCCCATTTTGACCACAGAGTCTAACAGTTGCGATGCCAGGTTCTTGAGCAGACGAACTCTTGGCCATTGTTCGTCCTTGGTTATGAATTGCAACGTGGCAGCCCGATCACCAGATTCCACTGGAATGGATTCCATGGCAGCTGTGCAGAGAAATGTTTTTCCGGCACCATGTTTGCCGTTTAGCCACAGAATCGGATGTTCGCATTGCTGCGAAGTCCATTCAATAAACGATGGGTGTTTCAGAAGCCATTCGCAAGTTCCATCTGTGCGGTTGTCCTTGATAAGGTTATGCATCTGAGTATCCGGGCAATCTGTGTCTCGGAGACGACGTGACTTGTTCTCTGGTACCAGGTCCCCATGTTAGCGGGATGATGGCAAGACTATAGCCATGCGACGAACAATACTTACGAATATTCTCAAGTCTTTTGTTCCGTTCAGTGGATTCTCGATGCACCCTCTGCGCGTTTCGCTCCGTCTCAGCTGACTGTCTGTCTTTTGTCGCTGCGAGATATTCGATCTCCGCAGCACGTCGAGCATCCTCTGCCTTCTCTCTCTCCTTTTTAGCGGCTTCTCTCTCAATTTCTGCAGCTATTCGAGCTTCTTCAGCGGCCTGCCGTTCTTCTTGAGCAGCGCACCGCTCGAAAGCTGCCATTACATGCTCAGCCTGCAATTCTTGCCGGGATTGGTCGTTCAGCGCCGACTCTTGATGGATCTCAGCCCGGGTCGAGGCGTTCAAATGGGACTCGACAGCATTGCGAACCCTGCACAACCGGGTCCAATGGCCTTCAATATCGGCAAGTACACCATCCAACTCTCTGTTCTCGTACAATGCAGATAAAGCTAATTGCTTGTTTTAGCGAGCGATAAAGTTCGAGGCCACCAACAACCTAAAAGGATGAAAACACCACATACCTTGGCTTCTAAGGGTTTTCGTTGCGCAATACCAGAACCTCAGCAGACTGGAATGCGCTTCTCCTAGAATCTTCCTGATTACGTCCGCGCCATAAATCGATGTCTTATACACTTCTTCGCACGTAGATAGGTCTGTCAAAAGATATGGGAGGTTGTTGAGCTGACTAGATATCTTGTCATGGTTCTTGTCGTAACGACCCGCACACTGGTAAATGGGGACACAAGATAAAAATTAGTTACCCAGTCTAGCGACTTGGGGGAAAGGTACCCGTTACCTGAACGACGATCTTCAATCCTCCCCATATGATAGCCATAGGCATGGGTTGAACTTGGACTATAGACCATATCAGTGACAAGTCGCGGCATGAGACTTAAGAGACGCCATAGATCTTACCAAAAACCTCGATCACTCCAGAGTAGTCTTGTAACTTCTCCACTATACTTGCCAGTGGCCTGTAGATACGTCGAGCCTTAGGTGTCCCCGGACTTCGCAGTAGTCCGTTAATTGACAGCCGGATGTCTTGTACTGAAGCATCTTGGTTCTGTTGCACAATTTCCTGATAGAACTCCCACTCACTCCTTCTTCTTCTATCGTTTTGCAACTCCCTGAGGTATTCCTCAAACGTTTGGTCGAACCTTGGGGCACAGATCATTAGCAGTGGACGTCGATCGAGTCTGGAGTATGCCGATTTGGAAGTCGATACTTACACTGTTGAATGATGCTGAGCCATGTCGAGTTCCTGCAATGGAGTCTCAGAAGAGAAACCGATCGTCTGATGATTCTCGTCCACAATGTTCGTCGGTTCGTTCAAGGACGCGATGGACAAGTGTGAGCGACATGCCCAGGGACGCGGATAACGTACTTGCTGCTCATATGGGCAAGGGCAGTAATCTCTTCCACCTGCAATTCAACAGTCGGGCTCGCCTGGCTGGAGGTATAGATGTAAGTCAACCGTATGTCAGTTTGTCGAATCGTCTGCTTGGGACGCAAACATGTGAGGCGGAGGTTGGGCACACTTTCGCAAACCAATCGATTCAGCCACTGTGCGTACACCGCCGCTTTCATTTTCCGTTCATGCTGCAGTAGATAAGAGGTTGAAAATTGTCAAATCAAAAGCCCCAACCATGCAGCAAACCGACAGGTCACAGGATAAAAGGATAGATGGGTCATGGTAATGCCAAGTGTTCAGCGGAGTACTTTTCGCCTCGTAATGAGCCATTGGATCACAATCGTCAACCAAGACATCAATTTTACACTTTGAGAACGCCATAAGCCGGGCCTCGGCTTTTCCGATTTGTGCTCCACGTCACCTCATCTTGGCCTCGACCAGCGATACGCTGTGAGCCTTTACGTTCGCCTCAAAATCCCTCGGTATCACGCCATGCATTGAAACTCGTCTCATCATTCTATGTATGACTTCGGGGCTGAGTCCACGGCCAATAAAATCATATTCATCTGCATCGTTAGTAGCATTGGAGGGGCAGTGTTGGTGCAGGCGCCCAGAAGGCGTCCGCAGCCTGTTTCCACATCTCAGGCCATGTCGACCACGAATGAGAACAAGAGAATCCTGCAGCCCAACTTCAAGACCACTTGATATGTGTGTCGCATGAGGAAGATGCGAGAATATATGGCTTTACACAGGCAGTCTTAAGCACTAAGTGATCCATCTCATAAATGTAGTGGAAATTTATTTGCTGCTTCTGGATTATCTTTTGTTGACTTGGCTCCTTTCAACAGCTGTGCAGCCGTTGCTCATTATCTACGGCTAGTCATCACTGGCCATGCCTCCCCCATCCATCGTGGTGGATAAACTTCCATCGGACATGGAGTCCCAGCCCGGAACAGCTGGCTTGGCTGATCCAACGGCGGGAAGCACCTTGAACACCGACAAGGGCGCCGAAATTGAAACAAAGCCAAGGACGAAGATATTGAAGGTAGACCGAATGTAAGTGCTGTCAGTCGCAAGTGATGGTATGCGCTAATTGAAAGAAGCTGGGATAAGTACGTTTTATAGCACGGCTTCCTATCTGACTGAGATTCGATACAATTTTAATGGGACATCCTGATCACACTTAGTGGAGTGGTTAGAAGTCATAGGATGCACTTCATTCTAACAACTGTGCAGGAAAGCGCGAAAGTTCCGCTATGTCAAGACTGCGAAACCCAAAGCCAACAAGAGGTTCAGCCGGAACGTAGTGACTGTTGCACGCAACATCAGTGTTCAAGGTGTTTTCACGGGTGAATATCTCGTCGAAATTCGGGCGCAATTCCTTCCAGCAATATTTACCAATATCTATCACGGCATTGAAGGAATAACCTTTCCCGATCTCATATCTCTGGTGCGAATCATGTCAACTTCCCAAGGTGGGTAATCAATGCTAACAAACGTTAGGACACTGATGAGCTTAGTCTCATTTTCCACGCTCTTCCAGAGCTTCAATCGAAGCTGGAGATGGTCGAGACAACTGAAGATCCCGTCAAGGAGTTGGTCTTCGAGTTAGAAGCAGTCGTGGCTTTCGCTGTCGATCACTTTTCCGGAATCTTTTTGTCTCTTCAAAAGCTTCCTCCCGGCCACATTGACTACACACATGTCTGGACGCTTTTCCGACCGGGGATCCTGGTTTGCAGCACGGACCCTCTCAAACAAATGAAAGTGTGCCGCCTGCGAAGTCTTCCCAAAATGAAGAAAGCCCAAGATGGTTCCACATTTTGGTCTCTCCAACTTGAGTATCTGGACTTCGACGGTGCTCAGCTGGGTACTGTAAGAACCAAGGGCTTCATCGAAGAGTTCGAGGGCATTATTCCGGTATCGTCACTGCCATTTCAGCCCTTTGAGAAACATCCAGACTCTGGCAGTTTGCGGGTGAAGTTAATCGAACGGGGTAAGAGACTTCTTGAGTTACACGGCCGGCATCTCAAGGACTACCAAGGTCACGCCCTGCAACAGGGTAGTGAAGGAAAGCTGGTCAAGTTCAATGTGAGCATTGAGAGGCTAAGCAAAAGCTGCGTCGAAATTTTGACCATTAGTGTGCTGACAAAGGATTAGTCCCACGGTCGTGTCATGCTTGATCCTGCCACGCTTAATCAACACCGGCCTATGAATAGCTTGACCCCATCTATACAAACACCGTTGAGACGGAAGGATCTCAAAGATGACCACATGATGATGCTGAATCCGTTGCTTTACGGTTTCAGCTTTGGCGACAAGACATGGGGTAAGAAAATCAATCTACCTTATGTTGCCGACTTGTGTGTGAAACCAGCAATAACAATACTTCTAGGCGCATTCGCCTTCAGCCAAACCTACGCTATTGAGTGGAACGATTCAATCATCGACTCGTTAGTTCTGCCACAAGATAAGAAGGACTTCATCCAGGTCCTTGTGCAAACGCATGGCAACCAGACCCCGGGTGGCTCTTTCGATGACATTGTCAAAGACAAGGGAAAGGGCCTCATTGGGTTGTTGGTTGGAACCCCTGGAGTTGAAAAAACCTTAACAGCTGAAGTCATGGCCGAAGTATCCCACAAAGCTCTCTACACCATCAGCTCGGGGGAGCTTGGAGAGGGCTCCACAAGCGTCATGTCTAGACTTGCTGAAGTGATGGAACTGGCCGAAACATGGAACGCCGTGCTACTACTCGATGAAGCTGACGTCTTCTTAACTGAGAGAGATAACACGAACTTGAGTCGCAATGCAATAACCTCGGTATTTCTCCGGCACCTGGAATACTTTCAAGGCACAATGCTTCTCACAACAAACCGCTTGGCCAGCTTCGACCCTGCATTTCAGAGCCGCATACACTTTTGCATCGAATACCCCAATCTGACAGTGGATTCAAGGGCTGGAATCTGGCGGATTTTCCTGAAGAAAATAGCCGACGCAAACATTTTGGAAGTTACCGTCGATGAAGCTCAAGTCCTTGCGTTAGCCAATCTCGAACTCAATGGCCGCCAAATCAAGAATTCTATGAGCATATCGCAAACATTTGCGTTGAAGAGAAATCAGAGCGTCACTCTAGAAAGCATACAGAGGGCTGTTAGTTTTTCGCAAAGTGGATGGACGCCGACCAATGTTTGAACAGGACGTTGTCTTTTACTTTGAAAGAGACCTGCACGAGCTTTCATATGGATAAACGTGGAGCAATTGAAATTATTCATGAAATTATACAGAATACGAACAAGAGAAGCGATTGAAGGGAAATGCTGGATGTTAATTGCTTATCGGCAAGTGCAAGGATTCAGTTCTAGAGTGCTACGTGACTCTTGACCGAATGGTTTCCTTAGGACAAACCGCTCCAAAACGACGAAGTCTTCTCATCCTACTTCGAAACTCTTCGCCGGATCGCCTTAAAAGTGAGAAAATTGGCTACTTGATGGCTGTCCTGACCAGGCAGACGTCCGGCGAGTGCCTTCCCAATCCGTCCCGGCAATCCCGCCGGCACGGCACACGCTCCAGCCCTCTTCCGAACCAGTGGAGATCGGACACATCCCCAGGCCGCTTACTTGCCTAGCACACCCGCATGACCCTGGAACACTATTCGTTGTTCTCGGCAATCTCAAATTTGCCATCCCACGCGGCTGATCACAAAACAATAGGGGTGGGGATCAGATAACGTCAAGCGTGGGACATTCGCCGCAAAATGCCTGGAAATGCGGGGGAAATATGGGGAGGATGGAGAGAATTCCAAGCCACAGCTGTCAGGGCTATCTCGATTAGGCAATTATTCGCCGGGTGGGATCTGGATGCGCTTCTTATACCCCGCGGATTACTTTTCTCTTCAAGGAGATTCGTGGACCGCGCCCTATGGCCAAGAACGCGGCGTCAACTTCGGGCGGGAATGGCTGTTCCTGAACACGCCGGGTGTTGATGCCCGGCGTTGGTGGGATACTTATTTAAAGGGTCTTCTCACGATGGGTTAACGGGGAGAGCCTGTTGCGATCCAAGTGTCTTTACTCTCATCACCACTCGCGTGTTCATTTGCCACCCTCTCTCTCAGAAGATCGAATAACCCACCATCGCTCACTGGGGCCAACCAGTGAATAGCAGCAAATACTCACCATGCCACACGCAGAGTCTCCCACGCCAGCCGGCCCTCCCACAATTGCCGGCGTCCAACTCCACGTCAACGACGACCTCCTCTCACCCAACGAAGTAGACCAACTCATCCCCTCATACCCAACAGAAGACCTCGAGGTTCTCCGTCAACGGTACCGTGAAAACGGCTACCTTCTTCTCAAAGGCATCCTTCCCCGTGAGGACGTCCTCGCCGCTCGCGAAGCCTACTTCAAGTCTCTCGAGCCATCAGGCGTCATCAAGCCCGGCACATCCCCACGCGACGGCATCTTCGACGATGCGAAGTCACCCGGCGACTACCCCGGCATCGGCGCCGGCAGCGTGAAGAACTCTCGGCCCGGAGAGACGGACCGGTCCGCCATCTTCGCCGACCAAGCCCTGAAGGCACACACGGAAGACTGGTATGCGGGATCCGAGGACGGAAAGGTGCAGGGCTTCTGCAACCACCCGGCCCTACGCGACTTTGTGGCCAAGTTCACGGGCTGGGGCGACAACACTCCCCGTCAAGAGGTCGCTCTTGCGAAACAACACCCCCGGGAACAGGGCCATCGGAGTCCACTACGACCAGTCGTTCATGCGCTACGGCGAACCGACCTCCGTCACTGCGTGGGTCCCCATGGGCGACGTCAGGCTCCAGGGCGGAGGTCTGATTTACATGCAAGACGGCGAGAAGCTTGGCGAGGAAATTGAGAATGAGTTCACGGCACAGGCCAAGGCGAAGGGTATGAGTGACGAGGAGACGAGGAATGCGTTTAATGCAAACATGATGACCACGGGCTTTCTTTGCGATGGACCTGCGGACTTTGGACGCAGGTACGGGAAGAAGTGGCTCGTCTCTGCTTACGATGCTGGTGATGTTGTGTTCCACACAGCGCACATGGTTAGTCGGCTCGCAGCACTCATTTCACGTCATCGTTTGCTGACCGAGGCTCCAGATCCACGCATCAACGAAGAACTTTGACCCTGAAGGGCGTATTAGACTCGGCACAGATTTTCGGTTCGTCGATAAGAGCCGTCCCTGGGACACGGTGAGTTCCTTCATTCAACCCCCCGCTGCGAGCCGGTGCTGACGATAAACAGCGCTGGGATAAGCACTACAGCTTTAATGACGGTATTTGATCATCAATGCAGTATGGAACTGTAAGGAAAGAAAACACTGCATATTTGTCACAGTGTCTTGTCGGGATGACGCCACGACCAAATTGCATAGCCACGCGGATGAATTTGAATCATTTTGATTAGAAGCTGTCAAGCTCGGCCCATTGCTCTTTCAACGTCTTGACCAACGCCCCCGTTTTCCATTGCACAATATTCCTCACCTGTGCCAAGTACTTGATCGTGTGTTCCCTCTCGAGCGGATGTCGTATGAGATGTCCACCTGCACCGTTGTTAGCATGTCGTAGCAATCTGTCATGTCTGGTATTGATGGGACTTACAGAGAGACAGCATATGCGCTGGGAGATAATACGCATTTACAGCCTCGTTTGATAGTGCCAAACCCATTAGTATACACAAGTAGAATGTTATCTCACGCTTGCGATTTCAAAAAGTCAGCTTGAAGATCCTGCCAGGCGTGCAGCACATGTGACTTGCCTCGCTGTCGAATCGCTTCTTGGTGCCCTCGAAACCGACCATTGAGTTTGAGCTGTTGTAGTCTTGAAACCTGAAAATGGCCTTTGAGGCATAGTAATATCCTAAACCAACGGTTGCTAAACGCCGAAATGAGTGATTGTTCTCATCGTCAAATGCTTCCAGGTTTTGTGACCAGGACCTCAGCATGCACTCACCTGGACATGCACTCATCCACAACACCGGAAACGGCTTCCCCCTCGCCAGATCCGGCCGATCATAGAACAGCGGACGAAATGACACTGGCTTGTCCCGATACCAGCCTTCAACTTCACCCTGAAGCTCCTCCCAGGCGGCGGTGCTGCTTGCCAGAAATCCCGTGCCATCATCGGGGAAGAAGAGCTTCAACACCTTCGCGAACAAGTACACTATCCGATTCGCGTGCGCCGTGTCGTCGTTCATCCTAAACGTGGAAGACCTCTCGAAGTTCTCCAGGCAGATCTCGATCGGTGTTCGGCGGACTAAGAATACATACAGTGCCTGCCGCAAATGCACCCAGCTCGCCGCCTCAGCAAGCCCGCCTTGGGTGACGAACCTTGCAATCGCGTCGTGATTTAGCAGGTTCCGGGTCCCGCGTAGGTGGTGGTAGTGTGAGTCCGCCTCGTTGTCATACTCCTCGTACAGGCGCATGATGACGACGGCGGTCAGGAGGGTAGAGTCCCAGGTCTCTGGCGGCTGTGAGAAGGCTTCGATGAGCAGCTCGATGCATCGGTTGTGGTAGTAGGTGCTCTCGAGATCGGTCTTTTCGGCATTGTCGTCAGCTTGGGTGTCAAATCGGCTTGCCAGGGCGAATATGCCGTTGAGGAGGATTGGTGTACTGAGAGCTAGCCGAGGGACGTCGAGGGTGAACGGGCGGGCATCGTGACAAGCATCGATCTGCGGGGAGGGAGATTAGCCGGGGTGATTAATCATCAGAGAATACGTAAGTGAAACCTACCGAAGGAGCTATCCTCATGATGTACGTGCGGAACAGGTATGCCTGACGTCCGGTAAAGCCGCAGTGTTCGGGATCCGCCGGCTGTGGTCGCACCTCGACATCTGATATGAGACTCTCAGTCCGTTCTCGGGGCGCTGATCCGCCCTGAGTCGACGGAGAGTCCCCTAGGAGATACGATATCTGAAGCTGGGGCTGGACCTCCCCGGGATTCCATCCCCCAGACTCGGAGGCCAGGCCATCGCGGATAGAATCGAGATAGCCAGGGCTAGAAGCAAAGCTTGATCGGTGTGGAGGCTCAGCCGGCGGGCCCCTGTTCAACATGAACCCGATGGGTGCATTCCCATCACCGTGCGACCCGTGTCCGGTGAATCTCTTAGCAGGTGCCTCGCCAGGCCTCGATCCCGCAGGAGGAGAGAAGGCGAAAGTAAGTTGCTGGCTCTCGAACGACGCTGAGCCGTGCGGCGATGCGTGAGATCCGATGCTGCCACTCCTCGCGGCCGGCTGGGTAGACTGGGTGGCTGGTGACGAGGAGGCTTCGGTCCCGGTCTCCTCTACTGCTCGATTTGCCTCGCTCTTACGTCTGGCTGAACATAGAATAAGTCCCTGGCGTAATAAGACGGAACGACGTGAAGGGTTGAGAAGGAAGCCAAGGGATTGACATTGTGTATAAATTGCAACGGGATGTCTGTGATAGGAAAGATGTCCAGGAAAGGAAAGCAAAGTCACACCTCTCTGCTGCTCCAGCTTCTGGGCCTTATCGCCGACAGAGGCACTTTTCCTCGAGCTGCCCGGCGCATGCTTAAAGCGTAGTGTAGTATCAAAGTGACACTCCAAGTCCGCCTCGACGCAGGCGCCACAGCCCGTCGCGCCGGGTTGCACGACGCATTTGCGGTGACGCCGCCGGCAGGCGTCGCAGCAGCGTCGGGGCTTCATGTAGCTCTAGCCACCGGCCCCCGATCTGTCCGTCTGTCTCTGTCTCTCTACCTCTTCAAGAGTGTCCGAGTATCATCCGAAACCTGCCGCATTCGGTTCTCACTGTCTTGTCTCCTTCCGCCGGAAAGTAATCACCATTGCCGTGAGTAGTGGGGGTTGCCACAATCAATCTGGCCGGCCGGGGGTCGGGGTGAGGATGGACAGACAAACGTACGATTTTGGGTGTGTTGCGGGGAAGCAGAGGTGAATCCCGCGGGATACATGGCCTTTTGAAGACATGGCGGACAAACAGGGCATTGGTCGGGGCTCGGGATCGACGCTATGCGGGGCGGATGCGGGGTGAATCCCGAGGATAAAAGATCCATGCTTGTCGCTTGCTCGCGATTGGGTTCTGCATCATTGCGTTTTAGCCCCAAGCCAAAGTTGAGTTGGAGCTTGGCAGGGTCTCCATTTCAAGTAAAAGCCTCCGCAGTTCAGGTAAAACGCTCCGACCTGCTGAAGAATATGGTGTGTGTTGGTCGACTTCCTATCGTTTCTCATCTGTATGAAGTTAACTGGTGAAGCATAGTTCATCACTCCATTGACGGCTCCATTCATGTCAGGTGAGCCCGAGTCCGCCGTGACGGGATGCGTTGAGGTGTTTATATCCTTACGACAAAGATTCCGAGCCTACCGTTGAACCCCGTCAGATCTCCGACCTCACGATAAGTTGAAATTCCAGCCCAATCACACCACCACAACAGCAGCTGGCCTTATCTGATAATAGGTCCATCGCCAATTCACCTAGTATGGCGTCAATGGGAACCATCCGTTCCCCCAGGAGGATAGCTCCGTTGGAACTGTCTGAGACAGGATGTGAAGTTAGCAGACGGAATCTCTGGGTAGTCAACCCTGGAAATCCAGGTTCGTAAGGCGACATACATACACACACGTACGTTCCAACTAAGGTGTTTCGGGCTGGTGTGATTATCTATATAGTCTCCACCGTCACTGATGTATTTGCCTCCCAGAAGCCCACACGGGTAGTCTCCGTCTCCACATGCATCCTCTTTGATAACGCTTATCATTGTTGTGGTTGCTTGTGGGGTTAGTAGCAGCCCATCTCGAGGCTCTTGCTCCAGGTGCTTAGCGTCCTACTGCCGGCGGCTGAAGCCAGATCAAGGACACTGCTGCTTGCGCAGGCAGCGCGTCACGCCTAGTTAAGGGGCTCTTCATGACTCGCGATACCCTCGACTCAACCCTGGCATGAGGTCTCGTACCTGGTCCCGTGACAATCAGCAAGGGATGGGATCGTACTACATTCTGTGGGCGATCAGATACTACTTACTTCAATCGAGTTGTACGTTGGCTTAAGAACAAGGTTAGACTATAATCAGATAGCACCGCAAACCTCGTGGAATTCGCAGCATATCACGCCAAGTACAGACAAGCTTTTCAAGCATGGACTAGCCCACTCGCGGCGAGAGAGACGCCATTCAGACAATATTCTAATTTATGCCCAACGGGATATACATCCACTTGCTATCCTAAGTTGCAAATCTTCCGCGCCGGGAGGTTACCCAACGCATGTCTCGGAAACGCTTCCCCGGAACCTTGTCACCCTTCCGAATCTTCATCGAACCCGAGCATTTCGAAAAAGGCATGGGCTCATGGAGAAAGTGCATATTAAGAACATTGGTACATACTGTGGACTGGAAATTAGCGTATATTCAAGGCTGCTAATTTCGGATTCAGCTGTCGTCAGACGTGAACTTGGCTGAAGTTGTGGATTTCTCTCTATTTCACTTTCGAACCGAGTACATCGCATTTCTCGATCCACCGCTTCCACCATTACGAACCTCTCGGGTACAGCCAGCTAGCCTGCTGATGGGTTTGTGCTCAATCAAAGAGAAATTTCTCATCAATCAAAAGTTGCCCTCGGACGGACAATGAATCATTGCGCGCGTTATTTGACCCGCGGCCTGCCGAGACTCGCATGTGGCTGTTTCCCAGCAACCGGCGCAACGTGCAAGTCTCTTCCAGCATATCAATTGAATCTAAAAGCTGACCACAGCCTTTTATAATTCCTTGCGGAGGCCATCCATCACTCAGCTACTAATTACTCTGCTAAGTTTTGCAGCCCCGGTTTTCTGTTCTTTCACCTGACAGTATCCGATAATTCTGCGTTTCTCACACACTCCGAATCATCAGATTGGAAATTTCTTTAGTCAAAATGCTCGCGAGATACCTTACCCTTGCCGCGGCAGCGGCCGTGGCCGTTGTGTAAGTGAAGCTGGACCCATGGGAACACCACCAAGAACGTGCCGGCTCACCATAGCAAAACACAGCGCCCACCCGGACCACACAAGACACAATTGCTGTGTGCAGTACCAATACGGCGCAGCTTGGTACTACCACGAAGCCCTTACCGTAAATACCTGCAAGGACTACTATGGTAACAGAGTATGTCATCATCACGCGAGTCAAACAGGTTATTCATCGGTGTTGTTAGCTAACGTTCCTATCCAGGCAACCGTCGACAGCGGTACCGTACGCGAGCCTCCATGGACGCTTTGGGGTAGAACATGCATTAACGTTTCGCATAGTGCCTGCAAAAACCTGGAATCAGCATCGACGGCGGCGAGTTCGATTCCTGGTGCCAAACGGAGGCGGGCGAAAAGATGAGATTGAAGGTCAACGCTGTTGGTGCCGGATACAGGGGTAGTTGCTGAGGTCCGCGACTGCAGTGATCAGATGTATAATTAGGTGATGTACATATCGATTCAAGACATATCTCATCTTGAGACTCAAATTGCCTGGTCACGCCTTTCCATATTGTTTATATCAAAAACAAAAGATTTCATCGTCAACTTTCGTGTTGAATACCAGAAATGCGCACTCAATTGAATAACAGGCTACCAGCAACATTACATAACCGGAGACAATGACGAACACCAAGGTTGATAGCCGTTTGAGGAAACGGTTCAGCATGCCTCCTCCCCCTCAACAGGTCAACAGGATTAGTCAAGTGCGGGTTCGTCCTATGAAATTACCAGTTAGATAGTGTCAGCAGACCATCGCTCGACTGACACCAATCCCGTTGCTACACCTCTTATTCCGGTTTGACAAATTCATTCCCACTTGATGGGGGCCTCAAGAAGCGAGCTTCTGTGTTGAAATAGCCAATCTTACAAACACTTCTCGAGACTACTTTCGAGCCGACTCCAAAGATGGAACACTTCATCTCTCCCAACGGCAACCTCTGCCCCATAAAGCCCAAGAATAATGACAGAGAAGGAATTGAACGGAGCATGCGTGGGTACGTGGTAGGAGACTGCTTAGGCCTCAACACACTGCCACTGAGCGCCGGCCGTGGTGTTGCCGCCCGAAGCCGAGGACAGGCGGGAACGCTGAGGGAACGGGCAAAGCAAGCGCTCTTCATCGTCGCCCTGTTCATCCTTCCGCTGCAAAGGCAGCGAGTCCGGGGCCGTTCCGTGCTCTACCCATGCTACGAGCGCATCCCACATAGCAGTTGGCTGCCCTCCGACACCGCCAGCGCAGTGGGCCAACCCAGGAACCTCAAAGACGCGGTAAAAGTCCTGAGCCTTTGGGTCAAGCTTCAGGACTTCATTGTAGTAGTGCGTCGTCTGCTTCAAGGGAATTAGACCGTCGGCCTGGATCGGAGACGGTCAGTATGTCGCAGAATAATGGTGAAAAGTCTAACTTACAGTGCCATGGTAGGTCATGAGTTTCCCGCCAGACGCACGGAATCCAGACAAGTCCGCGTCGGTGGTCCCGATGATGGAGTTGAACTCACGGACGGACTGTTTGAAAAGACCGGGATAGTTCTCGGGAGTCAAGTCTTTCCAGGACGCAGAGGAGTTCTTCTGAACGAAGAGGGGGATCCATTTATCGCCGAACCCGGCGGGCGCGCCCTGGCAGGTGCCGTTGCTGCAGGCGGTCTGGGCATAGCCCAGGTCCGAAGTCTGCGCTCCGCCGGACGCATCGCCGGAGAGGCGAGCATCTAGGTTCGGGCCGTACCAGAGGAAGTCTCCCTCCGGAGTGCGCGGGCCCGCCCAGGTGGACGCCGCGACTACCGCAGCCGTCTCGCTGATGACGGACGTCTTGCCGGAGCAGTTGAGCTGCTGTCCTACTAGAGTCATCGGATCGAATGTGCACGCCGACTCGTCAGAGACGAGACCGTCGACGAGGCCATCGACGGGATCGCACTCTGCGATGGCGGCGGCGGTGATGTAGTCGAACTCGCAGCCTTCGGGGAACTCTCCGCGGGAGTTCATGAGGGTCTGCGCCCAGATGGACGCCGAGAAGAACTCGTTCCAGTAGATCGCCGGGGCGGAGGCGGCGATGCCGTCGTAGGCGTCCGGGTATCGCTGGGCTAGCATCATTCCCTGCCGGCCACCTTGGGAGCAGCCGCTCCAGTACGCGTACTCGTGCTTCTGGCCGTAGAAGCTCTCGGTGAGGGCCTTCACGATGATGGACTGGCAGAATGTTAGCATGGCAAGTCCGTACAATCACCGACACCAATGTTTGTGGTGTGACAGTGAAATGGTTGTGTTGCAACGCACCTGATCGTGGAGAGCCACGGATCCAAAGTTCTGAATGTTGTACAAGTTGACATTCCCCTCTGAGACCATTGCCCAATCGTCCGGAGTGTATGCAGCCTGGCCAGTCTTATCACTCAGCCCGGCATCGATGCTGGAAGCAACATAACCCTCAGCCACGGCGCCAGTCATGGCCTGGTAGGACAGGAAAAAGCGGCCCGCAATCCAGCCTCCGCCGCCAACTGACTGGATGCGGCCGTTCCAGGTGCTCAAGGGCAGCCAGGTCTCGACGCCCAGGCTGTCATTCTGGCCGGGGTGGGTGTACGTGATGGTGATGTTGCAGAAGTCGACGCCCTCGGCTTTGATGGTGGGGTGGTTATAGTTGTAGTCCTGCGATGCGGTCTGGGTGTAGTTCAGCACTGGGACCGCTGCCAAGGAGAGTATCTCGGCCCCGTAGAGCGATGGGATGGTGATGTTGGCGTCGGCGCACGCAGAGGCGGGAATGACTGGATACGACATGCTGAGTCGTCGGTGGAGGTTTGAGTAGAGAACGTGGTGAGGAGGTGGTAGGCTGATCTCTCTGTTTCGAGGATTGACGATGGGCAGACATCATATTTCTACTTTTTTTTTTAATAGTACTAACGAATGAAATAGTAAAGACGATCCTAATGTCCTGCTGAGATGCCCACGATCTCTAAAGCGAGAACGCGGGATGAGGTTCGGACACGGAAAGCTCTGATTGGTCCATCCAAGGATCACCGAAGACGACAAGAAGCCATACGCGGTTCCCCTGAGTTGATCCGAATTAACCCCACATAATAGACACCACAAACCTCTTTTAATTAGGAAACAACGTCACTACCCATCTTGATAACCGGGAACCGAGTTCCAATCGTACAGCTAGCTAGCTGGTGTAACGTGCGCGAACCATCGCGGTTAAGGAGCCAGAGACTCTGCGCTGCGCACTTTGGCTCGTAACGATTATGTTTGTCAATCTGATCAAGCCAATCACAGTCTGCTCAGTGCGAGCGAGTCTAAAGTTAAAGTGTACTGCGGGTACCTACATGTAGGTTAATCTTCCTCCTTAGTCTCTAGGCTCTTCGACATGTTTGGTTCTTGTGTCTAGCGCGGCTGG
The DNA here is from genome assembly GCA_018853505.1 of Colletotrichum camelliae. NCBI lineage: Eukaryota > Fungi > Ascomycota > Sordariomycetes > Glomerellales > Glomerellaceae > Colletotrichum > Colletotrichum camelliae. The sequence goes on along the minus strand of JAELVL010000002.1, from coordinate 6,032,219 downwards.
ACGACTCTTCCATCGCAGGCACAACTCTCTTGGGGCACAATTCCACGCAATCCAATATAATGGACAATAAACGCCGACAGCTTTGGGCTTGATGCTATGATCATACACCACAGGTAGCACATTGCCCAGCATCTCTCTCTCGGGCGGTCAACGTTTCCTGGCCCACTACTACAGGTTTTGAGGAGGTTTTGGGTAATGCTTTCCTGGCTGTCTCCAGATCGGAAGCACAAACTAATGCTAGGACATCGCCATCTACTACATGATTGGCATTGCCCGCGTCGCCAAAAGAGGACCATTAGGTGATGGGCTTCTCAGGTTCGCTGCGCATTCAGCGTATCACATGGGTCGCAGCGAATTGCGAATACAATCATGGGTACATCGAAATCTGACTGCTTTTGAGAGCAAGGAATCTTTTTCCCACCGTACAGGAAGCCCTCATCGGTGATCTCTACGGCGGCTTCGATGGTAGTGTAGGTTCAGGGTGGCGTGACCAACCCGCATCCGGCCGACACCAGGCAGGGCGTGCGCAGGCTTTCGTCGTGAAACATGCGGCTCTGTCTTCAATTGAAACAAGAACAAAGAGGAAACTCGTCATGCCGATGCTAGGAAAATGCCATCATATCTTTGTCACTTATGTGTGTATGTTGGGCCGAGATGACATCGTTGGGATTTTGTCGCTGCCAAGACTGAAGCTACAGGACTGCAATCGTGGGCCCTCAGCCGCAAGCCAGGAGCCGTCGGCATTGGTGTGTGGCGTAGCCAGACACAACTTCTTCACCGTCATTTCTTCACAGTCTTTGCCTCTCCGAGACTGAAAGCTCAAGATCGCGGTGATGTGATGGTACGGCTCGGAAAAACACGCAGTGTCCCAGTGGAGCCCACGACCTGAGCTCCAGCTCTGGGGGTTCCTACATAATCCCATGCAAATACACGGCTGTCTCTCCTCCCAAACTGCGAATATTTCCAGTCGTGCCTCAATTCGTAGCCCCTGGTCCTCTCGTTTGACGTCTCGCGACTCTCGTCTGAGCTTCATCCTCGTGGCTGGCAAGCGGTGAACAGGCCTGGGATGATGCTCGTGCGACCTTGGCCAGATGACAAACGGAAAAGGCGTGATTGGCCCACACCGCAAAAGTTATCCTTACGAGCAAGCGTCTTGGCATCTTACGTAAAGACGGGTTTGCGCCGATTCATCCCAGTGCTGGAAGCCAGCTGACATGGAACTCTCATTCTCAGCCTCGGGATAGAGTGATCGCGTGCGGGTTGAAGGCGGCGGAGTCAGATGAATGAATTCTCAGGGCGTTCTGCCAGGCCCTGCTTCTCATCCTCATCCGGGCTGAGAGTTTCGTGCGATGCGAGGCCACATGGCTCCGAGCCGCTCGGTTTCCGGCGCACATTTGAATCATCGGACGCCGTCTCCAATGATAACGGTGAAAAACATGCCCAGTATGCTGGTAATTCTGAGCGTGGAAGGGATGAACTCTACACCGCATATAAAACAAATTGCAACAAATTGAAGCTCATGAGTACTCGCCCGGCCAAGCACCTCCCAAGCGCCCAGCCACGGACGGCTCAAGTGACGCGTCAGTAAGGGGCCTGGGCATTTGCAGGGCATGACTGGGCGCTGTCGCCAGACAGTAACCCGTGTAGTCAGTTCAGTGGTCACGAACGACGAGAATCGGGTTCTTGATCTTGCGCGCCCACCTGATTGATGTCTTCCTCCCCCCCCCCCCCCCCCCCCGGATAAACAAACAACAGGACAGCACGTCGGAAGTTGAAACTGACTTATCGCAGCTATCGCTGGTGCTGGGTCGGCTATCTGATTCTTGGATGCAAGCCTTCGGAATAGAGCGGGAGCGCTGAGCCCCATGGGGTAAGTGGGAGGCCCATCAGTGGACGGGAGATGCATGGGATTCGCGACGGCGGCGCGATGTGACCAAGGCAGCGATGGGAAGAACCGGGTGCGGGGAGGGCATGGAGCATATGCAGTGACGTTTGGAGGTTGCAGCGAGGGGGCACTTGGAGGTTATCGCTTTTCGTGTTGTGTCTATCCTCGGCGCAAAGGAGGGCGATGTGTGAGATGTAATTCTAGGATGTGGTGAGAGCTGTCCGGTGTCAGCAGTGTCAGCTTAGGGACGTAGCAAACATGAAGATTAAGCAGTTTGCAGAACCCAGAGCAGGCAGACGAAGGACAGTCATCTTCCATAGTGAGTGGCTCAACAATGCGATTCTTGAAATTGCCAGAAACATTCCACCAAATTCTTCATTCAGGCCCGTTGCTCGACCGGTAATTCTAGGACCCAGAAGACGCCCATCGGCCCCGGCAAGGTTCTCTTCCCCAAGGCGCCAAGTGACAGCCGAGACCCTTCCTGTGGACCGCGGCCCCAAGTACCCGATCATCAAACAGCACACCTGCATCTTGAATGTGTCGGGACTGTTCAATCCTTTCGAGTGGTGTTCATGGCCGCTGGGTTCCGATGGATTGCAATGGCATGAAGAGCTTTGAGGACGTGGCGATGGACATGAATCAGTCGGCATTCGATGTTGACACCAGAGCCATGTACATGAAGCAAGAGACACGAACCGTGCCTGCGCTCTCGATGAACTGAACTGATATCGAAAATGCAGGATCCACCCTGTTCCGAAGGGGTTCTCAGTGTCTGTCTGTCTGGTCAGAGTGCGATAACAGGGAGGGAGGAGGAGCTGAGGCTGTGTGACTCGCTCCCGCATTTGGCCGAAGCAGCGTCTGGACACCCCTGCCCCTGAAAATTCTAGATCCCGAAGACGGCCACACTGGACGGTTTTCGTTTATTTCTGTTCCATATATTAGGTACCCGGGTACCTGACATCATCGTCCGACATCACCCCCTTGAGCCCGTGACTGAAGCATCCAAGTCGTTGAATTCTCTTACGATCAACACGTTGAAGCAGCAGTCTTGTCACCACTTACGTGCAAACACGCGCTCGATAAACACACAACACACGAATTGAATTGGGACTCATTGCCAGTAGACAGAAAGACTTTGAGGAAGCATAAGGTGTCCACCGGCCCGCCGCCCACCACCACGATGAACTGTCCCTCGCGCACCGACGAATGCACGCTGGAGCACCCCGATTGGAACCAGAACCCGCCCTTCCTCGCGCCGGACCTGACGACCTGCGAGGACCTCAACGGCATCGCCAACGCCCGCGAGCACCGCCGCGGCACCGACGGCACCGGCGACGGATCCGATGGTCGGGGCGATGACATGAATTACCAGACCCTACCGCGTCTGCAGCCCGACCGACGGGCGCCCGTTTCGGGAGGGTGGAACCACGGTGAGTCAACCTCTCCCGCTGTCTCTTTCACTCACCGGCAACATCGTGAAGTCATCTTCACAATGTGGGTTATCACCATCACCGACTGACGTCTGTTCAAAGGATTCCACCCCCGAAACAAATACGTGCATGGTGGTGATGACCATACACGTCTTCTCAAGGGTTCCGACCCATCCCGCTCCAGCATCTGGGGCTGGCTGAGCTGGACCCTTTCCGTCGTGGGCTGCTCAGCCATCATCTCGGCTCTCAAGAGTCCCGAGGCCGTCGCCTCGTTCATTTTTGCAACCAAGGAAACCGCCCAATGTGAGTGTCTTCTTCGTCTTGGCGTTGTGCTCCCCCATTACCCGCCTCATCTCAACATCACGCACATCATGAGAGCCTCACCAAACGCCACTAACACCCTCAGCTACCTTCAAGCGCTCCGCTCGCGTCACCCGCCGCTCGACCTGCCCGACCGGCGGACTCGGCGACGAAGACAAGTACAACACCCCCCTCCACGTCGGCGCTCTCTTCATCATCCTCGGCGTCTCCTTCTTCGCCTGCGCGTTCCCCCTCATCGCCTCCCGCATCCCGGGCGTCCGCATCCCCCGCCCCTTCTTCTTCGCCGTCCGCCACTTCGGCACCGGCGTCCTCCTCGCAACCGCCTTCGTCCACCTCCTCCCGACCGCCTTCACCCTCCTCGGCAACCCGTGCCTCAGCTCCTTCTGGGTCGAGGACTACCCCGCCATGCCGGGCGCCATCGCCCTGGCCGGCATCTTCCTCGTCACCCTCATCGAGATGGCCTTCCAGCCCGCCCGCCACATGTCCCACGCCCCCGACGCCTCCGTCCTCGGCCCGCACCGCCCCGAGTCCGCCGACGACGACGGCCACCGCGACCCGGGCTCCTACCCGCTCGAGATGGCCCCGAGCCGCGGCGCCCGCCGGAACAGCATCGGCCGCACCCTCTCCCGCATCGGCCGCGACGACGACGACCACGCGCACGAGCAAGCCGGTGACAGGCTCGCCAAGCGCGTCGACGAGGAATCCCGCGCCGTCACCGTCGGCGTCGTCACCCACGGCATCGTCCTCACCCCCGCCCAGCAGCACCAGAAGGACATCCTCCAGTGCATGATGCTCGAGGTCGGCATCCTCTTCCACTCCGTCTTCATCGGCATGACCCTCAGCGTCTCCGTCGGCCACGAGTTCGTCATCCTCCTCATCGCCATCGCCTTCCACCAGACCTTCGAGGGCCTCGCCCTCGGCTCCCGCATCGCCTCCATCGCCTGGCCCGACCGCAGCCTGCAGCCCTGGATGATGGCCCTCGCCTACGGCTGCACCACCCCGCTCGGCCAGGCCATCGGCCTCGCCACCCACCGCCTCTACAGCCCGGACTCCGAGTTCGGCCTCATCCTCGTCGGCACCATGAACGCCATCTCCTCGGGCCTGCTCGTCTTCGCCGCCCTCATCGAGCTGCTCGCCGAGGACTTCCTGTCCGACGAGAGCTGGCGCATCCTGCGCGGCCGCAAGCGCGTGTACGCGTGCCTGCTTGTCTTTTTCGGCGCCTTCGGCATGAGTCTCGTCGGGGCGTGGGCTTGAGCGCGTTCAGATGGCAGACGCCCTTTTTGATATCTCTGATATGAGTTTGGTACGGAGATGGTAGAACCCACGTTTAGTGAAGAACTCCCGCCCACCCGCGTCTGCCGGTATCGCTTTGGCCTAGCCCGCGGTCTCGTCGCGTCTGAGAGGATGCGGTGAGGCATCCCTTGGGACCTCGATGGGACCTCATCAGGGGATGACATGTGTCAACCCCACGTCGCATCGCGACCTCTTGCGAGCGTACTTTCGTTCTTGTGATGCCATTGCATCTATCCTGTTGGTTTCGAGTTTGCTGGTTTGTGTTGGTTGCTTGTTCACGGCTTGAGAAAGCCACCGTTTGTGAGCAGTCTGTTTGTTTGGAATTCGTTTGCTGGTCCGCTTATGGCCGTTCGCTCATTACATGGATTGAAGAAATGCCAGATGTCACTCATTAAACACTCAAATAAAATTAAAATTCCCTGGCAAGAATCATGAAACAGATGACCATCCCAAGTCTATTCCGAACACACATCTCTCATCTCATCCGGATCCAGTTCTCACCAGACTCAACTCTCCCCATCCATCTCACCCTCAATCTAACTCACAAACGTGCAGTTGCTCCCATCAGACACACTCGGACTGCCCACGTACCCGCTATCGCAGCTCCTCACCCTCTCCCTGCGTCCCCTGCGCCTCTCGAACCCAGCCGCCTGCCACGCGCCGCCATCCTGCAGCCGCATCTCCGCCACGTGCCGCTCCCTCTCCGCGCGCAGCCGCTGGCCCAGCGTCTCCTCCATGTGGCTGTAGTACTTCGGCTCCCTCTCCCTCTCCCGGCCGCCAACACCAACACCGACCGTCGCGCCGGTGCTCGACAGCGGCGCGCGGGCCATGATGGCCGCGTGCATCACGCAGCACCCGCCGCCGTCTGGACCCCGCGGGACGGGGCATCCCGGCGAGGCGCACGCGTGCGCGGCGTCGCAGTAGCCGCTCTCGTTCATGCCCGCGGCCTCGAAGCAGTTGCGCGCGAGGCACTCGTGGCCTGAGCAGAACTGCGCGGCGGAGACGGCGAGGGGGTCTGCGGTGCGCGGGGCCGGGCAGGAGGGGGCGAGGCAGGCGTGGAGGGCGCAGTGCCGGGAGGACGGCTTCGAGGGGTGGTAGCAGGACGGCGAGGCGCAGGTGTGCGTGATGCAGTACCGCGCGACGGAGGGGGAGGAGGGGTTGGAGGTTGGTTGTGGGCAGGAGGGGTGGTGGCATGTGTCTGTGGTGATGTTAGCTGCGAGGAGGATGAGGAGGTGGGAGAAGGGGGGCTTACGGCTTGCGCAGTAGAGACGCGACGGGTCGAGGGTGTTGTCCTTGGCCTCGCGGCAGGGGGTGTACATGCACTCGTGCTGGGGACAGAAGCGCACGTCGCCGCTAATAATGGTTTTGCAGCCGGCTGCGAGGCAAGCCTTGGGGAGATCTAGGTTGTGGATTTGTGAGTATCATGCGCGGGATATTGCGAGAAAGGGGACTCACGGTTCCAGCATACGTCCTCGAACCGTCCGCTCGCGGTGACGGCCCTGCCCTGCTCGCAGCCGGCCGTCTTGCAGAGCCGGTGCTCCTTGCACCAGTGGCCGCCGTTGATGACGGCGGTGCAGTCGTTGTCGGAGCAGCTATGGCAGGGGCAGTAGAGGCCGTGATCGGTGCGCGGCGTGTCGCAGCCGGGGATGAGGCAGAGCGGCGTGTGGGAGATGCACATCTTGGCGGTTGCGGAGCGCTTTTGGCGGCAGCCGTTGGAGGAGCAGGTGTCTGAGGAAAGGGGTTCAGTCGAGATGGTTTAGGATGCGAGGAGAGGGAAGATCAGAGGACGAGCGGAGGGGACGTACGCTTTTCGCAGTAGGGCCAGTCTGAGTTGACATCTGCCAGGAGCCGGTTTTGGGAGCAGCCTTCAGACTGACACCGGCGGTCTGATGGGCATTCTTGTTAGCGAGGAGGTTTGATGAGGGAGATGCCAGGGGAGAAAGAGCTTACGGTCGTTGCAGTACTTGGCCATGCTGGATTCCTTCGGGCTCGGACACATCATGTCGTCGAGGCGCTGGCGGCATGCGTCTTGTGAAGAGGGCGTCAGCAAATCAAAAGGAACAAGCGCAAACAAGAGAAGACTGACGATCTTTGCAGTAGAGAGACTGCATGGCATGGTGGCCCTTGGCCTTCTGCTCGCACTTGACTGCCTTTCGAGTGCAATGGGGGTACATGCACCGGAATCGCGGCTCCGGCGGGGGAGCGGGAGGCGGAGGCGGTTGTGGTTTGGCGCGGCAGTTGAAGAGCATGGTGGAAGCTGGAGGTTTGCTTGGAATTGGTGGTGCTTGGACGAAGGTGGACAGGTGTGATGGATAGGCGCCTTGCAGGTTTGCCGGGTGAATGCAGACAGGAGGAAGGAAGGCGACAGGAAGATTGTACGGGATGATATAATGCTGGGCGACAACGAGGGGACGTCGAGAGACAGTATAACATCATGGTCGATGGGGTTTAGGCTGGAGGTGATTGAGTGGGGAAGAGCAGTATGGGTGTGATGCCTGGGCTCAACTTCGCAGATAGTGCAGACGAATGGTTCCACGGCCATGAATGTTACGATACAAATGGCATTGATGCAAGGCTGAAATGTCGGCATCTTGCATGCGAGACCAACACCTACCGCAACCCAGGCAACTGAGGGGGTCTGAGTTTCTCAGGGTCTGAATGTGGAAGAAAGCGGTTGAGTAAGAGCTTCTTCCCTCTCAACCACTGAGTCCAGTTGAAACCTCTGTTGACTTTGGGAATAATGGATTCTGGTTCAGTGCCAACACATGTAGATGTCTAATGGACTTCATCATAGCCGCGGTTGTGACGGCCGGTTGGCCAGGTGCCTAGCTGCTTGACCTGTCTAGACTCATAACAGTCATCAATTAAGACTTCAGAACAAGCGTCATCAATGGGATCCTTGGAGCATGCATCAAGTTGGATGTAGATTCCTTTGTCATGCAAGAGAGCGGAGTATTCTGGGAAGATCATGTCTTTGTGGACAATCGTGGATGTCTGTCGCTCATGCAAGCACGCAATCTTTGTCTTCGGTCTTTGTACGCAACTGACGACAAAATTCCCGCGAAACCAAGTGTTTCTTTCTCCTTTCGTGTGACCGTTGGACCAGTTTCGGAGTACATCTGCCCCAGGCCACAAGGAAGTCCATCCTGGGAGGGAGTAACTGATTCCCTCGTGATGGTGGCAAGCGAAGTTCTGTTCACCGAGGACTTACCGAAATAAACACAGCTCCACGATGCTGACTACCAAGCCACATATCGGCCGTGTTTCTTCACCAGCCACCGTGGCTGCCGACTTCCAGGGTGAAGCATTCGGACGTCCGGTGGTCAAATTTGCGAACACGCGGCGGGTGAGAATTCAGGATGCCACGGGTTTGGATGTGAGGGGCGAGCCATTGACATAGCTAGGGAGATGAGAGTGGAAACATAGACTGCAACATCTCCTCGGGAACCTATACGACTACTTGTCACAGCATCTCGACTTTCCTGTCTTTTTCATCATTCTCTTGAGTCACAGAAGTCCCAATCAAGGTGGACATTGAGGCATACGGAAGAGGTCATGAGGCAAGAGAAATATTTCCCTGGGGTATAGAGAAATACCTCATATCTCCTCTGCGACGACTGGAAATGGAAAGCAAGTCGTCGAAAGGGTCCTGCGATCTGCAGCACTTGCCATGGAGCCAGATTTGACTTGTCTGACGCAAAGTACCCGAGGAGTGTCGGAGACCGAGCGAGGTTGCTATCGTAGTGTTTGGAGTTGGTTAGATATCCCTGTTATATTTCCCTAGTAGTAGAATCGCGCGAGTACGACATGAATCTGTCCAGAGGCAACAGACGTGACATGAATCTTTTAGGCACCATCAAACGCGTTCGACCGCCAACGTTGCAAGGAGGACTGGGCCGCAGGATACCGAACGCCAGGTTCTTGATCTGCCATTTTCTGACAGTAACGACACGAACTGCCACACAATCTCCACCCGCAAGTCATACCCAAAGTTGACAACACTGACAGCTCATCGATAGTCATGCAAACCACAAAGGTACGGGAATATTTTTGTTTCATTTCTCTGGACATGTTCGCAACGCCATCTAGCAGACCCAGGGTATCCCTAAACATACAAAAAGAAAACCGCTCATCCGACAAAAAAGTGACATCTCCATAATAAACAATTGATATCTCGATCACGACAAAGAGAACTTTGAACTCGCCGCCCCCGCCCACACTCTGCCCGGCCCCCGAGGAGTCTCCCAAACAAAGTCGCCCCGCTCCCAGATCCGGACCCAGCATCACGCCCCCGGCAGTCGACTGCCCGACGTACGTCTCCTCGATCACAGCCCCTGAGTGCTGCGACGCCGACGACGCGCTCTTGCGGTTCTTCTCCGGCGTCAGCGAGCTCATGGGCGTCTCGGTGCCGCTGTCGAGGAAGAGCTCGGTGCTGGGGCTCGCAAGCTTCGCCCGCGCCGGCTTCTGCAGCTCCAGATCCCCGGCGCGGATCCAGGCTCCAAACTCGAGAAACGTGTCCCTCTTCATGACCGCCGCTGTCCCGACAGGCCATCCTGCGGGTCCGACCTGGCTCCTCTCGCCCACCACCGTGGACGCCTTCCCGTTTGTCTCCTTTCCTTTCGTGGGCCCAGAGGCCCCAGCAGGGTGAGGCGTTGGCAGGACACCGACGGTCTTCAGGTTCTTCAGCCAGGGGAACCACTCCCTCAGGAGAGGCCAGAGCAGAGGTAGGTTGGACACGTAGACCGCGACGCTGGCCTCCCGGATATACCACAGCATGTACCTGGGGCTGTACGGGTCGCTGAGGTTGTAGACCTTGGTCAAGAACGCCGCGACGATGACGCAGATGCCGAGGCTGAAGATGAAGACGAGGACCACCTTCTGCCTCCATGACACCGTCATCCTGATGATCAAAGGCAGCGGGACCATCAACATCAACATGTCGGACGAGATATTGAACCATGCTTGTAGAATCGCGTAGGTCTCGAAGGTCGCGCATTGGGGGTTGGAGGGCGGCACGGCCCAGTAGTCGGTGAACGGGTGGCACGCCGAGAACATTGTAATCTGCGTTGCAGTCCAGCCGATGACGACGTACAATGCGAGCCAGCGGACGAATCGCCTCGTGGAGAGGTTGAGCGTTAGGCGGGTGTATAGAATGAGCACGCATGCCTTGAGGACGTAGATGAGGTTGAGCATGCATTGTTCCGAGATGAGGACGAGCTTCGAGTTTGCGATTCGTGCTTCGATGTCCTGGGGGGAGAATGTGGCGTAGTCCTCGATGGGGAACAAATTTGAGCCGCCATTTTCGGTGATGATGTTTAGCAGTGCTATTAGAGCGGTGAATAGACACTAAAATCGAGCTGAAGTTAGCGATTTCCCCCTCTCGCGTCGTGATTAGTCCGTTGGAGAGACTCACTATTGCTACTAATTGTAAGTAATCGTCGACCTGGTAGTGTTGTACCCCGCCAAGTCGTCTTGCTCTGTTATATCTAGAATACCAAAGTCAGTCCTCTAGTCTGATGGAAAGACAGCAGCAGAGGGCAGTCAACTTACAATCTCAAAACCACCAACATCATTCCAATGGAGTACAAAATCCAGCTCTCGCGCTGGAGCGTCGTCGCAAACTGCCAATCCGTGTCGACCATCATGATGGCGGTATTCGTGGAGGCGAATCGGCGGTGGCTATTCCCAACGTTCCACCACTGACAGGAAATATCCGATGGACGACGGTTTGCAAAGTTGCATGATCCTTCAGCTAGAAAGACCGCATTCAGGATCTGACGAATTACCGAAAACCAATCGAAAACGTTCTTGTGGCGAGAAGGCGAGAGGAGGAAGATATTCACGAATGCTGGTCATCATCAGAGTCAGGAAACGCCCATACAAGTAGGCTGTGGGATTCATCATGTTCCAGAGACAATGCGAGGTCTTTGAGATCTTGATTCTAGTCTATGCCCGTCCGTTGGCCTCTACAAAGAAACTGCGGCTGTTGGAAAGTTCACCGGGCTCGAGGCCTTTTTTTGTCTCAACACCAGCCAGTATTGTCTCGATCAGTCCACAGTCCAAAAGAGGGAAACGCCACTCGCATGTCTGTCTATCAGCGCTTTTCTTGATCAGGTCGTGGCAGTATATCTGACAACGATATTCTTGTGTACTCTGTGCTCTCTGAAACCCATCACAGGCCGCATCTCGCCTAGAGCCCAAGAATGGTGGCAATCAGCCGCCGGATGCAGCATAGCTCAGGTGCGCCACAGAGGATCACCAAACCACATAGGGCCTTGGATCCATTCTTTGTCCAAGAAGGAGAAGCTTGCCCACGCAATTGGGTGCTCTTTCCGACAGCTTGGTTGATCTAGACGTTGCATCTGCGCAACTTGCCTGCGCGGCACCCCGCCTGCAGCGGGAGAAGAGTCCGCCGCCGACAATGACCTCCCCGGCCACATCGCTGACGAGGTAGTATATCCGGATGCGGACGTCTCGAACACTTTCAAAGTAAGAAAACCTTGGCACTAGACGTTTGTGGAGTTCTGACACACTTCGCTGTGAAGCCGGGGGGCCGCAGGTCTTGCCCGCAGGATGTTCCGGTTCTTATCAGTGAGACGTAGCTCTTCCTATTAGCGCATCGGTTAAGTATCTCAACGCGGCGAAATCATGATGCTGTTGAGTGGTGAACTGATAAAATACTCAAATTCATCCAAACGAGTCGCCTCTTGAATGCGACTAGGGATGTTTAGACAACGGCACCTAGGCCAACGGAGTGTTTCTCCGGCCCGAGGCTGCGAGTGCCTGAACTGAACAAGCCTTCCCGACGGGATGGGTTGGCGGCCATAGACAGCGCACAAGTGACGAGCCATCGCACTCCAGAGTCTTTCAGGTTAAGCTCGAGTCGGCAAAGGTGCCGAGACTATTTCACCCAGATGGGCCAGTGTTCGGCGACGGCTGTGAAAGCGCCGATCCTCCGCGACAGGTCGGGCATCGCATCCGCCGGATGCCGACGTGCCGGCGGGAGACTGGCCAGACTTTGAGTGAATGATTCGGTAAACGTCAGAAGTGCTGGCAACGGCTTTAAACAATAATCCTTGGAGTTGGTCGCCTGTATTAGCTCCCCCGCTGCAATGCCGCACTCGCACTCGGGAGGCACCGGCAACGATAACGAGTTGCCAAGAACATCCAATCTTGTCAACGATTTCGCAATCTGCCATCGCCAAGCGCGGAGGGATGGCATGTAACGATCGAGCAGATTTTATCTTTGATAGGTTGCAGAGTCCTCGAGGGCTCAAGGTCTCCTCTCGACCGCAGGGACCAATTGGCTGACTGGTTTCCGACACGGCATTCAAGAAGACGCCGCCGGCATTCGTGCCTGGCTGTGGTTGAGATAACTTCTGGGAGGACATGAAAGCATAAGTTAGTGCATTCCCAAAGATCGATCGTGATCGATGGACCAACTTCAGTTCAAGCCTTTAATGTCGCGAACGTCGTTGAAATGAGGACTAGCTAGCAATTTACCAACTTCATCATTGCCACAAATTCGATGAGAAATCGTGATGGTTCTGATCGCAACCCCTCTCTTAACAGCGTCACCCCCGAATAACCTGACATGGAGTTCGGACCCGTTCGTATGATTCTTCGACCCTTCTGCCCAAAACTCATGCCCCTGAGACTGACACCAACTCCGATCACCTCGATCTCCCACACGGCGGCCAGGGCCGTCCAGGCTAATGGCGGCAGGCCGTGGCCCCGGCTGGCCAAGGCGCGGAAGACGTCTCGAAGTGTTTTCAGGTTGTTCCCCGTAATTCCCCCATTCTTGCTGTCGGTTTTCTGATAATTATGCTCCTTGTTACCCCTCGTCCCGTTTAAACTCCCCGCTTGGACGGACCGCGTCAACCACGATCAACCCCGCCCAACCCGTGAAACGGTGTGTGGCCACAGCTCGACCTCGATGCAGTTTGCCGGCATCTCCCAGACGCAGGAACAGGGGATAACTGATTGGGCTCTCTGCTCGCTCCCTGTGGAGATTCGTTCTGTTTCACTGTCTGGATGTCTGTTTCTGGTTCAACTGGTCAACGTAGTCATCATCCGAAATGATGTATGGGGCACTCTGACCTCCGTGTTTAGCGCCGCGACACACGAGACGATGGACACGCGAAGGCACGGGCATGGGGGGCCTCCTGATGGATCTGTTCGCCAGTGAGCCGCGAGCCGGCCGAGACTAAGGCGCCTTTAGCATGCAAATTGCGGCTACGATCGCAAAATGGTTTCCGTGACACATGCGACCACCCGTCTTGTTGAGATTGACATGCATGCCTTGGCACGCAGCTAACGCGGGAGGCGTACACGAGATATCTGATCACCTGCATTTGAAATCTACTATTGATATCTGAAGTCGGTCAGATCGTTTCAACAAATATCAGAGAGGTGGCTGTGTATAAATGTTTCAACTAACAGCGGTCTCCCATCGAGCTATCCCATCCTCTGCCGATCAACCCATCTGTCATGTCTCGCAATAAGGCAAACCGTCAACAAATGTGCTATTCGGTGCTGTAGCAAGGAACTCAACCGGTGGTCCGGACGGAATATGAAGAAGCCCCTTACAGAAATCTGAAAGCCGCAGGAGATGGATTCCCGTTTCAATGAGACGAGTCTTGGCAAAAGCGAGAGGCTGGCTCATGAGCTTTCCACGAGGGCGCTGCATCTGCCCTAGTCTATCTGAGTGTGAAATTGACATCAGACATTCCCGTCCAAGGCAAATATTCTCCGCACCCATCCCATTCTCGTCTCAATAGCAGCCTTGGAGACCCCAGCCCCAGCAGGCAGCCCTTGGATTTCGAAGCCATGAAAGCCGCCGCTCCACACATGCAGATCAGCCTGAACACCACACTCCCATAGCCGCGTCGCATATGCCACGTCTTCGTCCCTGAATGGCTCCGCGGAACCGACGTCGATGTACGCCGGCGGCAGCCCAGAGAGGTCTGTTGCCCTGCCCGGCGCGACATACGGGCTGACCCCCTCGGTCGCCCCTCGCTTGTCGCCAAGCACGCACGACCATGCAAAGTCGTTGTCGGTGCTGTCATACACTCCATGGTCCTTTGAGAACTGCTTCTTAGAAACCGTCAGGTTGCGGTCATCGAGCATGGGGTACACCAATAACTGGGCGCAGAGCCGCGGGCCCCCGGCGTCTCTAGCCCTCAGAGCCGCGCCGGCCGCTAGCCCGCCGCCTGCCGATGCGCCTGCAATCATGAGGCGGGCAGGATCGATGCCGATGCCTGCCGCATGCTCACTGGTCCATTGCAGCGCGGCAAAGCAATCATCTTGCGGAGCTGGAGCCGGGTGTTCTGGTGCCAGACGGTACTCGACGCTGATGACAACGGCGTCCAGTTCCTTGGTGACGTCCACGAAAAAAGGAAGTCCGAGAAAAGCATCGCCGACGACCATGCCGCCGCCATGGATGAAGAAAACACCTGGCCGCTTCCCGTATGGCGTTTTCGGATTCTTGGGCTGCATGATTACCAAAGGGATCTCGCATTCCGGTCCGGGGATCCTGCGGTCTTCAATGATGAGATCCTTGTCGTTGCGGATGGACGCTTGCAGGGGTGCCATGTTTTTAGCTCTAAGCTCCCGCCCCGCGACGACTTCATCTTTCGAAAGGGGATACGGTGGTGTCTTTCCAATCACAGCGGCAAGCTGTGAATCAAAAGGAGGTCGTGGGAGCTGATTTTCGGTTGCTTGTGTCATTATGAACAAGTTCTTGTGAGTCGATCTTTGATGAGGACTTGGAGGGACAATACAGATCGCCAAGAAATTGGTTGGACTTGAATGTGACGATGACTTCGGGCCTTGGCGACTTTTGATGTTGATAACCCAGTGTCTTGGTCCTCAAAATTGGGTCGCCGCGATATCCTTTGCTGACAAAATAACAGCCCCGGGCCTGGTTTCTTACCGTTTCGCGCCTTCGCTTCGAATCCTTTGTCTTACGATTTGCTGCTAGCACGATCGGCTTTCCTCCAGCCGGACGCTATCTCCGCCTGTGTTCCCGCTAGTAGTGTCTTTATCCCCGCGACCCAAGTTGCTTGGTCCTTGGCCGCTCGTATTTTTGGGAGGCAGAAAGGCGAACTGGTTCTATCTCCGTTGGCTCAACTAACATTCCTCATCGCGTCTTACTTCCCCAATCCGTATACCCCGCAAAGCCTTGACGTCCCTGCGAACCATTACAAACCTGATTGTGTCGTATGTTATCCGTAGCCTTCGATGGACTGTCTAGTTTGGGATACAACTGTGCGCTCTGGATGACTAACGTAATACTGCGTGTTTGTGAAGTGAACACTCGGGGCTTGCCTGACAGAATGTCGTAGTGGAGAGATGATCATAACGCAAATAATGCGCAATTTTCTGGGCTTTCGATGCTCTCAAGTCGCGATTTGGTCGAATACCTTAAAATAACCCACGGTCGGGTCAACAGGACCAATGAGTGATCCCCCCAAGGGCGCTTGCTTACAGTCGTGATAAGACTGACCAGTGCAACAACGACCAGGCGAACACGGCGTACCACTCTAATCACATCGCTTGAATCCGTTCATAAACGGGCTATGTTTTCTAAATTTGATGTTTTGTCTGGTCATGAGGTAGGTGTTCATCATTCAGCAGTATGCAGGTCTCGGCAACCGCGTTTGTTGACCGTCTGTGTACGCAAACCGCGCCTAAGCCACAGCGAACCATGTCGCCAGAAACCTTCGGACTTCCCAATCCTTCGGACAAAACAGTGGCGCATTATTGCACAACAGTGCAACCTGTAAGCAATTCTGTTTAAAGCTGAGGACGTGGGAGGAAATAGCATCTCCGAGGCTTATTTCCCGCAGTCGTTGGCGAAAACGTGGCACGCGTACGCGTTGCCAAAAGGGAACTGGCGCATGTTGGACGATGAACAGCGATACGCAATGCAGCCACCGGAGGTCTCTCAATTAGGTGTGCTTCGAGTACCATGGCCTTGGTAGGGACGTAAGTCTCATGGGCCACCAAGAACTCCAAGCTCACTAGAAATGCTCTACTATGCCATTTGGTCCCTTGCGCGCTGAAAGGAGGTGATGTGCGATGACGTACTTGAGGTCACGAGGCCTGCCTATGCACTCATAGTCATGCGTTGTATCTAGAGTTCAAACGGCGCGGTTGAGGTCTTGTTCCAAGGACATTTTCATGAGCGTCTAGTCCGCGGCTTCCGTACTAATCTCATTGACATCAGATACAGCAGCAGCCCGCGAGTCGCTCAGCAGATGTTTTGCTAAATTACGGTACCCTTATCCTTTCGGCCGACATGAAGGCCTTCAATGTTTGTAGGCTAGGACAGTCTCTCTGACCGAGAGTCCGAAGGGATCGTGTTCTCGCATCTGGAAAGAGCACAAACCGAACAGGAAATTTCAGCGAAAGTTGAGCTGCCGGCCCGAGAAAGCTGCTTTCCTGGGCCTTTGACCATTATTTTGGGACCAGGGGCAAAAGGTTGAGCACAACGGCGGCTCATATGGTTCGTTCTGTGAGGTTGACATGGGGTAAGATTTCCCAAATGTCCGTGGGCGGTTTTGAGGCGATGACCCGAGACTCAACTTGAAAGCCAACGATTTCTTGTGTAGAAAAACTCAAAAAGATTTTGGCTTTGCTGTCAACACCGCATTGCCTCGGTTCCGAGCGTAGAAGGTCCAATAGGCCGAGTCCGTCGAGCCAAGAAAGATCTTTGAGACGGACCTCAAGAGCCCGCGACTCACTCAGCCTTAGTAATTACTGAACGAACCATGATTGCGTGACGGCAGTTGCGATGAAACAAGGCAAACTTCAGTGGTAGGCAGGCCTGTTTACTGGCCAATGGGAAAAGCTGGGTTATCTAGACCTCGGCTGATCAACTTGGGAATTCACCGTTTGAGGTTCCGAGACTTTCTGTCATCGACGATGTTGGAATCGGCAAACGAAAAGAAAACTGAGCACCTAGGTGTAAAGAATGGGCACGTCCATGGAACAACACCGAAAGCCAGCGTGGCAGTCTGTCGTCAGTGCAACTGCCACGCAGTCTGCCAACGTCCGCCACCCGAGACCGTGCTCTTGTCAAAATTAGACTTCGATCACCAAAAGGCAAAGACTGGCGGCCTTTCGGGGTTTCGATGCCTACCCTACAGCATACGTATAGGATCTTCACATTCTTCTAGTAACAACTCTGAACGTGGATGGACAGGCGAGTGCGAATGAGAAAGGTTGGAGTGGCTCAAGATAGCGGGTCAAACTTGGCTTAACTTGAACACAGGAAAGCAGGTTTATTCGGGACCGTTTGGGAAGCTGAAGCGGGCCAGACCGAAGGTATGATAAAGAAACGATGTAACCTCAACTGTAATCTACCAATCGGCCCAAGTTTTGCACGCATAAGCTGCAGCCTTATCGATTCAGGTGAAGTGCCAGCACCGACCTGTGCCGGAGCTAGAACCGTTTGGTAAAATAAGATCGCCGTTGTGATGCATGCCGATGGCGCAAATTTGCCATCGATAGGTTCAGATCGCATAGCAGTGCGCCGAAAGCATGGCCGTTGGAGGCGAGATGCCTTCCTTCTGCAGTGCAACCATACACTGCCCCTCTGCCCATCCTGTCAGCGTTGCCGTCCGCGAAAGATCTTTTGGGCAGAGGCTGAATTCTAATGCCCGGTCAGCACGACCCAGCTTTTCGGGGCTTTCTGGTTCGTGGAGGATCACAGAAGAGCCTTCAACGAGAAACTGCCCATGCCTCGCCCTTCGAATTTGGGCTTCATCAAGCTTAAATGGCAGCCGTCAGCACTAAGGAGGCAATCCAATACAAAAATAGTATCCCGATTGAGAAAGGTCGCAAGCATATGCTGTGCTCTTTCTAGAAAAAGATGCGGGATGCTCTAGATTAAACGATGTGGCCAATGGGAGATATCCCGCGTGCCTTTTATCCCGAGTTGCTACCCTCCACTACCCATTTGAGCCTCTTCTGACATACATCGATCGAGGATGGACTCATGATCTCAAATCCCCACCAGAGGAGCAAGGATCATTCTGCTATCCGTCACATTGGACGGACAACTGATGTCAGCTCTCCTATGCCATCACGTCAACCACGGGGCCAGATTCAAGGCCAGAGAAGCGTGTACGCCCTCGATAGCTCGGCCTCAAGTTTTGTTGATTGGATATGTCGGTATTCCCGACCTACCGAGCCAACTGCCTGGTAACTCAAAGTGCACCTTCCGCTTCCTGGCAGAAGTAGCATCAGCATCCATCGTGATCACATGCAGAGTGTTTAGCCCGTCTGAACTCAGTTGCATACACACCTTCTCGATCAACACCTCAAAGTCTGCTTGGTGAGAATGGCCAGGTTGACGCCCTAAGCGAAATCCTCAGCATGTGCCACGCTGCAGGCTACGGCGCCATCCCTTGTGGTGTTCTGCACCTCCTGTTGGGCTGAGGGTGGTCGGGAGACTTTCCCTACGGGAATCCTGAATCCCAAGGGACGAACCCCGTATCCGTATCCGTTGGCTGGACGGGAGTTGACCGGCTAGTAACGTGCCCAAACAAACCCAGCCCTGTTCACTGCTTACTGCTTTCCTATTTCTGCCTTCGGACGATGCCAACGATTCAGTCGGTGTGTGTTGTCACTCTCTCTGCCGTGCCGCAGCCCGCGCAGCACAACTTCGGCGATAAGCAACCCCCAATCCCTCCGCCCTGCTCTGCTGCTGTACTACTTGACGTTTCATTGGGCGAAATTGCTGCCAGCTACGAATAAGATGATAGCCGTAGAGACCGGGTACGTCGGACGACCATCTCATGTCCCGGACGCTGTCACGGAGCTGCCTCAGAACGTCAAAACCCATTGACCGTCTGGGGCGTGATAGGTCGCATCCAGTAGGAAGTGGCTGGATTGGGGCCGTGAAGGTGGTGTGGATTTCGCTTTTCCGTCAATTAGTTTTGCAGCTCGAGATCGGACAACAAGGCGCCATAGCGGTGCAAACCTGCAAGACGACTACTGCTGCGTGGCAGGGATCGTGCATGTATCCGCGCGGGTGGCGGGCAGACCCTGTCGCTGAAACCTCTCCTCTAACTCTATCAACTTACACACAGATCCGAGTGACGCACGCCACGAATGGTCTTGACACGGCAATGTTGTGTATCCGGGATGACCAAACAATCAGCCTCCTTGAAGATGGCACTTGCACACCACCTCACAGGGCAATCAAGTCGTCAACGTCCCCGGCCGACTCTTCCGACCAGGTCCTGGCTTGCTCGAAGGCCTGGCATTGTTTAACCTTCCATCAACCCACCCTCGTTCCGCCGCCCCTCCCTCCCCAACGTCCACCATCGATCACATCAAATATCATTGAGGTGGTGTACGGCGATACGTCTGTTGTTGTCATTCACTCTCTTGTGCAGCGTTCTTTCATCAACTTCTAATACTTCGGATCGCCATCCAGGGTCACCACCGTCTTCTTTTTTCATCGCGTGCTGGCATGGCTTCAGACTAATTTCAACGCAAACCGAGAACACACTCTTTGAGAGGCACACGACGCCCTCAATCATACCACATCCAACATGTGGCTGCTCAAAGTCGCTACGATAGCGGCGGCGGTTGCAGCAGGGCTGCAAATTGAGCCTCTTCAACTGGCAGAAGTGGAATACGCAAAGAGACAATTGGGGGATGCCACATCCTTCATAGCAGAACTGCCAACAGGGCAGGCAGCAGATCCGTCTCCGTCAACATCATCTGCTGCACCCACGACTCCCCCTCCGCCTCCACCTCCTCCGCCGCCACCGCCGCCTACCACGACATCAACAACATCGTCCAGCTCACCGCCCGCTCCACCACCTCCTCCGCCGACGACAACTTCGCGGACAACTTCATCGGCCGTGAGAACAACTTCCTCGGCAGCTCCGCCTCCACCACCTCCACCGCCGGCGTCAACATCAGCCCCGCCTCCCCCGCCTCCCGCGCCGACAACTTCAACTCAGCCATCAACTGTCCCAGCACCGGTGTTCACACCATCGAACCCTCCGCCCCAGTCAACCACGCAGCCCCGAGCATCAGCACCGCCAACCGCGCTTCCAGCTGTTACTACCAGCGCGGCACTGCAGCCGCAACCGGCCCAGGGAGGAGCTCAGAATGGGCAGCCACCGCAACAGCGAATCATTGACCCAGCTGAGGGTGCTTTCATCGGAGGTGTTCCGACGACTAACATCGATGTTCCCGTGACGTTTCTGTTTTTGCTGTTGTTCAGCGCGGGAGCGTACACGCACATCAGGATTTACAGAGCCAACGCGAAGCGGGGTCACAAATTCCTGCTCTCAGATCTCATGTTCGACTTTTGCATGGTCCGAAACGTCACATGCATCATGAGAATTATCTGGGCTTTTGAGAAGGCTCGCGTAGTAATTCTCATTGCTTTGATTGTGCAATTCGGAGGGTGAGTTTTCTGCCGCCGTATGTGAGCTGTACGAATGAAGCTGACACATGCTAGCGCTGTGGTTGTCATGGTGGTCAACATATTCTTTGCACAGAGAATTATCCGTTCAATTCACCCCAATTTTGGATGGCACCCCTTCTTCGGAGTTGCGACTCTATTCTTCATTTTCTCGGTTCCGGCTGTCATCTTCAACAACAGTACGGCACTTGGAGTCTCATTTTATAAAATTGAAGACCAGGACCGCGTCGACACTGCTCTCAACGTACTCAAAGCCGGTGTATCTTGGATCATGTTGCTTGCAATCCTTCCCGTTGTTTCGGTCCTCTTTGCCGCCATAGTCCCAGGACCTAAGCCCGAGAGGTTTGGCGTTGGTGACACTCATCAGAAGATTGCGGTTTTGCTCATCGGCGCCATTCTTCTGATTGCGGGTCACGCTGTCCGTCTGACATCTATCTTGAACCCCGAGCCTCCCGATTCGACGGATAAACTCTTGAGTAAAGAAGTCTTTTACACCACAGGATTCATGTTGGAAATCCTCGTCGTGGTTTTCTACGCTGTTATCCGAATCGACTTGCTCTTCCACGTCCCCAACGGTTCAAGCCAGCCAGGCGACTACTCGAGGAAGCCCAAGCCAGGAGAAGACGACTACGAAGCTGCCCTTCTCACCAAGGAGGAGATTGAGGACGAGCTTGCGGCAATGGGTCATCCGTACGAGATTGTGGACTCATCAGGCCTGGGCAGAGATGGGTCTGGACGCACCATTGTCGCATTCAGCACCCGCCGCATGAACGGAGAGAAGCCTGTTGTCTTGCCTCCTCGACCGCAAGCATACAGTCGTGTACAGTCGATCAGGGGCTCCGTCAGGTCTGTTCGTGGCTCGCTTAGGTCAGCCCGCGGCGGTATCTCGCGAATGATGTCCGGTCGCATGACTCCGGCTCCGTACCTGAATCAGGTGGATGTCGCACAACCGGCATTCAACGAAAATCCGTTTGGCAACGATCACCGGAGCCAGTACGGTGTGGCACAACCACTTTTCATCCAGTCCAGGTTCAGCAGATACACGGATCCTGACGACGAGAGGTCCGCCTTACGTCCTGAAAGTCAGGCAACATCTGGTGAAATCCCCTTGACGTTTGACCGAGATGGTCTCGGACTTGAAGAAGGGCGATCGAGGGTAGCGCGGCGGTCTTCCATACAAAAGTTTACAGCGATGGAAAGGGAAGGTGGTCCTTTGAAATAGACTGTGCTAATCAGCGTTGTGATTTAAGGTAGTGTTCTCAAAAAGCCGGGCTTGCTCGTAAGGGTATCCGCATTCATATTGATATTTTTTGTACATAATTGTTAGCTATGTTGTGAATAATAATTCAAGGATCATGACAATCTCGTGTTGCGAAAGGGCTTCTGTGACTCATTCACTCACCGTGTGAAGACAAGTTTAGCTGCGAAAAGATTAGTTCTGCATAGCATTGTTCGCGTTCCAAGTATCATTAGGCTGCCTTTCTTGCCGACCAAGTCAAAACTCATGATACTACTGGCATAGCAGAATGTCTTAAGGCATGTCACTGGATCACGATAGTTGTGCGACCTTGGTAGTATTATTGCCCCTCTCAAATCAATGTATATTAAGACTGAGAGAGAATCTCCAATTTGTTTATAGCCGTTGAACACCATTCCAGTACGGACCCGGCCGTAGTGTACCCTCGCGCCCATGCTCGTATGCCAACATATCATACATGAAAAATTATCTCCGACTTTAGTGTTTCTTGAATGGAGGAGGAAACATGCTCATGAGCCCTGCCAAAACACCTCCTCCGCCTCCGCCGGCGCCAGCGTCCTGGGTAGCAGCAGCATCAGCATCGGCCGGCGGGGGAGCAGCGACAGCTTGACAAACAGTAGAGGCGCCAGCGGGCGGTGCGCCAGGGGCTCCCGGGAGAGGCGGGACAGATGTGCCGCCGAAGACTGCAATGCCTTGATCCAATACGGTGCTTAGGGCGACGGCACTCTTTTGCGCGTCGGCGTTCAACTCCTGGGGGACTTTGCTGACGAGAGCCTGGGCGAGGGCGACACTCGCGGACTTTTGATCTTGGAGCGCAACGGCAACCAGTGGCGTTGCGCCGAGCGAGTCGACAAGGGATTTCTTCGCCACGACATCGTTGATGGTAACTTTGACGTTATTCGTGAGCGCATCGGTCGCAGCCTTGAGATTCAATGCATCCTTTCTGTTGAGGACCTCCGAGGCTTGAACTTGTGTCGTCGCGTCCTCAATTGAGATTTTGACGCTGCCGACGGCGCCGAGCAGCTGGATTCCACCGCCGAGCGTCACGGTTTGCGTGTTCTTCACCGAATTGTCGAGTCCTTGAAGCGCAGAGTTGATGGTGTTCAGAGCGGCTTGGATTGTGGCTAGATCGCGCTTATACTTGGTTGTAGTGACGGGAGCGGCGAGGACCGTGGCCGCGACTAGGGTGAAGGACAAGAGAGAGCGAAGTAACATCGTGACCTGCCTGCCTGCCTGCCGGTTACTTGAGTATCGTGGCCCTGAAAGGATTGAACTGCTGCCTGCTTCGGATTAAAAGAGAGTGTGGGTGCGGAGATAATAAAAGGAGGAGCAACTTCAGACCATCACAGCTTTGCACAGTAGGCTATGGTGCGGGTGGATGTAGGCAGCTGAAGAGGGGGATGCTACGCCAGCTGAGAACGACCTTGACTACGAGGGTCCATATAATGCGAATGCGGGGAGCAAGGAAAGGATGATGGCACAGGGCCAAGGCCATCACAAGGCGAGGACTAGAGACTTGGCTGCCGCAGGTCCCGATGTCACCAGTGAATCTAGCCTGATCTTTGGGTGGTGCTGGCTTTCATGAGGCAAAGTTGAGACGGCCTTGATTTTGTGTGGGAGTACTGCCCTCTGCCGTGAGACTGCTGCCTCCAAGATCCCGCGAGCCGGGCCACCTGCGGCAGACGACATCGACGTTCACCTACTCGGCGAGCTACGCGATTTGGTGGATTGAACCACATACCTCCCATGGAAATTCCCTAGAAAGGTAACTCTGGTAGAATCCCTGTTTCATGTCCCGAAAGTCCAGACGATTCTGAGTGCATAGTTTGGCATTCAGCATTTTGCCTTTAAGCCCGCCCACCGGCTCGACAAGTGGTCGTGAAGAAGACGGCCTCTCCATTGCCAAGTTCCAGTGTTTTCAATAGGAAGATCAATGTTATGCAACGAAATCCATATTCACATCAATTGGCACAGTCAGTAGCTGTCTAGAGCTCACCCTAACGAAGCAGGAGAAACCAGCGCATTGCGCGAGGGAATGTTGTTGAGTCAGTCTGCAGGCCATCGGATCGGACTCCCCCAAGTAACATCGAATGAATTTCCCGATTCAACGGTGATACAACCTTGACTGCTTCCATGCCGTCTCATCTTTTCTCGTTTTCGTTTCAATTCCCGCACAGGCTTTGTTTCCTTAAACGGGGAATTATCAGGTACGATATTACGAAATCCGAGCCGCGATCATCGCCCCATCTTCCGATGAGTGGATCGCGTGGACAGCGATCCCTTTGAACAACGCTCGACGCATCCAACCTGTCACTAACCAGACTGGCGGAAGATTTTCATGAATTGAGCTGCAGAGCAGGATTTGTGCAGTTCCGACCAGGACGAACTGCTCCGCCCGTGGTTAATGTGATCACAGAGTCATTTTGGACCGGCCCCGACCGCCGATATGTCCCCGGGTCGAACCTCTCCGTCACGGCCATCAAGCATACCCTTGTTTGTTTCAAGGTCGCTCAGACCATATTAAGACTACGGGATGCGGCTGTAAGGCCGTCGTTGTATCTGAGTGTCGGGCCATCATCTGAATACTGTGGACAGTGCATCCACTACTGACATGTAACCGTTGTGTCTGCCATTACTTGACATTGGGCAGATTTTGCTGATCCTGATTTTCTGCTTTCAACGCCTTGTGGGGAGACTAGCCCAAGTCTACCTAGTAGTGTTCAGCGAAGGTCCTGGTGATCCATGCGTGACCAGATCTCTGTGGCGGTTGTAAAAGCTCTGGTGAGATTGTGGACGCGACCTCCCACCCCGGCTGTCTAACTGTGAGTTTTTCTGAAAGGCATTCGTCGCATCTTTGTGTATTTCAGGCACAACGATGCACACGGAAAGAGTTTAACTCCGATGGAACCATGATCGCGTTTTCACCTACTTGACTGGAGTTCGGAATTCATGGGACAGGTGAAGAGTGAAGAATTCCCATTGGCTCGCTCGCTGTTCGCCGGGGTCTTGGCGTCAACTGTCAAGCTCCAAGAGCATCCCGAGCTTATTACATGGCCAATCCGATGTCATCAAACACTGTGGCCGCAAGTTTCGTAAAATCCGTATCTGGCAAGGCTGCGCCGAGCCATCCGAGGGGGTTGTGAAGCAACAGTTGAAGTAGGTCCCGCTCGTTTGTGACGTTCATCACACGTCTGTCTGCCTTCCATCATCCTGAAATCCATACCTTCCATTGGGTCCGTGTCCAAAGTCGGGATCTTCGTAACTTTCGTGTCCCTACCCCTCGTCGCAACTTCGATTACGTTGCATGCCGTCCCAGAGACTTTCAAGGCCCAGTAGTATACTTCACGCGTTGACTATCAGCTAACCCAAAAGAAACAGAAATGTATGTTATGGGGGCCCAAACGCTCCCTAGGTAGACCAAACTTCTCTAGCGCGAGATCATGGTTGCTTCACTCGGAGAGAAATAATCGCCGCGAGATCAGTGTTCGTGCCAAGTATTCCGTTGACACAAACAAGCTTAAACCAAGGCAGTCGAGTCTTTTCGGGTCCGGCAGTTGTGTTGTCGCACGGCAACATCCGCTATTCTTTATGATGCCTTCGCCATTCGGCTCGTGCCAAGAGTAGAGGTTCTTGCTTCGCAGTTTTGATTTGAAGTTTTGACGGATGTCGTAACTCTCGGCAACGCCGCTATCCATAACCCGCTGTCGATTCCGACAGACCGGCCATCGCTGTTCGGGCGACTCACTGACTTTGAGTCACGCAATCGTCTGATGTGTAGAGCTCCACGCGATACCTAATTTGGGGGACATCTTGCAGCTTGTTCTCGGTTCTTTGTCTAGTTTTACCCATATTCCGCCGATCTTAAGGACTCGGCCGATCGAAGCCGGGAATCTCTGAAGCATACTTCCTGCGCTCATTGCTATCAAGCGAGGGCTTCCAAGAAATACTCAGAGCCCACATGCGCACTGTTGCCCAACTTCAAGCCGGGGACAAAACTGTGTTGAAGCATGGTTTCCTACAGCAAGCCATTGGAGGCCAATCGCGGTATGGTACTGCTTGCTCTTTGACTTGTTCCCATCTACAATTCAAAAGCACGGTTGACTCAAGTCCGGCAATCACGAGCTTCACTTACGGAGCATCTATCCGGCTTCAAGTTTCAAAGAAAGTCAACAATTACCACTCTTGTCTAGTGAGATCACAGGCAAATCTCAGGGACATTGTGGAGGTCTAGCACAAACTCTTGAGGGTCAGAGAAATGTGAGTTTTCACATTAGCAAGTGTCATATCTATGAGCATGACGCGAAGGTAAAAGAGCGTCGTGACCCCAATAATTACTTGCTATTTGAAGACGAAATCCAGCCGACGGCGATCTCCTGCACACGCACACTAGGCTCGGGACTTGCATTGCAAAACCACTCTGGTATTACGCAGGAAGCGGCTATGCAGTGATGTAATTCTAGAAAAGATGGCCCCTCAAACATGTGGAAACACTCAATCTCGCGTCTCGAGCCGTCTGCGAAAAGGAGATTCTAGACATGTATCGTGTATGGTCGTGGTGTTCTATCATAGAGCCCAGCACCCTAGGTGTCGACTGGATTAACACCGCAATTATGCGATATTTATGTTACATAGAATCGAGTTGATCATATGCCTCTTTTAGTGTCCATCTCTCTGACGAAGCTCTGAAGCTCTTGCACGACTCGATCTCCGAGTTGTTTCCCTTCCGGAGTAGAGAGAAAGGCCTTGTGGTCCTTGGAGATGTGATCGTCTGTCCACATCTGACCGCGACCTTCCTCGCCTAGTCCAAGGCTTGAAATGTAGATGTTAGCCCCTTGCTCTGCCGTTCGCGCAACGGTGTTGTTGACGATCTTTGCCATCATTCCGACGAGTCCACTGTTGGCTGAGTGCCGCGAGAGGTCCGAGTTCACCGCACCAGGGCAGACGGAAGCAATAAGAACCCTTGGTCTCTTTTCAGCATCTTCGATGTGTGGGAGAAACGCAAGATGCCGCATGGAATACTCAAGCATAAGCTTGGTGAGACAGTAGTGCCTTTGGCCTCCCATGACTCCCGGAGTGAAGGCCTCCCGTCTCGACAGGTCCCGAAGAGGGGTTGGGGAAGAGATGATAGGCTCTATAGTAGAACGACTAGCGAGCCAAGCGGCGCCGGAGCTCACCAGAGTGAGATGCGGTCTTTCGGCCACCGAGTCCTTGTGCACCAAAGGAGAATTGAGTAGCAGAGGGAGAAGGTGCGTCGAAAGAAGCGTTGGCGAAATCGCATTGACCTGCAGACTGCTCTCGTATCCTGTCTCCGCCTGTTCATATGATCCCGCCAGCAATCCGGCACTGATGATGGCGTGGTCCAAGTGGTTTGTCTTCTGCTTCAATCTGCTGACCAAGTCATAGATTGAGTCAGGGTATGTCATCTCGACGATGAGAGGGATGATGACCGGTAGAGGTCCTCGAAATCCCGAACTGGATGCTAGATGCTCCTCGATGGTCGCTTTGGTTGTTGCTGCCTTAGCCTCATCTCGGGCTGTGATGATGAGGGTAGATGTTCCCTGGGTTGCTAGCTTCTTGG